>CM040122.1:404246026-404920447 GCA_022559845.1 Amorphophallus konjac | reverse complement strand
ACCTGTGATCCTGGCTACATCCTCTAGACTAGGAACCATATGCCCCCAGGGCATCAGAAAAGTCCGGCTAACCCTATCCCATCTCTCCCTCAAAACCTGGATCAGTGCTAGGTCAGGTCTAAAAGGCTCAATGGATAGAAAAGCACCAAACCCCATGGCCTCTACCCTAACCCTCTGGAAGTCGGGAAGACCCTGGTATGCTGCCCAGACCATGACCCATGAGATACGGGTCCTCATCAGCCCCTGCATGCATTAAAAGAGGATTATTTTTCTTAATTGTTTGAATATCCATGTGGAATTACATTTGATTTGGGTTTTAACGTTTTGGAATTCACGGCCATCCTCAGGTCGTTTCTTGATAAATTCACGCCCATGTGGGGGGCGTTTTTCTGAATGTACCTTAATGTGACGTCCTGGATAAGGGCGTTTTTCATCTTTATTACGCCTCCGTGTTGGGCGTATTTTTGTGACTCTAAAATATATTTCTAATCACGTCTCCGTGTTGGGCGTTTCTAGTTGAATTAACGCTCTATGGTAGGGCGTTTTCCTAAGGGTGGTTAATTTTAAACCGTTAATGAATGAAGCGACGCCCTCTGGTTTGGGCGTCTCTTGTTGAATTAACGTCCTACTGGAGGGCGTGGGTTTCTTAATTTAATAGAAAATCAAAAAGCTAACAACATGCGAAATAATTCATGAAAATATTTTTGGAAATTGTTTAATGAGCATGGAATTCATGAAAAATCATAAGTTTTAAGAAACGACATGCTGCGGGGCGTGTTTCATGAAGATTAATTACTAGAAGGATTTAACGCCCTGAGTCAGGGCGTTTCGTTTTTGAGTAACGCCCCCGTGGGAGGCGTGTCTTTTCTGAGTTGCAGGTTTTGTGCCCGAGGGCTATGGAAAATTAAGAAAAATATAAATAAAATAAAAAAAATGGAATTGGGGAGGGGGAACCTACCTTCTTGTGCTTCTGGGGTTGTGGCCGGGGCAGCGGCCGTCTGGGCCGCCGGAGTTGGCCCCAGGGAGCGACCGCCGCCGTGGGCGGTGGTCCTTCTTCTTCTTCTTCTCCATCTCCCTCTTCCTCATCTTCTTCTTCTCCACCTTCTGCATCTTCTGTTTCTTCTATTGCTTCGCCCGTTGCTCCGTCGACCTCGTCGCCGCCGGCTATCGCCGTCTCTTCTTCGAAAGCCACGACGGCGAGCTCCTCCACGGAAATTTCTTCCTCTTGGGCGTGGGAGGCGTCGAGGTCAACCACATCTGGGGCGCTAACTCTTTGGCGTTTGGCCATGGCTAGGGTTTAGGGGGAGTGAGATTGAGTGAGTTGGAGAGAGTGAGGGAAGAGAACGAGAGAGAGGCTTTGAGGGCTTCGGTTAGGGTTTGCAGAGAAAAGGGCGAAATGAGGATGGAAGGAGGAAGGAGAAGGAGGCCTGACGGCTTTTGGGTTTCGAAAAGAAGACACGCCCTAAGAGGAGGCATTTATAATAGAATTCACGTCCATTCTCTGGGCGTTTTATGGAAATTGACGACGATGATTAAGGCGTTAATTTATTTTGCATGGGGAACGATAACCGTCGTCAGACGCATTGAATGGGCGTTGATTGATGTAAGGGAAGTCATCATTGCTGTTTGAAGTAACGCCTCTGGTATAGGCGTGTTATTCTTGAAACGTGACTAAGGAAAAGGCGTTATTTTTGATGAGTCAACGATTATATTCTTTTGGGTTTGAATCTATTCACGCCTTGTCTGAAGTCGTTATTTAAGTAGCGCCCACTAATGCAGGCGTTAATTGTTGACGATGGGCCACTGGAAGCGCCTTGAGATAAGGCGTGTATTTTTTAATTCACGGCATTCTTGGAGGCGTTATTCACAACAGAAACGCAGGCGTTAGAAGATTTCGATCATAATCACAGTGGCAATTGGCTCAATCAGGAAGCAATCTTTATTATTATTTTGAAGAAGGAACTACAATGACTAATGAGCCACTTTGGGCCTTAATTTTCTCAATGAAGTTACATAATTTTTCCACTGTTCCTTGTCTTCATCCAAGTCTTCTACAGGTTGATGAAGCTTGCTTAGCCTCCACAGAGCTTGAATGGTGATAACCTCCTCACCATCTTCATTACTGTCTAGGTCTCTTGATTTGATGGGAGGTAGATGGGAGATGTCTTCCAGCACTTGCCTTGGGAGCCCAAGCTGGGGAAGGCACCGGTGTGCATTATATAAGACGAAGTCCGAAGCGCCAATAAGACGAAGGTCCGTCCCGATGGAGAAGCGTGCACGAAGCTCCTGCATTTTGAATACGCCCAGGGCACAAGTAAAAAGATTCTTTGGCATTACCTTTAAATGCTCTCTCCAATCCCCTCTCTTCTTGATTTGAGAAATCCGGTTGGTCACTCTATTGCTTATACCTAATGAGCCGGTTATATATGAGAGTGGGCTCTTTGAGAAAATTCTTGAGGGTTGTTGGGCTTCGTGGCATGAGTCGAATTTGAAGTGTAGATCAACCCAACTTGAGAGTGCTAGCATGCACCCGTAGATGGGCCTTCCCATGGCCGCGGATGTAAGCCCGCTATAGAGATATGCTAGGATCGTCGGTCCAACTCTTTCTTCTTCCCATAAGCTCACCACTGCGCTCAATTGGGACTCCTCTAGAAAGTCCTCCGTGGATGGGAATAGGAGTGCTCCTGCCAAGCACACCACGAAGGCTTTGGTCATTCTTTCTATCTCCTCTTCCTCTTTAGCTTGACCCGCTCTCTTGTACACCCACGAGGCGAGCTTCAAGAGGTTAACTCCTTTAGTGACCTTGATTTGGTTCACTATATTTGGGCTAGGTATTAACGAAGTTAGCAATTCATGGGAGGAGATGGGCCTTGGCATGATGGCCATCTTTTCTTCTTCTCCGTGTTTCATCCTTTTCAAGCCTAGGATCATCTCTACTTCTTCCAGCAAGATGGTGGCCTCAAATGTAGAAAATAAGAAAGTATGGGTGGAAGGATGCCATGTTTCAATCAATGCTCCTATGGCAGCCCAATCTATGTGGATTTGATCATAATGCTTGGCATGGGTTATCAACCCCAAGAGATGCCACCTAGCTATATATACCCTCATGTCTGAAGTGAATTTGGAGAGGATGAGGGGCAACCATTTGACTTGGACATATCTTCTAGCTCCTGGAAGGTTTGGATAGTCCTGTGAAGAATAGAACACATGTAGTAACGAACAGGAACACATGCAGTAATATGAGATGAGAGTTTGGCAGAAGGAGCATCGCAAAACGACTAGCAGAGAAGGCTTACCTGGTTCAAAGCAATCCGGTTGCTTATGTGCCCTTGTATTTCCGTAATCCTGAGAGTAGAAATCTTAGGTTTCTTCATCACCCGGTCCATTGCTTGATTTTGCAGAAGAAGCTCGTACAGAGGCCTGTGGTTGAAGAAGAACAGAAGAGAACAAAAGGCCTGCAGAAAAAGAAAGAAACGAAGCAGTTCGGCCGCAGAAGAATTCCGATGATTTGGTTAAAGAAAGCCTTCTGTTTTATAAGGATTTGAAGAGTCCTAAAGAGTCCCGAAGATAGAAGTTTGATTAGGTTAAGGACTGTGTTCCTAATTTGGAAACGGAGGTTCGTGCTGAATTAACGTCTTGTACCAGGGCGTCTCTTTTTGATTTGACGACCTTACCAGTGGTCGTGTTTTATGTAACGCCCTTGATGAGGTCGTGTTTCTTCTAAGCTTCCTCTATTGGTTACGCCTTTCATCAGGGCGTGTTTTTTAAGATTAACGACCTATAGTCAGGCGTCTTTTATGATGTTAACGCCCTGTTCTTAGGCGTGTTTTATTGGCCTACGGATTTTTTGCCCTCCCCATGCTTTGATGAACTTAAGTGCTATTATTTGATGAAATTGTTTATGATTAAGCACTTATGATCATGTCATGTTCTGAATTGATGAATGAAGTCTAATAAGTTTCAAAGTGCAGAAATTTGCAGGATTCGAAGCGTTTGGATCGCTCATGGAGTAACATCTTGTCACCTTATATCCGTTTCTTGTAAGCATTGTTATTATATGATATCTACGATATTATAGTATATCAAGGACCGTGTGGTTCTGATGAACCTGAAATTTGAGTTCCCCTTCATCAAAAACGATGACGATTTCAGGAGAATCTTGATCACACGGATAGGCCGTTGAGTTGTTAAAGGCTTGGGACGATGGTTCCACTTTCTGAGTTGATGCGCGGACAAACGGGCTTCGGCTTAGTGTTAGCTCAGAGAAAATGGATTCTTGACCAGACCTAAACAGCTTAGCAATATTATCCTTGATTATTTTCTATTTTTAGTTTATTTTAATCTTTTCCTTTAGCCCAGCATGCATCATGTAGGACTTTGAGTTTCATGCTGAAAATCTTCATATTATGGCAATAATGAAGTTCACTCGTTCTCGACTGAGTTGACATGAGATATTCCATTCCAAATCAAGTACTTCGTTCTATTTGAAGCCGTTCAGGCTGATTCCTTGAAAGTATCCCTTTGTTGGATCTCTATCCCAATTCTCTTTACTTTTCTGCAAAATTTACCTTGGTTGCAGCACGTCCACATTGGCTGGTAATCGCTCTCCAATGGTCTTTCCCTGTCGTGCCCGCGCGCACACCCTTTGATTACTTACTTAAGCCTCCTTTTATCCAACAGATCGATGTTTCCTTGGAACCACTCAGAGTTGTTTCACTCAGAATCTTGGAAAGATTTCAAATGCTTAGTGTCTGAGGCGTGTCCCATCACACCTTGGCGTCTCCTTATCAGTTCGTTCAATTTCATTCCTTTCATTACACTTCATTCCATTTCCGTCTCACTCCCTTGCAAAGCAGACGTCAAGGCGGGGCAGCTGTAGACACGCCAAAATTGACGTTTTGATGAGCAAATCTCACGTTATTATATAAACGCCCCAAGTGGACTTCAATATTCCTATAACATAAAGTTTTTCTATTTTTGTGAGTTTTTCTACATTTTTCCTGCATTTTTGTGAATCACAACTTGACGAAGGGCGTTACTTTCTAAAGTAACGACCTGTCATAGGGCGTTTTCAAAAAAAGGACGACCGTAGGTGAGGGCGTCAATTCCTGGTATTATCCGTTACTCTCTGGAATTATCTATTTTCAAAATAAAAGGCATTTTGTGAGTAACGCCTTTCCTCAGGGCGTGTTTTGAAGAAACGCCGTTATCTCAGGCGTGTTCCATTAATTTCCAAACAGAGGAAGTTTTTATTTCCAAAATTAAATCCAGGAAGAAACGGCCTTTCCTAGGTCGTGTTTCAAGAAACGTCTCTTGGCAGGTCGTCAATTCATAAATAGACGCCCTGTCTTAAGGCGTGTTTCACTCCAGAGTCCTTCTTTTTTCCATCTTTCTCCCACAGTTCCCTGCTATCCTTGGACTCTTGCTCGATCTTAATCCTTCCTTGGATGCCTCATTACCCGTTCTTATCAATTCCCTTGTTTGATCATATCTGATTGAACATTATATAAGAGGCTCCATGTCGAGCGTAAAGAGGGTTGGGTGATTGTTGATTATTATTATTGAGGTTGAACGCTTTGAAACCAGAAGGTCACGTCTGTGCACTTTATCCTACTGCATCTTGGTGTTTTCTGCATCCGATCGGGCTTCATCCTGGTGTCCTCTGCATCCGTTCAACGTCTTCACAGTTTCCCTCCACTCTCGTCAGGGAGAGCAGGGTTATATTGTGCTTATTTTATTTGAGTTCCATCATCGTCATCATACTGTCAGTTTCTTATTGCATTAAGCATTATCATATCCCTTCCCTAGTTCTCTGTTAGGGGTTTATAAAACAAAAAAAAGAGGTGCGCATGTTGATGTCTTTTCATCATTTTAGGTTAGCTTTGGATTGATACTATTGCACTTTGGCTGATCCCCCTCTCTTTTGCTTGTTTTTCATTGTCTTTTTTACAAGGTAATCAATCAAGAAAACCCACTTCATCGGCCGGCCGATTGGAGTTGGAGGAGGAAATCCACATTTATCCCGCATCCCACTCTTCACCAGGTACACGCGATCTCATTTTCTTCTTATTGAGGTAAACCCTCTGGCGATCACAACTCCCCTTTAGCACCTCGTGCTATATATTTTTTATCACATCTTATACATGTTGTTGTCATGTTATATATTTTTCACTCCCAAAAGTGAGGATTTTTAATCCGATCTACAAATATCACGAATATAAAGGTATAAAATAAAATGCAAGATTTTAAAGATATAAATATAATTATCCCTTAAAATAATGACACTTCTCCACTAGAATTTAAAAAGTGACCATTTATCAATCTCTAGGCTACTACAAATACACGTGAAAAGTGGATTCACGTGTAAGTCTTTGATTTGTTTCAAAGTCACTATTTCTTTTTGAAAACTGATTTATTTTCACCATTTCTTACCCCAAGTGTCACTCCAGCAAATAGAAACATGAACCATTATCACTTGGCCGCCACCGATCCCCTGCCGCCGGCCGTCCTCTCCCTGGCCGGTCACCACCTCGGGCAGTTGATCCCCTCACTCTCCTGCCATCGCCCTCTTTATCCCTTCCCTCTCTCAGTCCCTCTCTCTCGTTCTCCTGTCACCCTATAACAGGGTGTTAAAAAAAAAAAAGCCATGTCCTCTCTCTCTCTCTCTCGTATTGTTTGTTTTCCTGTATAATTACTGTAGCAAAAACAGAAAAAAAGCAGAGAAAAAAATAAGAAAAGAAAGAGGAGAAGACAGGAAAAAAAGAAATATCTTGTGAAAAAAAAGGGAAAATAGAAAAAATAAACAAAGGAAGAAAGGAGAAATTCATAGACTCAAAACCCATCCGACATCAAATGAAGGGCCCGTCGTCCCTACAATCGGTATGATCACAAGTACTGTCCGGGATCGTCTCTATTGTGGAATTCATTTTGTTGGTCGCTGATTATCGTCCTACATCAAAGCCTCTTCCCTACGAGGATGTCACTATCAGACAGCCTCTTTCTGATTAACGAAAATCACATTTACTTGCTTCCTCCTAAAATTATTTTAATTCATTTTTTCATAATTTTTATCATATTTCATCCCCGTTCCATAATTAGTTAATTAGTTAGATACGAAGAATAAAAGAGTAAAATTTTGTATAATATCTCAGATAATTATATCTCGGAGTGTCGCACGTGTAATAATTTTTATTTTTTAAGTGACTCTCACGTTAAACTAATTTGATGTGTCAGTCGCGTCACCGTGTGACTTGATGTGAGGATTACTTAAAAAAAAATTTTACGTGGCCCTCACGTCACACACCTAGTGACGTAGTCGACACATCAAGTTAATTTGACGTGAGAGTCAATTAAAAAATTTAAAAAAATAAAAAATGTTACACATGTAACATCTTGAGTACAAAGATTTACTCGTGAGAAAAATATGAGATTCTCCGGCACAAGTGGGGCATAATCTCATTCCTTGTAACAAGAATACACATGATCCATTGGCAGCGACATCAACGGGGCTGTGAGTGAGGGCAGGGGCGGGCTCTCCCGAGAGCTGCATACGGACCTTGATAAGGTCGAGTAGATGGGTGGGTGGGTAGCGTCTGCCCTTTAAATACAGAGAGGAAATGTGAAGATGTTGAAGGAAGAGAGAGAGTGATGACTGTGGGTCTAGACATAGTCGTGGGCCCAAGAAATCCAACAAGTGCTATTTAGATTAATATTTTATTTATTTTGGATTAGTTAATTAACATTTGATTTTTATGACCAGTTGTTTGTATTTATTATTATATTTATGAACTTTCATGTAAATTTTTCATTGTGTATTATAATTAGAGGTGTTAATCTTAATTAAAGTTAAATAATGATTAGAGAAAAAGTTGATTATGTCGCCGTAATCTTCTACTGGTGTGATCTCAAATCCCCTTTCTTTCTTTTTCTTAGGGTGAGGCCGAACCCCATTCTCCTCTTCTCCTTCTTTCACCGTTTCTCCTCCACCTTTTGAGTTGGCTTCCTTTCAGGCAAAATGGCAATCACCGGCGTTGTCCTTCGCCCAACCAGCAGCCTATCGTCAGGCGTTGGCCACCACTATGATTAGGGATGTCAATGAGCCGGGCCCGGGTCGGGCTTAGGTCGGCTCAGCCCGAGCTCGACTTATCAATATATATTAAAGTCCAAGCTTAGCCCGGGCCCAAGCTATGTCAAGCTAGGCCGGGCCCGACACTATTAAAAAAATATAAAGCTCGACTAAGGTTCGGTTCGATCCGACAACTTAAATAAAAATAAAAATAAATTTTAATAAATTTTAATAAATTTAATAATATAAATTTTTTAATATCACTAAATTAGTTAGAGTTTTGATATTAATTATATTCTTTGTGTGAAAAGAGAGTTTAAAAATTTTATAATTAAGTAAAATAATATAATTTTAATTAAGTAGTTTTTTAAATTTGAAGGAAAAAAAAGAGAACGAGTCGGGTCGGCCCGCGGGCCGAACTTAAATCCCGAGCCCGGCTCGTGGACTTAGTTGGGTCGGACTTTAAGGCCCGACTAAAGACCCACGGATTGGAAAACGTCTTGCGACTCGGCCCGAAATCAGGTCAGGCCCGCAGGCCTGTCGGGTCGGCCCAGCTCGGTCCATTGACAACCCTAACTATGACCCACGCCGGTGCTTACGCCTAGGGTTGTCAATGGGCCAGGGCCTGGGCCAGGCTTAGGTCGGCCTGGCCCAGACCCGACTTATCAATATTAAAGTCCGAGCTCAGCCCGGGCCCGAGTTATGTCGGGCCGAGCCGGGCATGATACTATTAAAAAAATATAAAGCCTGACTAAGACCTGGTCCGGCCCGACAACTTAAATAAAAAATAATGAAAACTAATACATTTAATATTATAAAACTTATAATTTGACTAAATTAACTAAAATTTTGATATTAATTACATAATTGGTATGAAAATAGAGTTTTAAAATTTATAATTAAATAAAATAATATAATTTTAACTAAGCAGTTTTTAAAATTTGAAAGAAGGAAAAAAAGAGAACGGACTGGGTCAACCCGCGTGCCGAATTTAAAGTCCAAATCCGGCCCGTGGGTCTAATCTGGTCGAGCTTTTAAGTCCGACTAAGAATCCACGAGTCAAAAAAAAAATCTTACGATTTAACCCAAAATCGAGCCCGGTCCACGGACTTATCGGACCAGCCTCACCCATTAACAACCCTATTTACGTCTGCAACCGCAGCTATCCCTGACCACCTTCCCCGCCATCCCCTATCTCCCTTCATCTGCGATGACCGCGAGTTGGTTGTAGAACCACGCCGCCGGTGCCCATGCTGCCAGTAGCCATAGTCCGGACAGCGGTTCTCGCCGCCCGCAGCCGCGCTGGCTCTACTAGCAGACGCGCTGACCTCACCTTGTGGACCTCCCTGCGAGCTTGTGACAACCCACAGTGGGCTTGGCTCCTGCTCCCCGCCGCCCCTCTTCTATTCCTCACCCGCGACCGGACCCCCATCGACAATAGCAGCCCCGTGACCAGATCCGCTCTCAACGTCTTCACTGCGGCCCTTCTGTGCTGCCAAACCACTGCAGCAGCATTAATTAGCCCAGCTGTCCGCGAGCGTTCATCCTTCGTCACCACCACGGTCGCTTCGCAATCGTCCGACGTGCCAGACCAATCCGCTACGGCCACCTGAACCAGGTCGTTATCATCTTACCCTAATATGTTCTCAAGTTTGATTTGTCGTGGACCAATGCCCAAATAATAATTCATACTTCTTTGAATCCATTCTCTCCGCATCTAAATGGAGATTGATTTACATGTACGACGAAAGAAATACAGACGTTAGAGAATTCTTTAAACCACTTACATACGGTGAGATTGTGATACGAATGTTTGGACCATTATATGTTCGGTGATATTTTATATTAAAAATAATATATATTAATTAAACTTATTTCTTATAACATCTGATTTCGTACATAAAATCGTGTCAGTCTGTCCGGCGCGCGCGCGGAGAGAGAGAGAGAGAGGAACGAACCCACGAAGGCGACTGGACGCGGCGATGTGCGCCGACTGGGGTCCTGGTTTCGTTAGTAGCAGTAGCTTCCTGACGCGTTTCGCCACTCTGGACTTTTTAAGCATCAGGCATGTGCTAAGAATGCCAACACGCACGTGATTAGATGTCGTTCAATAAAAGCCAGGTGCCTGCCCCAGCAAAATCACGACATCACCGTGCGGCAGACCCCACCCGGAACCAACTCTCGTCAAGACTCAATTTGAGTCAGACGAGCGGCGGTCAGGGCTGCGCTTGATAGTTTCGACCACGGCGACTTCCTTTCCTTCCAGTGAAAAAATAAATTAACAAAGAGTTCACGGTACTTTTATCGATATTTTAAGATCTTTTTATGGGAAAGATCATATATTTAAATCTCATGTCTGTTGGGAGTTCCGAACGGGAGATAAATTTTATATCAAAAAATATACGTGAATTCTTTAAATTTATAATCCTGGGCCTCTTCAATCTCAATACTTAGATTTTAAGATTTATAAGATGATATCATAACAGGTCAAGACTCACTATGTATTTACGTCACCTCTCTTCTAATCTAATTTTTACGGTCCATCTTAATCGTGAGGGAGAGTGTTGGAGTCTCGAATGAGAGATAAATCTCATATCGAAAAATACATGTGGATTCCTTGAGTTTATAGTCCTGGACCCCTTAAACCTTAGCACGTGATGGAGTCTCAAATGAGAGGTAAATCCCATATCGAAAAATAGATGTGGATTCCTTGAGTTTATAGTATTGGATCCCTTCAACTTTAACACCTAGATTTTAAGATTTATAAGAATCTCTGATACATCAAGTCTTCGAAACCAGAATAGTGATCAGAATGAGTATTCAAAAATTATAAATATACATATGAGGATTATACTAACATGCACGGAATCATATTCCTTTGTTGAGTAGAGTTTGGTTGTTATGTTTGGTCCCGACATATATACTTGGCATGTGCAAACGTTCGATGTGTAAACTGAGATGATTACGTACTTTATTTGCTTAGTTTCCAAGAAATTGATGGTCTTACACATTTTTATAGATTCACGTTCTTGCTAATCAATTTGTTAGTACTTGAGAATTGCCTCTCAAACTGGAATTTCAAAAATCTTTCTAATTTGTTTCTGTACGCCAAAAACCATTTCTCCCCGTGGTGGTCATCGTAACGAGTTGTTACTCTACTCGCCAACCCCGTCATCATGGCCATGGAGGCGTATAGAAGTCCTTTGGGGTGGAGCTTGCGGGCCTGCTAGCTCGAGGGTGACGAAGAGGACCACGGTGAAGGGGCCCTGCCGGCACACCGTCGGCACGAACCCCTTGCACAACGCCATGGTCTTCACCGCGCTCACCGTCTTCACCGCGCAGTCCAGCGCCCCCGAGTACGGCGCCGCCGCCCCGGGTTCCACCTTCATGTTCATCACCCGCGTGTTGATCACGTCCACCGGGCTCGACGCCACCGCCGCCACGATCCCGGCCGCGAAGCTGGCGGCCACGTACGTGGGTCCCCAGGCCGTCGGCCATGGCGCCGCGGTCCAGGATGGCCTCTTTCGCCCGGTCGTACGTGGCCAGCTGCGACGCCGTCACGATCATCGCCCGGTTCACCGTCATAGAGGACCCCCGCCCATAGGCTGCTGACCCCCTCCCTGCGCTCCATCTGTTGGATGGCGTCGTCCACGCCGCGGTACGTAGTTCCGGCGCTGGGCCGCCCGGAGCCTCCCGTCCGCCTGCATCCGCACCATGGCGACGTCGGCGGGGTTGCCCACGACGGCACCGACTCCACGGGCGACGAGCCCGGCGGCGATCCTCCAGTGGGGGGGGAGGGCCCCGCCCTCGGGAGACGTCCACCTGGTCTTAAGGACGTCGTAGAGGCCCATGCGGGTGGTGGAGTAGAGGGTCCGTCGGAGCATCGTGGCCGAGACGCCGGCGAAGAGTGCGCCGTGGCCCTCGGACCTGAGGATCTGCATCTCGACGCCGACGGGCCCGAGCCCTCCCCCGGGTAACATGGTGGAGCCGTGGAGGTTAACTCGATTTTAATTCCGATTTCAAGTTAAAAATGGACTTAACCTAGGTTAATTTTAAATTATCTATCCCATCTCATTCTCAATAGATGAGATTTAGTTAACTTTTTACTGTCAAAATAAAAAATAATTAAATAAGAGATATCTTGACTTGGTTTAATTAATCCAAGTAATCCTTACTGACTACTAAACAGGGTTTGCCGACCCGCCCGACCCGGCCGACCCGGTCTCGGTGCGGGACGGGTCGGGTCGGGCGGGTCGCAAAGCGACCCGGTCCGCCCTTTGGCTCTCCACGCGATTTTTTTAGAATTTTTTTTAAAATTTTTAAGAAATTTATTTTGAAAGATTAAATGGTATATATATATTTAAAAATATTAGAATGTATAATTTATTTATGATAATAGATCCATACTACATTATACATATTAAATTATATAAAAATTACATATTACACTGCTTAATTAAACATCCTATTATATATAATACATAAAAATTTATTTTAATTACTAAATATGTAAAAGTAAACAGTGACATAATAATGACATTCATTCATGAAGTATAAAATACAAAAACTCACTAATCCGTGTCCATCTGTGAAGTCCGAATCCCAAAACTCACTCATCCTCCTCATGTGTGTAATCCGAAACCCAAAACTCACTAATCCTCATCATCAGTGAAGCCCGAATCCCAAAACTCATCATCAGATACATGAGACTGATCACCCGTATAATCTAACTCTATCCTAGTGGGTGGAGGTACATATGGGTGAGACTGAAAATATGTAACCATCTGCACAAATGATGGGTCGTGTGCTGCGGTGGAGGGTACATGAAAATCTGTAAAAAATGTCCTCACTATATCTATAGCTTCAATTCTATCATGTGCGACTGGTGCTGGTGCTGGTGCTGCTCGAACTCTGGACGTGGAGGAAGATCCTGCTCCGCCATGTGCTCGTGGTGGAGGTACCCGGGACGTAGAAGAAGATGTCCTCGGTGTGCTACGAGAACCGTATCTATCATGTAACTGTGTCCGAAAGGAATGTCGAACATCTCCCGGAACTCGGTCGCATGCACGAACATCGCGTCCCACTCCCGCAAGGTGCTCCGCAAACCTGTGTATGCCGGTGACGCGATGTTCGCAGTATCTACAGTGCACATGTCCATCACCCTCAACAGAATATCCATGCTCCCACGCAGGGTGACGCCGTCCGTCCATGATGACCTGCAAATGATGTAAAAGTTTACATTAGTGATTTCGATGACAAGTACAAAACTCTATATATGAAGAAATGTACAATTAATTATTAGTTAGTTCTAAATGTAACCAAATGATACATACTAATAAAGCCTATGGACCCAAACTGGGCCAGTGCCCATCTCCAAACAATCTGACATTAAATGTGGTCCGCAGATAGGACAGATAGTCTTCATAGCGCATTGAACCTGAATAGTTCTCCCAGTACATGCGTACGTAGTATTCATACTCATGCGAACCTTGTGCGTACACGACCTCTACTGACGTAGCTGCGGCATAAGGATATGGATACGATGGGAAAAATGAACTACTGTTATCTGAGTCGCCATTATACATCGGCTGCTGCGGCCATGACCGTCCATACGAGCTTCCAGATCCCTGGGAGTCATGTGTGCTCATCCTCTCAAAATCAGACAACATGCCTTGATAGCTGGTACTGTCTGCAACCGAACTTCCATAGTAGGGATCCCAATGATCAGCTGCCCGTCTCGTCCCTGGCAGTGGAACACCGTGGTCCTCATCTTGCGTGGCATGTGTGAAGTGCTGCTCCTCTGTCCATGCGCCATGTTGACGGCCCCCACGACCTCTACTATGACCACTGCTGTACTCTCTGCCACCAGCACTCGTATTCTCACGAGGACTCCGTTGGTCACCTTGAGAACCACCACCTCCATGGGATGAAGACCCTGTCGGTGTACTCTCAGCATCGGAGTCATGACTCCCACTAATGCGGGGCTCAACAGAAGGCTCGGTAGTGTCGTCATCTGCATTGGGATCTAATGTCTCCATGTCTGCAAAATCTATCGGATTTAATGGTGGTCCCTTGTCCTTCTTGCTGGTGAATAATGTGGTCCATGATGATTTTTTCTTCTGTGGAGCAGGGGGCGGCTTACATGCTGCATGTTGTGTCCCTATAGATGCCTGAGAAGCAGAAGCCTGTTTAGATAATTTTTCAATTTACTTTCTATTGTGTAAGTCTGTACGTATACCTGAGAAGACTGATTGGGTGCCTTAGTCTTAGATGTTGAGCGTCGGGGCGCAGCAGACTGAGATGGTTGTTTCGATGCTCCCGAAGACTACACAATTGAAAGAAGAATATATTCAATTACCAATGACTTATATATTAACAAATGTAGAAATGACAATATAATTTCACCTCTCTAAATGAGGAACTCCACCTAGCCTCTCTTGAAGTGGATAACCTTCTTGGTTCCGCAGATATTGAATGCCGCGGTACAGCAACTCGAGACCATTGTTCTCCCGCAATGTTGTCATTTGTCGGACCGACCTGCAATATATTGCTATCATACATAAATATATGACTATGCTATCTAATGAAATTTGCGATTCGATTTTCATGTATTAATTCACCTGAGGTGGCTCTTGACGCTCAATTAATGGGGGTTGGATCAATCGCTCCCATGCTGTATCATCATACGCATACGATGTGTCTCCACCCCCAATGACGAGGTCTTCATTTAAATTAATTTCATCATCACGTCCCGTTGCAGAGTCGTCACCACCCAAATGCACATGGGTGTCATCTCCCTCCCCGACTGCCTCTTGTACAGCTGATACGAGAAAAGTATTAGGCCGTGGTGTCTCGCCAGGTTCTTCAGCCTCCTCGTCTAATTCTGCCTCACCACGCTCGGTTGTGGCTCTTGCAACCCATGCTACCATAGGGTCGTCATCGTCTCGCAAGTACACAGCATCCGTTGGGTCGTAATCTCCCTCTCCTCTCCTTGTATCCATTTGTACATGCCGGACCTTTAGCCTCATGTTGTAATGAACATACACCATTTTGTCTAGCCTGCGGTGTGTTAGCCTATTCCTCAGCTTAGTATGCAAGAAGGAGAACGTCGACCAATTCCGCTCACACCCACTCGACGAGGATGTTTGCGATAGAACTCTCATTGCGATCTTCCTTAATACGGGTGCACTTGTGCCGTAATTTAGCCACCACTCAGCTGTGTTTAAGACAGATCATGTACAATATAATAATTAGATGTAAAAATTCTTTCTCGAGATATAGAAGGTACATTGTGAAGACACATTACCTGGGTCGAGTCTATCACGACTGGCCACGGCATTAGGTGTCGCAAATGAACCAATTCCCTCTCTAAATATTTTCATCTGCATTATCAAAAAATATGAAGTGTATATTTCATTTAATATTGTCAATGTTAAAATATCCAAGTATACCTCATTCAACGCATCAGCGGCATCTGTTGGGGTGAAAGACAATCGGTCTACCACAATGTTGACCGATTCTATCAACGTATCGTCATAAGCAAGGGCCCGAGCATATTGGAAGGCCGGATGTAGATAGTACGCTGCAATCGTAAGACAATGAATTACATATTAGTATCAACTGAAAATCACAGCTCATTGATTGGACGAGAATGTAAGTGTTTACCTGCCATGTGAAGATCACGGCTCATTTGTCTGTCCCATCTGTCCCCCACAATCTCCAGAATAGTGGGTCCATATTTTTTGGACATTGTAAGGATCTTCCGCTTGGCTGCTTCTATTTTGCTGTACACCAACCCCATGGTTGGTACTCTATCCCCATCCACGCATCGTAGAACCTCATACAGTGGCTCTATCAATGACACTAATATCTTCACTCTATCCCAAAAATTCGAGGTGTTGACAATCCCCTCGACCTCCGCCCCTTCACGTGAAGCAGCAAAAGAGGAACTCAGCCAGGTCTCACCTCTAAACATTTGCTTCAATCCATCCTTGTGCTTCAATAGGCTCTGCAATGCGATGTAGTTGGTGGCAAATCGTGTGATGCCAGGCCTCAACAGTTCGCCGCCACAGTGCTCCCTCATCCATGCCAATACAAGTGTGTGGTTGTAGATATATTTCGTGATTTTTTGTGCCACCTCGACCACAGATTTTACCATACGAAGCTGCCCAATCTCCTTCAGCATCAGATCTACACAATGTGCTGCACAAGGGGTCCAGAAAATGTGCCGTTTTTTCTTCATTAGCTCCTCCCCAGCCTTCTTATAGTTCGACCCATTATCAGTCACCACTTGTACAATGTACTCCTCCCCAATCTCAGTCACCACTTGCTCCATCAATGATAAAATATATTGGTGACTGTGAATTTGACCAGACGCATCCACTGATTTGTGAAAGAATACCTGTCTGTCACAATAAACAAGGAAGTTAATCAGGCTAGATTTTGTGGTACCTGACCATCCATCACACATCAGTGTGACTCCGTACTTTGTCCATTTCTGCTTGAATGAGTCAATGTAACTCTTGATCTCAGCAACTTGTTCATCAAGGTATACGCCAGCCAATTCTCTCGCTGTAGGTGGCTGCACGTGTAGCCCAAGGATCTGTGCTTCCTGAAACATTGGCTTGTAGTAAGGGCTATTGGCTGCATTGAAAGGCAGACCCGCGTGGTGCCACCATTTTGCAACAGCTTGACCAAGTTTCCATTTAGGTCCCTTCTGGCCATACGCATCGTCCATCCTCGTTTGCTTACCATGCTCTCGGGATAGTGCACCGGGCTCCACATCTTCGATGTTGATCGATTGTGTCCTTTTCCTTTGTGTCCCCGAGTCACCAGTCAATAAACTCCTTATGCCTCGTGATTGTCGAGTCGTAGATGAACCACCACTCCCTGATGCTCCGGTCCTCGCGGCCTCGCGACTACGGACTATAGTCTCCTCGGGATGTCTTGACTCTTCCCTGCTCTGACGTACTGCCTCACGAAGCTCTGCTTCGTATGGATCGTTCACAGTGACATACACATTAGCCTGCTCAGTACATGCTTGTTCGTCTTCGTCACTGGGTGTCCATGCACATTCCTCCTCGTTGCTGCCACTTGGGCGCCCGCTCACTGCCGCTTGATCCATTTTCTTCTTTTTTTCCTTTTCTTTCATCTCAGCTCTCTTCTCACGCAGGTGTCTAGCCATTGCAAGTTTCACATCTCTAGGCACATGGGTACACCCAGCAACCTCAGAGTATCCTGCCCCGGCTCCTCCGGCCAAATGCTTCTTCAACCGAGACACCCCTCCTCCCCGGTGTTCTATTTTACAATAGTTACAACGCCAGCACCTACGGTTGCCATCCAACAAAACTCCGTGTGACCACCCAATATCATTTGTTCGTTCCTTAGGAGCCATATTAAGTACTTAACTGTATCTCCTAAATGTAAAAATTACAAATCATATTAAGTACATTATTTTAAACAGAGACTAACAATGAAAATAATATCATTATTTCTACAATATGCAAGACTAAATTCAATATTTACTACATGTCAATATAATTTAGTTCAAAATAATATCATTATTTCTAAAACATGCATATAATGCTAATTTTTTATTTAATAGACCTACATTTAGTTTAAATTAATTTGTAACATATTTATCACTAATTATATATTTATAATTATAAACATGTCTAATTAAATTAAATTATATTAAATTATTTATCAGTAATTATTTATATTATATTAAATTATTTTACGTCTACAACTAATAATGAAAATAATATCATTAATTCTATAAAATTAAATTTAAATTTTAATACATCTCAATTAAATCTAATATTTAAACATTAATTAAATAATATATCAAACATAAATATATTTCTACAACATGAATTAAACGATCTTTATATTATTTCTACAACCAGAATTAAATAATATATCAATATATTAAATTATACAAGATGAATTAAATAAAAATTATATTTTTCTTACAACATAAATTCAACCTGACATCAAAAATAATATTAAACAATGACAATCTAACAAATTTTATTCATATATTTTTAAATTAAAAAAAGATATTACATTTTTAAAAATTAAAATTTTTTCCTCCCCCCCCCACCCCCACGGTCGCACACCCCCCCCCCTCATCCCCCCACCGCCTGCCGGTGGCAGACGCCCAGCACGGCAGCACCCCCACCCCCCCCGTCCCCCCACGGCGGCCCCCGTCCCCCCCCTGTCCCCCCCCCCCCGTCCCCCCACGGACGCACAGCAACACCCCCCCCCCCCCCGTCCCCCCACGGCGGCCCCCGTCCCCCCCCTGTCCCCCCCCCGTCCCCCCACGGACGCACAGCAACACCCCCCGTCCCCCCACGGACGCACAGCAACCCCCCCCGTCCCCCCACGGCGGCAGACGCCGGCCCCCGTCCCCCCACGGACGCACATCAACCCCCCCCCGTCCCCCCACGGCGGCCCCCGTCCCCCCACGGACGCACAACAACCCCCCCGTCCCCCCACGGCGGCCCCCGTCCCCCCCGTCCCCCCACGGCGGCCATGACGCCCAGCACCCCCCCCCCCCCGGCGGCAGACGCCCCACCCCCGACCATTTTAAAAAAATTTAACTTACCTACCTCCGATCGCCGCCCAACGCCGCCGTCGGCCGCTCAGATCGCCGTCCGAAGATCCTGCTCGCCGTCCGCCGCCGCTGCACCGCCGTTCGTCGGTGGGAGGGGTGGAGCTCTTCCTCCCCCTTCGGCCCGTTAAATGGGCGAACCGCCCCCGACCTGCCGTACCGAGCCGGGTCCCGCCTCGCACCGGAGCGGGACGTGGCGGGACGCACGGGACCTTGCGGTCCAGTGCGACCCGTCCACGACCCCTAGCCCGCGCGACCCGGTGCCCGCCTGGGTCGGGTCGGGTCGTGCGGGTCGGTGCGGGTCGGGGCGGGACGGCAAACCGTGCTCCTCGTTAGTCTCTCTTACCTTTAAGAAAATTTATTGATTAAAATAAATGTTTTTATATATATTAACTTTCCTCCAATAAATTGAATAGATTTATATGGATAATTTTGACATTTTTACGTTATATAAAAATATTTTCTGGAATCATAATTTCATGAATATCTTCCTTAGAGGTTAAAGCGCCACGATTTCTTTCTCAAGAAATGTATATGTAAACTATATATTATAACGAAAGGAGTATTCGTACAATTAAAAAGAATATCCATGTCATGTTTTGCTAAGGAGCTGTAATTATATAAGTGACTGTTACGGATCTAACATGATTAATCATGTATGATCATGTATGTTAAGATCGAAAAAATGATTATTGAGATTCTGTCGGAATTGGATGTGCCTTAATGAGATTCCGGGGCTCGTCTAGCATATTTCTATGCTGCGGATCTTCTTGCCGTCGTCATCATAGTTCACATTGTCCTAAGTCTACTCGCCAACGTAGTCGCCATCTTTCTGCGCCGCCGAAGCATCTAGAAGTCCCTGGGGAGGAGCTTGCGGACCTGCTCGAGGGTCACGAACAGCACGACGGTGAAGGGGCCCTGCCGGCACACCGTCGGCACGAACCCCTTGTACAGCGCCATCGGCCCCTCCGCCCTCACCGTCTTCACGGCGCAGTCCAGGGCCCCCGAGTATGGCGCCGCTGCTCCCGGCTCCACCTTCATGTTCATCACCCGCGTCTTGATCACGTCCACCGGGTTCGACGCCACCGCCGCCACGATCCCGGCCGCGAAGCTGGCGGCCACGTGGGTTCCAAGGCCGTCGGCCATGGCGCCGCTGTCCAGGATGGACTCTTTCGCCTGGTCGTACGTGGCCAGTTGCGACGCCGTGACGATCATCGCACGGTTCACCGTCATGGAGGACCCCCGCCAGAGGCTGCCGACGCCCTCGCTGCGCACCATCTGTTGGATGGCGTCGCCCACGCCGCGGTAGTTCCGGCGCTGGGCCGCCGGGAGCCGCCCGTCCGCCTGCATCCGCACCATGGCTACGTCGGCGGGGTTGCCCACGGCGGCACCGACTCCTCCGGCGACAAGCCCGGCGGCGATCTTCCGGTGGAGGGGGAGGGACCCGCACTCCGGAGACGTCCACCTGGTCTTGAGGACGTCGTAGAGTCCCATACGGGTGGTGGAGTAGAGGGACTGTCGGAGCATCGTGGCCGAGAGGCCGGCGAAGAGTGCGCCGGGGCCTTCAGACCTGAGGATCTGCATCCCCACGCCGACGGGGCCGAGGCGCGGCGGGGTAACGTGGTGGAGATGTTGACGGGGGAAGGCCGCAACGGCGCCGGCCCCGCCGGCGGGGGCGTTGAAGGCGAGGGCTGGGCGCAGCGCCGTGGCGGGAGCAGGGGCTGCCTCGCCCTGGAGCTGCATGCGGACCTTGATGAGGTCGAGTGGGTGGGTAGAGCAGCCGGCGACGATGGAGGCGATGCCCCCTTCCACGAAGCCCTTCACACCCATGTGTCAAGACTCTAGTTATGGGAGGGGGCCCGACGAGGGAAAGAAGATGGGAAGGACCAGTTGGACGGAGCCGGGTCGGTGAGTCTCTGAGACGTACAATGATCTCGGCTTTACCGCCTTGCAGTACTGCTCGGGGGCTACTTCTTCTTCCTCCTCCTCCTCTGCTTGGTTGGGGGTTGAGAGGGAGAGGGAGGCATGGAGGGCCATTTTATAGGGAGAGCGGAGGAGGGAGGGGGTGGGGTGGGGAAACTCTGTTGGAGAAAGGAAAGAAAGGGAGACGAAGGGCGCCACTCGGTTCGGTGGCGAGATGGGGGGAGGGTGGACAGACTGGGTGGTGGGTCGTTTCCCGCGGGCGGACGCAGTTCGTCAGGGGAGGGCGAGCCGCTGTGCTTTCCTTCTTCGGCTGAGGCCTGAGGGGGGGGGGCGTTCCCTTTGCTGTTTTGACTCGGACTGCCAACGCTGGCCAGACACGTGCGGCCAGCGAGGGCCGCCGTCTTGGTCTCCTGTCGACTCGGCCTAACTGCCTCTCTCACACACACTGGCACTGTGACGCATGGTCCCTGCCGTAACCCTGGTTAATTGCTGCCGCGGCTAAAGGCAACAGGTGGTGGGGGAAGAACTTATCCCATGTTGGTGTACGTAGTGGAAGAATTTATCCCAAGGATCTGTGACACCCGTATGTTCTTTGCAAGTGGTAAGTTTGTAGAGATAGTGTTATTATTTTTTGTGGTGAAATTTTTGGATAGAAGGGTTCTTCCAAATAATGTAGAATTGTCATGATCATACAGAAAAACTCTTAAGAGGAATGACTTATACCTATTCGATCAGGAAAATTTGTGTCGTATGCTTCAATTTGAATTCTTCTCACCGAGAAAGGCCCATAAATATGTTATTACTTTACCACTTGACAAATAAAAAAGGGAAATTGACATAGAAGAACCGGGAGATTCCAACACTTTCTCACTCTCACGGGTCCATTTGATAACGGGTTAAGATGGGAGAGCGGATGAGAGAAAGTCGGTGAACTCCACTACTCTACTCGTACACATGAAGGTTAATTGTGCGCTAACCCTACCCGATTAGTAAAGCGGCAACTTTGAGAGAGCAATCACAAGTTAATTAGAGGTCACTTACGTTAACCCTGTCCCGAGATCAACATGGCGAAGATGAGGGCAGTCACAAGTCAAATAGTAACATAAAAAAGAGAACATTGGAGCCTAGAAAGGGTATTATTGTTGACGAGGGTGCCGAGAACTACATGTGGTGCTCTTTTAATCAGACGGCGGCTAGTTGTGGACCTCATCCGTGCAGGGACGCTGAAAAGCTCTCTTGATCACAAGAACAAAACTAGAAAGGAAAGTTTCCTTTAGTTAGAAGACTCATTTTTTTAATAAGTCATAGAGAAGGAAATCGACAATAAAAAATCTGCATTCGACTCTCCGCATGAGAATATGATGCCTCTCTCTCTCTCTCTCTCTCTCTCTCTCTCTCTCTCTCTCTCTCTCTCTCTCTCTCTCTCTCTCTCTCTCTCTCTCATGACCAACCAGACCAACCAATCAAAGAACATTTAAATGGTAAAAATAGGGCGCGTTTGGTAACACTTCCTGAGGGGATTCTAATCATTAGAATCTTCAACAGAAAATGAGTGTTACCAAATGCATCCACTCTATCTCGATCTACGTGTACTTTAAAAATCTCTCATGAGAGAGAGTGTAGATACACCAACTTATTCTAACCTAAAATCATCAGAAGCAGGCTGAGAGGTGTTTTTTGGGCTGTCCGACGGATTTTGCTGTTGCCATTTACCAAAGTATCCCTTAACCTCTCTTTTCCCCATTTTTTTAATTAGTAAAACTAGGGTTAAATTTGTCCTTTTAACTTTTTGGACATTCATTCGCACTGCCAACTCTCAAATGCAATGGCACATGTTAAAAGTCTGCTGCCCAATCTCTGACAACCCAGCAGAGGTGTCATACGTCCGCTTTTCATTAAATCCATCTCCTCTCAACGCATACCAAACGCGCCCTAAGAAACTGAAAGATACCCTATAAAATAGCCTCTCGCAAGCTACTCGAGTTTGGCACGAGGGTAACTCGACTCGACTAATTAAACGAGTCAAGTATAAGCTTCACTGAGCTATGTTCGATAGATTTGTGAGTCAAATTTAATAAAATATATTTATTTAAATTTTATTTTAATATGATCAAAACATACAAACACCACCATTTTCAAAACTTCAATGTTTACAAGTTCCCATCATGCTTACAAATTAAAGATTATTTTGCTAAATGTAAGATTAAAAGTAGGTAGCCTTTTTCAACGTAAAATAATTTTAAATGGGTGGAGACTAAAAGTGTAGTGACCTGAATTTAAAAAGAATATTGGTTGAGAAATAAAAATTCCTTTGAATAAAATAAGAATAGATTCCATATAATTATAATGAGCAATATGTATAACTTGGAAAAAAATTATAATTAAGTGATGGGCTAACTACAATACTTGTATGGTACTGAAATAAGCTAATTGGGCCTCAAGGGCTTAATTAACTCAGAGTTCTTAAAAACCCTAATTCTAAGTAGATTAAACAAGCTAAAACTCAATCAAATTGGCCTTAAATCCAAATTAAATCGGACCCAATAAGATTTCAATCCTTCTCTATGGAAACCCTAGCTCAATTAGGTGTTAAGTTGAGGTTGGCGGCACTAATTTTGGCTAAGAATCGTGATTTTCGGAGGAAGAGTTATCTCTTCGATTTTGGGACATTTTAGGACTCTAGATAGGTGTAAGCCTATAAATAGGACCACAAACTCTCTCTAGCTAACCCTAGATCGTGCGTGGGGCTTGGAGGCGTGGAGAGAATCGCGATAGGAGGAGAAATCGAGGGTTTTCCTTGGGCGTTTGTGGGGTCGTCGTTCTTCTCTCTCTTCCTCCTTTGGGTAATTCAAAATAGGTGATCTCTCCGGCTAAACATCAAATTAACTAATCAAACACGTTCATATGCATGTCTACTTTGTTTCTACATCAATTTGCCTAATTTTTGTTGGCTATATTGCATGTATTTCATGGTTTATGAGACAGATATCACCGTTTAGGGTTTCGGTAACTGGAAATGGCCTTCAGTTTGTGGTTGCGGAGGCCATAGAGGTCGTGTCCTTAACGCGGTGGCACGATAGTCCGCATTCATACTTTATATTTCTAAAAAATTTTATATTTTTTTATTAACACGTCCTTCAAATTGGACGCGTCTATGTTAACGCATCGATTCCCTTGGACGCATCTATGGATGAGTTTTTGGTTGATCGCGGTGCTTCCCCTGACCGCGTTCTTTATCGCGATGCCTGTAGAGACCGCGTTCTGTCACAAGTTTCCAGAAACCCTAGCTTCGTACCAGTATGTTATGTTGATACTGTTAGAGTCTAATAGCATAGTACTCGCTTATGCATGTCATCTGAACTAACTAATAGAACTAAGAAGCATGAATAAGACTATAGTATCTTAAGTCTTCTTGATCTATGATCTTTTCTCCTTTGATCTCATGAACTCTTCTTGGTGCCAATAATTCCCAACATGTTAAAAGAGTAGATTAATTCTGTTAACCTGAAATTGACACATATCATAGCATTGTTTGACATCTCTACTTGTTAGACTAATGCTGACCGACATTTTGATGATTAAATTATAGAATGTTTCTATTTGAGGGTCGTGTCACTCCGGTGACACTGACCTACTGCTAGTACTATTTTTTGTTGATTTATTATACATTATTTCTTAGTGAAGTTAGGACCCTCCGTTGGATATTCCTTCTGTCGGACTGGAACTTCTTCATCAAGACCTCCGTAAGTCTCCGTGAGCCTTGCTTCCCACAAGGACACTGAGCTGGTTATACCATAAAAATCTTAATAAACCCTTAGAACCACGTTTTACTAACTTAAGATGTGGTTCGATCGACCCTTGAAACCATGGAACGATGTTCTGTTTGGTTCTATTCAGCTTAGTCTGAACGCGACGCACCTAGAGACCGCGTTCAGGTTACTATTTCCAGAACGCGGTGGTGCTCGAGATCGTGTTATGATGATCTCATCTTGAACTCGCATGATCGACTATAGTCACGTCGTGGACCTTGGACGTGGTCTTTTAACGCGTCACCGGAACTGGACGCGTTCTTGTCATCGTCTATATTCGGGCTAATCGACTATCTTTGGTCGTGCCTTAGGGTCTGGACGCGTCTGCTTTAACGCGTCGACTCTGAGTGATGCATTCATTACCTAGTTTTATGAGCATGTTTCCTCGATTTGATTATGTTCTGTAAGTCCGTGATTTGACTGTTTAATGCATTTTGACATTATCCTCCTCGTGAATATCGTCTCTATTACTTGTATCATCCTGTTTTCCTTTGAAATTGCACAATTATTACTTCTGGAATATAACTCCTTGACTTTACTTGCCCATATTTACAAATATAAAATTATTAAAGGTCGTGGGTCCGCTGACAACCAATGCCAAGTAGGACGGAAGTCTTTTCTGTAATCCATGAATAAAAAATTTTATGGGTGTTGCATTGCACTAATTCTGCATTGTACTAATTCTACTCTATGTTGTATTAATTTTGTTCTGCATTAGATTTTGTTCTGCGTTACATTAATTCTATAAATTATGTTATGTGCACATTGATCTATACAAATTCTCTACTGTGTAACATGATCTATTCATAGGAAATATATTTATATACTTGCTTGACTTAATATTTGGCATTTTTGGAACTCCAAGAATTTCATGGTCAATTCCATAGTTATGTTCATTTTCATACAATATTTTTTGATTCCATATTGATCTGTTTCTTTTATCAAGACACCCTTGTATATTCAAATTCTATAGATGGGCTATATTTTGCAATTTCTTGGAAACTCTATCTTGTTCTGGATTATTTATCGATATGCTTCTAATCTTGCAACGTGCATCTTATAACTTGTTTATACATTGTTAATCGACTAATCACTTATATTATGCCTGGTTATAGAGATGTAATTCCTACTGAGTGTTTTTGCTCACCCAGTTTCTCTTAATATTTTTCAAGTAATAATGAAGAAGATATTCAATCGAATGGGGAAGGGAAAGAGTGATGAGTGCCCCTGGAGCTCTTAGAAGATCTCTGTCTGTGACTTTTTATTTTTATTTAGGTTGAAGTCATGTATTTGAGTCTTTTGAGTTAATGTAAATTTGAGTCAATAAATTATAATAATGACATTTTGATATCAATAAAATTATATTTTTATCAAATTTTCTGGCCTTACTGTGTCTCTTGTGGTTTGTTATGAATTATCATGATTGTTCGCTGCCGCGTTCCGAGAGGCAATCATAAAGAAGCATGTGAGCGAGAAGTTGCGCTCGAGACTCCTCCGACCCACCTAGTATCCAGACTGGGTTGCCAACGTGGTCTTGGTCTCCAAGAGCAACGGGAAATGGCATATGTGCGTGGACTATACGGACCTCAACAAAGTCACCCCCAAGGACAGCTTCCCAATGTCATGGATCAATCATCTAGTTGACGCAATGGCCATGCATGAACTGTTGAGTTTCCTGAACGCCTACTCCGGGTACCATCAGATCAGCATGCACAAGTCCGACCAGGACAAGATTGCGTTCGTCACTGACCACAGACTTTACTGCTACACGCGCATGCCGTTCGGCTTAAAGAATGCCGGAGCTACGTACCAGCATCTCATCAGTCACATGTTCGACACCCAGATCGGTCGCAACATGGAGGTCTATATCGATGATATGCTCGTCAAGATCCTGCGTGCGGCGGACCATTTGGAGGATCTGGCAGAGATGTTCGCAACGCTCCGAAGGTACAACATGAGGCTCAACCCGAGCAAGTGCGCATTCGGAGTTAGGTCGGGTAAGCTCCTCGATTTCCTAGTGACCCACCGAGGGATCGAGGCAAACACCAACCAAATCCGGGCAATATTAGAAATGAAGCGGCCAAAGTGGGTAAGGGATGTGCAATGTCTCACTGGCCGTGTTGTATCCCTCACCCGGTTCTTATCCAGAGCCATTGAGAGGTGCCTCCCCTTCTTTCGGCTCATTAAGTAAGCCACTAAGTCGCAGGAGAAAAGGGGACGGGTGGATTGGGATCAGGAATGCCAGCAAGTCTTCGAGGACCTAAAGTGGTACCTCTCCTCGCCCCTGATCCTCCAAACCCCGCTATGGGGAACAACTACTCCTATACATGTCCGTGACACAGAGTACACTGAGCACAGTGCTCGCCAGGGAGGACGACAAAACCATGAAGCCAGTCTACTGCGTGAGTCGAGCTCTTCAGGGACCTGAGTTCTGATACTCGCTGACAGAAAAATTCGCGCTCGCCCTGGTGATGGCCGCACGCAAACTGTGATCGTACTTTCTCTCCCATGCCATAATAGTCCTCACTGACTAGTCCCTACGCCAGATTCTACAAAATCTCGATGCTTCGAGAAGGGTCATCAAGTGGCCCATTGAGCTGGGAGAACTCGACATCAGGTTCTACCTGAGGATAGCCATCAAAGCCCACGCACTAGTGGACTTCATCACCGAGTGCACTCTTCCCGATGAGGAAGCATCCGAGTAGTCCCTTGGGCCCACTTGGGAACTCTGCGTGGATGGCGCGTCCTGTGTAAGTGGGAGTAGAGCGGCCCTGGTCCTATTGTCACCGGAAGGAGCAGAGCTGCAGTACGCCCTCCGGTTCAACTTCCCGGCCACTAACAACGTGGCCGAGTATGAAGCCCTACTATCTGGCCTCCGCATGGCCAAGCACCTTGAAGCGATCAACCTCCAGGTCTACATTGACTCTTTGCTCGTCGCCAGTCACATTTGTAGGGAGTTCGAGGCCCATGAGTCGGCCATGATTAAGTACCTCCAGAAGAAAAAGGAGGCTACTGCAGGTTTCTCCCACTTCGAGATGGTCCATATCACGAGGATAGAAAACGTCCGAGCAGAAGCTCTCTCCTATCTGGCATCCTCCACTTCTGTCACAAACTGGAGGGTGATTCTGGTGGAGAAGTTACGAGTGCCGAGCATTGAAGAACCCGACCTCTGGGTGAACACCGTCGATTATGAGACGTCATGGATGGACCCCATCCTCGACTATCTCCTGTGCCAGCATCTTCCCAACGACCGCTCGGAGGCCCGCCGTGTGCGAGCATGAGCAGCACACTTTACGGTTATTAACGGATGCCTGTCCAAATGATCGCTCTCCACGCCACTACTAAAGTGCTTGTTCCCCACCAAGTCTAGGTAAGCAATCCGCGAGGTCGATGAAGGTCTCTGCAAAAGTCATATTGGAGGGCGAGCACTCACTAGGAGCTTGAATCGATATAGATACGGGTGGCCCACTCTACAGCAAGACTATCTTGACTACGTACGGAGCTGCCCCCAGTGCTAGAAATTCACACACTTGCACCACCAACCAACAACACAGTTTCACGCCCTGATGCAGCCTCGACCATTTGCTCGGTGGGGGGTAGATATACTGGGCTCATTTCTAGAAGCCCAATGGAGAAAGAAATTCCTCATCATCGTCATAGATTACTTCACCAAATGGGTCGAGGTAGAACCCTTGGGGAAGATAATAGGAGAAGCGACGTAGAAGTTCATCATGTGCAGCATTATCTGCCAGTTCGGGATCCCGCGCGTTCTCACCACCAACAATGACATGCAGTTTGCCAGCACTGTCTTCCGAGAGAAGTGCTCGGAGCTGGGGATCCGGAATCACTACACCTCAGTAGGCCATCCCCAGGCCAACGGCTTAGTGGAGAATGCCAACCGGACCCTCCTTCATGGTATTAAGACACGCCTCGAGCAAGCAGGCGAGTCGTGGGTGGATTCCATACCTAGTGTTTTATGGGCACACCGGACCACTGCTCGGACTGCTAAAGGAGAGACGCCCTTCCACTTAGCCTATGGAGCTGAAGCTATCATCCCGGTCGAGATCTCTAATCTGTCACTGAGAGTTATCCAATTCGATGAGGTAAGAAACAACCAAGCGATGAGGGGAGAACTTGGACCTGTTGACGAAGGAAAGGGAACGTGCTCGGGTCAGGCTGATCGCTTATCAATAGCGGATGGTGTAGTACTACAACGCCTGATTCAGGGAGCGTCACTTCCTCCCTGGCGACCTGGTATTTTGTCGTGCCAGTGTCCCTGACCCTAGAGCCACCGCGAGGAAGCTAGCCCCAAACTGGGAAGACCCGTACCAGGTGACAGAAGTGCTCGACAAAGGTGCATATAGGTTATCAACCTTGGATGGGCGAGAGGTTCCACGCACCTGAAATTCTGTAAATCTTAGAGCATTTTATCAATAAATGAATAGAGTTGCCACTTCTTGCCTCCTTGACCTGTCTCCAGCATTGATGAGCCACGTTCTGGGATTAGCAGTTGGTAGCCCCGCGCTCCCAAGAGACGAACAATAATCCTCTACTTTTCAGGAGAAGGATGTACGCTCCCCTCGAAAATCCTAGTAGCTATCCAGCCTCCAAGAGGCGAGCAATAATCCTTTCCTTTTTAGGAGAAGGATGTACGCTCCCCTCGGAAACACCAAGGGTGACTACCTATACAGCCTCCAAGAGACGAGACGTTTGCTCCTCTTAAGGAGAAACTAATTCCCCTCGAAAATGGGGTCAGTCATTTCATGGTCTATTGGTCACGAGTACGGTAGTCCACCGACCGCTCTATAGGTGTACCTTTTGAGGTGCTTCCTAGAGGTCGGCGCTCGAACATTCTTCCTCTTCAGGAGAGAGGCAGATACGTCTCTCAGAAACTGTGGAGCAGTCGTTTCATGGCGCCATCCAGCTCCTCTCAAAGAGCATTAAGGTGATCCACTGGCCACCCCATAGATGTGCCCTATGCGGTACATTCTAAGGGATAGCACCTGAGCATGTCTTCCCCTTAAGGGAAAGAGCTAGATGTACCCCTCAAAAATTAGAGGGGGTCATTCCCCTGTTAGCCTTATTAATGAGCATCATACCACCCAATTGCTCCGCTCGAGCTACGGATAGCCCTAGCAACTACGGATACAATGTTCAAATGTAAACGAGGACCGAGGCAAACGCACGCAGCAAAAGAAGGCAAGAAGGATTTTATTATGCGTCAAAAGGTTACAAAGGGCGTTAATCACCATCTTCAGGAGTGTACGAGCAAAAGGAGGGCCCCAACAATCCCTCATCATTACGAGAGCGAGGAACCAACGCAAGCACGACTCTCAGGCCCTAAAGGAAGCCCTCTTGATAACCCCTCATGAAATCCTCGACAGCCTGATCATACCCAACGACTCCTGCTAGGGGGGATCAGATCTCGCTGAGGCGCCGGTATGAGGACAGGGACCCTTGGGAGGCCCATTCCCTACGGAAGGAATAAGAGCTTGCTGAGACATGGCTACAAGGAAGCAAGAACGGACAGGGAGTAAAGGATGAAGCATGCTTCGAAAGAACCTGCATGTCCACTATTTATAGAGAGGTATCCCTCCCTAAAAGGCAATCACGGGTTACTTCCTTCCAACGATGTTCAACCTTTCTCAAGGAACCCAAGCGTCATAAGGGAGTTTGGGCTCATTCATGGCAAGCCAACAAAAGAAAAATCAAGCAGATATTGAAGAAAGAAAGAGACGGGGACGTTCAACATTCAATGAAAGGAAAGAAGTAGCCAAGGACAATTTTATTGCTGCAAAGGGGGTACAGAGATTCATTCATCGTCCTTGGGATGATACAAGTCGGGGGGGAGGTCCAACACCCCCTTGATACAATAAAAATGATGAACCTTCATCAGGGCATCGCGCCTGCCCTGAAGGTATCCCCTCTTGTAATCCTTAGAGGCTTCCCTTGCGCTGCTACCCCAGGTCGTGGACGGGCCCGTCGTCAGAAGGGCCTCCTTGCGAAAGCAAGGACGCTCGGGGTAAGTCTCCCTCGAGGATGATCCAAAACCTTCCGACGACATTGTGTAAGAAGAGGAAGTCTATAAAATGAAGAGAAAAGTGTTGAGTGCCCTAAAAGTTCCCAGCGAGCCTCCTATTTATAGGGAATGGACGATGTCTCCAGAAGATCACAGTGGCCTCCTTCCTCTCCTGTTCGATGGAAGGTACTTCAAACACGAGAAAGATAAACAGAACAAGGTAGAGTCTTTTCATTGAAGAAAAAGTGAAATTACAGCAAAGGGGCTGATCCGTTCGGATGCCGCACGAGAATGACAAAACAAGGAAGGAAAGACAAAAAGGTAGGAAAAGGCTTCAAGTCGCAGGAGCATTCTCCCCTGATGCGCTCGCCCCAATGGCATCCTGGGCGGGAGGGACGTCTTGGGCGGTGACAGGTTCCACAATCATCATCTCCTATGGCAGAGGGTTGTTAGGTATGATGATCAGCTCATGTTCACCTCTCGACTGATCCTACGGGTGCTCGGCCTCCTCGCCCTGTCCCTCCTCGCCCTGGCCACCCTCGGGCTCAAAGGGCGAGAAAGGGGGCTACAAGTCAAGCGCCGGGACTCCAGCGGCATCGGTGACCGCCTGCAGAGCCGCCGCCCATCCTTCTTTGTAGCTAACGTCCTTTGTCGGGCTGTAGACTTCGATGACAGCGGCGTTCAACTCGGCTTCATACTCCGAGGACTCTCAAAAGCGCTCGATAGCTTCTCCAACAGATGTCACAGCCTCCGCCCTGACTGTGGCGACTGATGCCTCGAGCTCCGCAATCCTAGTCGTCGCTGCCTCCGTATCCTTCCTCACCATGATGGTTGCGGCCTGAAGGCATCCCGGTCATGCTCAGCCTCTTCCAAAGTGCTTCCTTGGGACTCCATGAGGTCCTGGAGGCCGGCGTGCTCAACCTCCATTACCCGGAGCCGGGTTTCCAACACCGCCCGTTCAACCCGGTCAGACGCCAATTGTCGTGCGGCTTCTTGAAAGTGGACCAACCATAATCCGAGTGCCCGGGTCATCGACGTCAGGTTTCTGGCTGACAAGTTGTGTAGCTCCCCGTCGATCCTTGGGGAGAGTGTCGCCAAACGCTCCCTTGGCCTCAGAGACCTCTCCATTAGCGCGTAAGCCTCCATTTGGTAGAAACTCACCCCTGGGGCGTCCTCGACCTGGGGAGAGCTAGCGTCACCGGTGGGCCGCAACACCTCATCTCTTTCGACTCGTTCCTCGGCAAGAACCGACGGTCCGGCCGCTGACGGAAACGAGCGAGCAGGCGTCGACGGCGGCAGCAGAGGTGACTGAGTCCCCGAAGGGATAACTCCTGGGGCTGGAGGTGATTTAGCTGGCGGGGAAGGTGGAGTCCAAGCACGTGGAAGCTTAGCAGTTGCCTGGGCAGTGACGGTCTTCTTCTTTTTCTCCTAGCGACACTGGAGATCCAGCACCACCACTGCTCCAAGGTCAATCCGCCTGCGCTTGTCCCCGGCCATTGGTGACAGCTCACCCAATGTGCCTGAAGGACTCCTCGAAGCGCTGGAAGCTCCCCTCAGGCTGACTGCGTGAGTGCCCAAACCGGCATTGGGCATGAACTGAACTGCTGCAGGGGGCGACCACGGTGGAGGGCGCGAGCTCTCCACTTGAACCGCTGCTGGTAAAGGATGATACGGTAGGCACCCCGCCTCAAAGGCAACCTCCAACTGGGGGGCTGAGACCGCTGCCATGGTTACCCGAGTAGCTGCGGCCTCAACGTTGTCACACGGGCAAGGATCGGATGCCTACAGTTTCACCATTTCGAACTGCGGCTCTGGTGGCACTGGAGCCCTTGCGATGTGACAAAAATAGTTAGACCTTGAGGACAAAGGGACCAAGGGAACAATAAGAATTGTACCATGAGACAATGGGGGCACCTCCTACTTTCGTCAGGTAGACGAAGCGCTCGGCCCAACGCTTGATGTTCGATATAGCAGAAGAAACGAATACTATGGATCTATTGATCTAGGCCCGAAGGTAAGAATACGACAGTTCAACGCCAGGGCAACGCTGATGGCTGTAGAATTGATGGAAGAGGTGGACGGTAGGCGTGACCTCCACCTGGTTACAGATATATACAAAGGCACAAAGAATGCGCCAAGAATTGGGGGAAATGTCACTCGGAGCCTTACCGTAGAAGTGGAGGACTGACTCCATGAAAGGGTGGAAAGGAAGACGGAATCCCGCCTGGAAGGACTCAATTGAAATGCTAATACCGCTGGGAAAATAGCACCCCAGGGGCTCCTTGATGGTGGGGAAGACGATGTCAATAGCAGTCGGAATCTGGAAGGCCTCTCTAAGGCCATGAACGGATACCGACGGTTGGGACTAGCGCCTGAAGTACTCGGGACATCGACACGACTATTCTCCTCTTCCGTGAAAGACTCAGGGTTGGATAGGATGACCCTCCTATGTGGCGCCATGAGACTCGGAAGGGAGAAGAAAGAAAGGAATCCTCACCAGGGCACGAAGCAAGCAGGAGGGGTGCGACTAACACCTACACCGGAGATGAAGAAGACGAGTGAGCCCCTCCGGGCGCCCTTCCACCTCTATTTGAAAGTGTAAAGGGCGAAGAACCACCTCAGACAGTCACATGGGAAGAATGAAACCGCCGTTGACACGATGCGCATCAGGAAACCCAAGCGGCCATCGTACCCACTTCTCTAGGCGAAAAATGGCTACGCCATGATGACGGCGATGTCATCTAACACCCTAACAGAGGCTGCCTTGTGCACCAAGGACTGCGGTAGGTGGTGGGGCCCATACGCCAGGGAGTCGAGAAAATTGAAGAGATCCTTGTAGAAATTCCCTCTCAACTAACCCAATGGAAGTTCCCCATGGGCCGTGAGCACGCCCGAGAGTGGGGGGCTAGTGAGGGGGGTAAAATCGCCACGCCCAGTGCAACCTGATATCGCCAGGCTCAAGGCAGCCCGACCCAATTGAGTCAAAGAAAGATCGCCCAACGGTCTGCAACCCAAACCGAGTGGCCCAGTTAAGGCCCACAGAGGATTTGCCAGCCCATGGGAGAGATCGATGCGCGCGTCCCAGGCGCCGAAGAACTTGCCAACGGGCGAACGTTGCCTCCGCCATTGTAGGCCCTTCCCCGGCAAGGATAGGGTCACGCCCATAATGCCAAGATTCTTGCCACGAGGCCCCTCTTCCAGAATAGGCAGGTGCACAATGGGTAACTCTCCCCACGATCAAGGAGGCGTCACTCCACGACCCACGTCCTTTCTCCATTGAGGAACGGGCGCTCTCCGCCAGAACAACTCATATAAATAGGTCCCCCATCGAGCCTAAGAGAGGGACACACACACACACACATAAAGAGACAGAGACACGCAGAGAGAGAAGAGACCTTCGCCCACTACTCCCAGCACTCCCCAGGCTCTCTGAGCACTCCCTAGACTCTCCGAGCACTCTAGGAGTCTATATTCATACACACAGGCTTCTCCACTCCACTCTTAATCTCTCCTACTCTTGTAGTTCTCTTTGGAGGGCGACCCTGACTTAAGTATCGGAGGGTTGTCCCCTGAGGTCACACCTAGGGGGTCCTTATGACGCCCTTTTTCTAGTGTTTGTAAGCTTTCATGGATGATCAGTCGCTCTTCCTCAACAAACAAATACTAAAAGTGTGGTACGAGGACCAGGAACCACTTTTCTCCCTCTATAGTAACCAATCACAATGACAGACATTTAGTTCACTGAAATGTACATTGATACCCCCCCCCTCAAACATTTCAATTACCGTGAAAAAGGAGCCACCTTCTCACATGCATCATAATCAATAAAAGGAAAGGTGGTCCTCAAGAAAATGACTTACATCTCTTTAAAAAAATAAATGATCCAACAATTTATATAACCGTGGTTCTTTCTCACTTTTAGGTGACTGGAATTTAAGTCAATACCTGAACCAATGAAGAAGAGAAAGTATAGGAGCTTCGGTGACTCGATCCTTCACAATAAGGAGATAGGTCACATGCAAGGAATTTTAAATCGGATTGAGTCCTAGGATCAGACCCGGCTGATCTCGATCCGGATTAGATTGGGTCAGATTGGCAGAATCAGCTGATCCAAAAGAACTCAAGTTGATTTTGGATCGGCCTAATTAAAAAATTAATCAAAAATCAACAGCATAAAAAACATAAAAATTTCTAGATATATGTTTAGAAAAATAGATGATTAAAATGCTACATATCATGCACTTATATCATAAGGAGTGAGAGAGGTGATTAGAACACTAATAATTAACTTTCCACGATAATTGCACATATGAATTAAGGCCTAGGAGCTGTAGACGACGGTGTTGAAGGAGTGCTCAGAGTTTGATCTATTTTTGACCCAACCTTGTATCGCGGAAACAGAAACAAAGTGAATTGGCTAGTATTGGCTCGAGATCAAGTGATCCGTAATTGGCATTTGGATCAAAAGCTTGAGTAGCCTGTAATGTTGGCAGCCATTCATGAATAACTCCAGGATTTTCACAAGTGAATATCAAGGAAAAGGAATAAAATTCTTAAGAACCCTTTTTTTTATATTTGAATCAGTGAGCTAGCCAGAACATAGCCAAGAGATTGGAGTTAAACTGACAACAAAGACCTAATGAGAAGACCTTCCAGGAAAACGGCGTTTAGCTCTTCCCCGTGGAAAATGTACGTCTTGTTTAAGTTCCTACATGTGGATCATCTTTCAAGCTCATCAATGGGCTCCAACCCTCGATAAGTTTAACCATGAGTACCAGAAAATACATGAACTTAATGATTTTCCCAAACAGCTAACAGGGTGTTTGGTCTAGTGGTATGATTCTCGCTTCGGGTGCGAGAGGTCGCGAGTTCGATTCTCGCAACACCCCCCACTAGTTTTAAAATTATTTTAATGACCTTTCCTAGGTATACAGATAATTGGCTTTCCACTCAAAGCCATACTCGATCTGTCCATTGTCACTGCCATATCCATTTTGCAAAGCAGAGGAATAATCTGATTACATAGTTTTTTTCCTTCTTTCTTTTTAACTTCCCAGTCAGTGTGTGTTTATACTATCAGCTTTGTTGACAAATTACAAGCATTAACATTAATTGTCCGTTTTCTTCTAATGTCCCCCTCCCACACCCTTGACCTGAATGTTTGGAAGCTGAAGCATTTGCGGGTAGACAGATGGCATCCACAATAACAAGTTTATTGTGGATCTCCTCCCCCATCTAACTCACGTTCTTCCTCCTCTTTCTTTTTTTTGTTAACATTTGATGCGGTCAACGGCAGTTGCTCTCAAGTTCGTGGGTAAAAAAAAAGGTAAGATTTGTTTTATTTTCTTGAGAGAGTTACGAAGAAAATGATTACTCCCTAAAAAATAAGAAAGGTAGTTTCCAAACAGGGCTAGCATCCTCTTTTCACTCTCAAAATAAATCATCCTAGAAGAGAGAGCGTTGAGAAAATGTAATCAAACGCCCAACAAATGATCGGGCCAAAATGTTTGCAGTTATTATGAACCAGTTCTCCAGAATGAAATCATATTCAATTCGTAACTCGTTACGACTTAAAATACATAGTTTTAACCTTAGACATCCACTCTGATCCACAATTAGATAGAAAAAAATACTTGTTTTATATAGATAATTTTATTTATTCGAGAAAATCGGTTGACGGGTTTGTTCATTCCCCTCCAATCAAACATAAATGTGAAATCTCATACTCTTCTTCATTTATTTAGGTCATTAACAATGTTGGTACAAGGGCCTGTTGATATCTTTTGAATTTCCTAATTTTCATAGTTCATTTTAATTATTTTAATTTTCTAAATGTGGACGCATTTGAGTCAGCACTTTTATAACAGCTCAATATGTATACACTATTATAAGGCTTGTTATGATACAAAGAACTTTTAATCTTCAAAATGACACTTGGGTGAAATTCTATAGCCTGCATCAGCATCCACCATCAAATCACATTTGCCCCAATCTGCACGGAAATCTTCTCTGGATCGAAGCTATGCCATCTGCATATTAGAAACATAAATCAAAGGATCCAATCCAATCTGCAGTAGTTTTTAGATCAAAATCTCAACTCTATTCAGCATCTAATCACATAGGTATGAAGCCAACGACCAATCTGCTCCCAACCCATTTGCAGCCCTACTTGCAGACTAGACTCCACTCACCAAGCGTGAGCTGCATCGCACAAGGATATCATCATGTCGGCTATATGATCCATATCCAAAGGACGTCATATCTCGGTTTTGCAAGAATTCAATCAACAAATCATCAATTTCTTCACATCATCTCATTTTTTCTTCCAACTTCTATTCACGCATCAACGACGAAATACATGGACATCAACATGATACATCATTGCAGCACCAAGCGAACAGAGAATGCCATTACAGGTTTAACACGCAAAGGACAAATAGCTTAGTCACAAAACTATGCTATTCGACAATCCAGTAGAATTCGGCAAACACATAGATACATGTAGATTGAGGGGTGCCCATTCTTGATGAAACTCCTTGACAGTTGACACACATGATGTCAGAACACCTCGGCAATTTTGCTTGCAAGAACGCGTTCCCGTTTCTCAATAAATGCAAAAGGGAACCAACCTGCCTTCCCTTTGCACTCGCCTTCAGCCCAACCATTGTTAACCTAAAAGCATATTGATGAGTCAAAACAGGATTAACTTTTAACAGAGACCTATGTCAAGTAATATGCCTACGTTCACAAAAATGATGCATGCGTATGTGTTTACACACGCGCACGCGAGCGCATGTGTATACACACACACACGCGAGAGAGAGAGAGAGAGAGAGAGAGATCCACTTAGTCAAAAAATTGTCATTTGTAGTCTGATCATTATTACACATCATTGTCATGTCCCCACCCTGTGTACCTATTGGGAGCTGCTCCAATGTGAGCTCTAGTGTTGCTTCCAACCTACACCACCCTTCTCCCTCCCCCCCCTCCCCCAAACAAAAAAAAAGCCTTCTTTCAAAATGAGGCATCCAGCTGAGAGATTTCCTAGACACAATGACAATGACTTTGAGGCACTGGAGATCTTTTGCCACAAATGGAAAATGATCATCATATGTATACGTGCATACATTTATATAAGGTGATTCTAGGATATGGCCAGGCCCTTCTGTGGCCAAACCTTAACCTCATTGTTGAATTGTGATACCATCGTTGAGCCATTGAGTGAGATCAAAATGTGGCCAAACATTTTGAATTATAGGGAAGAAGGCATCCAGTGCCCACATTCTTGGCCGTTGGATCACATGGACCACAAAGGGTACATTCTACATCCCTTAATTTACAGGTGGTTCTGTTGTTTGATGGCATGGAAGGCGCCCCAGTAACAGGTGATGTTGGATCACAGTGTCCCTTGCCAATGCAATGGTGCCAAGCACATCCATCAGCTGACATCTCACAAAGTTCAGCCCTGTGGGGATCTCATACACACCTAAAGTGCTAATCATTGTTTTGTGTGTGTGTGTGTGTGTGTGTGTGTGTGTGTGTGTGTGTGTGGGGGGGGGGGGGGGGGGGGGGGGGAGAGGATGTGAGGATTTAAGATTCAGGGCAGGAGGATGTTATAACTTACATCCCAAATATAAAGGATCCTCTGACCGCAGTAAGAGCCCCAAATCATCAAGAATAAAAGAATTACATATCACATATCCAAGTGACCCAGTCATGCCTTACGTTACTTCACAACACAGTGAATAAAACAAACCGGCAACTTTTTCCAACCACTATCCCAGATTCTACCTTTGCATATGAAAGAATCTCACATATGAGCCTATCAACTACCTATTAATAACAGCATACCCGAGACGGAGAGATTTGCCAGATTAAAAATGTTGAAAAAAGGCTGCACAGAAAGCATCTTCAAAAATGCAAATAGAAAGATCAACTTTACCTTTCTCACAACAACAACATCACCAACAGCCAAGTTGAGCTCTACATCCGACTCGGCTTGGTATGACTGCATTACCTGCACCATGAAGAAGCAACAAAATTTTAGAAGCAATTAACAATCAAATCCTTCAGAGAAGAGGATAATCCAATAGGTCATCACTAGTGTCAAAAGATGTAAACATTTACCTCTCCTAAAAAGTATCCCGAAAGGTCACTTGAGCTTTCAAATGTTTGAGAGGGAGCCATGCCATTAATTTCTTCATATGACGGAGGTGGTGGCATGTGGTTATCAACTGCTGGACTTGGAGAAGCTTCAATCCTTTGGCGCTCTGACACCATCTATTAATGATACAAAACATGGAAGAAGCAGAAGGATAATGATTAATCAGAACATAAAGCAGAAATCATTAACAAAATCGGTAAGTGTTTCAAGAAGAGATCACTAAAATGATTGGCTGTCATTTACCTCTGCTTCAAGCTGATCAAGAATTTGTAGGATTCTCTGATGATATGTGCGCTCAGATTCAACCTTCATTCAGAAAAGAAACAAAAAATATGAAATTATATTCCTCAAAATGCAAACATGATGATTCAAACCACAAAAAAAGATATTTTTGCATGAAACCATTGTTAGAAGTGAATTTGCAAAAAAACCACTACTAGAAATGCATTAGTAGGCATATCACTGAGTTAATTCAAATAGTGCATAAATGCCATTTAAGCATGATTTTTTTGCAAGTTTTGACAAAAAGAAGTGATATACCTGCAAATAAACATGGCATTTTTGCACAATTCAGATTTACACAATGATATGCCTGCTAATACATTTGCAAAAATAAATTTTTTTTTTGCAAATTCCCGTTTAACAATGGTTTTCATGTAAAAAATCCAAAAAAAATTGCTCCAAGATACAAGAAAAGAATTACCATCGCAATAAGCCGCTGTAAGGTTAACCTCTGCTGTTGGGCTTCCACAGCAGCCATTGCTGCAGCAGCTTCTTTCCCCAAAATTGCCATGTTTGACTTGAGCTCTTGCAGCTTGGCCTCAGCAGCTTCTAATTTCGAAGTGTTATCAACATTACCTGGAGCTTCCCTCACTTTCATTTGCCGCTTGGACACCTCAATAGACTGTAGAAATAATCATCATCCATAATAAGAACAAAAATCTAATCCAAGGGCATTGCAGTCTCAGAAGCATGAGAAGACACAGTAATCGGAATGTACTGCCAAAAAATTGCATTACATACATGTTGGATACAAAACATGTATCCACAGTTTGCTTTATAAAAAATAGAAAAATATCTATATCTAGGATTCAGGAGAATTTGGCTGCAGCAAAGGATTTCTTTAAACCAAACTTACAATAACAACACTTGGTGAAACAATAAGCAGTCACCATTGTTACAGGTGAAATTGCAGGTATATCATTCCTGGAAACATATTAACATGTATATCACTACTATACATGCTAATATGTTTCCAGGAATGATATACCTGTAATTTTGCCTCTAAGCGTGGTTTCTGTGCAAAAAACCCTTATATCTATGGCAAAAACACACCTGAGCTTCAGCTTCTTGTCGCATTCTGTCATATCTCTGTGCAAGGTGACGTGCATCCTCCAATGGAGCACCCATTACCATTGCTCTTAATGGCTCTGCAACCTGCAAAGTGAAGTGTTAACATAATAGTAGACAAAAAAAAAGTTAAAGGGCAATGAGACATCATTCATGATGGTAAAATTTGAGCCAATTGACCTGCTCACATATCAATATCTGGAAATCAACAAAGCAAAAGCAAAGTATGAGGATGTGTTTATTGATCACATATGACAGAATAATTGAATTGTCAAATGTCCATAATAAATTACATGGAAAATATGATATGAAACCTTGTTGAATTAAGAACATATATGTTCACATTAAATCTTGTCTAATAGTGTAGCTTATGTATAACCCTTTGGGTGACATCAAAATAGTAATGATGATAATTTTTTTCCTGTAATGAATAAATGTAAACTTAGTCCGGAAGATTTCTTTTCCAAAGCTCTAGATATTTAGACCAGCTCTTCAGGTTTGTTAGAAATGATGATGGCATAAGCTACGCACAGGCAGGGAGAGATGTGCAAGAGAATCTTGCCTGCCGTTCTGTGAACAATATTGCAGGAGAGAGACAACAGAATATTCAGGAAGGGATTCTAGCATCCTTCTGAAACTGTAAAGCATTTCTTTAGATAAGAGTCCATCTCCCTATGCTTATCTATTATGTAAAAGCTGTGTGTAATTGCAGATTCACTTTTATTTGAAACAAAGAACATCTCTTTCAGGGAGATTTTCCTAATCAATGAGAGCATTTCTTTAGATAAAAGTCCATCACCCTACAGTTATCCACTATGTAAAAGCTCAGTGATTCTCACCTTTACTCGGAAAAAAAAAACCCTTTCAGGGAGTTTTTCCTAATCAATCAGAGGATTTTCTTAAATCATCCAGTGTATTTAATAAACGACTTGAGATTTTGGGAAGATAAAAATTATTTGACAGATTAGGGGATGTTCATACCAAAATAATAATACTTATAGGGGTCAATACCTAAAGATACCCAACTATAGGATATCACACTCTCTCTCCATAAGATTGGAATTTTTCCAATTCTGGTCACAGGATCAAAGATTCCATCTTAATCTCCAGACTGCAAAAGGAGAAGACATATAATGGTTTAAAGGGGGGTTAAGGATATATTAACTATTTCATCTAACAAGTTCTCTCTCTAGCAGGTTCTAGAGAGAGAAGCTCTGGGAATCTGGCTGACTAGATGCGGTCACCGGGGCGAGCCGCATCCGTTTGAGAGGTGGGGGGCCTCACCGCTCTCCCCTGGGTTCTCCATCGTCTACGGCAGCTTTGGGTGGAAGAAAAGGCGGGGGGGGATTGTGGAAGGCTCTGGCAGATATCAGGGGAAGGGATATAGGAAGACTAGGCACCTGCAGCGTTTTTGCAGGGTACCGAAGGGAAGACAGTGGGTGGGGTCGGGAAGAGGAGCGAGTAGGTTATCCTACGCCGACGTGATGAGGCGCAGGGGACCAGAGTTGCAGATCCATAAGGAGAGGTCAGACTGCCTGGAGGTCGGGTCGCTGCCCTCAGAGCTCCTGCTTGGCCGACCGGAGTGGCTCGGGCGGTGTCTTTGGATCGGAGAACTAAGGAGGGACGGAGATGGATGCTGTGAAGAGGACCTTAGATGACCGGTGGGGGGTGGGCGGCCCCTGGTTTGTCAGCAAGGTCTACCAGAATGGATTTCTGGCCGTCAGCAGTACAACAAATGGGGCAAAGGGAGTGGCGGAGGTGGGAATCCTGCTCATTGGAGGGACCATCCTCTGAGTCAGCCTGGAGCAAGGAGAGAGGTACTGATGCGGGACGGACAGCGGACTCGACACAAATTGGATGCGAACCTAAGACTCTAGGCAAGCTCGCGATCGTCCCATGCGAGGGAAGCGTACGGATGTGCGCGGTTGAGAAACCGGCAGCGAGTCAAGGGTACTCGGCTCTTCCGTGCTCGGATCGAGTCACGGGACGGGTCACGCTCACTCTCTCGCAGCGGTGATTGAAATAATATAACGAGCTAATTACCTATCACTCTAGCAGCGGCATTCAAAAAGATACGAAATAAGCAAATGCCAAAGTGGGAGCGGACACGATACCTCCACGCTCCGGACGTGGGGAAGACGACCCCGGCCAAGAACGGTGACTCCCGGTACAGTAAATGTTCATAATTACAGAAGTTATTTTAAGGCCCACTCCACGCAGGGAGGTAACAGGCCACAACAGCGGTCCGAAGGTGCCGATTCTGGGTTGACGGGCAGCACGTTGGAGGGGTTCTGGGCGGTTGAAGACAGCAAGTCCGGATCTGCGATTTGCAGGCCGACAGGACAGTGTACGAGGGCCTCCAAAGGGACGTCGTCCTCCTGGGATCTTCTGAAGGCGGCGCTTGGCTGGGACGATGGCGGGACGTCCCTGGTCGACTCCCAGAAGTGGCGGTCGCTGAATCAGAGCTTTGATATATTATTGGGAATTATTTCCCAACACCTTCTTTCTGGCCTGGCTCGGAGAAAGAATGCGTGCCTCCACGAAAAAAAATTTTGCGCCCAGATCCGATGTCAGATCGAGGCAAAATTAGTACCGATGGATAGAGGACTCAAAGGGCTACAACATAAAATTATTTCAGATCCATCCAGTAGACGGATTAGAAATGAAAATGATTGTGGGTTGTAGTTATTTCTGACTCGGAATTACAGACATACAGGGCAGAACAAGATTTGTCTGAAAATGAAATTTGACCGAGGGGAAGGTGGTAGATCTGGGAGCTGGGGATTCTATGGGGGATAGAAGGGGATGTGAGGGACGTGCAAGAATTTTTAAGAATTTTTCTGATGAGGGTTGAAGGGTGGGAAAAATATAGAAACAGGTACCTATCTCGCAGATCTGCTGAATGACAGATTGCGTAGGGTGGAGATTAAAAGTCGGGAAAAAAGACAAACGGTGGTGGAATGGAACAAAATTTATATGGATGGAAAGCTAACACGAAGGGGAACACAATCCTTCAAAATCTTAGCTTGATCAGAGCTGTGAACTGGGAGAACCGACCTGTTCTTTAGGCTACTGTTCTGGATTTCGTGGTTCAGGATAGCAAGGTGGAGGGTGGCATGTGGCAGCTCGTTGGCGGCACGAACGGCGGCGGCGGCGGAGATGGCTGAGCTTCACACCCAAGGGAAAAGATAAACCTTGGAATCCATCAAGTTTTTGTAGGGAATCCACCTTAGAAACACAGCAATCCAGCTGCAAGAGGAGAGGAGAGAGAGGGGACGCCCTTGGGCTCTTGGAATTTCCAAACTTTTCTTCTCATTAATTCTATCAAAAATGAAAATACAAGGGATTTATAGAAATGTATAAAAGACCAAAATTACCCCTAGATCTAGGGTTAGGGAGGGACAAATGGGGTATGAGACATTAATCCCCCATGTGGTCAAAATGACCATAATAAACAATATATAAGGGGGGCGCCCCTTTGAAAAAAGAGGACAATTAGGACTTTTCTTGGTCCAACTTTGACATGTCACGGTCCAAGCCCACCTTGGACTTTGAATCAGCCCCACATGGGCCCCTAGGGCCTAGGTGGACCAATAAGAAATAAGGTGGGGGTCCCTGCTGGACCTACTGGTATTTTTACAAAGAAACCCAAAGATTCCTAAAGACTAACAAATTGGCTTATAATTGCCATACAATTGCAAACCCAATTACCCAAGGGTATAAATGCAAACAAAAGGACACAAATGCAAAAACAAACTGTTAGCGCTCGGTGTTGATTCCCATCAATTCTCCCCGGGTGGGAAGAACTCGACCCCGTCGAGTAAGGGGTGCGGCTACTCGTGTGGCGCCTGCGGATCCGTCACTGAACCAGGAAGCGCGGAGTACGCTCCACTCTAAGTAATCGCACATGCTCATCCCGTATATATTCGATATGCACATGCTGCTGTGGGAATGAGGCTAGTGGTGGACACTCCGGGGTGGGGTCACTCTTAAAGGAATGAGAAGGCTCAATGACTCACTAGGAATCACCGCTAGGTCCCTTTATGTGACTAGATCCGACGCATTGACGTAGAGCCGATCCCATATTCGCCAGGCAAGTCCACAACGTACGCATGAGTTCCGACTTGCCTCACTCTCGAAAGGGACTAACATCGCGAGCTGACATTAGACCGACTCGTATGCAGACTCTTACAGACTGTACGAAACGAACACTCACACATGACCTTAGGCAAACTTAGACACTCATAGTAATACTATGACGGACAACAAAGAGATACAAACACAAGGGACGACTCGGTGAGAATGACAGACACCGTCTGCATATACCAAGTGTAAAGAAAGACTGACCCACAACTTAAGGTCGCGAGTTTCAACTCTCGTCAACCGTCTCCGGTTGGATAAGACTCGTCCTCGGGTACAAAAATGTGTGAGGACAAGGAGGTGGGTGATGGGAAAGTCATCCGGACGTCTGGTGTGGAGCAGAAAAAATGGGAAGTCCGAACAATGTCTCTCGTACGCGTGGCAGAAATCAAACCATACCGCGTCAACATAGGGTGTCGACAATGGTACGGTAGTCACTAGTGGCTGCGCTACCGTAGGAGAGGCGGGTAAAGGTGGGACGACTGACTGCATGGGGTCGGCGGATGGCTCATCCATCGAGGACAAAGTGGGCCGGGCAGACAGCTCTGGGACGATCGGTGGGGTTGGGGTGTCTAACAGACCCTGGTTCGCTATTGGATCGCTCTCTAACCCCAAAACATCATCGAGGTATTCCTCAGCCAACTCTTGGTCAGCCTCATAACTCACTAGAATAAGCCCGGGTGGGGCATCCTCGGAATGTGTACCCTCTAAGATAGGGGAATGGGAAGGACATTGGCCGGGGAAATGGCTACTCCCACTATGGGGGGCCACATGAGTAGGCTCCGGGTGTGGTGGGTGTAAGGTGCAGGCCCTCCTATCCCGGTCAAAGGTCGCTCTCCTCTCTTCCAAGCGTGTGCCTAGGCCATCTACACGCGTAATCGACCCATCCAACTTATCCACTTGTGTACTCAACCCATCAAGCTTTTTCAAAAGAATTCAGAACATGTCGGCCACAGATGGCTCATCGGGACTATGGACTCGGGGGTCTGCCATGGGGCTGGCGTATAGTTGAACATGCGAATGACAAGGGGTTGGAAGGCACAGACCAAGTCGAAGTGATAAACCTAGACGTAACCAATATCCAACACGTGGCTGAGGTATGATCCGAAGACCGAACTCATGCAAGTGTGCTACCTTCCCAATAGGCGTAACCTATCATTCCGGGAACACCTTTTGATATACCGGATAAAGGGTGCAATGCGACACCTTGGACAAGCTACCCTATACTCGACTCGCTCTGATACCAATTTGATGCGGGACGGACAGCGGACTCGACACAAATTGGATGCGAACCTAAGACTCTAGACAAGCTCGTGATCGTCCCATGCGAGGGAAGCGTACGGATGTGCGCGGTTGAGAAACCGACAGCGAGTCAAGGGTACTCGGCTCTTCCGTGCTCGGATCGAGTCATGGGACGGGTCATGCTCACTCTCTCGCAGCGGTGATTGAAATAATATAACGAGCTAATTACCTATCACTCTAGCAGCGGCATTCAAAAAGATACGAAATAAACAAATGCCAAAGTGGGAGCGGACACGATACCTCTACGCTCCGGGCGTGGGGAAGACGACCCCGGCCAAGAACGGTGACTCCCGGTACAGTAAATGTTCATAATTACAGAAGTTATTTTAAGGCCCACTCCACGCAGGGAGGTAAAAGGCCACAACAGCGGTTCAGGAGTGCCGATTCTGGGTTGACGAGCAGCACATTGGAGGGGTTCTGGGCGGTTGAAGACAGTAAGTCCGGATCTGCGATTTGAAGGCCGGCAGGACAACGTACGAGGGCCTCCAAAGGGACGTCGTCCTCCTGGGATCTTCTGAAGGCGGCGCTTGGCTGGGACGATGGCAGGACGTCCCTGGTCGACTCCCAGAAGTGGCGGTCGCTGAATCAGAGCTTTGATATATTATTGGGAATTATTTCCCAACACCTTCTTTCTGGCCTGGCTCGGAGCAGGAATGCGCACCTCCACGAAAAGAATTTTTGCGCCCAGATCCGATGTCGGATCGAGGCAAAATTGGTACCGATGGATAGAGGACTCAAAGGGCTACAACATAAAATTATTTCAGATCCATCCAGTAGACGGATTAGAAATGAAAATGACTGTGGGTTGTAGTTATTTCTGGCTCGGAATTACAGACACACCGGGCAGAACAAGATCTGTCTGAAAATGAAATTTGACCGAGGGGAAGGTGGTAGATCTGGGAGATGGGGATTTTATGGGGGATAGAAGGGGATGTGAGGGACGTGCAAGAATTTTTAGGGATTTTTCTGATGAGGGTTGAAGGGTGGGAAAAATATAGAAATAGGTACCTATCTCGCAGATCTGCTGAATGACAGATTGCGCAGGGTGGAGATTAAAAGTCGGGAAAAAAGGCAAACGGTGGTGGAATGGAACAAAATTTATATGGATGGAAAGCTAACACGAAGGGGAACAATCCCTCAAAATCTCAGCTCGATCAGAGCTGTGAACTGGGAGAACCGATCTGTTCTTTAGGCTACTGTTCTGGATTTCGTGGTTCAGGACAGCACGGTGGAGGGTGGCTTGTGGCGGCTCGTTGGCGACACGAAGGGCGGCGGCGGCGGAGATGGCTGAGCTTCACACCCAGGGGAAGAGATAAACCTTGGAATCCACCAAGTTTTTGTAGGGAATCCACCCTAGAAACACAGCAATCCAACTGCAAGAGGAGAGGGGAGAGAGGGGGGCGCCCTTGGGCTCTTGGAATTTCCAAACTTTTCTTCTCATTAATTCTATCAAAAATGGAAATACAAGGGATTTATAGAAATGTATAAAAGACCAAAACTACCCGTAGATCTAGGGTTAGGGAGGGGAAAATGGGGTATGAGACATTAATCCCCCATGTGGTCAAAATGACCATAATAAACAATATATAAGGGGGGCACCCCTTTGAAAAAAGAGGACAATTAGGACTTTTCTTGGTCCAACTTTGACATGTCATGGTCCAAGCCTACCTTGGACTTTGAACCAGCCCCACATGGGCCCTACAGCCTAGGTGGACCAATGGGAAATAAGGTGGGGGTCCCTACTGGACCTACTGACATTTTTACAAAGAAACCCAAAGATTCCTAAAGACTAACAAATTGGCTTATAATTGCCATACAATTGTAAACCCAATTACCCAAGGGTATAAATGCAAACAAAAGGACACAAATGCAAAAATAAAATGTTAGCGCTCGGTGTTGATTCCCATCAGGTACGTTCCCCAACTAGGGGAGGACCCTCCTTCACATGAAGCTAGTGGGCGTCCCCATCTGATTATGCGATGAAACTGGGGTGAACCTCCTCGCCAACAGATTGGGGAGGGTGGAAACTGGCTCGCTGAAGATGGTGCCGGAGGGCAGCTTGAATAAGGTGGAGTTTCTGATTGCAGCCACAAGCCCATCCGTGGTGCCCCCAATCATCATGTTCTCAGTCGGGGAGGCTAAGTTTGACGTCCGAATCTGTGTGCAGCGGGAGGAGCAAGATTGGCAGCGAGGGTAGGTTGTGGAGCTAGGGCAACCAATAGCCCAACCGGAAGTAGAAGACGACGCCCCCAATTCGAATTCGAACAGGGGGGTTTCCCGCTTTGGGCCGGGAGCTTGGCCAAGGGGTCGGGCGGTTAGCGATGGGCTGGTAGCCTTGGGCCAGGAACGTGCTTCAGGGGTGGATGAGTCAAGAGGTTTGGACCGGTCTAGTGTTGGGCCCAATCGAGACCCATATGCCCACAACTTACCCATTTCCGGGTGGCTTGGCATAACAGGTCCAATCGGACCCATTAAGGATCTCCCCTCCCACCCGATCCCGATCGCAGTTCAGGAGGGCTTCTCGTGGGCATCACTGCCTGACCCCAGGGAGCCGCTGGAGGTGCAGGGACCATCTTCCGGCGACCGGGCAGTGGTAGCGGAGAAGAGGAATGATTGTGGATACGGCACTGTATGTCTTCATCAACCGTATGTTGCTGCAGGCAAAGAAGACAGTTTCGGTTTCAGTGTCAGTTTCGGTCGGCTCCGAAACCGAAACCATTTTGATTTCGGTTTCGATTTCGATTTTGACCCGAAACCAAATAAAATATTATTTTTTGGCCAACTACAGGGCGTCCGGTTTCGCCTGGTTTCGACCGGTTAGTTTAAGATCGTTTTGGTCCGAAACCGATACGTTTCGACAGAAACGTTTCGTTTTCGGCCGAAATTGCCATCCATGGCTGCAGGAGGCTCCACTCAGGCCGCAGAGATGCAATGCGACGGTCGACCGGAGGCGACAAAGGACTCTGAGCATGGATCAACCGACGATCAATTGGCGCAGGCGATGGCTCCCTCCATAGGGGGCCCGATGGTGGCGATCTCCGGTGGGACAGGAGAGGGCGCCTTGTCTGTGGTCCCTGCAGTGGCCGCAGACACCGAAAAGGACTTGACTAGGCAGCTGGAGGGTCCAACGATCCTAAACTCAAGGGGCCTCCCCCAGAAGCTGGGGCAGTCTATTCTCTACTCGGTCGGCAACCGATATGAGTCCTCGGGCCGCTTCAGAGGATAGAGGGGTACGACTCAAACTAGGTCGAACATTTGTCCAGTCTGCTCCCTAGGTCACTTCTACTGGAGGTGGATGGAAGTGCCGGAGATGACCAGACACTTCCACTAGAGGCAGGGAAGAGGATTGCGGCGGTGTTGCCCGAGAGCGAGCCGATTGCTGCAGCGGCCTCCTTACAGGATACCAGCCCATTCGCGGCGATAGGGGAGTAGGGGATCCCACCAATTGAAGACGAGGAGACCGTCCCGGGCACACCCAAGGTAGAGGAGGGTGACTATGGAGAAGAGGAAGCTAAAGAGGAGGGGATTGGGACAATGAGGTAGTAAAGGAGCTGATGGGGGTAGTGGAGATGATGGAGGCACGCATGAGAGAGTTGGTGGATTAGTTAGGGTCTCTTTTAAGAGGCTGGAGCGGGACCTAAGAGGGTTTTTCGTAGGGACTAGAAGAGATGGCTGAGAGAGGGGGAGGAATCACAAAAGAGGGTGATAAGGGGGAGCGAGGGGAGAGAGAAGGAAGGAAATGGGCAGGAGGAGGGTGGGAGGATCGCAACTTTGTCCTGACGAGGATCATCTCTTGGAATGTTAGGAGGATGTGTGGGGGTGAGAAGAGGAGGGTAATGAAAGAGTTGATTAGAAGATGCAAGATCAATATCCTGTGCCTGCAAGAGGCCGAGTGTGAAGAGGATGGGAAGGAATTCATGAGGAAGACTGGAGGAGTCAAGCTCTCAAAGGGGGTGGCCTCCTCAACAAAGGGGCCGCCAGGAAGTATCATGATTTTGTAGAACCCATTTCAAGTTGAGGAGGTGGAGGAGGATAGAAAGGTTGGCTAGGGGAGTATCTCCCTCCACTTCTGTGGTCTGAGGGATGGCTTCTCCTGGAATTTCTTGGGGCTCTATGGTCCCCTAACCAAGGAGGGGAAGAGATCACTTTGAGAGGAGTTGCTTCTCTACCACTAAAGTTCGAGCCGGCCCTGGTGTGTGGGGGGAGATTTCAATGCAATTACAACAACTTGGGAGAGGACGGAAGCCAAACCCCACACGAGAGAGATGGAGGACTTATGTGACTTCATAGAAGAGGCAGCCTTGATCGACATTGAACTAGTGAATACTCAATTCACTTGGTCCAATTTGAGGGCGACGCCTACTTGCTCCAAACTGGATAGGTTTTTGATTCCCGTAGACTGGGAAGATCACTTTCCCCATGTGCAGGCTTTCTGTTTGGTCAAATTGATATCGGATCACAAACCGATTTTATTGAAAACTAGCCGCCGCCAGGAGAGGAGACAAGGTTTCACATTTGAGAGGCTTAAGCTCTGGAAGGCAGAGAGGCAAATTTCATGGACACAATCAGGAGGGCTTGGAGTGTACAAAGGCATTTTCAATCTTCCATGGCTTCTCTTGTTGGGAAGTTGAAGCACTTGGCCCAGGTGCTTAGAGGCTGGGGTGTTGACAAAACCTAACCTGGAAGACTAACTAAGGAGAGGATTCTTCATCAACTCGAAAGGTTGGACTACTTGGAGGAGGTAGGGCTATTGGATGAACCTGATAGGTTGCGCAGGGAGACCCAGCATAGTTTGAAGAGATACTCACAAGAGAAGATATCTACTGGAAGTAAAGATCAAGGGAGAAATGGCTGAAGGAAGGCGATAGGAACACTGCTTATTGTCAGAGGATCGCTTCGGAAAGAAGGAGAATCAACCATATAGGCTCTATCAAGATTTGTGAACAAATTGTCACAGGGGAGAAGGACATCAGGGTGTATGCCATGGACTTCTATTTTAAGTTGTTCATTCAAGATCAGAGGTATTTCATATGACCTACTTCCCCAACTCTCCGCTGCAGAAAGTTAGGCTCTATCTAGCCCGTTCACGATGGAGGAGATCAGACAGGCAATCTTTTCCCTTGCAGGTGATAAAGCACTAGGCCCAAGTGGATTCCCTATGATTTTCTTCTAGAAGTGCTAAGATAATATCAAGGGGGACTTGTTCCAGGCCTTACGAGAGTTGCAGGTGGGTAGGGCTTACTTGGGGGGGATCAACAAAACCCTCTCGGTCCTTATCCTAAAGAAGCAGGATGCGCAAGATTTCACGGACTTTAGACCTATCAGTCTACTAAATAGAAGCTATAAAATTATAACAAAGTTACTGGCCATGAGACTGGACAGAGTGATTGGCAAAGTGGTCAGTGGACATTAGAGGGCTTTCATAAGTGGAAGACAAATACAGGAAAACTTTCTACTTGCTCACGAGTGTTTGTATGTCATGAAAAGCCAGAGGAAGAGGGGGTTGGTGTTGAAGTTGGACTTTGAAAAGGCTTATGACAGTGTCAATTGATATTGTCTATTGCAGACATTGGTTGATCAAAGATAGATTGGGTGGATCTAGGCCTGTATTTCCTCTACATCCTTTATGATCCTTGTTAATGGATAGCCCACTTCATCTTTCCATAGTGGCAAAGGGATATGCCAGAGAGACCCTATGACCCCCCTCTTGTTTGTCCTTGTTGCATAAATCTTAAGCAGGATGTGGAAGAGGGCTGATATAGCAAGGCTCATCAAAGGCTTCCAGACATGACACCACAGTGTTGGCATCAACCATCTGCAATACACTGATGACACTATTCTCTTCCTAACTTACAAGGAGAGCCAGTTGTATGTTGCCAAGTTGATACTAAAGCTGTTGGAAGAAATTATTGAACTGAAGGTGAATTTCAGCAAAAGCCATATAGTTGGGATCAACATGGAGGAGAGAGTTCCCTTTCTCCTACCTAGGCCTACCTCTCTCTCCATGGCCCTTCACTATAGTGATTGGTAGGTGGTAGTGCAAAGGTATAAATCTAGCCTTGCAAGGTGGAAAGCAAGGCTCCTCTCATACGGAGGACAAATGGTGCTATGCAAGTCAATACATGACAGCCTCCCTACAAACCAAGGTATGCAAAATCGGACGGGATCGGATCGGATCGCCCGATGCGATCGGATTTCGGGCGTTCCGACCCGATCCCGAGCCAACCTTTCCCGATACTTCACTAGGAGCATGAGCATGGGGATCGGTCGGGATCGGCTTGACTCGGGTTGGATCGCCCGATTCCACCCAGTTTCGGGCGATCCCCATGGCCGATCTAGACTGATGCTAGATATTTTATAAAAAAATCAGAGGGGAGAAGCAGAAGATCGACGAAGAAGAAGAAGAAGGAGGGGAGAAGCAGAAGATCGACGACGAAGAAGAAGATAAGAAAAATACTTACCGTCGCCGCCGTTGTCACCGCCGCCGGTCCTGCATCCTCTTTCTCCGCCTTGTCCTCCGCATCCTCCTCGTCGTGATCGGCCTCCCTCGGAAGAAGAAGAGGACGAGGACATGACGCTGCCACCATCGCCACCCACAGCCGCCGTAGACGCCGCCGTCGACCACCGCCTCCTCCCCCGTCACCTCCGCCTCCTCCGCCTTTGTTATCCTGCAAAGGTAAAAGTGAAAAAGTAGACACGGAGAGAATAGGTTAAAAAGAGAAGTGAAATAGTAAATAGTATATTTATACAAAACCCCCTAAAAATTTTGATACACAGGCAACTAACCTCTATGCGTTGCAACCTTCCAAGATCGGCGATCGGCGCTGAATCGCTTTGGGATCAGTTCGGATCGGCCGATCCCACCGATCCGAACCGGTTTTGGATGGACCGATCCCATCCCGATCCCCGAGTTTACCTCCTTGCTACAAACTACCTTTCCATTTTCAAGATCTCCAAAACTATGGCCAAGAAGTTGGAGTCCATTCAAGCTAACTTTTTTTGGCATGGCAATGGGGACAATTGTAGGGGTTGGGATAATATCTTGTAGGGTAGAATGTGCAAGAGTAAGGAAACGGGAGGTGTAGCATCAAGAGCATTAGAGACTTAACCTAACACTACTTTGTAAATGGTTGTGGAGGTTTGGAGTGGAGGACAGCGTGTTATGACTACAGTTTGTCAGGCATAGATACTACAGTAGGACCAGAGATTGGGATTTGACATCGACATCTCTGCACGATGTCTCGCCGATTTGGAGAGACATCCTTCAGTGCGGAATTATTATTAAATCAAGTGTTCGGATCAAGTTGGGCAATGGACAGAGATGCTTGGTCTGGAAGGACAAGTGGTCTGGGGATTTTACTGTAGAAGAATCCTTCCTGAAGGTCTTTGCTATTTCAACTACACCCACGACATTAGTGGCCCACTCTTTGGACATAGCTATATGGGGACACATGGGCACCCACCTTCAGGAGGAATCTTACACACAAGGAGATGGAACAGTTGGAGGGTCTTCTACTTTTCCTCCTTGACTACAGTCTGATGGAGAGCAGTGCCGATGGGTAGTGGTGGAGATGGGAGAAGAAGGGAGACTTTTCAGTCAGGTCTGCATACCTACTCATCTCATATGGGGAGATGGGAGAAGAAGGGAGAACATGCCATTGATTTGCTCCGCATATTTGGTCCCCCAAGAACCCGCCGAAAGTGAAGTTGTTGATATGGAGGTCATCTCATGACCGACTGCTCACATGTGATAGGATTGCCCCATTCCTTCATGACATATCCACCCTTTACTGCTTATGTGGGGAGGTGGAGGAAGATTTGAACCACCTCTTTACAAGATGGGCCTTCTCTAAAGAGGTTTGGGCTAAAATTGGTGATAAGATCCACCACATCTTTGGCCCGATTGAGAGTGTGCACCACCTCATGCTCAAATGGCACAATAGATGGGACCTAAAGAGGGACAGAAATATCTAGTGACTCATCCTTCATGCTACACTATGGGCATTCTGGGGTGAAAGAAACAGCAGAAATTCCAGAGGTGAAGCAAGAACTTAGGATAGGCTTTCCTCTCTTGTTTGTGAGAAAGTGAATACATGGGCGAAACATCAATGTAAAGTGGAGCCTCACAACTCCTCTCTTTTCCTTTTGTTGGGGGATAGTTAGGGGCATTACCATCTCGATGTGGATTTTTGTATAAGAATTTTTGAGAGCTGATTGCTTATACTTGTACATCCCACTTCCTTCTTACAATTAATACATTTTTGGTACCATCCACTTCTCATTAAAAAAGGGTAGATTAACTGTGTGGTACGTTAATCTTGGTGGACACATACCACTTATGTTGTAAGGATGTTTGCTTTTTGGTCCATTTGTATTTTTAAATTAATCAACAATGTGCCCCCACCCCCCCCCCAACCCAAAAAAAACACACACACCAAAAAGAAGAAATATATATAAACCGGTGAGCAGACGCTAGATGACCACAAACATTAACAATACCACTAGACCATTTGAAAATTTACAAAAGATAACAAAATGCCACCAGAAAACCACAATCATCTTGTCAATCATTATCATATTTGTCATCCTTGGGAATGGACCAACGACGGAAGTACAAGACAAGAAGTAAGACGACACTTGGTAATGAAGTTCCAAGGCACTAAAGTACATTATGTAATGTGCTTAGATATTTCCAATGTATCTAATGAAAAGGTGGCACCGTATTGCCTCTGATGAAATAGACATATCCACAACATTGATCTAAAATTTTCCCTGCAGATCTGATCCTGATTGAAGGTGAAGTAAAATTGGTACGGTCCATTTACAAATCTTAAACTCCAGTGTTTTCTCTTCTTACCCTTTTCACTCATCCCTTTCTTTTGTTCCCATTGTCTCTTCTCCTCTTCTTTCTTGAACTTGGGGATTGGAGAGCACAGGCCACTCCTGTTGCAAATTACAATCATAACCAAGACCAGAGAGTTGCCCAACCCAATCACCACCTATTAGATATAGGTTTGAAAATATTATGCATCAGCATAAAAGACTGTGTATTCTAAAGTGAATGGCATTCTGCTTCCTTGGCTATTTTATTATTTGGATACCGTGTGTTCATACTCACAGTTGTCACATACAGTAGTGTCCTAACGAAAATGAGACAACCAAAGCATGCATTTTTGATGTATTAGACATATAATAAACATATTAAGATACTTTTATATTCAGAAAGAGAATTTTCACCAGGAACTACTTTTCAGAACCCAAAAGAGAACACTATAAACAAAATAGTAGGATACTAATTTGTAGAAAGGCCTGTTTGAATACCAATACCAGCTAGAGAGTAAATAACACCCATCTATTAATTTGTATAAAACCTAGAAATAATATATAAAACCTAGAAATAATAGAATCTTTACACAAGAGTTCAGGCATCCTTCTGCCATCATTAAGAGTTGCGCTGAGTCTCCAAGATTGAAATTTCAGTGCACATGGTTCCAGGATTGTAGAATCCAACCTTGGGGGTTGGGTGGGTGAAAAAGACTAATCCCGTAATGGGACATTGATTATAGGGAGGCTTTGGCCTCCGGGAGTAGTATATATGCTACCATCTTGGTATATATTCTTTCTGTTGTTTTTTGTCATTATATACTGACCAACAATAATTGATCTACTGATGATTTTATTTCCAACTAGAACAACATGACAAAGTGCTAAATGCATTAGCACACCACTCTTAAGCCATTCTTCCTTTGATTTCAGAAAAAAAATAAGAATTGATGACACGAATTAAATAAATTCAACCTCCTTTAACTCAATTTGGCCAAGAACCATATGAGATCACCATGCGTCATAGAGCAGATGAGCTTTTGCTTTATACTTTAAGCTATACTAAACTCTGCAGACACAATAACAAGCATGCGAATGTGGAAAAATAAAGAGCAAAGATAAACCTGAACTATTAATATGCTCAAGGAATGGAAGAGAGATTGGTCAAAGAAAAGAAGGGAAGTAAAGGAGGAGGGGGAAGCTTGCTGGAGATGATAAATAAATAGAAGTGAGTGGGAGAAAGAGAAGGATAATGCAACAGATAGCTAATAGGGTGTTTGGTTGTAATTTTTTACCTCTTTTTTCTCTCAAAATAAAAATTAAGAAAGAGGAGGGTACTCAAACATGTTTGGTAAGATCTATCCTATTTTTTAGGGAGGAATCTTATCCCGTGTAAATCTTCCTCAAACTAAAAAGCCTGGAGCAGTTTTTTTTTTTTAAGCGTGACTCGGGACTTCTCGCACGTCTTTCTTCTCCCTACGTCCCCCATTCCCTCTCCCTCCCCCCTTCCCCCTCCGTCCCGCCGCAGACATCCCCCCTTCCCCACCGACCTCTCCCTCCCTTCTTCCAGTGCGTGCGTCCCCCCCTTCCCCGCCGGCCTCACCCTCCCCTCTTCCGGCGCCGCAAGCGGCCCCTCTTCCACCTGCGCCCCCCCTTCCCCACCAACCTCTACCCTTTTTTTACTATGCCAGAATAGCAGAAGAGAGAGAGAGAGAGAGAAAGTGATGGAAGTGGGGAAGCCCTCGGTGGGGGCTAGGCGACCGGTGGGATGGCGCCCAAACTCGCCGGCGCCGTGATGCAGGTGGCGGCGTCTGCTCCCTTGGGTGCAAGGCGGACGGCGTGGGGCCAACAGCGGCTGGTGGCGGCGGAGTCGTGGGTGCAGCGGCGGGCCTGTGCAGGCAGGTGGGAAGGGGGAGAGGAGAGGGAGGAATGCGTGCAGAGAATAGCGTTGTCGATGACGGCAAAGGATGGGTAGCGGTTAAGATGGGGCGGTCGAGATGGGCACCGGGGCATGCAGTGCTGGCGGCATCGCGGCGAGAGGCGATTGCCGGTGCTAGCGTCGCGAGGGTGATCAGAGGCGTCGGCGGCGGTCAGAGTCCGCAGGCGGGGTTCCGATGGTCTGAGAGTGGGGGAAGCAATGGGGGGAAAGAGGAGGAGAGAGGGCGAAGAAGGGAAGGGGGGATACGTCAGCGATGGACGGTAGGCCGAAGCGAGATCGGCTGGGGTGGATCGGTGCAGAGAAGCCGATCAGCAGTAGGTCTCGGCTCCGACGGCGGGAAGGAGCTTGGGCGTTCGTGGACGAGAGTGGGGAGACGGTGACGCACGTAGGGTATAGCTGAGAGGGACACGAGGGAGGGCTGCTCCAGTGGCGTCACAGGGGCTGGGGGTGGGGGAGAGCGTGGGCCGACGACAGTGCTGCTGTAGCCGGAGAAGAGGAAGAGAATGGGGGGCGGCTGCAGGTAGTGGGAGCTAACCCGGCGACTACGTGCCCACGTGCGAGCGAGGGGGTGTAGGGTGGTGCTCCTGCGGCTGGCGAACTTGTGGTCGTGGCGGCGGCGGCGGTCTACAGGTGACGGTGGTGCCGCCAGGTAGGGAGAGGAGGGAGGTGGGGTCGGCCGGTGGTAGATGTTGCATCTGGTGGTGCTGAAAGGAGAAGGAAGGGGATGGAAGGCAAGGGGGGAAGGGGCCAAGCTTCCACGTTTCCGACTGGGAATCCGAAGGGGAAGGTGGGGATTCTGGTGGCCATGGTGAACGATTAGGAGTCGGAGTCCGTCACCATATGGGACTGCGTCTGCGGCAGCAGATGTCAACTGGGGTAATTACGGATTCACTGCTTAGAGACCTTCGTTTTCCCCTGATCTTCCAAGGTGTTCAGAACTTTTAGATTGGTCTATCAAACATGTCCACACAAAATTTAAAAATTATGACATTTTTACCAAACAGACAGTTATCTGTTTTCATCAATTTCAAAAAAAAAGTTAAAAATTGACATAACATATTTTTTTAGGTAGAAAGATTTAAAAAAAATGCTACCAAACACCTTATAAACAAAAATGGTACAGAGATGGACCAAATGAGAAGCGGAAGACACATAAATGAGAACCATAAAAGTGAGATATCCCCCCCCCCTTTTTAACTATGAGATGCCTTCATTTATCAAGGATTTAGATTTTTTTAGATCATTTCAGAGGAAAACCTATAAGTATATCATAAAGCATATTCATAAGAGCAAAGCTGGAAAATTATGAAAGCTCTCGATTAATTATTAGAACAATAGCCCAATATAAACATCTGATTAGGAGATTTTCTAATATAAGTGTGATTCTTAACAGAAGTGGGGCAAAAATGTCTCCATTGTTAATAAAAGTCAGTGTGACTAAGATGTACTGACACACAAACAATAAAACAAAAAGACAAATATACAACCAAAAAGATACATACAAATATCCCTTGGACACCCCTATTAATCTGATGGCAGATCATAAACCAAAATTCTGCCAAGCATTTCCTTGGGGCCGTTTTGATAACGGAATAAAAATCGGGCAGGATAGCTTATCCGCCTTTGGTTGCACCGGTCGGGTAGGGCAGCTTATTCGGGGTTGGGTAGCGTAAGTGAGGGTTAAGGGTGGGTAGCTTACTCGGCCAAATAAGCTATCCGGGGTTGGGTAGGGTAAGGTTTTGTGTTTTTTTAATTATTTTATCTATTTTTTCTTATTCTACATCGGGTAGGGTGAGGTTATCAAAGTCAGTAAGGCTTAACCCTCGGATAACTTACCCCGGCTTACCCTAACCCACCTTACCCTATTCAATCATCAAAGCTGCCCTTGAAGAATAAAATCACCTGACTTTGATACTGTTACAACCAAAAAAATCCCTGCAATAATTGGGATGAAATGCAGAATAAAAAAATCCTTTTACAGGTTTTAAGGAGGGGTTCAGCCCACCCGAGGAGGAGGGACCCGCCCGGGCCGGCCACCCCCGGGCAGCCCCCCCCCCCCCCGGCAGGGGGAACCTGCCCTGGGCCGGCCGCCCCCCCCCCCCCCGCGGCCGTGCGGGGCAGGGGGAACCCGCCCGGGGCTGGTCGCCCCCGGGAAGGCCCCCCCGCAGCCGCACGGGACAGGACAAACCTGCCCGGGGTCCCGCGACCCCGGGCAGGCCTGTCCAGGGTGGCCCCTCCCCGGACGGGACCGGCCCAGGACTCCCCGACCCCGGGGAAGTCCGCGCGGACCTGCCCGGGGCGGGGCAGTCCCGGGCCGATCCCGGGGGCTCCGTCTGCCCATTTCAAAAAAAAAAGAGAGAGGGAGAAACGGACCTGCCCGGGGTGGCTTTGACCCTCCCGAGTTCAGCCCACCCCGGGCCGGTCCCTCACCTCCTATAAATACCCCCCTACGGGCTCACTTGAGGGGGACTCTTTTTTTGGGGGAAGACTTTTTTGTAGAGAGAGAGAGGAAGACTTGGGAAGAAAAAGAAGCTCTTGTTCGTTGTCTTGGCCTGTTTGGGGTATGTAACACCCCGGGCTCGTATTTATGCCCCTGTGTGGGCTTTGTGTTTGTACCCCTACATGGGTTTTGTATTTATGCCCCTATGTGGGCTTGGTTATTAACCCCCTATGGGGAATTTGTACTTACGTCCCTATGCGGACTTTGTGATGATGACCCTCCGGGCCTTGTTCTTCTTATGTCTCTCGGGTAATATGGGAAAACTTAAGTAGTCATGAAAGTGTGAAATAACTATAATGCCCCTCCCGAGGATATTAGAATTGAACATACGCCCGTCTGAGGGCGGTGACGCTGTGTACAGTTGACAACTCGTCGACAACATTTGTAATGGAATTTATGAAAATTTGCAAGGTTGTGTGATGCTGCCCCCGGTGCGTGCCAGCTAAAAAATTTACAAATAAACCCCTCCCATGGGGGAAATTGCGTATATGTCCTTTCCTTAGGAGTGAAAGGTGTGTGTATGGCCTTTAAGGACTTCACAGTCCCTCCACACTTGGGAAATGCCTACAATTTATCCTCTGGCCCCAGTGCCTCCCATAAAGCCCTCATGCAGGTGACCATGCCAAATTACCAAAACGCCCTTCCAACCTTGGTATACCCTTATAGTTCCCACGGCTCCTGAAAATAGCCCCGAAGCCTGCCAAAGCCGCTCCTTGCTTGGCCAATCACCCCCGAACTACAATGAAGCCCCCAGTGAGGTAATATTACCATAATACCACCGGGCGTGATAATTATCAAGATACCCATGATGTCCAGGTAACCAACGGGACGCCGTAGGGCACTTTTGAGCTCCCTGAGCTTACTATCACCTCCAGATATGAGAGGGTGTCACCCAGTTCAGCCTGGTCCTAGCCAAATCCTATCCCTCACACACTTTATGGTTATCCATTGGGAGTTAAAAGTGCGATGCAGACTATCTATGTGGATGTGTCCTTAACTAGAACCTTGGAGAGACATTTCAAGCCTTACCGTTGACAATTAAACAAGGGTGTTCGGACGTGATACCGATGTAAATCAACACTGATCGCAGTCAGTGGGGAAAGGTCCAGCACTCGAACCCTCATCGTTTGATATGATGCGCACCCCATGAAATGGACATCGCACTGGCCACTCATGAAGCCTTTATATGTGCACCCTTGCCTCCTTAGAGAGAGTCCATTCCATGATCAGAGGAACCCCCAAACCCAAAACAACATATTAGACTTCTCGCAAATTCGCCCGGGTATGGGAGGATTGTCAACCTCGTCAAAAATAGACTGGCACGCCCGGTGGGACATTTCCCGCATTTCTTCTTCTTGTCAACAGAAGGCCTAAAACCTCTCTAAGGTTCTCATTACCCATCTTCCTCTTACAGGACGAGAAGAGGAGAACACTTCGCTTTCGCTGCTTCCAGCACTCACTTGCATCACGACGGAGACAATGGCGGCGATGACCTATGGACCGCAGGTTGTTGCTAACCACGCCAGGTTTGGCTACCTGGCGACTCCCATCGCTTTTGGCGACCTCCTTCCGGTCGTCGACTCCCCCTTCTTCTTAGGGGTAGTGTCGGTCGCCGAGGACAACACAGTCGCCCCTGCTGCTGTTGGTCGGGTCTCCCCGGCCAAGAAGACATCTGCAGAGGGTGCTAGGCCCTCCGCTCCTGCTGCTAGCCGGGTCCGCCCGATTAAGACGACAGTGTCTGGGGGTGTCAGGCCCTCGATTTTTGTAGCTGGCCGAGTCAGATCGGCCGCAATGAAGACAACTACTGAGGGTGCCAGGCCCTCTACTTCTGCAACAGGCCGTGTCAGGTCAGCCAAATACTACATGTCTGGTGGTGTCATGCCCTCGACGTCAACTACAGGCCTGGGTAGGCAGGCCATCAAGAAGCCCATAGGTGGAGGTGTCAGGCCTTCAGCCCACCCAGTCGGCCAGGTATTCTCGGTCAACCAAATTACTGCTGATGTCGCTCCTCCCCAATGGGGACAGCGCCGTCGTCGCCATCATGGAAGCCGTTCCGAGACGGCCACCCCTGCTCAACAGGGACAACACCGTGCGCGCAACAAAGCACGTCCGACAGCAGCCACTTCACGCTCTGGCAAGATTGTACTTGTTGGAGACGTCTGCATCCGGCTCGAGGGAGGCGAGCCGATTGTGCCCCGGGATCGACAGGTCCCCACCATTCCTACCTCCAATCGATTCGAATTACTCCGGAAGGTCCGGGAGGAAGGGGCGAAGGTGAAGAACTTTGCCGCGCCTCGGCCCAAGGCGGCAGTCCTCAGGGTCCGATCTGGGGGCAACTCAATTGAGGAGCGACCGCTCCAAATGAAAAAGATTTGGGTCACCAAGGAGGAGGCCCGAGCTATCAGACGGGCCAGATCAGAAAAGGTCCTCCGCCAGTCTGAATTACAACAAGCACGGAGTCGGGTTACTCATCAACAAGGGGAGTCTTCAACCTCTCACGAGGCAAGGACTCACCGGCAACCAGGGCAGAAGCGTCGTGGAACGGCCAAGCCAGTACGCCCGACTTCCCCCTGGGCTAGCCCGGTGCACTCTGGCGAGGACTGCTTTGAGCAAGAGTCTATGTCCCGAGTGTCTGTTTTTGACAGGCTAGGGGGAATGTCGAAGCCAGGGCGACACCTGCCGAAGAAGAAGCGAGCGGCCCAGATGACAGATGACACCGTCAGGGTGTTCACTTGCTATGTCTCTTCCACTGACAAGTAGCCGGAGGGCGCTCAGGAAGACCTCAACCAACCCCTGCAAGCCATGAGAAGGTCAAGGCAGGTCTCCCGAGCTGTTGCTCAGTTAGAGCCAACCCTTACTGCCGGGGCATCGCAGTCCGACCCCACGCGGCAAGAGGAGCGTCAAGAAGACGTTCAGAGCATCAGTGGAGATGGCGAGCCCTTGCATGAGGAGGGTCCTACTGGTGAGGTCCAAGCCCTCACCTTAGAGGAGCTCCGGCGCGAGAACCAGGAGCTCAAAAACTTGTTACAAGCACTCCTGCGTGAGAAGGAGACCCCGGTCCAACCAGCAACGGCGCCTCCCGGTATAGAGCAACAACCTTCCCCTGCTCCGGCCACGATAAATGCATCGGCCGTTGCGGCTAGGCCGCCAATTGCTTTGGAGGTCGAGGTACCACAGCAAGAGTCTCGCATGCGGTTCTCCGCCACCCCTGCTGAAAGTCTGATGGCTCAGAGACAGATGATCGAGCGGATCGTAGAAGCAAAGTTCGCTCAGCATGACAAAGGTGTGGCTACTGTGGATCTATACAGTGTGCCATATCCCCTTCACCATCAATTTAAAAAACTCCCGCCAGATTGCCCAAAGGCTCCAAAACTGTAGAAGTTCAATGGGCAGGGTTCGCCGCATGAGCATTTGGCTTACTATATGACTACCATGGGCAAATTGGCGCTGGACGAGTCCTATCTGCTACGATACTTCGCCACTTCTCTAACGGGTACCGCCTTCCAATGGTACTCTCGACTGAAGCCCAATTCAGTATCTGATTGGGCAGACATGCAGAAAAAATTTGTGGACCGGTTCCAAACAGCTAAACGCAAAGTTTCTCTTGCGGAACTTTGCGCCCTGAAGCAAAAGAAGGGTGAAACAGCTTTGGACTTCATCAAAAGATGAAGGGATGTTAGCATGCACTGTGATAACCCTCCTACGCCGGAAGATGCCATTACCATATGCTATCGAGGTTTGGCCGCCGAGGTCAGTGAGAAGCTCCTGGGTTCCAATATCCGGGGCTTCGACCAACTCAATACCGTGGTGGCGGAGATTGAGATGTTCTTTGCCGATCACCCAGCACACCCTGTCGCCAAGGGCAAAACCTCCAAAGATCGCCCGTCTAGCAGCAAAGAGGTGAATTCGGTCGATTTCTCCCCCGACAAATGGAGACAAGGGAGAAACCAAGTCAAAGGGTAATGGCAAAAAGCCCGACACCAAGGCGAGTGCATCTCTGTTAGCGGAGCGCATGAAGACGCCCTATTCTTTTAGAAAAGAGCACATGAAGATGCTCTTTGACTTATGCATGAAAGAGAAACTGGTCACCCTGCCAGAGCCGCGGAAGCCAGCAGAAATAGACAAGGCAGATGATCCTAACTATTGTGTGTATCACCGGAGGATGGGACATACTATTGCAGATTGCTATGTCTTTAAAGACATAGCCGAAGACCTTGTTCAGAAAGGCCTAATAAATATGTTGAGCCACGCGGTTGAACCTCCACAGTGGCATCCTTGGAGCCAGCCAAACCGGTCAGCCAATGTGGTCTACATGGCGGCCCCAGTTTCAAGCTCAAATGCCGCCAAAGCTGGGTCATCTAATCAGCGACCGCGAGTTGCCCCTGAACCATCGCGCTGGCCGATGGCGGAGTGCCTCGCCGTGAAAAGGATCCTCCAGAAGATTCGCAGGGAGATTTATCAACTGAGGCGGGAGCAGCGGGAGCTGTTGCAATTCCTCCAGAATCTGGATGATAAGTTGGCGGCTTTCCCTCAGGGGCCAATCAGGTTGCCCACTGCTCCACGCGGGCTGGGGGCAGAAGCTTCACCATCTGCCCCGCTGAGACCCGGTTCGGGTGGATGGCTTTCAGAAGACTCATCAAACTCATCTGAAGATTCGGAGCCCGCGAAGTTATATTCCTTTCCCCGCGAGCAGACACTACAAATCTTCTTTGCTTGTTGTCATGCAGGGTTGTTGAACCTCTCAGCAGCACCTAGTCACCAACGGCTAGGCGCTCGGTTATACCAGGACTGCTGCCCCTACCATGAGACAGTAGGCCACATCATCTTTAAATGTCAACCATTTAAGGACCTCGCAGAAGATTTTATCAAGCGAGGGATAGTTAACATGGGTGACTCATTGGTGCACCCTCCACAGCGGGCAAGAAGAGATGACTTTCTCTGTCAACGTCATCCACACGCCATTGGCGTTTCAGCAGCCTGAGCCCTCAGGCGAAGAAGGCAGCTCTCAACAACCTAGCCCCGAATCCGTTCTATGGTACCCGGGGTGGCGATCTTCTCATCAGTGCTCCTTTCCCAAGGGAGATACAGAGAATATTTTTGACAAACTTCTAGAGGATGGTCGGGTATTGACATATGACCCGCCGTCCTATTACAATGAGACAGCTAAGAATCACCCTCTTTACTGCAAATATCATGCGCGGGTGTCCCATCCAACTGGAGAATGCCTAGAGGTCCAAGACTGCATTCATACCCTTATTCAAAGGGGGGAGATCGATGCTCAAGGTAATTCCATGACAAGACGCCGGCTGGGGGAGACTATTGAGAGGATCCTCCGACAGGAGCAGCAGGGTCAGCCCCAACAACCACCAGCTACGCAGACTTCTTCGCAGGTTTGCTTAAAGAAGCCCTCAGGGGGAGAGCCCAAGCCAAGCCCTAAAGGCAAGGCTAAGTATGATAGGCCTACAGCCCAAGGTCCTCGAAGATCAGTCCCTGGGGGAGCATCCAAATCCTCTACCCAGTCGGGCCACCACGAGAAGGCTGCCGCTGGACACCCGCAGTCGAGAGATAAAGGCAAAGTCAAGGTCGCGGACCCCGAGCTTAAGGTCCAATCATGTGACAGGCCAGTGGGGTCCATCCCTCCGAGAGGATCTCAACGACTCCCAGGATTCAAGCCACCGGCTGAAACGAAGTTGGCGACACCGCAAAACCTCCTACGGTTTCGTTTCAGTCAGCCGGAATTTCAAGAATTGCCACCGGAGATAGTTGCCCAGGCAATTAATGCCACTTTTCAACCACAACCCACTGAAGGGGAATGGACTTGTGTCGCTCCAAGAAAGGGTCACGGGCTCCAAAATGTCAGGCGACCAGCTCAAGGCGGAAGACAAGGTTCTGGGGGCAAGTCACTACGTCCTGTAAAGCCATCCTCACCTTCATTAGAGGAGGTTGCTCGCCTTAAGAAGCAAGAAAAAAATCGAAGGAAGAATCTGAAGAGAAGATTGAAAAAGTAGGCTGAGCAGGCAGCCGCCATGGAAACCTCCAAAGAGCTTACCCCCTGCAGAGGTTGCAAAAGCTCATAGACGAGCTAGAAGAATATGTGCCTCCTTGCCCCACCAGGGCGGTCACACTCGACAAATATATTCCTTGGGAAAGGTTTGGGCAGAAAGCCCGACTCCTCGGCTGGCTCCGGGAGACCTTGCGTTGTCTCGAGGAGGGTGAAAATATTCCAATTCCGGAAGAGCTCTCGTTGTTCTACAAAGACGAGTTCACCGTGAAGGCCCTTGAACGAGCACTGCAGGAGCTGTCATGTAACATGGCGGCTATCCCGCCTCCCGACAATATAAATGCCTCCGTTGGGGAGGACAATGCCCCTGTGGCCACATACCAACGCCGATCGGCAAGGAATCGACGAGGCCGTGGTCGAGGATGGGGTCGTGGGCGAGAAAACCCTTTAACCCTCGACCGGGTTATAATATTCAGAGGGGAGCAGCCGGGCCCCGTCCCTACACCTCAAGTGCGGGGCATTCCCTTCGTACCTGAATCTTCAGAGAATGCAGGCCTTGATTCGGGAGCTCGAAAACCAAGAGGCATCCCTTTCATAATTCATTCTTCCGATGAGGAAGAAACTCTAGTCAGCGCCCCGTCCCCAGCTCCAACCTCAGGGCAGGCGGGCCCTTCAACCAGTGCCGGTGAAAGAGAAGGCCCCTCGGGTCAGTCCGATCTGGATGAGTCTCAGCCTACTGCGGAGGAGTCTCTGGTACCACTTTTCCAAGAGGGAGCGGGCATACAAGATGAAGGGGAGAGCCCTTTCAAGCGGGAGAAACCACATGGAACCTCGAAGACTCTGGAGGAAATCATTCCCCCAGTCGACAAGACCCGCACTAGGGCGGACCGCAAAATCATTCAACACATGAAGCGGTTCCCAACTAATGTCACCATATGGGAGGCTATTGCTTGGAGCAAAGACTTGAGAGAGGCTCTCATAAAAGTCCTCCAGGACCTCGAGGCCTATGAGACCCATGTAGCGGAACTGCAGGCCCAAGCATATGAAGCTCTTGCGGCCAATATTATTTTCTCCGACAAGGATTTGTTGCTGGCCTCTCCTTGCCCTAATCACCCCCTATACATGAAAGGGATGATCAACGGTCATGACGTGAACCGAATATTGGTCGATGCAGGTGCGGCGGTGAATATTATCCCCTGAAGACTTTTAAGTCTCTCTACTTGGCGCCTTATTTGCAAAAAGTCGGCGCCGTCAAAATCTCAGGGTTCAACCAAGGCTCTGAAAAAGCTCTCGGTTGGGTCGAGGTGAAACTGGTCATGGGTGACTTTGCCACTAAAGTGACATTGGGTCGTTCCTTCGACTCTGCACCAGTGCCTCAAGTATGCTAAAGGGGGAGAGCAACATACCGTCTTTGCAGACCAAGCTCCTTTCCACCCTAATGAATGCCACTTGACAGATGCCTCCTTGTATTTCGTGGAGCCCACCATAACAATCCCCGACAGAATTAAAGACAAGGGGAAGCAAAAGATTGAGGCCGAGCCTGACGAAGGCCAACTCTTCACAGTCAATCGTGAGCTATTAAAACTACACCAGTTGAGTCTCAAGCCTGGTTCCAAGTCCACCCTGCCAGAAAGGCGTAATGTGGACTTTGAAGCTAATCTCATTAGCCGCACCATCGACCAGAGTGTCCCCTTGCCTCCGAAATGCATTCAACTCCCCTTTCTGAGGGAAGAGCACAACGTAGAGGAGTTGAAGACTTTTATAGTCTCTTATAGGCGCAAGGGTCAAGGCAAGGATAGCAAACAGACCCGGCCGATTGTCTTCTACAAAGGAGATTTAGTCCCATCAGTTCCTCCAGAGGACGATTTTGGGTGGGACACCCCTGCTGATAAGGCGCAAGAGCCAGTTCAAGAGATGGATTATATGCCAGACCGGCTTAAGCGCATGTGCATGAAGCAAGGAATTCCTCAGTTCCAGAACCCGGCACAGAAGGCATATTTTTCCCAACTCTGGAATCCCCCGCAAGTCAGGGGGCAACCGCCTTTCTCCCGCAAAGACACTCGGGGGTTGGGTTATGATCAGGAGCCAGATTTCCAAGTTCATTATGCAGTCAATGCCATAGGGCTCCTACCTCCCCCTTGCGAGGAGGTCCAGGAAGAGCCCATAGCTGACGAGCTCCATCACGAGGCAGAGCATGCCTTGGCATCTCCTCTGTCGACGCCCGTTGAAGGGAGACAGGCAAATCCTGTGGAGTTCGAGGTTTACGAGGTCAGTACTGATGAAGATGAAGACTTCGTCGACCTCCGACCGGCTCCCCCGGAACTAGAAGACGGTGGTCAGGCAACCATTGACGAGCTGGTTGAGATTAATCTCGGAAGCAGGGACGACTACCGACCGGCTCCTCCGACTTTTGTAAGTGCCCTTCTCAGCGGGGAGGAAAGACAAGCGTACCAGCAACTCTTGGAAGAATTCAGAGATTGCTTCGCCTGGACATATAAAGAGATGTCGGGCTTGATCCCTCGGTGGCAGAGCATGAACTGGCTATACTTCCAACAGCTAAGCCAGTCAAGCAAGTCCAAAGGCGTATGTGCCATGAGCTGGAACTGAAGGTCAACACCGAAGTCGACAAAATGTTGGATGTGGACTTTATAGAGCCGTGTATGTATCCTGTGTGGCTCGCCAACATAGTCCCGGTCAAGAAGAAGAACGGCCAAGTTCGGGTCTGCATCGACTTCCGAGATTTGAACAAAGCATGTCCGAAGGACGACTTCCATGTCCCCATCATAGAGACAATGGTGGATGTAACTACTGGCCACGAAGCCTTGTCTTTTATGGACGAATCGTCAAGTTATAATCAGATCCGCATGTCCATCAAGGATAAAGATGATATAGCCTTCAGGTCTCCTAAAGGGATCTTCAATTATAAGAGGATGCCATTTGGCTTGAAGAATGCCGGAGCCACCTATCAAAAGGCCATGACTAAAATCTTCGACGAAATGATGCATGACATTGTCGAATGCTACGTCGATGACTTGATCGTCAAGTCTAAGAGGCGAGACAACCACCTAGCTGATCTACGGAGGGTCTTCGAGAGACTTCGGCAGTACCAGCTCAAGATGAACCCGATGAAGTGTGCCTTCGGCGTCTCCAGCGGCAAGTTCTTGGGCTTCATCGTCAGGTATCGAGGGATAGAGATAGATCCTGACAAAATCAAGGTCATCAGAAAACTACCCCCGCCTAGAAATATAACAGAGCTCAGATCGCTCCAAGGAAGGCTTGCCTATATTAGGCGGTTCATCTCTAACCTCTCCGGGAAGTGCATACCCTTTGGCAAATTAATGAAGAAAGGGGCACCTTTCGCATGGGATGAAGACTGCCAGAGGGCCTTTGAGCAGATCAAGGAGTATCTCCTGACTCCACCTGCCCTTGGGGCACCTATCAAAGGAAAGCCCCTCATTCTTTATATTGCTACCATGGATGCTTCCCTTGGGGCGCTCCTGGCCCAGATCAATGAAGAGCGCAAGGAACAGCCTCTTTACTACCTCAGCCGGAAGTTGGTCAGGCCCGAGCATCGCTACTCGCCCATGGAGAAGATGTGTCTGGCTTTGGTATTCGCCGTTAAAAAGTTGAGACACTATCTGTTGGCGCATCGAGTGGAGCTCATTTCAAAATGGGACCCGCTCAAATTTCTCCTTAGCCAACCTGTCCTCTCTGGACGGCTGGGAAAATGGGCACTCATCCTCATGAAGTTTGACATCATATTTGTCCCGCGCAAGGCAATTAAGGGACAAGGGATGGCTGAGTTTCTCGCTGCACACCCTGTGCCGGAAGACTCCCCTCTCAATATTGAGCTGCCAGATGAAGAAAGGTTGATGCAGCCGCTCGGCGAGGAAGGGTGTTGTGATACAGATGCCCCATCCCAAACCGAACATGATGTGCTATCCCTCGACTCGCCCTTGTGGGAACTATATTTTGACGGCGCGTCTAGAACCATTAAGAGACCCGGCGGCCTCACAGACTTTGTGTCAGGCGCTGGCATAGTCTTCGTGTCTCCTCAGGGAGACATACTTCACAACTCTTGTGCCCTCATGAAGTCATTGACCAACAATGAGGCAGAATATGAGGCATTGATCATCGGGCTTTAGCTCGCGCTGGAAATGGAGATTAGATGTATCAAGGTATACGGGGATTCCCAACTCATCATCCGTCAAGTGTTAGGCGACTATGACGTACGGAAAAAGGAGTTGATCCCCAACCATGAAGCCGTCATCAGGCTCAAAGAGAGGTTCTATCTATTTGAGATAGATCATGTGCCAAGAAGCAGTAACTCCCAGGCAGACGCTCTGGTGAAACTGGCAGCTGTCTTGAAGATCCCGCCAGAGCGAGAGCTGAATATAACCGTCAGGCACAGGAGGCTCATGCCTAGCGTGCTCGACGAAGAATCTGGCCTCACTGTGTACGAGGTCAACAATATTCAAGAGGAAAATACTCCCGAAGAAGAAGATTGGCGCGAGCCAATTATACGAGTCAGAATGGGTGGCTTCCCCCTGAGCGAGCCCAAAGGGTGCAACTGCTACGCAGGGCTACATCATATCAACTGGTCGATGGCGTTCTCTTCAGGCTTGTTCAGGAAAGGGACCATCCAGTCCTCTTGCGATGCCTCTCGCCCAAAGAGGCTAAAACTATTATGCAAGAGGTTCACTCTGGCTTATGCGGGGCCCATCAAGCTAGAGCTAAGATGAAAACAAACATCAAGCTCAAGGGATTCTATTGACCCACCATGTACCAAGATTGCAGCCAGTATGCCCGCACATGTCACCAGTGCCAAGCATTCGGGCCGATCCCTCGAAGGCCTCCTAACCCCCTGTACCCGACGGCGCCAACTTGGCCATTTGCGGAGTGAGGTATGAATATAGCAGGACCATTCCCTCCCTCGTCCCAGGGGCATAAATTCATTTTGGCCGCCACGGATTACTTTTCTCGATGGGCTGAAGCTATTCCTCTACGGGAAGTCACTGGTGAAACAGTCGCCTGCTTCGTCAGATATCATATTATATATAGATTCGGCACCCCTAGTCGGATCATTTCTGACAATGACACGCCCTTCAGGAACAAGACAGTGTATGCACTGGCTTCCAAATTTCATATTGATTGGAGGACGTCTTCGGTTTATAACCCTCAGACCAACGGATTGGCTGAGGCCTTCAACAAGACACTCTGTAAACTACTGGCCAAAATAATAAATGGCCGCAAACGAGATTGGGGAGAGAAGGTCCACGAAGCTCTTTGGGCCTATCGGACCATTTATAAAACCCCTACGGGGTGCTCCCCATTCTCCTTGGTTTACGGGGCTGAAGCAGTTGTCCCTGTAGAAATTGAACTGGCATCGTACCGGGTGGCGGTTCATGCTGGGCTACCGGGCCAAGATCAATCTGAGATTGAAAGGAGGCTTGAGGAATTATCATGTCTGGAGGGTAAGAGACTCCAGGTCTACAAACATTTACAAGTCTATCAAGCCCGTATGACGCGTGCCTACGACAAGCTAGTCAAGCACAGGGCGTTCAAGAAGGGTGACTTGGTCAGGCTCAAGGAAAAAGAGGTCTTGGCGGGAAGATCTAACGGCAAACTCCAGTCTAATTGGCGTGGACCTTACGTCATCCAGAAGGTCTATGAAGGAGGAGCCTATACAGTCGTCGACCACAAGGGAAACAACCCTTTCCCTCCCCTCAAAGGCAAACATATGAAGCTCTACCATGCGCCACCGCAAGAGTTTCTGCAGCAGTCCTCATAGACATTACCTCTCCTCAGTAAAGGTTCAAAAAAAAATGGGGTTAAAAATATTGATACCCCGGCGGACTTAGTCGACCTTCAAGGGTTGGCTAAGGGCAAAAAGGCCATAGACCCGGCCGAGGTGAAAACCCGAGAGGGCGCCTCGGGCAAAAATGGGCAACCCCTCGGTGTGAAAACCCGCAAGGGCGCACCGGAAAAAGCTAAAGGGGGCCAGTCTCGGCGAAAACTCAAAAAGGCGGTGAGGCTGGTAATGTGAAAAAAAAAAAAGACCTCCTTTTGCCACGTGTTCTTTGGGTGTCTTTGAGTTAGTGACCCCACCCTATGAGGGCAGATTGTAATATTCAGTCTTGCCCGGGCGTTACGATTGACGTACCGATATTGTCAGTCACTGTCCCACTGGGGCCACCAGCTTTTGGAACCTTATGAGCTTACTTGTACGTCCCATTTGGGCTCCCAAATCCAGCTCCTCTCACTTGTTCTCTTTAAAGCTGACTTATGCGTCCTTTGGCATGGCAGCTTCACTCATATTTTCCGAGTCAAATCCACTCACTTTTGTCCCGCCAGGATTGGCCTCAATATGCCCTCTCGGGCTGCCGACCCACTCTGCCTTTCGGCTCGTTCTATCTTCTAGGGATTGGCCTCAGTATGCTCTCTCGGGCTGCCAACCCACTTTGCCTCTCGACACATTCTATCTTCTAGGAATTGGTCTCAGTATGCTCTCTCGGGCTGCCAACCCACCACGCCTTTCGGCTCGTTCTACCTTCTAAGGATTGGTCTCAGTCTGCCCTCTCGGGCTACCAACCCACTTCGCCTCTCGGCACATTCTATCTTCTAGGGATTGGTCTCAATATGCTCTCTCGGGCTGCCAACCCATCACGCCTTTCGGCCTATGTAGTTGAAATCCCGCCTAGGCGGTAAGGCGGGGCGAGACGTCGATCGCCCGCCTCGCGTCGTCGCGGCTCGCCGAGGCGAGCACCTCGCGCGCGCCTCACACGCATCGAGCCGCCTCCGCGCGAGTCGGCCGCCTCCGCGCGCCTCGGTCGCTCGCCCGAAGACGGATCCACGTATCGGGTTTCAACTACCCGTTAACCTACCGCGTCCGGATATGTTAACCCCCCCCCCCGAGGGTTTCACTGCCTGTACTTTTATTTTTCCTTCGCTGCTTCCACCTCCAAGCGCGGCAGCTGAGCGGCAGCGGCGATCCCGAACTCTGTCCTCCGGCGTCCGGCGAGCGGCGAGCGGCAGCGGCTTCCTCCGGCGTGGTTGTAGCTTCCTCCGGCTTCCTCCGACGTGCGGCAGCAGCTGCCAATCTCTTCCTCCGACTTCCTCCGGCCACTCTCACTCTCTGTATGTCCACTCTCTCACTCTCTCTGCATCTCCCACTGTCTTCCTCTTCCTCTTCACTATCCCGTAAACCCCGTAAACCCCGCCACCCTCACCACCTCCACCTTCACACTGCAGCCCAGCCAACCGCACTCTCTATCTCTCCATTCTCTCACTGTCTCTCCGTTCTCTCACTCTCTATCTCTCCAATCTCTCACTCTCTGTCTCTCATAATCACTCTCTCCGATCTCTCACTCTGTCTCTCCACTCTCTCTACTCTCTCCGATCTCTCACTCTCTCTCTCCACTCTCTCTAATCTCTCACTCAACCCCGAAAAAATATATATTTACTGTTCAAAAATATATATTTTTGTGATATTATGACATATAACTTTTTTTATTTTTTTATTAATTTTTCACCTCAAACACCTCGACCATCGCCTAGGCCTTTAAGGCGTGAGGCGCCCCCCTGGTCGCCTCGCTCGCCTCACGCCTCAGACTACATCGCTTTCGGCATATCCTATCTTCTAGGGATTGGTCTCAGTATGTTCTCTCGGGCTGCCAACCCACTATGCCTCTCGGCACATTCTATCTTCTAGGGATTGGTCTCAGTATGCCCTCTCGAGCTGCCAATCCACCTCGCCTTTCGGCACATTTTACATTCCAAGGATCGGTATCAATATGCCCTCTCGGGCTACCAATCCATCATGCCTTTCGGCTCATTTTACCTTCTTGGGATTGGCCTCAGTAAGTCCTCTCGGGCTGCCAACCCATCATGCCTTTCGGCTCATTTCACCCTCTCGGGATTGGCCTCAATATGCTCTATCGGGCTGCCAATCCACCTCGCCTTTCGGCACAATTTACCTTCTTGGGATTGGCCTCGGTATGCCCTCTCGGGTTGCCAACCCATCACGCCTTTCTGCTCATTTTACCTTCTTGGGATTGGCCTCAGTATCCCCTCTCGGGCTGCCAACCCATCACGCCGTTCGGCTCTGTTTACCTTCTAGGGATTGGCCTCAGTATGCTCCCTCGGGCTGCCAACCCACCTCGCCTTTCGACACATTTTACTTTCCAGGGATTGGTCTCAGTATGCCCTTTCGGGCTGCCAACCCAACCCGCCTTTTTGGCACATTTTACCTTCTAGGGATTGGCATCAGTATGCCCTCTCGGGCTGCCAACTCACCACGCCTTTCGGCTCATCCTACCATCTAGGGATTCACCTCAATATGCCCTCTCGGGCTGCCAACCCATCATGCCTTCGGACTCATTTTACCTTCCAGGGATTGGCCTCAGTACGCCCTCTCGGGCTGCTAACCCATCGTGCCTTTCGGCCCGTTTCACTCTCGGGTCCGGCCTGTGCATGCCCGTTTCGGGCTGCCGACCCACGCGTCTCTTGGCTGTTAGGTTTGACTCACGTGTCCTTCCAAGGCCGTCAAATCCATTTCTTTTGTCCCCCACGGGCTTGGCCTATACGTGCCTCTTTCGGGTTGCCAACCCTATTTGCCTATTCGCCTCCAAATTTGATTCATATGTCCCACCGGGGCTGTCGAATCCATCCTTTCATCCTTTCAGGTCTGGCCTACGTACGCCCCTTCCGGGCTGCCAACCCACCTCGCCTATCGCCCTCCAGGTTTAACCCGCATGTCCCTTTCGGACTGTTAAACCTACTTATTTGTTGTACCAACCGGGCTTGGCCTTTGCACACCCTCCTCGGGTTGCCAACCCATTCGACCTATCGGTCTTTGGATTTGACTAAGCATGTCCCACTAGAGCTGTCCCACCGGTGTGACACACATGCCCCTCCGGGAATGCCACACCCTCTCTGCCTTTTGGCACCATAGGTACTCAAAAAAAAACGGGGCTAAAAATATTGGTGCCCCAGCGGACTTGGTTGTTTCCGTTAGAGGAGTAATCAAGGGCAAGAAGGCTTTAACCCGACTAAAGTGAAAACCTGTGAGGGCGCCTTAGGCAAAAATAGGTACCTCTCAGTGTGAAAACCCGAAAGGACGCACTGGAAAAAGCTAAAAGGGGCCAGTCCTGGCGAAAACCAGAAAGGGCGGTAGGGCTGATAAAGTGAAGAGAAAAAAAGAGCATACGTGCAAGAGAATGGAAACTAAGTCAATGAGCTATGTTCTCTATTTCTCAACATCAAGTAGAAGAACCCCGAGACAAGCCCTCAGGGAAGCTGCACAAGGCCGAGTTTAACAAATAGCCCCATGCAAAAAAAAAAAAAAACAAAGGCAAATCAAAGGCTAGGCTTGTCTCTCAAGTCAGCAAGACGAGTCTCACTCTGAAGAGCTTCCTTCTGGAGCCCCTCGAGCCTACGGCGAAGAGTCTACATCGACACGTGCAAGACTGCGCTCCTCGGTCTCTCGGACCTCTCGCAAAAGCTCCTGGAGTCCCTCAAGCCTACGGTAGTGAATCTACATCGACACGCGCAAGACTGCGCTCCTCCTCAGTCCCCCGGACCTCTCACAAAAGCTCCTCCACTCTGTGGGAGGCCACCCGCTCGCGCTCGTAAGCGGCCTCTACATGGGCACCCACCTCAGCCTGAGCCGACCGAATTTTGCAGAGTTGTTGCTCCTCCTGCTGAATCATCAACTGAGTCCTCCGCCTGCGCTCTTAAATAGTGTGGAGGAGAGCAAACTCCTCCCATAAAGACGCAAGCTCAATCATCCAGGCATCCCGAGGGAGACAAAATGCATGCATCTGACGATGCTACACCAAGTTGAGGACCGTTCGGCTACTCTATCCCAAGAGTCAGGAAACTCTGAGACAACTATGAAGCCTCACCAGCTAAAGCTAAAACCAAGAAAGGAGACATAATCCAATGGGTGCCCTTTCCAAGCAAGGTGAAATGTACAGAATTTTGATGTACAAACTACGACGCCCTTGCCTAAGGTGGTGCTGTGCTCAAGTTTGTGCTCGATGGTATCTGCCTCAGCTCGCGTACGGCCGACATCAACTCAGATCAACACCCCCTAAGGGGCGATCAATGTCAGTTTTCGGCTATTACAAATCAGCAATCAATCGACAACGACTCACTCGGATGTGCCTCTCCGAGGCAAGTCTACAACAATTTTGGGCCAACAAGCCTCGCCGAGACAGCTCTACAACAACTACAGGCCTACAAGCCTCTCCGAGACAGGCCTGCATCAACTTTGGACCAATATGCCCTAAGGGATGGTCTACATCAACTCTGGCTATCGCAAGCCAACGATTAGCCAGCTTCAACATTCGGCTACACACCTCAGCGGGTAGCCGACACATCTTCAGTGACACCTCAGCGGTCAACTGACACGACGACTTTTGGTCAACGCACCCCCAAGGGTCAGCCAATGTCAGTCTCCAACTATCACAACTTGACAGTCGAGTAACAACGACTTAGATGGATGTGTCTCTCCGAGACAGGCCTACATCAACTCCGGCCCAAGAAGCCTCGCCGAGACAGGTCCGCAGCAACTCTAGGCCAACGAGCCTCGCTTGAGGCCGGTCTACAACAATTTCGAGTCAACAAACCTTGCCGAGGCAAGTCTACAACAATTTTGGGCCAACAAGCCTCGCCAAGGCAGGTCTACATCAACTATAGACCAACAAGCCTCTCCGAGACAGGTCTGCATCAACTTTGGACCAATATGCCCCAGGGGCCGGTCCGCATCAACTTTAGCTAGTGCACCCCGAATGATGTAGCCCGTCAGTGGGCACAGCACAAAGGAGCGCATATTAAAGTGCGCGGGTCATCCGCCCCCGCCTCCAGCCGTCATGGATGTCCCGTGGGGGGCACTTGTTGCAACCAAAAAAATCCCTGCAACAATTGGGATGAAATGCAGAATAAAAAAATCCTTTTTACAGGTTTTAAGGAGGGGTTCAACCCACCCGGGGGTGGAGGGACCCGCCCGGGGCCGGCCACCCCCGAGAACCCCCCCCCCCCCCGAGCAGGGGGAACCCGCCCGGGGCCTGCCACCCCCGGGAAGGTCCCCCCGCCGCCGTGCGGCACAAGGGGAACCAGGCCGGGGCCAGCAGCCCCGGGCAGGCCCCCCGCGGCCGCACGGGACAGGCAGACCTGCCCGGGGTCGGCCCGCCCCGGGCAGGCCTGTCTGGGGTGTCCCTCCCCGGACGGGACCCGCCCGAGACTCCCCGACCCCGGGCAAGTCCGACCCGGGGTCCCGCGACCCCGGGCAGGCCTGTCCGGGGTGGTCCCTCCTCGGACGGGACCCGCTCGGGACTCCCCGACCCCGGGCAGGTCCGCGCGGACCTGCCCGGGGCGGGGCAGTCCCAAGCCGGTCCCGGGGGTTCCGTCTGCCCATTTCAAAAAAAAAAAGAGGGAGAAACGGACCTCCCCGGGGTGGTTTTGACCTGCCCGGGTTCAGCCCACCCCGGGCCGGTCTCTCACCTCCTATAAATACCAATGTTTGCCGTCTCGACCGACCCGCCCGTCCCAGTCACGTCCTAGGTCGGGTCGGGTCGGTCCCGTCTCGCTCTAAAAAAAACTTTTTATATATATAATACATATAAAATAATAGAATAAAATAGAAAAAGACACATTATATATATAATATTAAAATAATGGGACGACCCGGTGACGACCCATAACCCGGTCGTCCAGCCCACAACCTGGGTCGGGTCGGGTCGTGCAGGTTGGGGCGACCCGCATCGGGTCGGCAAACCCTGATAAATACCCTCCTACGGACTCACTTGAGGGGGACTCTTTTTTGGGGGGACTCTTTTTTTGGGGGAGAGGGCTTTTTTCTGGAGAGAAAGAGGAAGACTTGGGAAGAAAAAGAAGCTCTTGTTCGTTGTATTGGTCTGTTTGGGGTATGTAACACCCCGGGCTCGTATTTATGCCCCTGTGTGGATTTTGTGTTTGTACCCCTACATGGGTTTTGTATTTATACCCCCATGTGGGCATGGTTATTAACCCCCTACGGGGAATTTGTACTTACGTCCCTATGCGGACTTTGTAATGATGACCCTCCGGGCCTTGTTCTTCTTGTCTCTCGGATAATATGGGAAAATTTAAGTAGTCATGAAAGTGTGAAATGACTATAATGCTCCTAACGAGGATATTAGAATTGAACATACGCCCGTCTGAGGGCGGTGACGCTATGTACAGTTGACAACTCGTCGACAACATTTGTAATGAAATTTATGAAAATTTGCAAGGTTGTGTGATGCTGCCCCCGGTGCGTGCCAGCTAAAAAAATTGCAAATAAACCCCTCCCATGGGGGAAATTGCGTATATGTCCTTTTCTTAGGAGTGAAAGGTGTGTGTATGGCCTTTAAGGACTTCACAGTCCCTCCACACTTGGGAAATGCCTACAATTTATCCTCTAGCCCCAATGCCTCCCATAAAGCCCTCATGCGGGTGACCATGCCAAATTACCAAAATGCCCTTCCAATCTTGGTATACCCTTATAGTTCCCCACGGCTCCTGAAAATAGCCTCGAAGCCTGCCAAAGCCGCTCCTTGCTTGGCCAGTCACCCCCGAACTACAATGAAGCCCCAGTGAGGAAAAATTACCATAATACCCTCGGGCGTGATAATTACCAAAATACCCCTGGTGTCCAGGTAATCAACGGGACGCCATAAGGCACTTTTGAGCTCCCCGAGCTTACTATCACCTCCAGATACGAGAGGGTGTCGCCCAGTTCAGCCTGATCCTAGCCAAATCCTATCCCTCACACACTTTATGGTTACCCATTGGGAGTTAAAAGTGCGATGCAGACTATCTATGCGGATGTGTCTTTAACTAGAACCTTGGAGAGACATTTCAGGCCTTACCGTTGATAATTAAACAAGGGTGTTCGGACGTGATGCCGATGTAAATCAATACTGACCGCGGTCAGTGGGGAAAGGTCCAGCACTCGAACCCTCATCGTCTGATACGATGCGCACCCCATGAAATGGACATCGCACTGGCCACTCATGAAGCCTTTATATGTGCACCCTTGCCTCCTTAAAGAGAGTCCATTCCATGATCAGAGGAACCCCCAAACCCGATACAAAATATTAGACTTCTCGCAAAGTCACCCGGGTATGGGAGGATGTCAACCTCGTCTAAAACAGATACCATGTTAAGCATAGAGACAAGAAATAATCAAAGCTCTCTATTCATCAATATGGCAATGGCCCAATATCTGTACAAGTGTGATTAAGAAATTTCAAAGTACATGAGACTCTTAATAAAAGTGGGATTGGAACATCTCCTTCCTAATACAAGTGTGACTAGGATACATATGCCTCATACTAAAAATGTGACTAGGACATACAGAAACTGAAAAGACAGATATACAACCCAAAATTACAAGAGCTGCATCTGTTATAGCAAATTCACATAAACAAATGTTCGAAAGATATGAAAGAGAAGAAAAGAGAGTACAAGTAAGAAGGATAAACAGAACCCAACACCACAAATAATAATAATAATAACAATAATTATCATTATTGTTGTTATATATAGATGGATTCATCTATCACTTTCCATGCATGTAGATATATATGCACAGTAGATACATACAATATATACATACACACGTATACAAATATTTGGAAGAGAGTGTCACATTAGTTTCCAACTTGCAATGTTTTGTAAGGTAGATATTCATTTGGCCTAATGGTTGCAACTTCCCTGAATGAAAGCAGCCACGGTTTCATCAAGATAGGACCAATCAATTTAACCAACCTGAGTGCCCAAGGCTTTAAGCAGATTCCCACGTTCCTTTTCCATTTGAGCATGAGCTCTTCCAAAACAGAGAGCAGCTTTTAATAATGTATTGCCACTGGTACATGTATTTTCAACTCCATATTTCCTACTGTCTTCTGATAACTTAGTACCTGCAGAAAATATTCTTAGCACGAATGCCAAAAGAAGCACCATAATACTGGGAAAATGATGGCAATCTGGCCAATTTACCAATTTCCACTTGCTTGGACCCAGTTACAATGTAGCCCTCAACACCACGAACAATATCCCTTTGAAAATGCTGCAAATTGAAAACAGACAATGCTGAAAGTGCAGAATGACAAGAATGATCATATCGTTTTAAAAAAAAATGGTATAAGGCAGATAATTATAGAGAAAGTTGACCTTGCCAGCTCGAGTTGATATGTACAGCTTTTCAAGTTTGTGGTGTTGCTGGAGTTCAGCTTCATCAGTAATTATACTATCTGAACCTCCATAACCTCCAGCTCCAAACTGCTTGAGGACCGCCTGAATCATTATTGAACAGAATGAAGCACAACAATCAGAATTCAACCAGAACAATCTAAAGAAAAACAACTATAGTTAATCTGACAAATGCCAGTCAAAGAGGCAATGTAAAACATATAGATGATGCTTATGATGTTTGTAGAGTATCTTTGTCAATTAGGCTATTTGATTGTCAAGTAAATACCCTTTCTTGGGTAGGAATTCATGATTATCAAGCACACAAGTCAGTTCAAGAATTACCTAATGAGCCAGTGGTCTTTACTCATAGGTCTATCAATGATACATTTCACCTCATGAGCCAGTGGTCTTTCCTCATGAGTTTATCAATAATTTCTTTTACCTCATGAGCCAGTGGTCTTTCCTCATGGGTTTATTTATAATTCACTTCAGCGTACCGCATGAGCCAGTGGTCTTCCCTCATGGGTTTATTTAGTATTCATTTCAGTATGTCGCATGAGCCAGTGGTCTTTCCTCATGGGCTTATCAATAGTTCGTTTTACCTCATGAGTCAGTGGTCTTCCTCATGGGTTTATCCTTAGTTCGTTTTACCTCATGAGCCAGTGGTCTTCCTCATGGGTTTACTCATTAGTTTAGAACTTACGTCTCACTGGACATAACAATCATGCGGCCGAAGGCCCAATAATCACTAGACGTTATTTAGCGGCCAAGTTCAAAGGAATTAACAGAAAATCAAACCGCGGAGTGCAGCAATCTGGGTAAACTGGCGTCCACTCAAGATGCCGTGAATTTCAGAATTCGCGGCCATTGTGGTGGGGGCTAATTCCACTGAACAATACGCACGAAAGAATTTGCATCGACTATATGGACGCTAATTCAAGAAATGGCGACAACTGTCCCAGACGCCAATTCTGGGCAGCGTCTAGGTTCTCACGGAAACCCATCAGGACGCTCTATGATGGGTAAGGCGTCATGTTTCTCCGGAGTGACATGACAAACAAGGTTTCCATGATTTTTAGGATACAACCCGCTCGGCGTCCTTGAGGGAATCCAAGACTCGCGGAGTCTTACGGAGGTCTCGATGAAGAAAGTTTCAATCTCTAATACACAAAACCAACTTTCAACTCCGAAAATCATTATACAATCAGCACAATCTAGTTCTGTTAGTGGATGGCTTGTAAGCTAGAGGTACTGGTTGGTTCAGGCCTAAAGTATCAGATACAATGATAAAGATATGATATTGACACAATCTCTGATGCAACCAAAAGGCATGTACCAAATGGGATATAAAAGTTACGAAAAAAACAGATTTCAGATTTCATTTAAATTCGACAACAGCCTTATAATGGAACACAAATATACCTCTGATTACTAACATTAGACATACTGACAAATTTTCCTTGATATAATATTCCATGAAATCACATACATAAGCACTACAGGAATCACAACATATGCAAATTCTTTTTTTTTTAAAGTGGGTAATACCACTAATTGCATAAAATGAAAAGAAGTGTACAAGTGTAACAAATCTCCCAAAAAGAGACCCTATACAAAAGCACACCAAGACGGTGAGGGCCGCTTACCCTCCCAACAAAGCAAAATGAGGAGAATTGAGGGTGTTCACATTACAGATCACTTGCGCCCATTCCCTCACAAAAGAACATATGAAAGAAATAAAAGTCTTCCACTCTAGTCTCCCTCCTGAAGATCATGTTGTTCCTTTATGCAAGTTCTTACAAGAGGAAACAATGGCCAGGCAACCGTGTGCCTTATGGGATGCCAAAAGGCGGGCCCAAAGGCCGCTTAGGCAACGCAAAGCGGCCCTCAACGACCGTCTTTCCGCAATGGTCCTCGTCGTCGTTCGTCGTCGTCAACGACCGTCGTGAGGTATCCTCTTTCTCTCTCTTCTTCACCGTCGTAGACCTTCCGTTGCTCTGTCTGTCTCTCTCGCTATCTTCTCTCTCCCCCGCCCCCATATATCTCCTCTTTGTCCCACCCCTCGTCTCTTTCTCTATCTCTCTGTCTAAGACATAGAACCAACTCTCTATCTCTCTCTTGCCCGCCTCTCTATATATATGTCTCTCTCTTCTCTCTCCCACGTCCCTCCTGTCAAACATAGAGCCGACTCTCTCTCTCTCCCTTGCCCCCCTCTCTCCCACACACATAGAGTCAAACATAGAGCCGACTCTCTCTCTCTCCCTTGCCCCCCTCTCTCTATATGTCTCTCTCTAGTCTCTCCTTCTCTCTCTCTCTCTCTCTCTCTCCAAGTATGATTTGCAAATTTTTTGAAAAAATTGGCAAACATCGGGTTAGTATTTTCTTCATTCTAAAAGTTCAATTGTTTTTTTTGGAAGGTGAAAAGTTCAATTGTTATTGTTAATTTTATTTCAAAATTAATTTTGATATTTTATTGCAATGTCATTTCTATTAGTTATTATTTATATGTCCTTACTAGTGTTGTTTCCCATTTTTTAATGATCATGATTAATTTTTATATAAAAAATTGCATATATATATTAATGATCATAACTTTTTATAAACTTGACGTCTAAGCGCCACTTAAGTGCTCAAGGATCCCAAGCTTGCTTTGATCGCCTTGTCACCTTGACAATAATGGTGAACGCTTGCGTGAAGTTCGTACTACTGCTGGGCAATCTAGTGGAGTATGAACCACAAGTGTCACAAATCACACTTTGTTGTAAGGAGAGATCAGGCGAGTTAGACAAGTTGTTGGGAGAACACTTGACCCTCCTTGACGAGGTTCGAGGATTATCGCTCACACAGGCGATGGAATATGAAATCCAACTCATCTCCCACACACCCCTGCCCAACCTTGACACATACTGAAATTCGGTAATAGAAAAGAGAAAAATTAGCAAGGTGTCAATTCTTGCCTTGCCCAAATTGCAAAGACCCTTTGAGCTCGAGACAGATGCATCAGGGTATGCTATGGAAGTCGTCTTAATGCAAGATAGTCAACCTGTGGCATACTATTTGGAGATCTTCCAAAGAACCTAGAAGAACTATCCAACTTATGACAAGGAAATGTTAGCCCTACACTAAGCGATGAAACACTGGAGCGTGTACCTCCTAAGTAAGTAGATGGTGGTGCATACCAACCACTAGCCACCTCAATCTCTACAGTTGGTGAGAACACCAGTGACCCACCCCACTTCGACGGCGACTCCAACTCGACAAGATCGCGCGGACTTGGCTTGGCGCGGATATGGATATCTTTTATTTCTCATTCCATCAGATGTATTTTCCTTTTATTGAAGCATTTAGTCCTTATTGGGTCCATTAATAAGGCCCAAAAGACCAGTCTACTTTATGGTCTTGGTTAATGGTCGTAAGTAACTTATATTCACCCTCAGGACTTGGAGGGAATTCCTAGTTTGTTAGAGACAATTGCGGTCATCTGTAACCCTAGCCACCTCTATAAATAGGAGCCAAGTGCATCATTTTGGAACTAACGAAAAATTGAGAAAATTTGAGAATTTCCCTTGTGATCTCCTCCTCTCTCTCTCTCCTACGCACCACCCACACCTCCCTCTCTCTCTCTAGATCGCCCCCCCTCTCTCTCTTCCTCTTTCCTCTACTCATCCCAGCGCATCCCCCTCCTTCCTTCCTTCTCTCCCTTGCCTCACCACCTCCCATATTCCCTCCCTCTACCACCTTCCTTATCTCTCCTCCAAATCTCCTTAAATCTCCCCCCTTCTCCTAATATCTTGCCCAATCCCTTCCCTATCTCCTTCCCTCCCACCTTCAAAATTCAAAACCTTTCCCTTAATCCCCTCCACCTCAACCTATCTTCAAGGAAATCTCCCTAGAATCCCTCCCCCTTCCCCAACACCAGCCGCCCCTCTCTCCACACCCTAGCCTGGCCGCCCCCGTCTGTCTCAAACCCTAGTCTGCCCTACCCAGCACCCTCTCCTTGCTCTTTTTCTCTCCTAGAACACCCCAACCGCCCACCTTCGCTTCCTCCCTCGCCCATCCCCTCTCTGAGACCCTCCCCACCACCCCTCATCCTCTCCCACTCAGCCCCATCCCCAGAGAAGCAAGCCGTGGACAATCTATCCCCAGGGAAACAGTCTGCGGGCACCAGCAAGCAGAGCCCACCGGTGACTTCTCCGACCAGCCACGGCCTCCATCAACGAGTTTTCCCTACAACCAACGCTTGGAGGAGCCACTCCCTTGGTTCCCTCGTCCGCCACCTGCGCCGGAGAGCCGCCACGCCCGCAGCATTCAGCAGGACCGGTTGCCAGCACCCTGTCTCCCGTGACAAAGTCGCCGTCCTGCAACTACCTCCCTGCACCAGCGACCGAGACCAGCCTCGACCTCGAGCCATCGCCGACGAACCTTCTGCGCAGTTCTGTCCAATAGGACAGCAGTCTGCGACATGTCCACTGTCAGCCACGCTCCCACTCCGGCGCGCATCCGTGGACCTCGCCAGAAACTGAGGGCATCCAGGGGACCCCTACCCACGTCCCAGACCTATACCGGCTGCCCCTACCACCGCCGACGGTCCGTCGAAAACGCCCGAGCGCTCCACCGTTCTACTGCCCAGAACCGCACCAGCAATACCATATCAGGTGCTATCCCCACCCCTTGACCCCCCCTCCTGCGAGAGGTAGTGATTGTACACCCCCTCCCCGTGCTCACCCTCCCTGAATTTGATGCGGCACAGATCCCAGGGGCGACCTTGGACTTGGGGGACAGCAAGCACAAACAAACAGTCGGGCCTTTGCACGGCGGACTGACACGAGAGCGCACACAACTTCGGGCGTGACCCAATGCTGGTGTAGCGACCCAGATTCCGGAATCCGGGTCGCTACAGGTGGTATCAGAGCAGTGTTCTGAGATGTTCGGAGTTCTTTTCTGAGCTATCAGATCATTGTCGTGTGAGATACATGGAAATCCAGATATACAGTTACCAGAGTCTTTAGGCCCAGTACAGTCTCTTGCTGGCGTAGGTGTTGCGATGGTTTATCGCGGTGCTTTTTGCGTGTGGTCTTGTACGTGCTTGGTTGGCACTGTGCGAGATGGTTTTGCTCTCGTCTGGATATGACGATGTGCTTCGTTCGTTTTGAAGTTGGTCTCGATCGTGTTGCGCTTGGCAGTGTTTGTCGGTTGGCATGAACCTGCAGTGCCTTGTTCGAGCTATTTTCTGTATTTTGCTCAGGTGGCTTATGACTTTTAGCATTGGTGTGATGGCCACGCACGTTCTTACGTTGCTTGGGTTGTCCCAGCTTGAGTTTGTGTAGCTCCTGATGCTTCGTTGTTTTGGTTGCTTCGATTGTCGTGTTGCCTCGATTGAGAAGTTGCTCGAGCGAGCCTTGGATTTTCCCTTCCTGGTGAGCTGTTGTTGTTGAGCTTGTTGCTTCTCATCCCTCTTTGGTGAAGCTTTCCGAGGTTTGCCTTGGAATTGCTGTCTTGGTTGTGCCTTTGTCCTGTGTCTGCTTAAGTGTAGACAGCTTTGTTTTGAGCCTGATCTGCTCCTTGTTGTACGGTTGCTTAGCTTTGGACTCCATGATGGTGTTAAGAGCTGTTGTGTACCGTAGTTGTCGTGCTGTGTCTAACGGCCGATGTGTTGTGAAGGCTCATTTATCGTGTCAGGACGTGATGGTGAGCTGAGATTGATGCTTTCCTTGTGCTTTGCGCTGAAGCTGGTGCTCTTCTCTTGTTGCACTTAGGCTCCTTGTGTTCGGTTATTCGTTGGATTGGTGCGCGTGGCGTGTGAGTTGCGATCTTGTTGATTGCGATGACGCTGGTGTGTGCTGAGATGCGATTATCGATGTTGTTCTGTTGCCTGTGCACGTTGTTGAGAGTACAGCTGGAGTGTGTGGGCTGGCTACCCATTTGTCGAGAGGTCTTGTTCCTTTCTCGATGTGGCTTTGTCTTGGCTTCTTGTGCCTTGACTTTGGTTGTTGCCGTGCCGTTGTTCGTGGTTTTCTTGTGTTGGCATCGGCATTGTGCGAGTGTTGGGGAATTTGTCGGCATCTTTGCGGATTGAGTACCCTCTACTCTGTATTTTCCTTCTTGGGTGTTGTGCTCTTGAGGCGTGTTGCTAGTCCTTGAGTTGCATTCCCCGAGATCATTGTTGTTGTTTTTCGTTGTTGTGGGTCTTTCTCTTGGTGAGCAGTCTGATGCGTGACCTGTCTCTTGTGGTCGTGTGTTCAGCTGTTTTTGTGCCTTGTTGTGACCCTGCTTGCAGTTGTGTTCCGTGGTTCTGCGTGTTAAGTAGAGCCAGAATTCTGCAGGTGTTGCCGTTGTGTTGTTTTGGCGCTGTTTCTTTATGATTTTGTGTCTCTGCCTTGGACCATGGTCTTGTCAGTTGGCTTGCTGTGCTCTCTTTCCCTGGTGGAGTTAGCTTGCGACTTGATCAGATGTGATGTCTGAGTGAGTACTGACTTGATTGTGTTTCGGGTCCAGCAGCGTTGTTGTTGTCGTTGGTGTCCTGTGTGCCAGGTGTTCCCTGTTGCCTTTGGCACTGGAGCCGATGATGTTGCGAGCTGTCAGCTGTGGGGACTGCGTTCCTTGTGTAAGCTGCCGCTTGCCGTGTTGTCGTTGTGTTTCTCAGTTGTCTGTTGTTGTGGCTGTCGTGTCTCTATTTCTGGTGAGACGTAAACGACGTTGCCCTTGCTTCGGAGGTGTCAGATGTATTCACTTTGGTGCCATACTCGTGCTGTAGACTTGCTGTCTTGGAAGCTGAGTGTGTACCTGTAATTGTGATCTGACGGTGTTCCTCTGAGCTGTGTTTTCCGAGTTTTGTGCTGTTGGGTTGTTCTTCCCTGCTTCTCCTTTGCTAGTCCTGAATTTCGGGGGCGAAATTCTTTGAAGGGGGGGGAGGATGTAATGCCCTGGATCTCGTAGGATCTTTAATGGATCTTTCGGATCTGTTTCGGATTGGTTTCGTTGAGTTTCGGTTCGCTTTTGTGGCTTCCGAGTTGAGTTTGACGAGCCGTGTGGGTTTTTCTCACGTACTAGTTACGGAACCCTACGGTGAGTTTATTTGTCAATTCTCGAACTCGTGAATGCTACAGCGTCGATGTACTCTTCGAGCCGGTCATTTCGACTATTTTTGTGTATTTTTCTGAATTTGTGTATTTTCGGCGCATTTTCGGAATTTTTGGAAATTAGGAAAATTTCCTAATTTCTTTTCCTTTTTCTTTTCTTTTTCTCTCTCTCCTTCTCATTCGCGCGACCGTCCCTCTCTCTCCCGTTCTCTCTCGTTCTCTCCCCTTTCCGGCCCCGGCTGCAGACGGAGGCGTAGGTGGGCGAGTTGGTGAGGCCGTGGAGCTGGTTGGATGCGCGATGGAGCGAGGATCGGATCGATTCTGGCGCGATCCCGAACGGTGGATTCAAAGCCGGTGAAATTGGTTCGCGAGTGGTTTTCGGCGTGGTTTAGTCCCTTCGGGGCACGGTTTCTTCGGTGGAGGTAGGGTGACGGATCCTTGCTTCTTCACCTTCGTTTTCCCTGCCATTGCACGGCGTTCGGCTAGGAAACGAGTGTGTTTGGGCTTGTTTTGCCTAAACCGTGATTTTCGTGGTTTTTAGGGTCGGCCGGTAAACGGTGACCGTTTGCGGTTCAGTTAGTTTCTAAATGACCGCAGGGATGTTAGAATCCCATCCACGTTGATTTCGTGCGATTCGGTGTTCATTCGAGGCCGGTAGAAGCCCGGGAACCTCGGTGACCCACTTAGGGTGGATTTGTCTAAATCGCCCGGATCGAGCGTTTTTGGTGTTGCATGTGGGCATTTTGGCCCTTGAATGTTGTTATTCGGTGTTGCGGTGTGTTTCCCCTGCGTTTCGGCGTGAATGGGGCGTGGAACGGGCCGATCCGGCCATTCCTATGTTTTCCCGCCGTAACCGAAGTAGCGGTCATGCCAGCGACCGTTACTTGTCTTTAGCGGCCCTACGACTGACCGTCGTTTGGTCTGCATCGTTTTAGCGCTTTGGCTTCTAGGTGAGTGACGGCCCTAGAGTGGCGCGTCGCTTCCTTGTAACGCGCCTAGGTTAGTGCGTTACTTCGCCTTCGTCGTTTTATGTTGGGGTTGAGTCGGTTAGTCTAACGCGCTTGACCCAGTGCGTTAGATGGAAGTGGCGCGCCTTGCCCAGGCCGTTACTTGCCAGTTGACTGACGTTGACTCGTTGAGGCGGTGCCTCTAGCGGTCGTGCCCCTATGCGTTGTTTGAGTGTGACGTGCCCGCCCCTGGCCGTTACATTCTCTTTTGGTCGAGGTTGGGTTGACTGCACCGTTGGGTGTGACGGTGGGGACCCCGTGCGTCGTTTGTGAGTAACGCGCATGCCTCCGACCGTTGTTTGCTGTGGTGTTGGGTTGAGGGTGGCCATGCCGTCTGTGAGTAACGGATGGGTCCCCCGTGCGTCGTTTGGTTCTGACGGCCCTCCCCTGCCGCGCTGTTTCGTGAGTGACGCGCCTGGCTTAGCGCGTTACTTCGCTTTGGTTTGGGTTTGCTGCACCGTTGAATGTGACGGTGGGTGCCCTGTGCGTCGTTTGCTTGTAACGCCCCTAGTCCCGTGCGTTACTTGGCTTTTTTGTGTTTTGTAGGTTGTTAGGGTGGTGTGTGTGACGGCCTTGCGTCCGTCCGTCGTTTGGGAAATAACGGCCCTAACCTAGACCGTCGCTTGCTTGTAGCGGTCTAGAGCTGGTGCGTTACTTTCCTTGTGCCTTGGTTTTCCGCCCGATGATTCTGTGTGTCTTGGCTTGGCCTTGTGGTCTGCCCGTTGTCCCGTGGATGTCTCTTGACGTCCTATGAGGGTTAAGACTACGTTGTAAGGTAGCCAGGAGTCTTCTTGCTTGTGGTAGGGTTCCTTATCCTACCTTTGCATGTGCTTGTTTGGGTTTCGGTCAACCTGGTCTGACCCAGTGGTTGACATGTGACCTTGTTTGCGCGTGTCTTAGCGGTTCTGTCCTGCCTAAGACACTGCTTCTGGATGCTTCGAGGTATTGTTCTACCTCGGTTTGCGTGTCCAGGTGTGCTGAGGGTTCTTGATGTCTCCCTCAGGTCTCCGTGTGTCGTTTTCTGCGGAGCGTGGTTTCTTTGGCTTAGGATTAGACCGATTGGCGGCTTGTTCCGCTGTTGTGACGATCTTACCTTTGAGTCGTTTGGCTCAGGATCGTTACGTAGGAGGTCTAGTGCTTGTCCTGAGTTGTCGGCAGTGGTGATACTGTCACTTGGTGCCTCGAAGTGCGTGTTGAGGGGCGTGGTTGCCCGTTAGTACTTCGGCGCTTGTGTTTTGAGCTTCTGTGTCGTGTGAAGCCTCCACTTGTGTGACCTAAGGCCGAGAGGTGCCGACCCGCTAGCGGATGGCGGAGGGTTTTTCCCAGTGAGCGGTTTTTAGTTAGTTCCGCGGGCTCCTAGCCAACGGTAGCGTCCTGCCGAGGGAGAATACTAGCTAGAGGACCTGGCTTAGGCTATAGCCAGTGTGTGCACACGTGGTCAGGGGTTAGGACTTACGTCGACGGGCGTGACCCTGACTAGTTACTTGTTTTGCTGTTACTGTTTGGTTCAGCTGGTGTCTACATCTCTGCTGTTGTTACAGCAGTACTGTAGGTGAGACACTTGAGGTGCGGCGTCAGACGTCAGTGGACGCAGCTGGCTTTTAAGGGGGTGCTTCCGTCACGTGACGCGTAGCTTTCGGCGTTTTCCTGTACGCTGTGACCTTTGCGAGTTGCCCGTTCGTGGCTGCACTCGGGGTCAGTGGTTTGTCGTCCGCGCGATGTTCCGATCGTGCGCGGGGCTTTGTGCACGACGTTCCCTGTCGTGTTTTGTCTGTTTCCCGGTGTCGGCGTTCGCCTTCGCCTATGTTTGGGGCTGGTTGACAGACTGGTGTACCCTTCTGTGTGAGTTTAGGGTCATCCATCTGTTGCCTTTGTTTGGAGTAGTTTGGGATACCGAGGTTAGTTCGGTAGCCGCTTGTTTGGTGCGGGTTCTCACCCTCTCCTGCGTGTTCCCTACTCCTACTTCCCGTCTGTTCCTTTACAGCTTTGTAGTGTAGCTTTCCTGCTTTGCTACGTTGCTGTCCTTGCTACGTTTGTTGCTGCTTCCGTTGCCTTCGCTTTGTGCGGTTTTCCAGTGGGGATCCGCGTGACCCCTACTGAGTTTCTGTTGAGACTCACCCCTGCTGCTTTTCAGGTGGGTTTCGCCGTCTGCCTCTGCTGTCCTTGGTGGAGTGCGCGTTTGCTGTTGTAGCTGCCAGCCGTACCTGCGTCGGGTTCCTCCGACTTCTGTGTACGTTTCTTTCTGTTCGACTGTACTGTGCTAGACTTGTTGTCTTTCCTTGGGCTAGACTCTGGTGTATAATTGAAAACTTGAATATTAATGAAAAGGTAATTTTATTTCTGCTACTTTAGCAATCCATTGTAATGAAATTTAATTGCTTACTGTTATATCTGCTGGCTTCAATGTATTCCACACACTCCTTTTTCCCTTCGGCGCTTTCCCGCGCTTGGGAGGCCTCGCGGGTCCCATGTGGTATCACGTGTATTCGGTATTTATACCGGGTGCACCGGGTATCCGGAATCCGGGTCGCTACAGCTGGGAAGGGCGGGTTTCGACCAGCGGGCAGCCCGACAGGGTCGGAGCTCGTAAGGAGGCCAGAGATGGCCGTCCGGAGGGGAGGGTGGAGGACCCCCAGGCTCAGCTGGGACAGATCTCGAGCCGAGGGCTCCGATCTGGTTCACTCACTCACAGGGCAGCAAGGGCTCTCACGATGCGGGGGCCGAGTTTGAGCACCCACTCACTCCGACGCGAGTCTGAAAAGGATACGAGTTGAGCACAATCACGACAGAGGAGAGGGTGCACCACGTACCTAGCCGAGCCTGAAAGGCCGGCGGCTGTCGGAGACGAGGGCGAGCCGGGAAGCGTGCTCACCCGACAGCACGCTGCGCCGATGCCGCTTCCGGTAGATCTCTGTGGGTACAACCAAAGAAAAACCTCCACGCAGGGAGGGTGAGCACGGGGAGGGGGTGTACAATCACTACCCTCTCGCAGGAGGGGGGATCAAAGGGTGGGGATAGCACCCGATATGGCGTTCCTGGTGCGGTTCGGGGCAGCAGAACGGTGGCGCACTCGAGCAATGACGACGAACCGTCGGCGGTGGTAGGGGTGGCCGTTGCAAGTCCGGGACAAGGGGTGTTGGGGAGGGTCACAGAGAGGGGAGGGACGAGGGAGGAAGTGAAGGAGGGGGGCTAGGGCATTCTGGGAGAGAGGAAGAGCAGGGAGTGCTGGGTAGGGCAAACTAGGGTTTGGGACAGATGGGGCCGGCCAAGCTAGGGTGTGGAGAGAGGGGCGGCTGGTGTTGGGGAAGGGGGAGGGATTCTAGGGAGATTTCCTTGAAGATAGGCTGAGGTGGAGAGGATTACAGGAAAGGTTTTGAGTTTTAAAGGTGGGAGGGAAGGAGATAGGGAAGGGATTAGGCAAGATACTAGGAGGAGGGGGAGAGATTTAGGGACATTTGGAGGAGGGATAAGGAAGGTGGGAGATGGAGGGAATCTAGAAGGTGATGTGGCAAGGGAGAAGGAAGGAAGGAGGTGGAGTGTGACCAAGGGAGGAGGGAAGAGAGAGGGGGGCGGGATTCTGCTGGGAAGAGAGAGAGGGGGGCGAGCTAGTGACAAAGGGAGAGAGAGAGAGCTAGAGAGAGAGAGAGGGGATCTATAATGGATTCAATTCTTCTTCAATTCTTCAATTCTTCATTAGTTCCAAAATGAAGCCCGTGGCCCCTATTTATAGAGCTGGCTAAGGTTATAGATGACCACAATTGTCCCTAACAAACTAAGAATTCCCTCCAAATCCTGAGGGTGAATATAAGTGGCCTACGACCACTAACCAAGACCATAAACTAGACTAGCCTTTTGGGCCTTATTAATGGACCCAATAAGGATTAAATGCTGCAATAAAAGGAAAACACATCTAATGGAATAAGAAATAAAAGATATCCATATGCACGCCAAGCCAAGTCCGCGCGATCTTGCCGAGTCGGAGTCGCCGTCGAAGTGGGGTGGGCCAGTGGTGTCCCCACCAATTCTCCCGGGGTGCAAGGAACTCGACCCCGTCGAGTATAGTGTCGGCGATCCCCGGTGGTGCACGTCGTGGGATTGCAACCCACCCAAGCTGCTCCTCGTGGTGGCCGACCAGGGCGGGTCCTTCGGATTGGCCAAGCACTGATGGTGTGACCTACTCTCTATGTCCGTGATCTGCTCTTCACGTATTCGTCCCTTTCGCCCGCGCCGGCCTCTCCTTATGGTTGCTAGTCTCACCAAGTGTGACTCACTCATGAAGGAGGGCGAGGGCTCAAATGACTCACTGGGAATTGATGTTGTGCCCTCGTGTAGCTCTTGATCTACCACGTCGAACGTGGGGCTCACTCCATATTCCTCCAGATGGTCCATTTCGTTGGCATTAGAGCCACGCGTCCTCACAACTCAAAATAGCCCTATTCCACGGGCTCTTGGCTTACGAGACCCCATGGGGAGTCTCTCCGCCCATACCATCACAAGATCACTACTTTGGAATTTGTGGCCTCGGTGGACGTCCGCTTGTCGTTGGTAGGACTTGCTGCTCGAGTAGATATGCTTGCTGACTTGCGGGTTTCTATAATGGGCATGCCTAGACTTTCTATCATACAGGGGTGGTCCGGGACATCCGAAAGTGGACCTATCATGCATGTGACTCCTATCAAGTGGGGTAAGCATGGGTGGACTTAGGTGACAGATCTTGCTAGCTTCCCTACACGTTGCTAGATATAGAAATATATGCAATTCTATCGAAGAGACATGCCTTATGACTATCAAACCCACACTTGTAAGGACGGGAAAGGATTGGACCTGATCAGATTCTATGGGGATGTTCTAGGGAGGGAGTAAATCATGGATAGTTTTGTTGGATTGGAATGGGATCTGTGGGCCCATGGGTTCCCAATAGGATGGGTCAAAGGGGTCGTGGAAAACTGTGCCTCTAGGGACGAGCATCTCCCTTAAATCCTGAAGTTGGTTTGACCAAGTCATAAGTTCCCTATTGTGTGTTAGGTCATTTTCATCAAGAGTCACTGAGATTGGGGGCTCTTCCGACAGGATAGGCCCTACACTTGGAGAGATGGTGTTTTGTGGTTGGAGCTGGTCAATCCCTTCGAGTAGGGGCACGAATATAAGGATCTCACTGATACAATGGCCCCTCGTGCAGATGGAGGTAATGGAGCCGACAGAGGGGTAGGCGAAGCTAATACATTGAGGTTTGTCGGCCTTCAAGGCCAACATGCCAGTCAGCTCCAATTGCCAGTCCAAATTTCTAATAAGGTCTTCGAGTGTCTCCACAAAGCAGAAGGATTGGTAAGTAGTGCGAGAAGGGTAGAGGGGAACCATTTGGAGTCGGTGCTCCATGGGTGGGTGGTAGAGTCCTGACCTATGTAAGATGGGGTTCCTCTCGAGCCACTTGGCCAGGAGTCCTTTTATGATGACCGCTCCTGTCCGACACCGAATGGTTCAAGAGAAACTATGGATCCTGTCATCATAGGAAGAGCGATGGGCAATGATAAGAGATTTTCATATTCCTCACCCGAACTTGTAAACTTATCATTGGTGGAATCCCTATTCCACGGGACTCCCTATTCCAAGGGCTCCAATGATAAGATCACTCTTATCATTGCCGGAGGGTGGGTGTTTGCTTGCTGTTTCGTATGTCCCACTAACTCTGAAGGTCCTGTGATGCAGGACGACCTGGGACCTACGAAAGAGCAAGCAATCAAAGAACCACACGCCCGACTGGCAGTGAGCTGATCACCCGCATCACTCAATTCCAGGATGACCCGGCAATGATGGGGATGGACAGCGACCTGCGAGCAGCCTGCACGGTCGGAGCCGCGAAGGGAAGTATGGGGGAGGGCAGACCCAAGGTCTGAAAATCGCCCGGCTCAACCGGGGCAGAGCCGGTGCCCGAGGGCGGGACTGGTTGCACTCTCTCACACAGCAGCGGACTGCACTCGATGTTCGGGAAAGTTTGGAACGAGCTCTCCTCTCACTATCGGCTCGAGCGTAGGGCGAATACTAGGAAAGCATAATACTAAGAGCGATGGTCAGTTTTATACCTCGCCGAGTCTGGAAAGACCGGCACCAATCGAAGATGAGGGCGAGCCAGGGAACGTGTGCACCGGGCTGTCACGCTACGTCAGGGAAGCTTCTGATCACACCTATGATACAACCAACCGAAAACCCCCACGCAGGGAGGGGGAACAAGGGGACAGGAGTACAAACTACCCTCATGCAAGAGGGGTGGGCACGGGGAAGGGAAAGGGGCCGGGGGGGAGCAGAACGGTCCGACGATGACAGCAGGTCGTGGGTGAGGCCGGGGCAATCGCGACAGGTCCAGAACGTGGAGAAGCCTTCTCTGATCGTCCTCCGGGGCTGAGGCGGTCGTCCGGTGTCGGCTGGTGGTGAGAGGACCCAGAAAGCTGACTGGTGGTCGAGATGCGATCTTCTGGACAATCTGCGCGGCCGGGACAGTCGGTGCCGATTCTTGCGGTGCTGTGGTCGTCGGGGTCCGTCGGGGATGCCAGCAAATGGAGAGGAGCGAAAGGAGAGGTCCTTCGGGGTAGAGGGGCCGGCGGGGTCAACGGTGCTGGCCGAGGTGGCGCCGAGTTCAGGGCTGGTTGCAGGTCTACCTGTGCATGGTAGCAGACTGGCCAGTCGGAAGTTGTGGGCGCCTCGGGGTGTTGCGGGAGCCAATCCTTCGAACCATACCCTGGAGATGACGCTGGGGTCGTCCTCAAGGGTTCCAAGGGCGGGCCGGTGCCAGCGAGGCCGGGAAGGGGCCGTGTGTGTGGGGATAGCCCAGGTCTGTCGGTGCTGGCAGACTGGCGCAGACAGAGCCCGAGTTCATTGTCCAGGCCGTTCCGCCTGGAATATGGACGAGGTGTACGCCGAGGCCAAACGCAAGCGTAGGGGGAGTGGAGGGGAGCCTACCACGTGGAGAGGACACACAGAAGGCGACCGTGGAGGGCGTACCAAGCCGCCATTCGCTTGCTGACAGACTAGGCGTCGATCACGGCGCGGGTCCACAAAAGAGGCTGTTCGGCACACCTCCGAGGTCGGGATGGCCACCAGCTCGAACTGAGAGTGGAGGGGACGTGGGATAGCACCTTCACACTCCAAGACTCATCCTGGAACGCTGCTGGGGCGCCAATGCCGACCGAGTTACAGAAGCTTTGTTCTGGGCCCAGATCTGCACACCCGACTTCTCGGGTTGCGACGAGATGACGGGGCACAAGGAGATGGATGGTGAGAGCGACCAGGGGAGGGGATGGAGGACGTAGAAGAGAGAGTGTAGGGGCTGGGAGGTAGCCTGGGATAGGGTGGGGCGTGAGGGAGAAAGGTTGGGCACGCTAGGGTTTAGGGTGGTGGGGGCGGCCTGTTTAGGGTGAGAGGAAGGGGATTGGTTGGGGAGAGGAGAAAAGATGGGAAGGGTTTTTGAATTTTCTGCTAGGAAGAGAAGGAAAGGAGAGGAAAGAGGGGAGGATTCTATGCTGGGATAGGGGAGGATGGGGTGGAGGAAGGGAGAGAGAAGGTAGGTGGGAGGGATTCTTGGAGAGGATTTAGGAAAGGGGAGGAGGAAGGGAGAAGGAGTGCGCTGGCTTAGAGAGGGATAGGGAGGGATGAGAGATTTTAGAAAAGGATTAGGAAGGTTGGGAAGAGAGGGAAGAGGGGTGCGCTGGGATTGGGGAGAGGAGAGAGGGGAAGAGAGAGAGGGGTGCGATCTAGGGAGAGGAAGTAGAAGAGAGAGAGGGAGAGTGAAAGAGAGAGATGCGCAAGAGAGAGGGGGATGAGATTTCAAGGGAATTTCAGATTTTTCTCCATTCTTCATTAACCCAAAATGAGGCCCCTTGGTCCCCTTTTATAGGAGAGGCCAAGGGTCACAATGACCTCAAATGCCCTTGACAAACTAGAAATTCCCTCATGGTCCTAAAGGTGAACCTAAACAACCTATGACCGCTAACTAAGCTATTACTAGACTTGGTCTTTTGGGCCTTATTACTGACCCAATAAGGTAGAAGTACAAAAAAAAAGTACATCATAAAGAAAATAGTAATAATCATGGCATTGCCGGACTGCTCCAAAAGTCAAAGGGCGAGACAATCTCCCAACCAGAGGAATTGAGCGGTCGTGTCCCCACCAATCCTCCCGGGGCGCAGAAGACTTGACTCCGTCGAGTAAGGCTCCAGCCTGCTGTGGTACTACTCCAGGATGTCCGGATCGATGCGCTGTAGATCTTCCCGGCTAACCCATGAGTCTTCCGATGGTGGTCGGTCCTTCCACCTGACAAGGAAGCGTTGGTACGACCTGCTCCTAGTATTTGTGACATACTCGTCCAGTATCCGTTCTACTTGCTAATGCCGGACTCTCGCAGGGGCCGGTGGACTCATAAGGGGGGATGAAGGCTCAAAAGGATCACTGGGTATTGGTGTCGGGCCCTTGTATGACACAAGATCTGTCACGTTGAACGTGGGGCTCACCCCATAATCCTCCTGGAGGTCTATCTCACAGGCATTAGAACCTATCCTCCTCACGATTGGAAAGGGCCCTGTTCCACGGGCTCCCAACTTAGAGACAACTCCAGGAGATAGCCTCTCCACCCTCACCATCACAAAGTCACCAGGTTGGAACTCTTGGTATTTGCTTGCTGTTTCGTAGGTCTCAGGTCGTCCCATATGTCGTCCCGTATCAAATTTGGTATCAAAGCAAGTCATCTGGTTTGTTCTATCCAAATCGGGATCCTAGGTATCTTATGTTCGCAACATTCTTCAACTTCAAAGTAGTCCTACCCCACAATAAGCTTACAACCGTGTTTCTCGATGAGAATCAATCGGGAAATTATATCTCCCAAACTCTTGTGAATTCCTTATCACAAGAGGGAAAAATTGTTATACATGGGGAATGAGTCTTCGTGAAGTTCTACCTACCTTGTGTATGCCACATCCCATCCATGTCCGTTATATGGGTTAATAGAGCGTGGTGTAAAATTCGGCCCCTTGGATCATATATTAGCTTGGGGAAAGAATAGATGGAAGAGAAACACGCGATTCCAGAAGGAAAAGAGTGTCATTTGTAATCTCCGGAAGACAAGAAGAGGTTCCACTTCCCAAACTCTTATTATCAAACACTCTCCAAGTTTGAGTAAACCGTACAAAATCATCTAGCTAAGGCGGAAGATGAGCCTCAAATCTCCACTACACAAAACAACCCTGACCTCCAGCAAGAGCAACTCATCCCCACCACCTGTGAACTAATCATCGCAGAGCCCATAGCTAAATGGTTCAAAAGGGACCCCAACCTGCACCCTTCAACCCCATGCCACCCACTCATGGCGCAACAACTCCAACTAGTCCCCCATCATTCTCCTCACACCACTTACCAAACCTTTTGCTTTGTGGAAACCCTTGAAGACCTTCATAGGAGTTTGGGACGACAAATAGGATTGACTAGCATGTTGGCCATGGAGTCCAACAAATCCAAGTACCTTAGCTTCGCCTATCCCTCTGTTGGCTCCAGTACCTCTGTGTGCACCGTAGGCCGGTGCACCTGTGAGCTCTTGATATTTCTGCCGATCCCAGAGGAGCGCAAACCAAACCAATCTCCGGAAGCTACCAGTCAAGTCAAAGAACTCATCCAACCCATCAAGCCCACTGTCTTGTCGACTCTCCCACCCACTAATGATTTAATCCACACTGGAGGGATTGAAATTTGGGCGTATCAATTCCCGGAGTTTAAAGAGATACATGTCCCGAAAGGCCTCAATTTCTATGATCCCTTTAACCACACCCAATGGGAATCACCACCTTTTCGATCCTCCAAAATTTTCCACCACCTTCGTCCTCCCGCAAGCCAGCACCCACTTGATAAAGTGTCTAGGAATGGCCAAGTCCGACACCGGCCGAACAGCAAGCACATTTACTTGAGCCGTGAGTCCTACAGACGGCAGATGAATGCATCCGGAGGGGGGTGGAGGACCCCCGGGCTCAGCCGGGGCAGATCTCGAGCCGAGGGCTCTGATCTAGTTCAATCACTCACACGACAGCAAGGGCTCTCACGATGCGGAGGCCGGGTTCGGGCACTCACTCCGACGCGAGTCTGAAACGGATATGAGTTGAGCACAATCACGATAGAGGAGAGGGTGCATCACGTACTTAGCCGAGCCTGAAAGGCCGGCGCCGGTCAGAGACGAGGGCGAGTCGGGGAGCCTGCTCACCCGACGGCACGCTACGCCGATGCCGTTTCCGGTAGATCCCTGTGCGTACAAGCAAAGAAAAAACCTCCATGCAGGGAGGGGGTGTACAATCACTACCCTCCCGCAGGAGAGGGATCAAGTGGTGAGGATAGCACCCGATATGGTGCTGCTGGTGCGGTTTTGGGCAGCAGAACGGTGGCGCGCTCGAGCGATGACGAAGGACCGTCGGCGGTGGTAGGGGTGGCCGCTGCAGGTCCGAGACGTGGGTAAGGGTCCCCTGGACGCCCTCAGTTTCTGGCGAGGTCCTCAGTTTCTGACAGTGGAGAGGTCGCTGACTGCTGTCGTATTGGACAGAACTACGCAGAAGGTTTGTCGGCGATGGCTCGGGGTCGAGGCTGGTCCTGAGGGTAGTGGTGGTGCAGGGCGTGGGGGTGGGGAGGGGTCCCCACAACGTCGCAGAACGTCCGGGGTGGCCCAGACACGCTAGGAGGGGATGAAACGCGATCGGCGACGGGTCAGGTCACAATCAGCAGCAGCCTGGCAGAACGGGACTGCCTCGCCTACTCTGAGCAGGACGGAGTCGTCGGGGCCGCGGGAAGGCGATCACCGGTGCTGGGGCGATGGAGGAAGACACCACAGTGCTCCAAAGGGCCGGGGATGGCAGTCGGAGTCGCTGGTGCAGGGAGGTAGTTGCAGGAGGGCGACTCTGTCACGGGAGACAGGGTGTTGGCAACAGGTCGGCCTGCTGAATGCTGCGAGCGTGGCGGCTCTCCGACGCAGGTGGCAGACGAGGGAACCAAGGGAGTGGCTCCTCCAGGCGTTGGCTGTAGGGAAAACTCGATGTTGGAAGCCAGGGCTGGTCAGAGAAGTCGCTGGTGGGCTCTGCTTGCTGGTGCGCGCAGACTGCTTCCCTGGCGACAGATTGTCCACGGCTTGCTTCTCCAGGGATGGGGCTGAGTGGCGGAGGACGAGGGGTGTTGGGGAGGGTCTCAGAGAGAGGAGGGGCAAGGGAGGAAGTGAAGGAGGGGGACTGGGGCATTCTAGGAGAGAGGAAGAGCAGGGAGAGGGTGTTGGGTAGGGCAGACTAGGGTTTGAGACAGATGGGGGCGACCAAACTAGGGTGTGGAGAGAGGGGCAGCTGGTGTTGGGGAAGGGGGAGGGATTCTAGGGAGATTTCCTTGAAGATAGGCTAAGGTGGAGGGGATTAAGGGAAAGGTTTTGAATTTTGAAGGTGGGAGGGAAGGAGATAGGGAAGGGATTAGGCAAGATATTAGGAGGAGGGGGAGAGATTTAGGGAGATTTAGAGGAGGGATAAGGAAGGTGGGAGAGGGAGGGAATCTAGGAGGGGGTGAGGCAAGGGAGAGAAGGAAGGAAGGAGGGGGATGCACCGGGATGAGGAGAGGAAAGAGGAAGAGAGAGAGAGGGGGCGATCTAGAGAGAGAGAGAGGTGAGGGTGGTGCGCAGGAGAGAGAGAGGAGGAGGAGGAGATCACAAGGGAAATTCCAAAATTTTCTCAATTCTTCATTAGTTCCAAAATGAAGCCCTTGGCCCCTATTTATAGAGGTGGATAGGGTTACAGGTGACCACAATTGTCCCTAACAAACTAGGAATTCTCTCCAAGTACCGAGGGTGAATATAAGCGACCTACGACCACTAACCAAGACCATAAACTAGATCGGCCCAACTACAAAGACCTATGCAACCTGACTATTAGGTTGACTATTGCTCCTTTGTGGAGACACTCAGAAGACCTTATTAGAAATTTGGACTGGCATGCTGGCCTTGAAGGTCGACAAACCTCAATGAATTAGCTTCACCTACCCCTCTGTCGGCTCCATTACCTCCATCTGCACGAGGGGCCATTGTATCAGTGAGATCCTTATATTCTTGCCCCTACCCGAAGGGATTGACCAGCTCCAACCACAAAACACCATCTCTCCAAGTGTAAGGCCTATCCCGCCGGAAGAGCCCCCAATCTCATTGACCCTTGATGAAAATGACCTAACACACAATAGGGAACTTATGACTAGGTCAAACCAACTTCAGGATTTACGGGAGATGCTCGTCCCTAGAGGCACAGTTTTCCACGACCCCTTTGACCCATCCTATTGGGAACCCATGGGCCCACATATCCCATTCCAATCCAACAAAACTATCCATGATTTACTCCCTCCCTAGAACATCCCCATAGAATCTGGTCAGGTCCAATCCTTTCCCGTCCTTACAAGTGTGGGTTTGATAGTCATAAGGCATGTCTCTTCGATAGAATTGTATATATTTCTACATCTAGCAACGTGTAGGGAAGCTAGCAAGATCTGTCGCCTAAGTCCACCCATGCTTACCCCACTTGATAGGAGTCACATGCATGATAGGTCCACTTTCGAATGTCCCGGACCACCCGTGTATGATAGAAAGTCTAGGCACGCCCATCATAGAAACCCGCAAGTCAACAAGCATATCTACTCGAGCAGCGAGTCCTACCAACAGCAAGCGGGCATCCACCGAGGCCACAAATTCCAAAGTAGTGATCTTGTGATGGTATGGGCGGAGAGACTCCCCATAGGGTCTCGTGAACAAAGAGCCCGTGGAAATTTCGAGTCGTGAGAAGGCTTGGCTCTAATGCCAACGAAATGGACCATCTGGAGGAATATAGAGTGAGCCCCACGTTCGACATGGCAGATCAAGAGCTACACGAGGACACGGCAGCAATTCCTGGTGAGTCATTTGAGCCCCCGCCCTCTTTCATGAGTGAGCCACACCCGGTGAGACCAGCAGCCATAAGGAGAGACCGGCGCGGGCGAAAGGGACGAATACGTGAAGAGTAGATCACGGACATAGAGAGTAGGTCACACCAGCAGTGCTTGGCAAGTCCGAAGGACCCGCCCTGGTCGGCCACCACAAGCAGCAGCTTGGGTGGATTGCAATCCCACGACGCGCACCACCGGGGATCACCAGCACCATACTCACGGGGTCGAGTTCCCCGCACCCTGGGAGAATTGGTGGGGACACCAGTGGCCCACCCCACTTCGACGGCGACTCCGACTCGGCAAGATCGCGCGGACTTGGCTTGACGCGGATATGGATATCTTTTATTTCTCATTCCATCATATGTATTTTCCTTTTATTGAAGCATTTAGTCCTTATTGGGTCCATTAATAAGACCCAAAAGGCCAGTCTAGTTTATGATCTTGGTTAGTGGTCGTAGGTCGCTTATATTCAACCTCAAGACTTGGAGGGAATTCCTAGTTTGTTAGGGAAGATTGTGGTCATCTGTAACCCTAGCCAACTCTATAAATAGGGGCCAAGGGCTTCATTTTAGAACTAATGAAGAATTGAGAAAATTTTGGAATTTCTCTTGTCATCTCCTCCTCCTCCTCTCTCTCTCTCTCCTGCGCACCACCCTCACCTCCCTCTCTCTCTCTCTAGATCGCCCCCCTCTCTCTCTTCCCCTTTCCTCTCCTCATCCCAGCGCACCCCCCTCCTTCCTTCCTTCTCTCCCTTGCCTCACCACCTCCTAGATTCCCTCCCTCTCCCACCTTCCTTATCCCTCCTCCAAATCTCCCTAAATCTCTCCCCCTCCTCCTAATATCTTGCCTAATCCCTTCCCTATCTCCTTCCCTCCCACCTTCAAAATTCAAAACATTTCCCTTCATCCCCTCCACCTCAGCCTTTCTTCAAAGAAATCTCCCTAGAATCCCTCCCCCTTCCCCAACACCAACCGCCCCTCTCTCCACACCCTAGCCTGGCCGCCCCCATCTGTCTCAAACCCTAATCTGCCCTACCCAACACCCTCTCCCTGCTCTTCCTCTCTCCCAGAACACCCCAGCCCCCCTCCTTCTCTTCCTCCCTCACCCCTCCCCTCTCTGAGACCCTCCCCAGCATCCCTCGTCCTCCCCCACTCAGCCCCATCCCGGGAGAAGCAAGCCGTGGACAATATGTCCCCAAGGAAGCAGTTTGCGCGCACCAGCAAGCGGAGCCCACCGGTGACTTCTCCAACCAGCCCCGGCCTCCAGCAACGAGTTTTCCCTACAGCCAACGCCTGGAGGAGCCACTCCCATGGTTCCCTCGTCCGCCACCTGCGCCGAAGAGCCGCCACCCCCCGCTGCATTCAGCAGGCCGACCTGCTGCTAGCACCCTGTCTCACGTGACAGAGTCGCCCTCCTGCAACTACCTCCCTGCACCAGCGACCCCGACTACCATCCCCAACCCTTCGGAGCGCTGTGGTGTCTTCCTCCATCACCCCGGCACCGGTGATCGCCTTCCCGCGGCCCCGACGATTGCGTCCCGCTCAGAGTAGGCGAGGCAGTCCCGTTCTGCCAGTCTGCTGTTGACTGCGACCCGACCCGTCGCCGGTCGCGTTTCATCCCCGTCTAGCATGTCCGAGCCGCCCCGGACGTTCTGCGACATTGTGGGGACTGCTCCCCACGCCATGCACCGCCACCCTCGAGACCAACCTCGACCCCGAGCCATCGTCGACGAACCTTCTGCACAGTTCTGTCCAACGGGACAGTAGTCTGCGACCTATCCACTGTCGGCCACCCTCCCACTCCAGCGCACATCCGTGGAACTCGCCAGAAACTGAGGGCGTCCAGGGGACCCCTACCCACGTCCCGGACCTACAGGGACCGCCCCTACCACCGTCGACGGTCCGTCATCATCTCCCGAGCGCGCCACCGTTCTGCTGCCCAAAACCGCACCAACAGCACCATATCGGGTGCTATCCCCACCCCTTGATCCCCCCTCCTGCGAGAGGGTAGTGATTGTACACCGCCCAGTGCTCACCCTCCCTGCGTGGAGAATTTTCTTTGGTTGTACCCACAGGGATCTACCGAAAGCGGCATCGGCGCAGCGTGCCGTCGGGTGAGCATGCTCCCCGGCTCGCCCTCATTGCCAACCGGCGCCGACCTTTTAGGCTCGGCTAGGTACGTGGTGCACCCTCTCCTCTGTCGTGATTGTGCTCAACTCGTATCATTTCAGACTCGCGCCAGAGTGAGTGAGTGCCCGAACCCATCCCCCACATCGTGAGAGCTCTTGCTGCCATATGAGTGAGTGAACCAAATCGGAGCCCTCGGCTCGAGATTTGCCCCGGCTGAGCCGAGGGTCCTCCACCCCCCCTCCGGACGGCCATCTCTGGCCTCCCTACGAGCCCTGACCATGTTGGGCTGCCAGCGGGCCGAAACCCGCCCTTCCTATCACCGGGTCACGCCCGGAGTTGTGTGCGCTCTCGTGTCAGTCTGCCGTGCAAAGGTCCCATTGCTTGTTTGTGCTTGTTGTCCCCCAGGTCCAAGATCATCCCGGGGTCCATCACGCATCAACAGTCCCATTCAAAGCTACAGCATGCTCACCACATGAAATGGATGGCGTACTTACAGTAGTTCAACATGGCGATCAAGTACAAGAAAGGTGTCCAAAATAAATTGGTGGATTTGTTGTCACATCCTCCAGCTTTAGCTCTTTGCTTGTCTTTGTTTATGCAAGTTGAGCCAAGTTTCCATGAGTACACTAACTTGTACACCGAGGACCCTGATTTTCAGGGTATATTGACAAATATCCAAGTGAGAAATCCCACCGAGTTTGCCTTGAGGGGCGGGCTCTTATACAAAGGTGCACAACTATGCGTGCCAAAATCTGCATATCATGTCTTGTGGATTAGGGAGACACACCTTGAAAGTGACTAGACATTTTGGGGTAAATAAACGTTGCAAAACTTGCAACACCATGTCTATAGGCAAAGGATGCAACAGGACGTGGCCCGGTTCATGAGGGGCTGAGTGTTATGCAGGACATCCAAACCTGCCAATCAGAAAGTGGGGCTATACGCACCCCTGCCAGTTCCAACGCATCCCTGGGAGAGTGTGTCCATCGACATTCTGGGAGGGCTCCCAAGGGCACGACAAGGACACAACTACCTTTTTGTCATGGTCGATAGATTCTCAAAAATGGTGGCGCTCGTGTCATGCAAGAAAACAATCACTAGAGAGGCGGCGGCACGCCTATTCTTCCAAACACATTTGGACACACTTTGTGTTACGAAGCTCGATTGTGTCTGATCGTGATAGCCACTTTCTAAGTAATTCATGGATATCACTGTGGTTTATGATAGACACAAAGTTGCAGCGAAGCATAGCCTTCCATCCTCAAACCGCGAACAAATTGAAGTCGTCAATCGGACCCTGGTGCATCTTTTGTAAGGCTACAATGGTCAACGTCCCAAGAGTTGGGATGAGCCTACCTTACTTACAGTTTGCCTTCAACCAAGCAATGTACAGATAGACAAATAAGTCCCCATTCAAGCTATGCCTCGATTACCTCCACAAAGACCATTCAACCTAGAGTTCATGGTAGAATCTACAACGAGGACTGCTAGTGAGGAGAGAGATGTGACCATGGCCCAGCACTCCTTGAAAGCATCTAACAAGTGCATAGCGAGGTGGAGTAGTAGCTACAAAGAGCCCAAAAGAAGTACAAGGAGCAGCATGGCCGGTACAGGATCAAAGGTGACTTCGAAGCGGGTGACTTGTTTGGTTGCATCTTGAAAGGAGCAACTGAAGGTGTAGGCATGAACTTAACCCCATCCACTATGGCCCCTTCAAGATCCTACGAAAGATCAACAATGCCTGTCAACTGGAGTTGCCCAGTTACATGGAGATGTATTCAGTTGCCAATGTCGAGAACCTAAAGCCTTTCAAGCCATCGATATTGGATGATGAGTCAGGAGAGACTCTAGAGTGGCCAATGCCTCTTCTAACAATGTTTGATGCTCTTCTCATTGTACATGCCGCCTCATCATTCTATTACTGATTCTTCCTAAGACCATGGACTCCATTGTGAGTGCCCTACACAAAATGGACAAGATCAATGCCTCTGAAAAGCCTTACATATCACTACCTCGAATGTTTTCTTTATTTTCTTCCTAGTGCCATTTTCCTTCTTCATGGTGATTTGTGGGAGAAAACACATCACACACAATGCCTAGGCATTAATGTAGGCAATTGAGGCTGAGGGAAGCCCTTGATCGCCTCACTTGTGACTCGCCTTTAACTGCGTAGATCAGCCCAATGTGTGTCAACACAGCTTTAAATTCAAACAGTTACGTACATTTCTGCAACTGATCAGGCAGCAAGCTAAATCTATCAAACAATGGTATACTTTTTTATTATTATACCAATATATTTTTTATTATTATACCTGCTGCATTCTTATCTCCTCAAGATGCCATACATCAGCATCAATCAAAGATTTTCAGAGCATAATGGGGAAGACTCGTCATTTCCCTCTCTTCAAGAGTTACCGAAAGCAAGAGGCCGACTGGGGAGTGGGGAACTGGGGTACTTTTAAAAAGGCAAAACGAAATGTTTGGCGGATTACTCAGAACCGAAACGAGAAAGAAACGGGAAACGCACGTTCGGCATCCCCATTGCCCTAAACACCAGGATTGCACAAAAACGAACAATGAAAGGCAAAAAATGCACCACCAAATTGGGCAAGGAAATCCACGACACCCCCAGCGGCGAAATCTTTGATTCGTCCATATACGTCTCCGCTTCCGCCCCAGATTCACGCGCGCAGCGTGTCGACGCGGACGAAGTTACGTTAAAGCACGGGGTCAGGGAGGGGGTGCGCGACCGGACGGAGCCGGGGAAAAAGAAAAAAACGGTGCGGGCTGTGGGCGGAGAGGAATACCTGCTGCTGCTTGGCGACCTGCTCCCGAAACTTGGTGGCCTGCTTCCTTATAGCGTCCATTCGCCAGCGCGTTGCGCGGCGGGGAGAGGGGGGAGCGGAGGGGAGATCGTGATGAACGGCGCCGTGCGAGGCCTGCGATGGTGTGGCGGGAGAACGCCGGCGAGGGCGAGGGCGAGGGGAACAGGCAGCAGAGGATGTGAAAAGAGAGGGGAGGCTGCAGTTGGAGGGGTCCGGATCTAGGATTGATATGGGAGAGAGAGAATTTTGTGTGGGGAAGCGGCAAGTCCTGTCGGGCGGGTCGGTGGGGGTGTCAATCGGTTTGCTGCCGTCCGGGTATCATGAATGCCGACAACAAAGTCGGGTGGGAATCGAGCTTGCTCCGGGGCAAGGATCGGGCGTTAAACCACTTCAAGAAGATATACAAAAGATTTCGGGTCGTGAGTCGGAGTATATACAGCGCATCGGATCTTAAATGGATACGTTGTGTTTTACTTTCTGGATCGTTTATGCTATTAGAATAAGATTAAATATTGGCACGCATATCTTGGTATTTTTAGTAAAATTAAATGGTCATATTTTTATTGTTTTATCTGTATTCTCTTGTTTTCTATTTCAAAATTAGATAATGAGAAAAGTGGAGCTTAAACTTAATATTCCCAATGTTGGGTGCATAGAACCTGTCTCTAGACCGGCCTCATCTTCCTTGTCCCATTATATGATCGAGCAACTAAGATGAGGGGGATAAATTGAGTGATAAAAAATATAGCGTCATAATATTACTTTAAGTAAAATATGGATAATAATATAAGATTATGATATATTATAATTTTTACGATTTTTATTTTTCAACCCTTATAATTTTTCATAGTTAATGATTAATATTTTCAATCTAGATATTCAATTATAAACCTAAAAATCGTATTATTATTTGACAACCGCTATTTTTAGGGTTTTTTTCGTAAACACTTTAGGGTTTATTTGTAATCGAGGAGGCATGAAATCCGTCAGACCCAACACGGCGTAGTAATAACGGGCCCATTACGGCCCAATGTCACCAAGTCCTAAGTGGCCATCGCTGATCGACCCGTAGTCCAAGAATGTAGCCTAATCGAGTCCCACTTCGGATTGACCGATCCACAAGCATGATCCTCGTACACGTGTGTCCCTGACGCAGTGAGATCTGCCAACATGTGAGCGATGAGACTAATGTTACGGAGCTTACCCTGACAAGCACCGGATCACGTCCACGCTGCCGAGATGCCCGTCACGATGTCCTTCCTCAGAGAACGGGTGGGTGGACAACGAACAATCCTCACGATTGAGCATAGTATTACTCCACTAACCACGCTCTCGTCAAGTCATGAAAAAGACGACATCATTACCATTGGTATAAATAGGTCCCAAACAAACCTAGATGGAGGGAGGAAATATACACACACACGGTAATACACGAACAGAGACACACTCGTCTTCTTGCCCTAGAGAGAGTCACAGAGATCTCCACCGTCTCCAGACCTCAATTGCATCTCTGAGGACTCGACACTCACTCGAGCACTGACTCGTACTCTATAACTCTCTTCTCTCTCTCTCTACTATCTCATCTACTTCCATGTTCGTCTCTAATTTAAGCATGAGAGGGTTATCCTCTGAGATCATACTCATAACTCCTTATGACATGTTATTCAGTATTTGTAAGTTTTCTGAACGTGGTTCGACGTTCTTTCCCTCCAAATAAATCTCAAAGATATATTACGAGTCCACGGTAATATTTTTTTATCTCTACATTAATAATATTAAATATTTTATTAAATTACGTAAGATTACGAGGAGTTATAAATACATATCTAGATTGAAGGGATTGATCCGTAAATATGAAAGATGTAAGGGCTAAAAATTGAAAGTCTCTAAATTTTATTGACCATTACATTGAAAGCATGATGATCCACGTCTAAATTGCCATAGCTTGCATACAACGCCAAACTCACAAGTTTGCTTAGTGAGAAAATTTTTCACTAATAAAATATTGTAAACATTCTTTGGATTAAGGGAAACAAAAGTATGTCTTTCTAGGTTCAGTAACCAAACCAAGAACTCAGCTAATATGATATAGAAAAAGGAAAAAATTCAAATTTTAAGAATTACAACTTCAAAAGCAAAGGCCAAAATCCCAATCTAACTTATCTAATGTCAAGTAGATAAAGAATGTTGGATAGGTAGGTTATGTTTGGTATCGGGACAAAGGGTGATGAGAATAGGAGTAAGTCATTATAGGTTAATTTATTCCTATTCTTATTCTCGTATGTGTTTGGTTATGGATGAAGTAACTAAACAATTGCATGAGGATATCCCTTGGTGTATGCTATTTGCAGACGATATTGTTTTAATTTATGAGAGTATTGATGCTCTAAATGCTAAGTTAGAGCGTTGGAGACTTGCCTTGGAGTCTAAAGGTTTTAAAATTAGTAGGAGTAAGTCAGAGTTTATGCACTGTAATTTTCGTAATGGGAGAGTGGTTCAGGAAGACATGGTTCTAATTGATGGACATAACATTCCGAAGAGTAGTAGCTTTCGATATTTAGGGTCTATTATACAAGAGAATGGAGAGATTTATGATGACGTTACACATAGGATTAAGGCAGGCTGGTTAAGATGGAGAAGTACATCAGGTGTCCTTTGTGATCGCCGTATGCCTGTGAAACTCAAAGGGAGATTTTATAGAACGGTTGTGAGACCTGCTTTGTTATATGGTATTGAGTGTTGGGCAGTACGAAATGAACACATCCATAAAATGTGTGTAGCAGAGATGAGGATGTTGAGATGGATGTGTGGCAAGACTAAGAAAGACAAGATTAGGAATGAGCGCATCCGTAAGGACTTAGGGATAGCTCAAATTGATAGCAAAATGAGAGAAAATAGACTCAGGTGGTTTGGACATGTGTTTTGTCGCCCTAACTCAGCGCCGGTTAAAAGATGTGACCAAATCTTAGTGGATGCTAGTAAAAGAGCTCGAGGAAGACCTAAAATGAGATGGTGCGATGTTATTAGGAAGGACATTAGTTTTTTGAGTTTAAATATGAATATTGCACTTGATAGAAATCTTTGGCGGAACAGGATTCATGTAGCCGACCCCAATTATTAGGATAAAGCTCTGATGATGATGATGATGATGATTCTCGTATGCATTTGGTATGCAAGGGGATAAATATGTGTGTATTCCTATTACTCGTTTGGTAAAAAATAAGGATAAGAATGAGAATAGGGGTATAAATAGATAATTTTACCCCTGTTATCCTGGGTTAAAATCTGTGATGTTATTCTTCATTTGGTAGGGATTAAGATGACTTAAATAATTTTTTTACAAATCTTCAAGTTATACGTAATAAATATTAACAAATATGATTATCACTAATGATAAACCTAATTAAATTTACATAATGATTGTGATTAGATAAATTATGATCATCATAAATATAATTATTAAGATATTTTACTTTATTTATAATACTAATTAATGTCTATGATATCTTAATCATGATTATTAATATTGTTAAATTTTATATTCAGATAAAAGAAGAAAAATAATAAAAAATATGATTTGTATGTTTATTCCCTTCTATTAATGAAACTAGTTAGAAAAATACTGAACACACACACACTCGGCTATGTCCCCTGCACACACACACACACACACACTCAGCTGGCACACACACTGAACACATACACACACACACACACACACGGCTGTGTCCCGTGCACACACACACACACAATTGGTAGGTAGTCTCCCCTGAACACACACACACACTCGACTGCGTCCCCTGCACACACACACACACTGTTGTTGGTAGTCTCCCCTGAACACACACACTCTGCTGTGTCCCCTGCACACACACACACACTCAGTTGGCACACACACTGAACACACACACACACACTCGGCTGTGTCCCATGCACACACACACACACAATTGGTAGGTAGTCTCCCCTGAACACACACATGAGATAATACAAGCTGTCGGCTGTGTCCCCTGCACACACACACACACACTGCTGTAGATAGTCTCCCCTGAACACATACACACTGAACACACAAACACACTCGGATGTGTCCCATGCACACACACACACACTCAATGCAAAGTATGGCTGCCAACCAAAAGGCGAGGTAAATGATAATAATTAAAAGAGCTTTATAAAAAGTTAATCGTACATTGCAAGTTTCATGTGGATATATCCTCACATATGATAATAATAACAAAATCCATATCACTTTTCGTTACATAATTTCAATTGCTCAAATTTTCCCAACAAAATATCACATAGCTTCGTAGTTCGATCGGCTGCAAATTTCTCCATCTCGATTGTTCTTCTTAAATCTTCAACCAATGCATGTTCTTCAATCTGTGCTCCTGTTGTAGCTATGCTAGATGTCCCCTGGTTCGACCTCTTTACCTGTAAGATGTATACGATATATTCACAAATTATAACATTGAATGCAAAATATATAAAAGAAAATGATAAGAGTACATAAGTGAGGCTCAGAACAACATGAGATAATAAAATCACATGGACAATGTTCCATCATATTATTTGGGTGGAGTTGTTAGTCCTTCCAACCAATCATCATTACCTCATATATACCCGATATGACCAACCAAAGTTTGACATTGGGAAGGAGCATAATATGGCTGCCAAAGTTTTGAGGTTGGGAATGAGCATATTATGGCTGTGTCCCCTGCACACACACACACACACTCGGCTCCTTCCACTGCACACACACACACACACAATTGGTAGGTAGTCTCCCCTGAACACACACACATGAGATAATACAACCTGTTAGTAGGTAGTCTCTTGCACACACACACACACACTGCTGTAGGTAGTCTCCCCTAAACACACACACACACACACACACACACACACACACACACACACTCAAAGCAAAGTATGGCTGCCAACCAAAGTTTCACTCATGTATACCTGATATGACCAACCAATGTTTGGTATTGGGAAGGAGTATAATATGGCTACCAAAGTTTTGAGGTTGGAAATTGAGGTTGGGAAGGAGCATAATATGACTTCCAAAGTTTGAGGATGGGAAGGAGCATATTATGGCTGTGTTTCCTGCACACACACACACACACACACACACACACTCAGTTGACACACACATTGAACACACACACACACACACACACACTCAAAGCAAAGTATGGTTGCCAACCGAAGTTTCACTCATGTATACCTGATATGACCAACCAAAGTTTGGTATTGGGAAGGAGCATAATATGGCTGCCAAAGTTTTGAGGTTGGGAATTGAGGTTGGGAAGGAGCATAATATGGCTGACGAAGTTTGAGGTTGGGAATGGAGGTTGGGAAGGAGCATAATATGGCTTCCAAAGTTTGAGGATGGGAAGGAGCATATTATGGCTATGTTTCCTGCATACACACACACACTCAGCTGACACACACACTGAACACACACACACACTCAAAGCAAAGTATGGCTGCCAACCGAAGTTTCACTCATGTATACCTGATATGACCAACCAATGTTTGGTATTGGGAAGGAGCATAATATGGCTGCCAAAGTTTTGAGGTTGAGAATTGAGGTTGGGAAGGAGCATAATATGGCTGACGAAGTTTGAGGTTGGGAAGGAGCATATTATGACTGTGTTTCCTGCACACACACACACACACACACACAATTGGTAGGTAGTCTCCCCTGAACACACACAGATGAGATAATACAAGCTGTCGGCTGTGTCCCCTGCGCGCGCGTGCACACACGCACACACACACACACACACACACACACACACTGCTGTAGGTAGTCTCCCCTGAACACACACACACTGAACACACACACACACACTCGGCTATGTCCCCTGCACACACACACTCAAGTATGGATGCCAACCAAAGTTTGACTCATGTATACCTGAAATTATGAAAGTACAATAAAAAATAGATCAGGTTGTTTTGTTCCTTACTAAACTTCGAATTAAAGAGGACATGTGACTAAACTAAATTGAACAACTCATGCATTTACATCACACACTAGGTTGTATAAAACAAAAAACACATGCAGTTGGCATTTCTTTCATTAATTGATACATCAACGATAAGAGAAACATGTATACCGTTGACATTTCTTCCACCCATTTGAAGAAGCCACAACCTGAAGTTATCTTCGCAGCCTGCACATATATCGAAATAAAGAAAAATTACGTACAATTGATGTGGAAGATATAAATAATAACCACATTACAATGTTTATCACAAAACATACATTGGATTCTGGGCATACATAAAAAACTTTCCCTTTATTTTTGGTAGTATTTGAAGCACGCCTTCTGCATGGGCCTTTAACACAATGACACAATAATAATTCATCCACCCATATGAAGAATCGACATGGTTTATCATTCGCAAGCTGTGAACACGTATATAAAAGAAACTGATATACATAGCCCATACACAGACAGAATGTGTTGCAAAGATTGTAAAGTAAGAATAACATACACCAAGTGGACATCAATAATAGGGACGTTGTGGATTTCTACTGCTCTGAGATATCTTGACAACACATTCCCCCTTGCCGCATTCACATTGAATACGATCATATTTACCAACACCTATTGAATCTATTTTCACGATGCCCTGAAACATAACTATGCACATTAATAATTTATGACGTGCGTGCTTGGGCTCACATCGAAGATTTTTTCATTGAGGTACAAATGTTGCAGTCGCATATCAAAGCCACTACAGTAAATCATGCAAAAGTAGGGGTACACCATAGGTCGCCAAACCTACTAGTTGTGTGAAATACAAGGCACTGCAGTACATCACATCATAAGTAGGGGTAGAGCATGGGCCGCCAAACCTACTAGTTGTGTGAACTACAAGCATGGCAGTGAAATCACATCATAAGTAGGGGTAGACCATATGCTGCCAAACCTACTAGTTGTATAAAATACAAGCAGGGCAGTGAAATGAGATGCCCCCACAGTACCCCTCATCACATATATGCTCATTCCCATCATCATTGCCCATCCTACTAGAGTCGATGTCCATGAACCTGTAGAAAATAATTTGTTAATTACCCAAAGCATGAATTATGAACATGCAGAAAATACTACTAAAATAATTCAGAGTACAATTTTTTGATCGCCTATAAACCATCATGCAAGAAATGTGCAATGTAGCGAGTTTTAGCCCACATAGGACTACCCCTAGTTGAGCCAGGATGCTCCAAAAAATTATATGAGGGTACTAAACAAAATATCAACGTCACGTTCGTATGTAAAGTCAGGGGTGGGGGAGGGGGGGGAGAAGAGGATGCCAATCCACGATCACATGCATATCTAAAGAAATGTTAAGAAAATTATGTTACAACATCTGAAGTGTTCAAGGACGTAAGTAACAGTACAAATCAACTGTTCGATTACACAACACAACCAATGTCCAATTTAAAGAAACAACCAACACATAAATTTCATTCATCATTTGTGGCTCCCATATGATGACGCCTGCAATACACAAGATACATGCTTACAATAAATGGATGTTGAATGAAATGAAATGAAATGAAACTGACTATAACTTGGGTTTTAAGAGAATACCCTCGTGCCGCATGGTGGGCCCAAAGGCGAGTGGCTATACGTTCTCGAAATCTGTCTCCTCTAACAACCACAGACCTATTGAGATTGTCCTCTTCTTCGACCTCCTCATCCCCTGCAGTGTTTATGTCATCCTCTCCTTGTTGGAAGATAAAATCAAGCCCCTGCTCCTTTCTAATGAAGTGATGGAGTACACATCATGCCATAGCAATCATGGCTTGTGTCTTAATTGGATAACTTCGACGTTTCACTAGAATTGTGAAACGTGACTTCAATACACTAAAAGCACGCTCAACGCAATTGCGTAGTTGGACATGCCTATGATTGAACATGTCCTCCTTATTCCTATGATTAACCCTGGTCCTATTAGATCCGTACTCAGAAAGATGATACCTTGTGCCACGGTATGGCGCTATGAAATTGGGGGTGTTAGCGTACCCTGCATCAACCAAGAAGTATTTCCCTACGAGAACGGATTGTGAGTAACAGTGTGGAAGATAGTATAGAAGGACACTCTATGAAAGGAGTAAACTATACCTTCAGGAATAATAAATCCACCTGTCTCAATGGCCCATCTCAGTACTTTCATATCTGCAACTGATCATTCCCAACCGACAACAACATAAGTAAAGATAAGATCAAGATTCACACAACCCAACACATTTTGAGATGTTTCACCCTTCCGATTTCGATAACGAGGTTGGTCGACCGTTGGCACCTTTGCAGCAATATGTGTCCCATCAATCGCACCGATTACATTCTAAAAGAGAAACAAACTAATAAGCGTTGATAACTAATGAACAATAACTATGAATCAATAATTAATGATTATAAACCACACCACCTTGAAGAATGGACAGAATTTTGGATCATGCCTTATTTTTGGATGAACTGGCTCTTCACCTGTGGGTTTCTTAATGCATTCATGACGCATGGATAACACTGCCATGAGTATATTGTTAAAATGTCAGTTGATGGTCTCGCCTGAATGTTGGAACCATTACCTGAGTAACCTATTACCAACTCCATGTCCAACCTTGAGAAGGAAGATAGCTAACTGCTCAGTAGCCGACATATTCTTGGTGTCTTTCAGTACACCCTTTTCCATTAATGTATCCCTTAATCTTAAGAATAGAGAAGGATGCACTCGAAAGCTAGAGTAGGATCTGCCTACATGACCGGCCATTAATTGTTTAACAAACCTATGTCCTCGACCGACATCTGTGTGCATTAACGGCCTAGAGATACAGGTATGAGCCGACATCATTAGAAGGACAACTACATGCTCATCTTCCTCCCAATACTCCTCCTCCTCCGTCATAAACTTAATAAAGAGATCAAGTGACGGGCCAGCCTGAGCAGTTTGAGATTCCATTGGTAATGCAAAGGTTACAAATCCTATATGAAAAAAAGAGCATGTATTAACGTATGCATGAGTATATCATCGCACAATTCATGTAAATGAAACATAGCCAATCATATTCACATTCCACTAAATAAGAGCTAGAAATAGCAAATGTAGGAGATTACAAGTAAAGGTTAAAAAGGATACAGAGATCTACGAATAATAGCCTAGACGGCTTAATATCCATCCGAGCTTTAACTCTTCTGGGATAGTCAAGAAGATATAACGGTCCTCGACACACTTGATAATCTCCATCGCTCTGAACATGCCTTCCTCAGGAAGTCCAGGTAGCTTCAAGAGGGCATCAATTGCTAGATCTATTGGTGGAGTAGATTTCTTCTGCAATTCTAACATCTCCCTTTGTAAGCTTAACCTTTCCTCCCCTAAACTAACCAATTTGTCAATTGATTGTTCATTAGCCACAGATGCTCGCTTCCTCTTCCTATTTACATTACTACATGAAGGAATGTTCTTAGATGATGGTGACACATCTTGGGTTGCCTCAAAATTAGGTGTGCCCATTTGTGATTGTTGATGAATGTTTTCTGGTTTTTCCATGTCATTAAAAATACTAGTTATGTTAAATTCATCTTCCACATTATGCTGCTCATCACCATTGTCGCTTCGCTGGTCAAGATAAGAGATTCCTTCATTACATGCAGCGTCATCCCCTCGAGCCATAGAAGTAGAGCAGATGAATTCCATTTGATCAAAAACTAAGAACGGCTTCCCTTGGATTGCTCGGTATTCTTTATTCATCTGCGTGTGTGAAGTCACATGTTATTCATGTAATGGAATGTGAATATTATAATTGTATAATGTGCAATGGGTATGCTACCTACCGATATGAGCTCCTCCCAACTTTTCACAGTACCCGGGACTGGCATTTTTTTTCATCACCCCAATCCCAGCCCGATCGATTCTTTAGACTAATAATTAGATAGTACCTTCTTTTCAAAATTTTAAACCGATTTTCAGATTTTCCAACGAATATGCTAACTTGGTCAACTCGTTGAATTTCTTTACCGTATTTCTCCATACATCTTTTGTGAAGTTTCCATTGGCAAAACCATCATTATTAGTCTTGTGCTCAGCGAGGAGGTCAACAATACATATATCTACTTCGTTGCTCCAATTTGCCACCCTACTCTTCGGATCTTTCGATCCACTCATACTTATCTAGAGAAACAATAAAAATCATTAGGAAATTACAAGTGAGAGAAATCCATGCCCCCAAAGATAATTAAGAATAAATTATCATGAATACTAGTATATAAAAATCATCACATTTGATAAAGATAATAAAAAGAATAATTAAATCGAGCGTTTATCACATGCAATTAATCATAGAGTTTGAATTACCTGAAGGGAAAGGAGTAGTGTGCAAGCCAATGAATTAAGGAGCCGTTTGCACAGCAAAATGAGAAGGAGCAGTCGACAACAAAAGGGAAGGAGCAGTCGATAGCGTATGGCATAATATAAACAATCGCCAACTTTGGTTGGCAGCCATACTTTGCTACTGCTATGTGTGTGTGTGTGTGTGTGTGTGTGTGTGTGTGTGTGTGTGTGTGTGTGTGTGTGTGTGTGTGTGTGTGTGTGTGTGTGCAGGGGACACAGCCGAGTGTGTGTGTGTTCAGGGGAGACTACCTACAACAATGTGTGTGTGTGTGTGTGTGTGCAAGAGACTACCTACCAACATGTTGTATTATCTCATGTGTGTGTGTTCAGGGGAGACTACCTACCAATTGTGTGTGTGTGTATGTGTGTGTGTGTGTGTGTGTGTGTGTGTGTGTGTGTGTGTGTGTGTGTGTGTGTGTGTGTGTGTGTGTGTGTGTGTGTGTGTGTGTGCAGGGTAAGGAGCCGAGTGTGTGTGTGTGTGTGTGTGTGTGTGTGTGTGTGTGTACACATTCAGTGTGTGTGTCAGCTGAGTGTGTGTGTGTGTGCAGAGGAAGGAGCCGAGTGTGTGTGTGTGTGTGTGTACACATTCAGTGTGTGTCTGTCAGCTGAGTGTGTGTGTGTGTGCAAGAAACACAGCCATAATATGCTCCTTCCCAACCTCAAACTTCGTCAGTCATATTATGCTCCTTCCCAACCTTAATTCCCAACCTCAAAACTTTGGCAGCCATATTATGCTCCTTCCCAATACCAAACATTGGTTGGTCATATCAGGTATACATGAGTGAAACTTTGGTTGGCAGCCATACTTTGCTTTGAGTGTGTGTGCGTGTGTGCAGAGGACACAGCCGAGTGTGTGTGTGTGTGCAGGGGACACAGCCGGCAGCTTGTACTATCTCATGTGTGTCAGTTCAAGGGAGACTACCTACCAATTGTGTGTGTGTGTGTGCATGAGACACAGCCGAGTGTGTGTCTATGTGTGTGTGTGTGTTCGCATAGGTGACATGGACGGAGAAGAAAGTGCTCACCAGAGAAGAACTGTGGAGTCGGCCACCGGAGAAGACGAACCTGTGGAGTCGGCCACCAGGGCTCACCGGCCGTAAGCCCCAGCGATGGGCCCAAATGTAACAACAGCAACCGGAGAAGACGAGACAGGGAGTCGGCCACCAGAGCTCACCGACCGGAAGCCCCAGCGAACTAGCAGGGTCGTCTCGCCAGGTGCGATGAAGGGCGAAACGGGGAAGGAGACCGGCTGGAAGCCCCAACGTTGGGCGTCGATGTACCCTCGTGCCACCAGGGAAGGAGACGAGCAGGGTAGCCCACCGTTGGGCCTCGATGTACCCTCGTGCCACCGGGGAAGGAGACGAGCAGGGTAGCCCACCGTTGGGCCTCAATGTAGAGTCGGCCACCGGGGAAGGAGACGAGCTAGGGCGAAGGGTGGAGGAGGGCGAATGCACGGGGCAGAAACGGGGATGGTCGGCCGTTGGAGCAAGAAGGAGACGAGGATCGGGTCAGGTGCCGTTCGGACCTAGGGCAAAGGGTGCGAAGGGCGGAGGAAGGGGAAGGGTGCGAAGGGGGGCGAATGCGAGGCGGCGGCAGGCAGAAACGGGGATGGGAGACGGGGATAACGCATCCCCACTTTTCATGGGGATGAGTTATCCTCGCGATATCCCCGATTTCGGGGTTATTCTCATTCTCTTTAACCCAAGATATCCGCGAGCTTTTTAGCCGAAACAAATGCAGAATGGTGTTCAACCGGGGATAACCCCGGTGTAACCCGATACCAAACATGACCATAGATTCCAACCTTGGAATTATGAAATCCGGTTTGATACAAAAGGTCTTACTTTTGGTTTGGGCTGATCAAATTTATTCAAACAAATATGGAAATCCAACAAAAACGGTGTGGTACAGTAAGGCAATCTTTCTTCAAGCTTGGTCCGCACAAGAATGTATTAACATTAGATTAATGGGGGTTTTGGTTTTAACTTTTAAGCCTCTAATTTTTTTTGAAATTAAACCCCATAATTCATCTATTTAGTTATAAGTCCTCAAAATCTTCTCAATTACATAAAAAGTCCCATGGTGTCTCTCATCGTGAGTCTAACCAAAGTATGGTCTAACCTAACTAGGGGAGAGAAAAAGACCATAATATCCCACCCAACAAAGAGTGAGAGAGAGAGGGCGAGGGGTAACCCCTCCCTTCTGGGCCGCCGACGCTACATCTTACGGAACAGTCGGAGGAACTTGGCAGGCTTTTGCACCTGCAGGTGCACCTGCACCACCGTGCACCCCTCTCTCTCTCCCTCCTCCTAGACTCTCGGTGCCCCCTTTGGCGGCCATGTCCCCCCTCTTTAGTTCTTCCTCCTCCTCCTATATCTCTCTCTTCTCCTCCACCTCTCTCCCTCCCACCTTCTCTCTCTTTCCCTTATGCCATCAAAGGATATTATATGGGAGGAGTAGGAGCAGGAATCCGGAAAGATCCCCTTCTAGGTCATCTCTCTTCGGGGGGTACCCCCATCTCCCTAGACTCCAACTCGCGGAACAAGGTGAGTACCTCGTCCGTGTTTCCCAGTTTTCAGTGGGTGTCCATGACAGGCAAGTAGCACCGAGGATTCGGGAGCACATCAGTAGCCCGCATTTGGTCGTGACTTGAGCATCTATGAGTCAACTGATGGGAATCAGCTCCAGATACTAGTATTTTAATTTACATTTATGTCCTTTAGTTTGCATTTATATCTTTGGAAAAATATATTTGTAATTGTAAGGCTTTATAAGGCAAGTTGTCATTCCCTAAGGATCTTTGGATTTTTGTGTAAAAGTCCAGTAGGACCAGCAAGGGGCCCCCATCTCCTTTCTCATTGGTCCAAGTTGCACCTTGGGGTCCATGTGGGGCCGGTCAAAGGTCCAAGTTGGGCTTCTAGAAGGCTTGGACCAAGGGGGGGACAAGGTGAAGAAAAATTTAAAAATGGTGACATCAAAGTCAAGGGGGCGCCCCCATTTAAGCATATTAAAATAGGTGTTGTATTTTATTTTATTTGGTTCCAAAACACATGGGAGAATTAATTCTCTCATTCCCTTAATGTCCCTCCCAAACCCTATATCTAAGGGTAGGAGTGGTCATTTGTATTTATATATTTAAGGCTTGTATTTTCCATTTGATAGAAGTTAATGAAGAAAAATTATTGAAATTTGCCAAGAGAGCCTTGTGCGACCCCCCTCTCTCTCCTACTGTTCTTCTTCCTTCCAGGGTGTGAATCCCTCTATCTGAGCTCTATCTCTGTCGCTACCGCCGCTGTTCGTGCCGCTGACGAGCCACCGCGAGCATCCTTCCGAAGTGTTGTCCAGGGTGCTATTCTGCTGGACAGAGGCTTACTCCGAGATTTTTAGCTCCCAACTCCCAAATCTTTTGGAGCTGAGATTTTCAGGGTAGGTTCCTCACGTGATTCCCCACCTCCAGTAAATTTCCCTCGAAATTAGAACATCATCCAATTTTCTTTTTCATTTAAGTTCCCCAGCTTTCCAGATCTGCCTGTGTTCTATCTTCTGTCACAGAAACCTGGTAGTTCGTCCATGAATCATCCTTCCCCATGTCTGAACGAGCTATAATTTTTATTGAGGATTCTGCCCACCCAAGCCCCTTCCATGAATGTTTTGGAGATTTATATATCACGTTTACATTTTCTTAAAGTCTTTGTCAAATCCCAAATCTGTTCTATCTGCCACTGTCCAGATCCGACCACCCAGTGTTAGAAAGTCAGTTTTCCTAGACAAACCTCCACCATAATTCACACAAAAAATATCCCCGCCTTCCTCTCTTTCCCCTCTACAACTTTCATGAAGAACTCAACACCCAGATCCAAAGTTTGAGTCGTGGTCAACGCTAACTCTCAAGAAAACTCAATTCTATCTTGCCAGATCTGGTTCTGCCAACCAGCAACTTATAAATTCGATCAAGGCCAGATCTGGGATAGTCAAAATTCTTTTTTTTTGTTAATTCGAAAGCCCTACCTAGTGATTAGTTGGAGAGTGCTCCCCAAATCGGGATACACTTCCCCACCCAACACCAAGGGGGTGTATTATTGATAACAGAAGAAGAGAACACATTTATAATAATCGGATGCTAGGTATACCTAGCATGTCTAACCTACCGGCACCCTTGTCAGCTACAGCCTGACATTGTAGCACTCGAGATGATTAGGCTTATGTCGATTCTTTCTTTTGCTTCTGCGGGCTGGCTGAAAAGGAATTTCAAACTCCAGACCCTGCTCATCATCCGGACCATCAAACTCGTCGGGGGCAACGTCATGAACCGGAGGAAGGAGATCATGTTGCAGTGGTATTACAGGGGGACCCCGGGGAGCTTCAAGCAAAGCAGTCGGGGAAGCGTGAGCGGAGATAGCAGGAAGTGGAGGAAAGTCATTGCAAGGCATGTCGTGAGGGGCCTGCAAGGCCGGCGGAGGAGGCGCCAAGGGCGCTGCAGCACTACAGAATCGAGGAAGGCCAGAAGCCCCAGGCTGAGAAAAAGTTGGAAGAGCGTTGATTTCATCCCTCATCGCGCGAAGAGTAGCCATACAGGCTAATCGGTCCGCTTCCTTAGGAAGGACGACAGCAGTCGGGCCCAGTAGGGTAGCCGGGGAGGCCGGAGAAAAACTATCATGGGAGACTGCTGGTTGGCTGGAGGCGCACTCTGCCCTCTCCTTGTCACCGCCATCAGGAGTAATAGCCACCACAGGGACGACGGTAGCGGCGCTGCGGTCGACGCTAGCGGCGCTAGGGTCGACGTTGGCAGGGACGATGCTAGAAGCGCAAGAGACGAAGTTTGCCGCGGGAGGGTCCACGGTAGCTGTAGAGCAGGCAGAAGCAAACGGGCCGACGAGCGCAGGAGGACCAGGCGGCCTGGGGTCGACGCTAGCAGCATAAGGGCTGCACAAGTAGCACTAGGGTGGACGTTATCAGGAGAAGGGTCAACGTTAGCTGAAGAGGAGACAATGCAACCAGTAGCAGCAACAATAGGGGGGTCAATCCCCTGAGAGACATCAGCACCCGCAGCACAGCCAGATGTTAGGGCAACCCCTAGAGCAGCTAGAGGTGCCTTGGCTCGGCGCCAAACACACTTGGGAGCAGTCAGAGCATCAGCCCGAGCGCCAGGAATGGCAGTAGCAGTAGAAGCCAAAAGGGGGGGGGGGGCTGCAGATCCAAAAACTCTTTTCTTGCATTTGGGATGTTCGTGGCCGAGCCGTTTACACGAAGAGCAAAATAACGGAGGGGCAGGATAAGCAATGGGCTGCCACAGACCATCCGAACCCGTGCCAATCCAAACTCGTTGTGGCAAATTCTTAGAAATATCCAACTGGACACAAACACGAGCAGCTTGTGTGCGTGCCAAGCACAACGTGTCACTGTCAACTTTGAGGACGGGACCAATGCTTCCGGCAATAGATTGAAGCATAGAGACACAATAGAAGTTGGCAGGCAACCCATGCAACTCAATCCACACCGGGACGATGGGAGAATCTGCAAAAGGAGAGAAGTCCATAGACCACTTGGAGAACCAAAAGGGCTTGCCCTTAACATACAAGGATTCCTTAAGCAAAACTTTAAGATAATCATCCTGGTTCTGGAATCGCAACAGGAGATGACGGCTGTCCAAGGCACTCATGAAAAAATCTTGATTAAACTGAAAACGCTGAAGAAGATGCGATCTGATCTCTTGGAAAGGGGATCTTCCCAAGGGAGTCTTGGCAACTATAGCATGCTTCAGCGATTGGCACGACATGTTGATTTCCTCCACTGAGAAAAAAATGGCTGGCTCGCCCAAATCTGTGAAGGCCGAACAGTGAACAGCAATAGGAAGAGCCGGTGGCGAGCCCGAGTTTAAGAGCACCTGGGTAAAAGAAGGGGCCGGGACAGGTACAGCGCCATCGTGCAATCCCAAAGCGAGGGCATAGGAAGCGGAGGGGGGAAGGGGCTTTACAGTAGAACCAACAGCCGACCCCAAAATCGCGGGCGGCCGCGGAGCGGCATCGGAAGACTCCCGCAAGGCGATCCCCTCCGCAGAAGAAGAACGAGGATCCACCGCACCCGGCATGAAGCCCTCAACCGCCTGCGGCAGAGGTTGGAGCCGCAGAGAAAAGGGGGCATCAGCAGAAGACAGAGGATCGCTGACGGGTAGCGGAGGGGCTTCGGTGATCGTCGGCGACATCAACCCAGGACCCAGACCAGTAACATCAGGATGACCCAACGCTCAGAGAGGGGGGGTGGAGCCCCCCCCAGGGACAGCCATGGCTGGCGGGGGGGGGGGGGGGGGGGGGGGGGCGAAGCCCTAGCGGGGGACTGTTACTAGTCAAAATTCTTTCTCTGGCCATCGATCGAAGTACTTCAAGTCATCATTCCAACGGCACCAATTTCGCATCAATCCGACGTCAGGATTGATCGCAGCAGCTGATCTCGCCGGGTCGCGCGTTGCAAAAATAGAACTTCAGATCCGTGGGCAGCAAGGTCAACAAGTGAAGACCGGAGCCGACTCGCCTTCCGCAAGGTGAACCAGTGTGCCGCCGTCCCAGGGAGTGCCTCTCCAGGAGCCAGTGTCATAGCGGTGCCACTCCGGGGCCCACTCGGCCCCACCGACCAGCACGTGGGCCCCACGTTTGTGAGTACGCGTGCCGCCGAAGCTACACAAAACGCTACCCGTCAACCCGAACCCGTTACTCCCGGGTCCCACCGTGTAGCCCTTTACCTCCCTGCGTGGAGTGGGAAGTAATATTCATTCCTGTAATTTAATTGGTTACTATTCCGGGAGTACAAGTTCGGACGGGATCGTCTTCCCCACGCCCGGCGCGTGGAGGTATCGTGTTCGCTCCTTTACTCGGCATTTTACTTTATTTCGTATATATTTCATATGCCGCTACTAGAGAGCATGATAGGTTAATTAGCTCGCTATTTATTGTTATTCACCGCTGCGAGCGAGAGAGCGAGACCCGTCCCGTGACTCGATCCGGGCACGAGAGAGAGTCGACCACCCTAGCTCACTGCCGGTTTCTCAACCGCGCACGTCCGACGCTTCCCTCGCTTAGGGACGATCGCGAGCTTGTTTAGAGTCCAAGGATTGCATATCAGCTTGGAGTTGAGTCCGCTGTCCGTCCCGCATCAATTTGATATCAGAGCAAGTCGAGTCTAGGGTAGTCTTCATAGCACTGTCTAAGTCTAGGTTGTTGTCCTAGGTGTGCATTTCATCCCGATAACCCGGTATATCAAAAGGTGTTGTCCGAATGGTAGGTTACGCCTATTGGGAAGGCCACACACTTGCGAAAGAGGATCTTCAGATCTCGCAACTCCACCACGTACTGGAAGTTGGGTTAAGTCTAAGGGTTTTGAGTCTAGGGAGTGTCTTGTCCTAGTCGTCATTTGCATGCCCACTCGTAGAGGTACATAGTACTCACCACCACCACCACCCATGGCGGAATCCCAAGTCTATAGTCCCAATGAAGTGGCCGCAATGTTCCAAGCCATTATGGGAGAAATGAAAGGGTTGGGTACACGCATGGGTGTGTTGACTACACGGGTAGATCGGATGGAAGGGTTGAGTACGCGAGTGGATGGTCTAGGCACACACCTAGAAGAGAGGATGAAGGCCTTAGAGGATAGGGCCGAAGGGTTGGACCGGTCCGTTCAGGGCCTGGTCAGGAGAGTTGCCACATTAGAGAGAGCCCCAGCCGAGGCACCCCCGAGAGCCCCAGTCGAGGCACCTCCCCCACCTACACATGGTCAACAGGAACCGGTTCAGCAACCTGCTACTCCAAGGGTTCCAGGGATAGATGTTAGGAGGCGTCAAATCCCCGAGGCGCATGACTATGAGTCCGAGAATGAAAATGGGGGATATGGTCGTGACTGTTGTGTTCAACGACGGAACTGTGAGTTGGATGAGGACGAGCGAACCCTTAGGACCGTCCTTATAGACCCTCCCACTTTTGACGGGTCCTTAGACCCAAAAGTCTATCTTGATTGGGAGGCCATCATGGATCGATATTTCGAGTGGTTCGAGATGTCGGATAATCGGAAGATAAAATTCGCCAAAATGAAACTGCTAGGGCAGGCACAAACTTTTTGGAAGAACATGGAAAACCTACTGTTTCACCGTCAGGAACCCCAGGTAGAGACGTGGGAAGAGATGAGGTCCAAACTTAGGAAGAAGTACCTCCCTGCCACTTACTGCCAACATCTCATAGATAGGTGACAGAGTCTCACCCAAGGAGATCGGTCCGTCTTCGATTACATCACCGAGTTTGATGAATACTTTCTGTGATGTGATGCCACGGAGGAGAGCTCGCTGACCGTTTTTTGATTTCGGCGTGGTTTACGACCACACCTAAAGTATGAGCTTTTTCGTCGCAAGGTGGATAAGTTGGAGGATGCGTATCAGGTTGCTCTCGAGATGGAGCAGTTCAATGGAGAGTTCGAGTCTACCCAACGGTGGGGCCCTGTCCCTCTTTATTGTGCCGAGCCACATAGCTCTTTAGGTCCATACCCGAGGGCCCCCATGGCTCGACCTCAAGAGCCCGCCCGTCAGGAGCACTTCGCTCCTAGGCCACGTCTTCCCCTGCCACGGGAGTTACCTACATCCCAACCACCGACACCCATTGCCCGCCCCCCGGGACCTATTGCCCGTCCTCTGGCACCCACACACCTTCCCTTGTTACCTACACCCACTACACCCCCTGTCCGTCGGGAGGATAAGGGTAAGGGACCACTCATCGGAGAGAGTAGTAGGTCTCGAATGCAGTGTTATCACTGTCAGGGGTTTGGCCACTTTGCCAACCAATGCCCCTCTCGTACCACACTAGCCCTAGGGGACAAGAGGGTTGGAGAAGACCCACCTTATGGGATTGTGTCTGCCAGGTATGAGGCCGATCCGGCACTAGCTGATGAGTTCTATGAGATAGACCCGGAAGACCCCACCGATACCCAGGATGCAGCACTCGGATGATGACCACCTAGTGGGGTGATGTCACTACGTTAAGTCTAGGGTCCTTTATGAGTTTGTCTTCTTCTTTGTGTGATTTGTTTGTGTGATTTGTTTGTGTGGTTTGTTAGGAGTCTATGCATATATTTGTCAGTGCATGATGAGTTTGCATGTGTCTTGAGCAAGCTCGTAGATATCAGTCCATTGCATGTGTGAGGCAAGTCGGCTCTATTGCGTGCGTTGTAGCCTTACCGGAGTATGGCATCAGCTCTACATCCATGTCCCGGATCTAGTCACCTACAGGGACCCAACAGTGATTCCTAGTGAGTCTTCGAGCCTCCTCCTCCCCTTTGAGAGTGACCCCACCCCGGAGTGTCCACCACTAGCATCGTTCTCACAGCAGCTTGTGCATATCCAGTATATACGGAATGAGCAGGTGACGATTACTTGGAGTGGAGCGTGCCCGCGCTACTTGGTACGGTGACGGATCCACCGGAGCTACTCGAGCAGCCGCACCCCTTACTCGACGGGGTCGAGTTCTTTCCACCCGGGGAGAATTGATGGGAATCAGCTCCAGACACTAGTATTATTATTTACATTTATGTCCTTTAGTTTGCATTTATATCCTTGGGAAAACATGTTTGCAATTGTAAGGCTTTATATGCCAATTTGTCATTCCCTAAGGATCTTTGGGTTTTTGTGTAAAAGTCAAGTAGGACCAGCAAGGGGCCCCCATCTCCTTCCTCATTAGTCCAAGTGACATCTTGGGGTCCATGTGGGGCCGGTCAAAGGTCCAAGGTGGGTTTCTAGAAGGCTTGGACCAAGGGGGGGACAAGGTGAAGAAAAATTCAAAAGTGGTGGCATCAAAGTCAAAGGGGCGCCGCCATTTAAGCATATTAAAATATGTGTTGTATTTTATTTTATTTGGTTCCAAAACACATAGGAGAATTAATTCTCTCATTCCCTTAATGTCCCTCCTAAACCCTAGATCTAAGGGTAGGAGTGGTCATTTGTATTTCCATATTTAAGGCTTGTATTTTCCATTTGATAGAAGTCAATGAAGAAAAATTATTGAAAATTGCCAAGAGAGCCTTGTGCGACCCCCCCTCTCTCTCCTACTATTCTTCTTCCTTCCAGGGTATGAAGCCCTCTATCTGAGCTCTATCTCTGCCGCCGCCGCCGCCGTTCGTGCCGCCGACGAGCCACCGCGAGCATCCTTCCGAAGTGCTATCCAAGGTGCTGTTCTGCTGGACAGAGGTTTACTCCGAGATTTTTAGCTCCCAACTCCCAAATCTTTTGGAGCTGAGATTTTCAGGGTAGGTCTCCACGTGATTCCCCACCTCTAGTAAATTTCCCTCGAAATTAGAACATCATCCAATTTTCTTTTTCATTTAAGTTCCCCAGCTTTCCAGATCTGCATGTGTTCTGTCTTCTGTCACAGAAACATGATAGTTCGTCCATGAATCCACCTTCCCTATGTCTGAACGAGCTATAATTTTTATCGGGGATTCTGCCCACCCAAGCCCTCTTCCATGAATTTTTTGGATATTTATAAATCACGTTTACATTTTCTTAAAATCTTTGTCAAATCCCAAATCTGTTCTGTCTGCCACTGTCCAGATCCGACCACCCAGTGTTAGAAAATCAATTTTCCCAGACAAACCTCCACCATAATTAACACAAAAACTATCCTCATCTTCCTCTCTTTCCCCTCTACAAATTTCATGAAGAACTCAACACCCAGATCCAAAGTTTGAGTCGTGGTCAACACTGACTCTCAGGAAAACTCAATTCTGTCCTGCCAGATCTGGTTCTGCCAACTAGCAACTTATAAATTCGACCAAGGCCAGATCCGGGATAGTCAAAATTCTTTCTCTAGCCATAGATCTAAGTACTTCAAGTCAACTTTCCAACGGCACCAATTTCGCATCGATCCGACGTCGGGATTGATCGTAGCAGCTGATCTCGCCGGGTCGCGCGCTGTAAAAATAGAACTTCAGATCGGTGGGTAGCAAGGTCAACAAGTGAAGACCAGAGCCGACTCGCCTTCCGCAAGGCGAACCAGCGTGCCGCCGTCCCAGGGAGCGCCTCTCCAGGGGCCAGTGTCACAGCAGTGCCACTCCGGGCCCACTCGGCCCCACCGACCAGCACGTGGGCCCCACGTTCGTGAGTACGCGTGCCGCCGAAGCTACACAAAATGCTGCCCGTCAACCCGAACCCGCTACTCCCGGGTCCCACCGTGTAGCCCTTTACCTCCCTACGTAGAGTGGGCAGCAATATTCATTGCTGTAATTTAATTAGTTACTGTTCCTGGAGTACAAGTTCGGCCGGGATCGTCTTCCCCACGCCCGGCGCGTGGAGGTATAGTGTTCGCTCCTTTACTCGGCATTTTACTTTATTTCGTATATATTTCATATGCCGTTGCTAGAGAGCATGATAGGTTAATTAGCTCGCTATTTATTGTTATTCACTGCTGCGAGCGAGAGAGCGAGACCCGTCTTGTGACCCGATCCGGGCACGAGAGAGAGTCGACCACCCTATCTCATTGCCGGTTTCTCAACCGCGCACATCCGACGCTTCCCTCGCTTAGGGACGATCGCGAGCTTGTTTAGAGTCCAAGGATTGCATATCAACTTAGAATCGAGTCCGCTGTCCGTCCCGCATCATCAACCCTATCTTTCTCTCTCCCCCTATCTCTCGCTCTCTCACTCTCGCTCTCCCTCCCTCTCTCTCTCACTATGCGAACCCATACAACAGGTGCAACACTCATTCGTCGCAGCACCCTCTAGCCTCGGTTGCTCTGTGCACGCCTACCAGCCTGCCATGTCTATCTTCCTGTACCCCTCGCGAGCCAGTCCACTGGAACCCCGACCTTCCCTGCAACCCCAGCTTGGATCTTTGCACTGCCCCCTCACTACTTCAATGGAGGGTCATGGACTACTGCAATGAGTTCGTTGTCAACCTTGCCTCCAGTGTAGCTAGCTTCACTGCAGTTTATTAGGTAAATACTAAACATCTGACACTCCTGGTGAAGGTAGGCCAACATCGATGCCACCTTAGCCAGGATTCACCGCTGGTGGTGCTAGGTGAGCACCACCCCCGAGCGAGGCTGCCTGGGGCTCGAATAGGGCTGTGCCTAGGCTACTAGAGGGGCATGTAGTCGTAGACTAGGAGGATCTCCCCTTTCTCATGGTACCACCCCTAAAGCCGCATCAGATTCCTATGCCAGAACCTCACGATAATGGGGAGCTCTAAGAGGAACTCGGCCTTCCTCTACCCCTGTCGCCACGCCTGTTGATGCACCTCTTCACCGCCACCATCTCCCCCATCTCTGGGAGGATCCCCTTGTACACCGTGTCCAAATCGACAACCCTACCACCCCAAAGAGAAGCATAGAAGAGAGAGAGAGAGAGCATATAGGGAGGGAGTCGTAGGGGGAACCTCTCCCTCTCGGCGTCGGCAATCCCCCCACCCCAGAGAGAGCGAGAGAGAGTGAAAAGAGGGAGGACGCCAAAGGGGAACCCCTCTTTCCCTACGTTGGCAACCCCCCACCCTATAGGGAGACACAGAGAAGAGAGAGAGATAGAGTGCCCATAGAGAGAGAGCGGGAGAGTAAAATGAGAAATTCAGAAATTAATGACATAGTGGAAAGAATATTCTCCGAAATGTTCCTCTCTGTGGACGACAGGTAATCAGAGGGGTTTTTTACGAAGGGTTCAAAGATTTTAGGGGGTTTTAGTTAAATAGATAGATTATGAGGACATTTTTTTAAATTTTGAATGAGTTTCGGGACTTGAAACCAAAAATCCCTAGATTAAAATATATATTTTCTAAATGAGGAATTGTTCATTAGACTCGCGTGCAACTCTGCCGATTCGACCATGGAGGTTGATGAGTTAATTGTCTGTGAAAGAAGCATAAATCTTTAAGTCAATAGATCCATCTTTGGTTGGGAGAACGGGAGAAAACTATCTAGTAAATAAAATCCAACGTAACAAACACGAAAGAAAACAAAAGGAACCACCCAAGTAATTAAGTGGTCCACAAGCTGAGCCAAAACTATGGAGTTCCAACTCTACTTCATGAACAATTAATAGGGGGGATAAAACCATGAAACAATGGGGGAAAAGAACGAAACTCTTATCTGTCATCAACTTTTCCATTATTGCGTGATGGCATCATAGGATTATGTATTAAATGATGATGGATCCCATGCATGTTAAACGATGACGATGATGATGATGAAAGAAATCAGATGAAGTGAGAGATGAAAATTAGGAGGTTCTTTATATGCTAACAAAAAGGCTGATAGATAATAATTAATTAACAAGCAACACCACTCAACGATACACCACTGATTTAAAATTCGACTTTTGCATGAAGTTTAGTTAAAGACATCAAAGTAGAAAGATATGGAGTGTTGTTTGCCTTTAGAAGATAACAATTGATATCAAATGAATGACCAAGGATAAGACATTGAGTTGAAGAAGTACAGCAAAACACATACTATACACAGAATATGATAGAACACTCAAACAGAAACCATGAGAGACTAATATTTTATTAAATTAAGGATGGCAAAAAATGATCAAAAGAAAGATTACATTATTTGGCAAAATATTTAGAAATTGTAGTGGAGTCTGTTTGTTGCTCTTTCACTCATTAGATGCATCCTCATGTCAGTATCATTATGAACCCGGAATTTAAAATAGGTATAGGTTGCGTTTTCTTTCACTTCAAATGTGTACGATCATCGTTTAAATCGAAGTAAAGGGGAGATATTTAATGTTAAATGATCATTTTGAAACTTTGGTGTTTAATGTTGACAAGATAATAGGATTTTTGGGAACACATTCCTTTTTGAGACGGTTTTACACTAAAAATATGCCATTTAAAATGTTAACAGAACTTAAATGACTAGATGTCTACTCAAAACCTGTTTGGCAAATGAGCAACTCTTCATCAGTCCTAATCACCTTACCCATGGCCCTTTCCATTGATCAATAAGTTTCTTGCTCAAAAAGTAGAAGGGAAGGAGGGGGAGGAGATGAGAGAGAAAATACACCCACGAGAAAGGAAAGGAGAGAATGAGAATGAGAGAGGTAAGGGGGAGACGATAATGCGAAAGTGTTTTACATAACATGCGGAAAAATTATGTTTTTTTAAAAGATAAAATATAAATCGATTCATTTGCTGAACACGTGTTTGCGTAAATGGCATACATCCCTTTAATCTCGTAAAATCTGATTTATCAGACGATTAAGGGTTCGTATTCTAGATAAATCTCTACTGACCACAGTCAGTATTAATTTACATCGGAATATAGTCTGAACACATTTGATTATATGACAAAAGACGTTTTTAAGCCTTTACAATGTCAGTCATGAAACTAGGGAGTTTATCCAAGTCCCTTGATTTAGACTTAGCCTAGTCCAAATTGCCGGATTTGTTCCGGACTAGAGTCAAATTGTTAAGCTTGGACATCACTGCTCTTTTTGCTGTTGGGCCACCGTATGATCATGATTGGACCATCGGACATTAATCTCGGGATGAGAATATTTATGACTTAGATGAGAGGATATTTGTAACTTTCCTTTGAGAGATTAAATATGCGATCTTCAAATAATCACGTAATTTCCAAAATTGTCGTGCTTCTTTTTTTTCAAAATTTTCTCAAACATTTACACAATTTTACAGAAGTACAAGGTAGAACTACAATTCTCAAACAAATTGTGTTTTCTTTCTCCTGCTGAATCGCGTCCAAGTGGATGCATCTTGAATCGTGCCACCTTATTTTGACGTGTTTTATAAATAGCGTCCTCTGAAGCCGACGTCATTTGCATTTGACTCTTTCATGATTTTTGCCCCTTCTTCGTGATTTTGTTTGGGGCATATCCTTTTAGACCATATTTACAAACATATTCTTTAACAAACAATAAATTCCCGCTCCGCACTTTCCTCCTCTGTGTCTTCACACACAAAGTCTTCAAGCCGTTGACGTTCCAAGCTTCAACTTGCCAGAAGAAGAAAGCCCCAAGCCAAGCTTTAAAGCCTCCTTGGAATCACTCCCTTCTCCTTTTCCCCTTTGGGTAAGGGCTGCTATTTATAGGGGTTTGACCAAGGGGGGTCCCTTTAAACTACCCTCGTGCATTGGTGGGGGCAAAGTCTCCCCTTTGAAACCCGTTCAGGCATGGAGGAGAAAATGGGCTTTCTCCTCTTCTCTTTTTTAGTTCCCCCGGGCATGAGAGAAAAGGGAATGGGTAGAGGGTTTAAACCCCTCATGCTTCCCCCTCCTCACCTTTTTCATATTTCGTGTTAGAGGGAGATGGAACAGAGGTGAATCCTCTGTGCATCCCCCCTAGCATTAAGAGGTTTAATCCCCCGAGCATGGGCCACATGCGGGGACAAGAGATTTCTTAAGATTCCCCTGGGCATGGGACAGGAGAGGACCCCAGCGCTTCTCCTACACCTTCTTGTCTCTTCTCTCGCAGTCTTTGATTTCTTTTTTTGTTTCTTCATGCAACAGAGACATGGAAGGAGAAAGCCACTGCAGGCGCTTCCCGCCTTGGTTCTACTTTGAACAGGGAGATGCTGCTTCCCTTCTTCGGACATTGGTGTGGCAGTGGAAGGAACATGAAGAGAGAGAGATAGGGTTTGTCACTCGTTTGGGCGTCAACGGTAGTGACCGACGAAAGAGGGAGAGATAACATAGACGTTGCCCCCCTTGGCATCACCGGCGTGGCAGAGGAAGGGAGAGGTGGTTCATTTTCAAACTCCCCTGGGCTTCACAAGTGCCACAGAGGAAGAGGGAGCCCCAAGTTTCTTCCTTCCTTAGGACACTTCATGCCTCACTTCCCTCTTTCTCTCTTTCTTGTGTTGGGGAGCGAACGGAGCAGAGTGGTGGCGTCATCTCCTCCGGGCACGATGCCCTTGCCCCTCCAGTCACCACTCTTCAATAGAGTGAGAAGAAGAGAGAGAGAGAGAGAGAGTAGCTGCCGGCTGCGCCTCCTCCTCTGAGCATAGGACTCGTAGGATGTCCACGAGCTATCAACAGTGAGGAGGAAACTCGCCTGAGCGTCACCGGAGGTGGAGAGGAAGGGAGAGGCAGATCATACCCCTTCCCCTGTTGTTCTTGCGTTGGCTAGCCTCTCCTACATTGCCCATGCTGTCGGAGTCGGGAGAGACTCCTTGGGGCGTCAAGGACCACGAAGGTCCTGCCAGAGCCACCATTAGCCGGAGCCCCCATTGTAACGTGGGAGGTGTCCCGCCTTCAAACCCCACAAGAGAACCGCTCTGTGCGGTTACGTGCTTTGCTAAAAGCAAATGGGAAATCAATTCCCATGCAACAGATGGAGAGATGGCCGATAGGTTTCTCATGTAATAAACACGGGAGTTCCGTGTGTGTAAGAGGAACCTGTCCAAAGATGACCGGTTCTCATGCAACGTACTTGCACATGAAAGGGCCTTCATCCAACGCATGGGTCTCGCTCCCTATAAAAGGAGACCTCCACATCCTTTTGCATCATCCCCACGGTGAGAGACAAGAGAGCTCTTGTAGAGAGAAACAAGAGGGTCTTGCGGGAGAGCGAGCTTGAGAGAGTTTTTGTGTAAGAGGATTTGTTCCTCCGGGTTTGGGTGTTGACTTCTTTGTATATTTCTCCACATCTAGTGAAGTTCCGTTGTCACCGTCGCCCGTGGACGTAGGGGGTAACCTCCGAACCATGTAAATCCTTGTGTTCCTACAGTGTGTGATTGATCCTTCTTCCTTCTCCTTTCTTTTTGTCGTACGGATTGAGATCTTGGGACGTCACTCTGTCCGTCAGAGCGGTTGTGTCATAACAAACTGGTATCAGAGCCCAGTCGGGATTCGATCCGTATTCCTTGTTGATGGCTACAAAGTCGACATCAGCAATGAAATTCGACGTTGAAGTGTTCGATGGAAAGACGAAGGATTTCAACATCTGGCGACTGAAGATGCAGTCCTTGTTAGTACAACAGGGACTAAGTAAGGCAGTTAAAGGCAACGTGGCTCTGCCGACAGAGTGGAAAGATGAAGAGAAAGAAGAGTACATGGAGCGTGCTCTTGCGGCAATTCGTCTATGCTTGGCAGATGATGTGTTGAGAGAAGTTGCTGATGAAGACACCCCAGCAAAACTCTGGCTCAAGCTCGAGTCAAGGTACATGATGAAGTCTCTCACAAACCGCCTGTACTTGAAGCAGCGGTTGTTTACTTTTCGCATGAAAGAAGGTATGCCCATTTCTGATCATCTGAACGAGTTTAATAAGATCGTTATAGATCTTAAAAATATTGGTGTTGAGGTAGATGATGAGGATCAAGCCCTCATACTCCTATGCTCATTACCTCCTTCATATGAGCATTTCGTTGATACTCTGCTATATGGGAGAGATGATATCTCTGTAGAAGATGTCAAGGCTTCCCTGAACTCCAAGGAGTTGAAACGGCGAGTTCTAGAAACTCATGGTGAAGATCGGGCAGATGGCCTGATGGTGAGAGGGAGAGCTGAGAAAAATGAGTTTGGTAAAAAGGGAAAGGCTAGATCAAAATCCAAGTCAGTAAAGAAGGTCAAGTGTTATGAATGCAATCAAAGAGGGCACATCCGGAAAGATTGTCCAAGATTGAAAGGAAAAGGTAAGGTTCAGGAGGAGTCTTCTTCTGATACAGTAAATGTTGTTCAAGAGGAGACTGTAGAAGACGAGACTGTTCTGTCGGTCTCTACTAGCACTTCTGGGGATGACTGGATTCTTGATTCTGGTTGTACCTTCCACATGTGTCCTCACAGGGAATGGTTTTCTACTTACACAACAGTAAGTAATGGTACCGTAACCTTAGGGGATAATAGGACTCTTGCAGTTGCAGGGGTTGGTACGATTAGAATCAAGATGTTTGACAATGTCATCAGAACTCTAGAAGTGCGGCATATTCCAGAACTGAAGAAAAGTCTGATATCCTTAAGTATCTTGGACATGCATGGATACCGGTTTTCAGCAGAGAATGGAATCCTGAAAGTTTCTAGAGGTGCATTGGTTGTGATGAAAGGGAAGCTGATTAGTGGCCTTTATCATCTACAAGGCAGCACTGTGATGGGCAGTGCCAATCTGGCACGAAGTTCAGATGATCCTACTCAAGTGTGGCACATGAGACTGGGCCACATGAGTGGAAGAGACATGATGGAGTTGAGCAAACGAGATTTGCTTGATGGTCAGAAGACTGAGAAACTGGATTTCTGTGAGCATTGTGTGTATGGCAAGCAGTGCAGGGTGAAATTCAGTACAGCAGTTCACAGGACTAAAGGCATTGTGGATTACATCCACTCTGACCTTTGGGGTCCTGCTCCAGTAGTCTCGAAAGGGTGGTGCAAGTTATTTGCTGACCTTTATTGATGATTACTCAAGGAAGGTTTGGGTATATTTTCTAAAGAAGAAGAGTGAGGTGTTCGTCACTTTCAAGCAGTGGAAGGCGTTGATTGAGCGGCAGACTGGTAAGAAGATCAAGCGCCTCCGTACTGATAACGGTATGGAATTCTGCTCGAAAGAATTTGATGATTTCTGCAAGAACGAAGGTATCGTTCGACATCGCACTGTAGCAGGAACACCACAACAGAACGGTATTGCAGAACGGATGAACAGGACACTCTTAGAGAGAGCGAGAAGTATGTTATCTCAGGCAGGTCTGTCAAAGGTATTTTGGGCAGAAGCTGTCAACACGGCTTGTTACTTGGTGAATAGATCTCCGTCCACAGCCATAGAGTTGAAAACTCCCGAAGAGGTATGGTCTGGTTCTCCTTCCGATTATTCTCACCTTAGAATTTTCGGTTGTCTTGCCTATGCTCATGTCACAGATGATAATTTGGAGCCAAGGGCAAAGAAGTGCATATTTGTAGGATATGCACAGACACAGGGTGTGAAGGCCTATCAGTTGTGATGTACCGATCCTCAGTCACCCAAGTTCATGATTAAAAGAGATGTGACCTTCGATGAGTCTGCAATGCTCCAGGCGGGAGTGAAATCAACAATAGAAAATGGAGATCAAGTTAGTGGCAAGCATGGAGAGCTAGAGGTGAAGCTCTCCACAGAAAATGCAGTGCAAGAGGAGATAGTGCAAGTCCCAGATGAGACAGTTGATGTGCCAGAGAGCAGTACAACACAACGGCAATCCCCTCAAAGGCAGTACAACATTGCAACCGACAGAGAGCGAAGGGTGATCAGACCACCTAGCAGGTACAGTCATGCTGACATGGTAGCCTTTGCTTTATCTGTTGCAGATGATGTTGAGGGGGCAGAACCATGTTCTTATAGAGAGGCAATTGCATCAGAAGAGTCCTCTAAATGGCAGTTGGCCATGCAAGAGGAGATTGAGTCTCTACAGAAGAACAACACATGGAAGCTGGTGAAAGTACCACCTGGTCAGAAGATTGTGGGGGTGCAAATGGGTCTTCAAGAAGAAAGAAGGAATCTTTGGTATGGAAGATGCTAGATTCAAGGCACGGTTAGTGGCGAAAGGTTTCACACAGCGGGAGGGTATTGACTTCACTGAGGTATTCTCTCATGTCGTGAAACATACCTCTATTCGTGTATTACTTGCTATAGTTGCTTTGCTTGATTTAGAGCTAGAGCAACTTGATGTTAAGACAGCGTTCTTACATGGTGAGCTGGAAGAGGAAATCTACATGCACCAGCCAGAAGGGTTCGTGGTTTCCGGTAAGGAAGATCATGTGTGCCTGTTGAAGAAGTCTTTATATGGCTTAAAGCAATCACCTAGACAGTGGTACAAGAGGTTTGATACTTTTATGCTGAGTCATAGTTACACCAGAAGTGATTATGATAGCTGTGTGTATCACAAAAAGCTTCCAAATGGTTCATTTATTTACTTATTGTTGTACGTAGATGACATGTTGATAGCTGCCAAGAACATGTCAGAAATTAACCACTTAAAATCTCAATTGAATGGTGAATTCGAGATGAAAGATCTTGGAGCGGCAAAGAAGATCTTGGGAATGGAGATTCACAGAGACCGTAGCACTGGAATGTTGTACTTGTCACAGAAGAAGTACGTGGAGAAGGTGCTGGAGCGGTTCGGCATGAAAGATTGCAAGACTGTGAGCACTCCATTGGCAGCCCACTTCAGATTGTCTGCTGATGATTCACCGAAGACAGAGAAGGAGATGGAACTGATGTCTAAAGTTCCATATGCGAGTGCAGTTGGTAGTATTATGTATGCCATGGTATGTACTCGACCTGATATTTCCCATGCTGTTAATGTGGTTAGCAGGTATATGGGAAATCCTGGGAAGGTCCACTGGGAGGCTGTGAAGTGGATTCTTCGTTACCTCAGAGGTGCTTCAGATGTGAGCCTAGTATTTCAGAAAGGAAGCAGTGATGGTAGTCAGCTGGTTGGCTACGTCGATTCAGATTATGCTGGTGATCTGGATAAGAGGAGATCTCTGACAGGTTATGTCTTTACTTTTTCGGGCTGTGCTATTAGTTGGAAGGCTGTGTTACAGTCTACAGTGGCTTTGTCTACGACAGAGGCAGAGTATATGGCAATGGCAGAAGGAGTGAAAGAAGCCTTGTGGCTGAGTGGTTTGGTTAGCAATCTGGGTCTTGTACAGGAGACGACTCCGGTGTACTGTGATAGTCAGAGTGCTATACATCTGACCAAAAATCAGATGTACCATGAGAAGACCAAACACATCAACGTCAGGTATCACTTTGTTCGTGATGTTGTCTTGTAGGGTACCGTAGCTATTCAGAAAATCTCTACAGCAGAAAACCCCGCCGACATGTTGACGAAGCCCATTCCTTCGGAGAAGTTCAGGCATTGCCTGGGCTTGGTCGGCTTGCAGAGCACATGAGGTGGCCCCAACAGGGGCATTGGCGGCAATGGTGTCGTAGTAGAACTTGGCACTTGATGCGGCTTGTGAAGACAGGCCAAGAGGAGAATTGTAACGTGGGAGGTGTCCCGCCTTCAAACCCCACAAGAGAACCGCTCTGTGCGGTTACGTGCTTTGCTAAAAGCAAATGGGAAATCAATTCCCATGCAACAAATGGAGAGATGGCCGATAGGTTTCTCATGTAATAAACACGGGAGTTCCGTGTGTGTAAGAGGAACCTGTCCAAAGATGACCGGTTCTCATGCAACGTACTTGCACATGAAGGGGCCTTCATCCAACGCATGGGTCTCGCTCCCTATAAAAGGAAACCTCCACATCCTTTTGCATCATCCCCACGGTGAGAGACAAGAGAGCTCTTGTAGAGAGAAACAAGAGGGTCTTGCGGGAGAGCGAGCTTGAGAGAGTTTTTGTGTAAGAGGATTTGTTCCTCCGGGTTTGGGTGTTGACTTCTTTGTATATTTCTCCACATCTAGTGAAGTTCCGTTGTCACCGTCGCCCGTGGACGTAGGGGGTAACCTCCGAACCACGTAAATCCTTGTGTTCCTACAGTGTGTGATTGATCCTTCTTCCTTCTCCTTTCATTTTGTCGTACGGATTGAGATCTTGGGACGTCACTCTGTCCGTCGGAGCGGTTGTGTCATAACACCCATGTTCGTAGGCAGTGCCGTTGCTCATCCTTCTAGCTTGCCATTAGAGCATGGGTGGATAGGGAGCGACCCCCCCCCCCCCCCTTGGGAATCACCAGACAGAGGAGAAAGAGGAGGAGAGAGAGAGACGGAAGGGGGGAGGAAGACGCTGGCGAAGGAGGGAGAGAGAGACACTAGTAGAGGAGGGTGAGGGAGAGACAGAATGGCTGGAGGAGGAGTAAAGGGAAAAACAAAGCAAGCTCATATAATCATGATGACTGTGTCTTGAAGTGGAAAAATATAAGCAGTAACCTATCCACACACACACACTGACATATATATATATATATATATATATATATCTCCAAAGGCATGATTAATGGGCTTATCGGATGCGATGTAAGGTGATTGCATTGTTGAAGGCCCCAGGACACTATATATATCAGCATGCTTTAGATGCATGATTTGTAGCCCGGAACTATCATTTATTAATTCATTTTGTAGTTTGTAAAAGATAAGACAAAGTTATGTTGTTTTAGCTTCATATTTTTCTGATAAATTTTGATTTACCTCCGAGCTATGTGACTAATGAGAGTGCAGATTAAAAGATGACATGACACAATTGTAAGCATTTTTCTTGTACAAATATTTCTCCCATCTTAAAGCCTTCCCATGGGCTGCATTAACTTATTTTCCTGGGAATGTATGTAGTGGTGACAAGGCCAGAATTTAGGGCTCTTGGAAGTATACATACGAGGCTGGCTAGCCTTCAATGTGTTGGGCTGGGCCCCGGCTTGGCCAGGCTTGACTGAAGCCCCAAAAAAAGACACCCCCTATTATTTAAGGTATATTATGATGTACGGGTTGTTTTCTTAAAATTTTAGCCGTCTGATTAACGATCTGCTTCTGAAGAGATAAAACGTAGATGAAATTTGATAGAATATATATATATATATTTGAAAAATAGTTACAAAGTAAAACTCATCTAGAATTATCCAAATCGAACTTGTGACTCTGTGCGTGGGTTCTCGGCACCTTTGCATAAAATCTAGAGATTTTTGCAGATATATTCTCGTAAAGTTCGATTTTGTTAAATATATCTTTCATCGCATCATATTATCATGAATATCCTCGAAATATGGGTAATACCACGATTATGTTCTCGCCGTAACTCCTGTGTGTTTAACCCGAGTTAAGTGTGAATTAAAGAGTAAGATTTTGGTATAAATATCCCTGTAAGATTTGATTTTGTCAAATATACCCTAGATCTAACGACCACAGATGATATATTTTCACAAAATATTCTCCTCCGTCGACGGCAATAAACTAAAAGGGTATAACCGTAACATTTCTATCTAAATAAAGGATCTTCATGATAGTATACTCAGATGAATGGTATATTTGATAAAATCAAACTTTACGAGGATATATATGTAAAAATCCCTAAAATCTAGCATTTCTTAATTATTTAGTTGTGAGGAGGGTAAATCTGGTTTGACCCAGGAACAGCCCAAGCACGAGTAGTCCATTAAGTCTCGGATGCGCTAAGCCCAATCAAGGAGCAAGCACACATACTCAACCCAATAAGGGATTGGCCGGCCCAAAGGAGCATCGGATTCCACGACGCCGAAGAGGTCGGCCCAAGCGCAGTTCTCGTCAGAAGACACTCCGACGACCGACCGTTGCCCCACGACGCCGGCCTTGACCCCGCAACGGGCGAGCACGCGCCATGAGCCCTGTAAGACTCACCCGGGGAACGGTCGACGCCGGGGCTATCGCCCTCCAACGGGAAACTTCCGCCAACATAGCGGATGAACGTTACTCTACAAAACGGACCCTTCCCTATCAAGGGATGAGGCCCTCGCTCCAGGACAACCCATATAAAAGGGACATCGACAGAAGAGAGGAGTACGGTAGATTCTTCTACTATACCCCCCGTACTACTACGCAAGAGGAGATACAGCGAATACTTCGGCCACCAGAGCTCCCCACAGAGAAGAGAGCAACTCGACCAGCAATTACGACGGAGAGGTCATTCGCTACGTCCAGAGAGCCTCTTCCTCCTGTACGGCCTTACCACCCAGCGAGCACTCTCCGAGAGCCCACTGGGAGCGGCGAGCACGCATGCAGAGGACCTACAAGCCTCCTGGATCGACTACTACGGCTCCCACTTCTCTCTTACTTAGCTCTTCTCTATAGCTCATTAAATCCCTTGCTGACTTAAGCATCAGAGGGTTGTCCCCTAGGGTAACACCCGGAACTCCTTCTGAAGCCCTTCTGGTTTCTTGGTGTGTGTAGGCATCCATGGGCGCGAGACGACTTCCCCAATAAATAAATAGAGAAGGTGGTACGTGGCCTAGGAACCATTTTTCTGCCGCTACACTTCTCGGCGCCGTCTGTGGGAACCTGAGCGAAAGGCTATGGCTCCCCGTGCAAGCCTTCACAACGCCAGCAACCGGGGGCGGGGATCCCGTCAGGGACCCAACTCTCACCGGGGGTTGCAAGAAGCTTCTTCCGTGCATCGCCGACAGGAGGTCACCCTAGGTGACCTAGACGAGCTCCGCCAGGAAGTCAGAGTCCTGGCAGAATTCTGCCGGGAGCTCCGAGACCAGAGGCCTCAGCACCCCCCACCCGAGCGACGGGAGGGCAGAGAAGGCCAGGCCGGAGAAAATTTTCGACAGGTACAGGAGGTATCCCACGCCTCCGTCGCAAGGACCCGGCGGTCACGCAGCGTGCCTGCGCCTAAGGTACGCAGCCCTCTCCATTCCAACCCGGACATGGATCGCCGACTCCAACGATTCGAGGAGATAGAGGACAAGGTCCGACACCTAGACGATGTCCTCTTGGCCGCCAAGAATCACGGCCTCATCGACGACAACCAAGATTTCCACGCTCCCTTCTCCAGGGAGATCATGGAAACCCCCATCCCGCTGAAGCTTCAGCTGCCAACGTTCGCCTCTTATGACGGCACCACCGACCCGGCCGACCACCTGCACGGCTTCGAGTCCCACCTGGTGTTCCACCGGGCCTCGGACACCATGAAATGTTTGGCGTTCATCACGACCCTTCGTGAAAACGCCCGGGCATGGTTCGAGTCCCTGCCGGCCGGGACGATCTCCTCCTTCCAGCAACTCAAGAGTTGTTCAAGGAAAACTTTGTGGGCTGCCGGAAGGTAGCCCGATCTGCTGTGACCCTGCTCGCCCTCAGGCAGGGGAAGGAAGAGGCACTATGGGACTTCGTCTCCCGCTTCCGCGCGGAGGCGCTCCGGATCCCCCATCTCGACATCGGCATCGCCACCACGACGCTCACCCAGGGGACGCAGGACCACATCCTCCGACGCGCGCTCGGAGTCGAAGCCCCAACGACCCTTCCAGACCTCCTCGCTCTGGCCCAGAAGCACGCACACTGCAAGGAGAACTCCGCGGCCCTGCGCCGCGCAGTTGGGGCTGACCAGCCCAACCGCAAGAGAGCCGCCGACCCACCGCGCGAGGGCCGGAGCAAGCGAGAGCGACGCGATGAAGACCACCGCGATCGCTCCGAAAAGGAAAGGGGCGGCTATCGCTACTACACGCCCCTGACGGCTCCACCCGACCAGATCCTGATGGAGATCTGCGAGGAGTCGTTCCTCAAATGGCCCTCGCGGATGAAGTCGAACCCCAGCTCGCGGAACAAAAAGAAGTACTGCAACTTCCACCGCGACCACGGCCACGACACCGTTGACTGCATCAACCCGAAAGATGCCATCGAGGACCTCGTGCGCAGGGGCCTCCTCGACAGATTCCTCGCCAAAGCCGCCGAAAGATGACAGAAGACGCCTCCCCCGATTGACAACTGGCCCAACGAAAAGGAGATCATGATGATCTCTAGAGGGGCCACCGCAGGGGGAGATAGCACGAGCAGAAGGCGTCGGTACGTGACGGCCATCAACGCGGCGGGTCAAGGCGATGACACCCCAAGGGAGCTCCCCACCCCAGGACAGACGGGAGACCCTATAGTCTTCTCCGAGGATGACCTCGAAGGCGTCACGACGCCCCATTCCGATGCTTTGGTGGTTTCTGCCACCATCAACCAATGTACTGTGCACCGCATATTGGTAGATAATGGGAGTGGACCCGACGTTATCGCGTACGACTGTCTTGTACTCATGGGCGTGGACGTATCATGACTCGCACCACTGCACACGCCGCTGTATGGATTCTCCGGCACGACTATCCGCCCAGAGGGGCGTATCTCGCTCCCGATCACATTCAGGACGGCGCCGAAGGAGGTAACCTTCCTCGCCGACTTTACGGTGGTCCGTGCAATGACAGGGTACAATGCCATCATCAGTCGAGGAATCCTCGGCACACTCCGAGACGTCCCTTCCTCCTACCACCAAAAACTTAAGTTCCCCACCCCTAACGGGGTAGGGGAAGTCTGGGGCGATCAGCGGGAGTCCAGGAGGTGCTACCTTATCTCCACCCGCGACCAACACCTCGAAGAAACGCCTCCAGAAAAGAAGGCGAGGACCGAAGATCCGGGCCCGAGTGCTCCGGTCGAGGACTTATATCTCATCCAGATCGGGGACGACCCGAGCAGATCACTGAAGATTGGCGCTACCTTACCCGAGCACGACAATCAAGCATACGCAAGCTTCCTCACGGCTAATTAGGATGTGTTCGCTTGGTCCGAGGACGAGCTCCCCGGAATCCCCCCGGAGGTCATCACGCACCAACTAAGGTTAGATCCCAACTGCCGCCCGGTACAGCAACGCTGAAGGCGGTGCAACCCCGAGCGACAAGCCATCATCAGGCAGCAAGTGAGAGAAAAATTGTGATCAGGGCTGCTCCGGCCTACCCAATATCCAGATTGGGTGGCCAACGTAGTCCTAGTTCCCGAGAGCAACGGGAAGTGGCGGATGTGTGTGGACTACACCGACCTTAACAAAGCCACGCCCAAGGACAGCTTCCCTATGCCACGGATCGACCAACTAGTCGACGCCACGGCCGGGCATGAGATGTTGAGCTTCCTTGACGCCTATTCCGGGTATCATCAGATCAGCATGCACCAGCCCGACCAAGACAAAATCACGTTCATCACCGACCACGACTTATACTGCTACACCCGCATGCCGTTCGGGTTAAAAAACGCGGGAGCTACATATCAACGCCTAGTCAACCATATGTTTGACTCGCAGATCAACCGCAACATGGAAGTCTACATCGACGACATGCTCGTGAAAAGCCTCCAAGCAGTCGAGCACTTGCGCGACTTGGCGGAAACTCTCACCACACTCAGAAGGTACAACATGAAGCTCAATCCTGCCAAATGGGCATTCGGGGTGCGGTCAGGCAAGTTTCTGGGCTTCCTCGTTACTCACCGAGGAATCGAAGCTAACCCCGATCAAATCAGAGCAATATTGGAGATGGAGCGACCAAGACGGGTGAGGGACGTACAGTGCCTCACCGGGCGCGTCGCCGCTCTGGCTCGGTTCTTGTCCCGAGCCGCTGAACGGTGTCTACCCTTCTTTCGACTGATCAAGCAAGCTAACCTGGCGCCAGAGAAGAAGGAGTGGATCGACTGGGACCAGGAGTGCAAACAGGCGTTCGAAGAACTGAAACGTTACCTGATGACACCTCCCATCCTCGCCAAACCCCAAGGGAGAGAACAACTGCTCTTATATCTCTCTATGACACCCAGCACCATGAGTGCGGTGCTCACACGGGAGGAGACGGGAGTTATGAAGCCCGTCTACTATGTCAGTCGAGCACTACAGGGACAGGAATTTCGGTATTCACGGGCCTAGATATTCGCCCTCGCCCTGATCACAGCTGCTCGCAAGCTACGGCCATACTTCCTAGCCCATCCGATCGCTGTCCTCACCGATCAGCCCCTCCGACAAATCCTTCAGAACCCTGATACGTCTGGAAGACTGGTCAAGTGGGCCATCAAGTTGGGAGAATTTGACATCGAGTTGGGCCCAGGCACTCGTGGATTTTGTCACCAAGTGCACCCTACCCGCCGAAGACTCGCCCAAGGAGTCCTCGGAACCCACATGGGAACTATACGTCGACGGATCATCCTGCGCCGCGGGCAGTGGCGCGGGGCTAGTCTTGCTCTCGCCAGAAGGGGTGGAGCTACAGTATGCCCTGCGCTTCAACTTCCTGACCACGAATAATGTGGCGGAGTATGAGGCACTCCTCTCCGGGTTACACATGGCGAAACACCTGGGGGCGTCGAGCATGCGAGCATACAATGACTCCATGCTCATCGCCAACCAAGTCAGGGGAGAGTTTGAGGCCAGGGACCCCTCCATGATGAAATATTTAGAGAAGGCCAAGACCGCGGCGGAGGAGTTCGCCCACTTTGAAGTGGTTCACATCCCGTGCGAGGAGAACGTCCGAGCAGACGCCCTCTCCCGCCTAGCGTCCGCCACGGCAGTCTCCAGCTCAAGATCGGTCCTGATAGAGGAACTATCAGCACCGAGCATTGACGATCCAGCACTCCAGGTAAACGCCATCGACTACGAGCCATCTTGGATGGACCCCCTACTTGATTTCCCCCTTCGACAACAGCTCCCCAGCGATCACGCCGAAGCACGGCGCACTCGGGCGAGAGTGGTCCACTTCACCATGGTGGACGGACGTCTATATTGCCGGTCCCTCTCAGCTCCTCTACTCAAGTGCCTCTTCCCCATGGAAGCCAACCAGGCCATCCAAGAAGTCCATGAAGGACTCTGTGGAAGTCATGTGGGAGGGTGAGCACTTGCGAGGACGCTGATCCGACAAGGGTATTGGTGGCCCACTTTGCAGCAGGACTGCCTCAGCTACGATCGAAGGTGCCCTCAATGCCAGAAGTATTCCTACCTTCACCACCAGCCGGCAACGTAGCTCCACGCCTTGACGGAGCCTCGTCCGTTCGCTCGGCGGGGGATCGACATCCTGGGGCCCTTCCCTGAGGCACATGGGAGGAAGAAATTCCTCATCGTCGCCATAGACTACTTCACCAAGTGGATCGAAGCCGAGCCATTGGGAAAGATAACAAGCGAGGTAGCTTGGAAATTCATGCTGCGGAACATCATTTACTGATTTGGGATTCTGAGAGTTCTCACTACCGACAACGACAGACAGTTCGCGAGCACCGCCTTTCAGGAAAAGTGCTCGGAGTTGGGGATCTGGAACCACCATACCTCGGTGGGGCATCCCCAAGCCAACAGGTTGGTGGAAAACGCCAACCGAACTTTACTCCATGGCATCAAGACTCGCCTGGACCAAGTAGGTGATGCATGGATTGATTCAATCCCCAGCATCCTATGGGCTCACCGAACCACCGCCAGAGCCGCTACCGGGGAGACGCCTTTTCATCTCACCTACAGAGCTGAGACAGTAGTCCCGGTGGAAATCTCTAACCCCTCGTTACAAGTGGGACACTTTGACGAGGTTAGGAACAACTAGGCGATGCGAGAAAACCTAGACTTGCTCGAAGAAGGAAGAACCAACGCCCAAGTAAGACTCGTGGCATATCAGCAAAAGCTGACGCAGTACTACAACATCCAGGTTAAGGATTCTTCTCCGGAGACCTTGATCTACGGCGAGCAAGCGTGGCTGATCCGCGAGGAGCCGCAGGGAAGCTCGCACCTAACTGGGAAGGCCCGTACCGGATAACAGAAACACTCAGCAAAGGAGCGTATAAGCTAGTGACGCTTGGGGGGAGAGAGATACCCAAGACGTGGAACTCCATCAACCTCAGGAAATATTTCTAGTGAAACGTCACCAGCCATACTCCACCAGGGTAAGTTGCCCACGAATAGAGAAAAAGGCAGCCTAAGGGTTTCCGAGAGGCGAGCACCACTCCCCTTGAAAACGAAGGTAGCCTAAGGGCTCCCTAGAGGCGAGCACCGCTCCCCTTGAAGACGAAGGTAGCCTAAGGGCTCACCGCTCCCCTTGAAGACAAAGGTAGCCTAAGGGCTCCCTAGAGGCGAGCACCGCTCCCCTTGAAAACGAAGGTAGCCTAAGGGCTCTCTAGAGGTGAGCATCGCTCCCTTTAAAAACGAAGGTAGCCTAAGGGTTCCCTAGAGGCGAGCACCGCTCCCCTTGAAAATGAAGGTAGCCTAAGGGCTCCTTAGAGGTGAGCATCGCTCCCCTTAAAAATGAAGGTAGCCTAAGGGTTCCTTAGAGGCGAGCACCGCTCCCCTTGAAAATGAAGGTAGCCTAAGGGCTCCCTAGAGGCGAGCACCGCTCCCCTTGAAAATAGAATGGTAACCTGAGGGTTCCCCCGGAGGACGCAAGCAATATAAACTCAAGCACGGAGGATCGCCCAGAAGAGCACGCAGAAGTACTCCAGTAAAAGGTACACGATAGTATTGGCTCAAAAATAAGAAGTTTATATTTCTTTAGTCAGAATACAAGCTACCAGAAATTGGCAGAATACCCTTACATGGGCCAAATACAAGTACATGGAGGGACAAAACGTGCTCAACGACGGCGACAGGTAACTCCAGCAACTCGTTCCGTCGACATCATCCTCTATCAACGATCATGCAGAGTCTTCAAGCAAGCGTAGGTACCCATTTTTGTTCTGTGGAAGGGTACCCACAGAAAAGCCTCCTATGCCAGAGAAGAGGGACAAGACCCCCAGCCCAATAAAGGGCTTCACTGGTAGAAGGCCTGCACGAGGAAAACTTGGTCAGTAGCTCCGGCCACCCACGCTCGGAGGAAGGCCAGCGAGGTCCACCTGTTACAGGGAACCAGCAGACTGACGCAAGCAGGCGACGGCGGTACTACGAGGCCAACCCATTAGGAAGGCCACCTCGACGAACTGGCCATGTTTCCAAACTGGCGAACAAGGCCCTGCTGCCCCGGCTACCACCAGCACCTCTCCTGAATGGAGAGGTTGTCTCGTGCCTCACCACAAACAGCGCACGGCAGCAGCGACAGAGAGGGTTGCTGGCCAGGCCTCCAAACCGAGGAGCCCACGGCCGTCGTCCAAACCGCACGGCAAGGCCCACCGAGTGGAAGAATGGAAGACAGATCCTACCCTTCCTTACGATCATTCATACCGGAAAGTAGGAAGATGTTCCAGCAATGAGGAGCATCTCACCAAGCACCTACAAGGAATAAACAACGGTTACATACCGCAAAGACAAGCAAAGAAAGCTAACGGGAGTATGGAAGGCAACGCTACCCTGACACCACTCGACCCGTCAAGGATGGATCCTATCCGGCTCAAGAAGCAGGACTCCCCTGCCGGCGTATAAGCGGTCGACCTTATCCAAGGCCTCCTACCAGCCATCTAGGTACCCGAGCCTGTACTGCTCAGGTGCCGGGCAGCCCTCTCCGGGTGCAGGCCACGGCCGCCACGGTACCGGTGCTGGGTTTTCCCGGAGGACCAAAGGTCGACGGTGAACCTGTAGGAACTCATCATCCGACAAAGTACTAGACTCTCCTAAGGACATTCTATTAGAAGGCTACCTACGAAGGCTCTCTATTACAGAAGCTGATCATTGGAATGCGACGGAAGCCACCATTTATAGGGAAGGCGAAGTCCCCGGGAGTGCAAGGACTCTCGCCGCCTCATTCAAATCCGTGGAAGGTGAAGCGACAGATCCCGAAAGTCACGCTCCTTCAGAAACCCCTATCAAGGACGCCGCTTCGCATCCCCAGAGGATCTCACGACAGTTCAGGAAGGGGGATATACACACAAAAAATCTCAAGATTTACAGATAAAAAGGAAAGGTTTTCATTTCCAAAAAAAGAAAAATTATAAAAAGAGGCTACTGCCTCGGAAAGCGTAGAAAAAAAAAAAAGGAAAAGACAACTAGGGGCACCCTCTCAAGGATTTTCCCCGGTTACATCATCACGTGTCCTGAGCTCAGCAGGCGCACGCGCATCAACGGCACCAGGGGGAGGTGGCTCATCGCTCAAATCCACCACGATAGCATCCGTGGGCACCCTCTCGCCCGCGCTCGACACCGACTGCCCGGCGCTCGCCTCTACGGGGTCGGGCCCCTCTTCTTCGTCCTCGACCCCCGAGCCATAGGGATCTGAAGGAGGAGGGAGGACCGTAGCCTCGAGGTCAAAGTGCCCTGCTGTGGCCTTCACGGCAGCACTCCAGCCCTCCCGGAAGCCGCGGTCACGGGCCGGCCCATAATACTGCAAGGCCGCCTCCGTTAGCTCGGCCCGATAAGCCGAGGAGGAGCGGAAGGCCTCCATAGCCTCATCACCCGCCGAGGACAGGGACATGCGTGCCCTGGCGAGCTCCGCCTTGATCTCCTAGCAGCGGATCTCCATGGCTCAGGTCTCCGCCTCCAGCTTGGCCGCCCTCTCTCCTGCCGCGTCGGCCCGCGCCAGGAAGGAGTCCCGGTCTCGCACCATGCCCGTCAGGGCCAACTCCAGCTGAGAAAACGGCTCCCGAAGTCCGACGTTCGCAGCCTTCAACTCCGTCAAGCGTCCCTCAGCCCCCGCCTGACGTGCCCTACTGGTCTCCAGCTCACGCACGACGTCCAGGAAATGGTACCTCCACAGCCTGAAGGCGTTGGTGACCAGGCATACGCTCTTTGCAGCAACGGCCGTCAACTCGTCCACGACACCAGGACCCAGCTCCCTGACGTGCTCATGCTAGCGAGCACTCCGGATCATGAGGTCGACGACGCCCGGGACCTCGGGCACCCCCGTCGATAGGTCCTCAGGCCACGAGGACTGATCACGCGGAGACGAGGATCGATCGCATGGAGGAACCCTCTGCGGAGAAGGAGCATCAGCCTCGGCAACAGCAGTGGCCTTGCCCCTTTCACACCCCCGGTTACCAAAGGCGGACGCCGGAGTAGCAGCTGCCGGCGACAGGCGAACACTGGGGGGTAGTGCCCCAGACGAGGGCGGGACCCGGCTCCTGGCTGGAGTCGAATCCCTCCCCCTCTTCCTCGACCGGAGGCGACTGTCGACCTCCGCCAACTCATCCTCGGTCAGATAGGTCTTACCACCGCTAGCCATGGTAGACTCCTCTTCGGGCATGCTGGGAATGGCTTCGGAGAGACTCCGCCGGGAACTAGAGCCTCCACTGGCCACCGACACCTCGGGCGTAGGCACCAGAGGAATGCCAACAGGGGCCGGATACTGCAAACTCCCCAGGGCAAAAGCAACCTGGGCTGGGAGGGCGACGACCGACACCTGCCCGGTTCCCGGTGTGACGTGATCCACGGGACGAGGAGCAAGCTGCGGCAGCCGGACGATCCCAGGGTTCCGTCCGTAATGGCAGAGGACGGCCGAAATGAAAGGATGGATCGGAATACAAAGACCCTCCTGAAAGGAGGCCACCGGGATCATGATCCCACCAGTAGGGTGACTCGTTATGTCATCTCCCACAGCAGGAAAGACGATGTCGTACTCAGGGGAAATCTGGAAGGTCTCCTGCAGATCACGAAACACCTTGTAAGCCACTAAGGGCTGAGAGTCGGACCGACTAGTGCCCGCACCTGAGGTGCTCGGCACACCGTCTCGGCTCTGAGGCACATCCTTCGAAGAGGAAGACTCGACGCTAAGAGCTCCCCTACGCGGAGGCATCACTACCACAGTAAAGAAGAACCGAGGGAGAAGGATCTCACCAGGTAGAGGGAGGAAGAAGCCTACGACGAAGCGCGGCGACCAGCGAGGTGCGGGTATGATTTTCAAAAAGCCTCACAGCACTCTTTATAAACTGCCCACTACAATTCGACGGTTGCCCCCTGAGAGTCAGGCGAAGGGACGCCTGCCGATACGACTGTACGGCTACCGAGGCCAAGTGACCGTTCTGAGCCCACATCTCTAAACAAGACAAGACCAGGCGTCATCATTGCCAGCATGGCCTCTGCCACCGCCAGAGGCACCTTGCGCGCCAAGCTGGCCTTGAACCTACCAACTCCCGCCGTACGAGGGAATCGTCTTCGGATCACACCCTCCAGAAGAACCCTCTCTTGGGCTACTCTCAGTCCCCTGCGAGTGCTCGGCAACTAAGAGTAGGGGAGGAAGTGAGGAGGGTAAATCTGGTTTGACCCAGGAACGGCCCAAGCACGAGTAGCCCATTAAGGCTCGGATGCGCTAAGCCCAATCAAGGAGCAAGCACACATACTCAACCCAGTAAGGGATTGGCCGGCCCAAAGGAGCATCGGATTCCACGACGCCGAAGAGGCCGGCCCAGGCGCAGTTCTCGCCGGAGGACACTCCGAAGACCGACCGTTGCCCCACGACGCCGGCCTTGACCCCGCAACGGGCGAGCACGCGCCATGAGTGCCGTAAGACTCGCCCGGGGAACGGCCGACGCCGGGGCTATCGCCCTCCAACGGGAAACTTCCGCCAACATAGCGGAGGAACGTTACTCTACTAAACGGACCCTTCCCTATCAAGGGATGAGGCCCTCGCTCCAGGACAACCCATATAAAAGGGACATCGACAGAAGAGAGGAGTATGGCAGATTCTTCTACTATACCTCCCGCACTACTACGCAAGAGGAGATACAACGAATACTTCCGCCACCAGAGCTCCCCACAGAGAAGAGAGCTACTCGGCCTGCCCCTTCGTCGGAGGGATCATCCATTACGTCTAGAGAGACTCCTCCTCCTGTACAGCCTTACCACCCAGCGAGCACTATCTGAGAGCCCACTGGGAGCGGCGAGCACGCGTGCAGAGGACCTACATGCCTCCTGGATCGATTACTACGGCCCCTACTTCTCTCTTACTTAGCTCTTCTCTATAGCTCATTGAATCCCTTGCTGACTTAAGCATCAGAGGGTTGTCCCCTGGGGTAACACCCGGGACTCCTTCTGATGCCCTTCTGGTTTCTCGGTGTGTGTAGGCATCCACGGGCGCGAGACGACTTCCGCAACAAATAAATATAGAAGGTGATACGTGGCCTAAGAACCATTTTCATGCCGCTACAAGTTGTAACAAAGGAACCAGCCTAGTTACCAATGTGTTAAAAATCTTGTGCCATGGATCATTCTCATATTTGAAGCTAATTTGTACGATTAAGTCAGATCAGGTTAGGCTTTGCCAATGGAATTATCTGCCTCAAATGGTGTATCTCATTGCTGTTGTTAGTCCCCGTTAATTAGCAACCAAATAAAGAGGTGGAAGAGGATTTTATCCTTAGATGTGAAAAGGTAAAGAATAGACAGGATTGGAGAGTCAGATCATATCGTGTGAGAAATAATTATTTAATTTCGGCATTCCCCGTTGAAGGGCAGAAATGAGGCCAAATATTCCACTCCATTTGTTATATATATTCTTCTCTATATTTATCTGGTGATTAAAGAGTGGCCCATTGAATGAGTTAAATTAATATATAGTAGCCTTTGAATCTGGATTTGGATAAAAAAACTTGATATTTATTCCCTTAAAAAGTTAATTTGGACCATTCTAAACCTAAATTTTAAAATCCAAAAGGCCATTGAACATTGAACTTCTAGATGAAAACTATAATTTTGACATATACAAAGTATCTGATATAAAACAATACCTTGTGTTTTGGTGGGTCCTAAGATCATGCGGATGAGTCAACTACAAATTGGGCCAGATACAGCACGATTCTCCTGTCGGCCCACCCAAAGTTGCAGTGCAAGCAGTGAGGTATGTTCCCGCGAAAGTCTTGATTATAAGCTGCACACCATTTGTGCTTCACATTTTAGATGCGCAGTATCTTCAATTTTTTTATTTTAAATGTTTTTGAAGTGACTCTTAAGATATTCTAACTTTAAATGTAAGTCACGTTACTGTTTGATTATCTAAAAAATTAAAAATAAAATAAGTCGATGTTTAAAACAACGAGATTAACATTATTCATTTGATCTGATTTATGTTTTCATTTATTTATAGATAATTCAATAATGATGTGACTTATACCCCAAGTTAGGATACTTTAGGTGTCAATTCAATTTTTTTATAAGAAATAAAAAAATTTAAAGTAATTGTGCAACACACTCTAAGGGCCCATTTGATAAAAGTGCTGGGTGGGGGTAGAATACGCCGTCCGCCTGCACCGGGCGAACAGCGTATTCGACCCTCCGACTGGAATGAGTAATCTCCACAAAAACCCATGGTTTTGTAGTATTCTCACGTTAACCGGGGTTAAATCTCAATTTTTATCAAAGTCTGTTTTGGCTGTTACCGGTAAAACCGGGTGCCCACCGAGTAATGCGCAAAACTCACATTGCGCTATTCGATTATCAAATGGGCCCTAAGTGTGCAATGAATCTTACTCTGATTATAAATAGAGAATTTTGCATGAATAACCATGTTAAATGTTTATTAGTGTCAAAGGACATCTTAAAATCATAATCCATACACTCTTTAAATAAAAATTACGACGAATGCCACTTTTGGTTACACGAATATCTGTGCCATGCTAGCATAATTTATATCTATTGTTTAGTGTCGAAGAGGGCAATCGTGATACCTACCTTTAAAGAGGGTATTTGTATAACTATATTTTTAAATATTTTTATCAATATTATTTATGTGAAAAATCTACAAAAGTTTTACTTGCTACATCCAGCTAGTTAGGTGTAGGTGCTCCCACTTGGATTATGTTATCCAATTTTGTGTTGTTGCTTGGATGGACCAACGCAGGACTAACTTATTCCATTAAATGACTGCTATGTATCATATGTGTATATGGACGGTACATTCTAAAATGAAAAACAAGGGCCCAAATAATTTTTGTATGGATGCCCTTGAACACCTAGAAATGCGCTCGAGCACATTCAAAAACATGAACATACATTTAATGAAACATCCAATCCCATGTGAATTCATTTAGGTGGCAACACAAGATTGGATAGCATAATATATATGTGGATTCTACCACACCAGACCTAGTTGCTTGGTGTGGTCCCATTTTGACAATAAACGTCTGGCCTGTCTAAAGAACTATCAAATCTGCCCTCAACCAAATGCAGTCCGCATTGGACAAAGTTGTCTCGGACCTGCTGCACTGCATAAAGTAGAGCTTTTTTTTCAAGTCAGCCTCAATCTGATTTACATGTGTACACCTCGGTCAATTACACACTTAAGGTGAGCATGGAACAAATTATTATTTTTTTATCTTTTAAATTCTTTTGTCATGCAGGGCCCACATCCCCTTAATTTCTCGTACAAAACACCGTCATTCGACGGCCTTAAAAATTAAAACAAAAAAGAGTGATTCAAGAAAAATTAGACTCAGCACTATTCATTGAATTTGATTTTTATTTTTAATTTTTTTAAGTTGTCAGATGGACCTGATACGATAAGTTAAGGAGATGCGAGTCTTATGTCATAAGAAAATTAAAAATAAAAAAATTAGTTTACATGGTGCACACCCTAGATGTGTAATTGGCCTAGGGTGTGCATTAAACATTTTTTGTTGAATTTAATCTTTGACTGAATAGTTGAAAAAATCAAAGAGAAAAAAAGATTACACACCCTTGTTTGCCGAAAATAATGAGTCAACCACTTTGGGCCCACTTAGGATCTCCAATCTTCTTTTGTGTTATTTTTTTAAGATTTTTGAACAAAGATTGGACAACATGGACGTGTAAATCAGATGGTGATAGGCCTATTTTTTTCAAAAAAATAAATTATACCACATACAATATAACAAGTAAACTTAAAGTTAACAAGCTCGTGCAAGAGAAAAGCGTGCACGGAGAGAGAAGCTTTATAGGGTGTTTGGTTGCTCTTTTTTACCTCTTTTTTCTCTCAATTTTAAAAAAAAGAGGAAGAGGTCTTATAACCCTATTTGGTATGTCTCTCCTAATTTTTAGGGAGATACTTTACTCCCGTGTAAATCTTCCTCAAAAAAAAAATAACACCAGACCAATTTTTTTTTAAAAAATTCTCTCCCACTCGCGACCCCTCCCCTCCCCCGCGTCTCTCCTTCCCTACGGCTTCCCCCCCCTGCGCAGCTTCCTCCGGCTCCCCCTCTGGCTCCGGCTACCCCCCCTGCGCAGCAGCCCCCCTCCCTCCGGCATCGGCTCCCCCCTGCGTAGCAGCCCCCTCCCCCCTTCGGCACCGGCTCCCCCCCCTGCGCAGAAGCCCCTTGCGGCCCCCTCCCTTCCCCCCGACGGTGCCCCCCCGACGGCGGCCCCCTCCCTCCTGCGGCCCCCTCCCCTCCCCCCGACGGCGTCCCCCTCCCCTCCCTCGGCAGCTCCCCCCCTTCCCCGGCGCCGGCTCCCCCCCTCTCTCCGGTCCCCCCCCCCCCCGGCAACCCCCTCCGCCGTCCGCCCTCCCCTCCCTCTCCCTCCCCCTCCCGTTTCCCCCCGCCGGCCTCCCCCTCCCCCTGCCTTCCCGCCTGCGGCCCTCCCCTCCCCTCCCCGGTAACTCCCTCCGCCGTCCTCTCCCTCCCCCTCCCGTTTCCCCCCGCCGGCCTCCCCCTCCCCCCGCGGCCTACCGCCTGCGGCCTCCCCCTCCCCGGCAACCCCCTCCGCCGCCGCCCTCCCCTCCCCTCCCTCTCCCTCCCCCTCCCGTTTCCCCCCGACGGCCTCCCCCTCCTCCTGCCTTTCCCCCCGCCGGCAACCCTCTCCGCCGTCTGCCAAACATGTTCTAATAAAATTTAAAATTTATGTTATTTTTACCAAACAGTTGAGACTTCTTTTTATCAAATTTAAAAGTTATGTTAAAAATCGACGTAGTATAATTTTGGAGGAAGAAACAGTTTTTAAAATAAAAATGCTCCCAAACACCCTATTAGAGACTCTTCCCCTTGGTCGTCGCCATGGCTGCCCCGAGAGGGGGGGGGGGGGGGGTGCTCCGCCCTCCCCTCCACCACCACCCTCTCTCTCTCCACCCCTTTCAGTCTCCCTTCGGCCTCCTCCCAGCCCTCTCCTTCTTCTTCCTCCCCCTCATGCCGCTGCCAACAGGTTCCTCCTACATGACTTGCAGCTCGAGCTCCTCCGTCCTGCTCAGCTTAGCTAGTAGTAGCAATGTGACTAGATTCCTCTCTGGCCTCTCACTCATCAAACACAATGTCTCGAGGTCCTCCTCCAGGTTCAGTTGCTGAAGATCATGGGAAGCGACCCCTCATTGCAAAACCGATGATTGTAGGAGCACCACCACTTGCTCTATTGCTTCATGCTGGTTCTCCATCGCCATCCCCCACACTTGCACCATCAGTGACTGCTTTGAAGAGATCCACCACAGGGCCAACATCCTAAGCCCACCAGCTTTGCACGAGTTGTGGTTGAGGCACAGCTCTTCCCTGCGGTCACTAGGGCCGTCCACTCTCTTCCCTTCACTGGGGATGGGGATCTTGCTCTCTACCTGTCGAACAAGGAGATCCAAGTCGCACTACTTCCCCTCCGATTCTCGATGGTTGTGAAGATGCCTTATGGCCGGCCTTCTTTCCAAGCAATCAAAGCCCATCTAAGGCAGTGGCTTGGCCTCGCCGGTGAGTTAGTCATCGGCGAGCTTGACAATAGGCACCTTCTCATCCAATATCTGAAAGAGAATGACTTCTTGAAGCTCCTCCTTTGACCTCAACTGACTATCCAACTATACCTCTTCAAGATCTTTCGGTGGTATCTATAATTCAAGTGTGGCACAGAGTTGCCCTCCGTGCCCATTTGGATTGGGTTCCTAGGTTTGAAATATCATTTGTTCCATGAGTACATTGTATGTTCTCTTGCTGGGCACATCGGCAATGTCCTCTAGGTTGTCCCACGGACCACTTAGCTCACCAACGCAATGACAATGCTTGCATGCATGGATTTGGACATTTGTCGATCTCACCCAAGTCGAGCATGGATCAGCTTGGGCTCTGGTGGCTACGCGTTGGAAATTCGTTACCCGCCTTGCTAGAATACTGCACCTGCTGCCTCCTTCTGGGTCACTCGGTGGCCTCATGTCGCCGTGCTTCTGGCTATGATCCATCACCTACCACGGAGTAGATAATGACCGCACGTGCTCCTCTTTAAAACTGGAGACGACGTCAATGGCGTACCAGAGCTGCCCCTCCGGCGTACAATGACGCCCCTATGCATGGAGCTAAGGCAGCGTCATCGGTGGCCTCGCTGTAGGCGGATGACATTGCTGGCACTTTTGCGGTGGCCGAACTTCCTACTGACGGCAATGACATCACTGGTGGTTCTGCCATGGCTGGGCCAGATGGCACCCTCGTCCCTCCGACGTGTCCTCAGACGGTCGTCATCTCCCTGCCGTCGAGCGATGTCAGGGCGGCACTAGCACTAGTTGTAATATCCCGGACCTTTCGGATCCTTCTTCGTGGGTCCCGGATCTAGTTTTCGGAGTGTCCGGCTCCGTTGTGTCCGAAATTTCGTTTCGGACATCTTTCGTGTTCGGATCGGCGCGATCCGGAGTCGTTTCGGAGGCCCGGAGGCGTTCCGCGGCTTTTTCCGCGTGTGTTTTCCGATTCCCGGTGTGTGTTTCGGCTTTTCTCTTCGGACGCTCGTTGCGGGTGAACCGGGCTGTTCACACGGACACGAGTGGTACCGTTGCGATCGGTGCGTTCCGAGGATCGCGGGGGTGTGATTTCCTAATTTTTGGAATTTTACGGATTTTCCGGGTTTTTCTATAAAACCCTTTTTCTTTTCTCTCTCCCCCACCATCTTCTTCTTCCTCTCTTCTTCTTCCTCCTTCCTCCTCCACCGTGTCTCCCTCCCTCTCCCTCTCTTCCTCCCGGTTGGCCACGGCGAGCTCCCCTCCGGCTGCAGACGGCGGCGGGGCGACGGCGCGGTGACGTGGGCGGCGGCGAGGCGGTCGTGGGGGCGTGCGGCGAGCGTGGGAAGCTTAAGGAAGAACGAGGGTTTTCAAGCGTTCTTCGCGATTCGTGGACGATCCGGCGGAGCATTCGCTCCATTGAGGTAGGGTGACGTTCCCTAGCTCTTCGCCGTTCTTTTCCGTGGTTTGTAGGCCGCGGGGAGGCCGAGAGAGGCATGTTTGGGCATTTCTGGGTTTTTCCATGTTTTGGGGGTGAGCCGCCCGATCTATGGTTTTAGCCCATGATTCTATGTTTTGGTGGCTTAGATGCATGCTAGGGGTCCCCAGGGGTCTTCCCCCTTGTTTTCCCCCTCTCCGGTGGAGGTACGGGGGCGTGGTTGGTGTTTTTGGGGTTTTCCCGCCGTAGCGTGCTCTGGGGCAAGCGACGGTCACTCCAGTGACCGTCACATGCTTGTAACGCCCCTAGAGGGGTGCGTTACTTCCCTGGGTGTTGGCCTTTGGGGTCGAGGGCTGTAACGGTCCTGCGACTGGCCGCCGTTTGCTAGTGACGCCCCTGGGCTGGGCCGTCACATGCGTTTCGACCGTTGGTTTTTGACCGTTGGGGGTCAGGCCATGTAACGCACCGAGATAGGCGCGTTACATGCGTGTAACGCACTGGGGCAGGAGCGTTACTTCCTGTTGTCCCCCATGTGGATGGGCCAAGCGACGCACTGGGCCCAGCGCGTTACTTACAAGCGACGCGCTGGGGCAGGCGCGTCACTTCCCTTTCCATCCCGAGCGTGAGGGCCATGCGACGCGCTGGTCTAGGCGCGTCACATGCGAGTAACGCACTGAGCCCGACGCGTTGCTTGCAAGCGACGCGCCAGGGTAAGCGCGTTACTTTCCCTGTGGTTTTGGAGGGTGTGGGGCGCCGTGTGACGGCCTGTCTCAGGCGCGTTACTTTCAAGCGACGCACTGGAGCAGGCGCGTCACTTCCCCTACCCCTCTGGCCGTGTGACGGTCTGCCTTAGACCGCCATTTGTAAGTGACGGCCCTAGAGTGGACCGCCATTTGGCTGTGACGGTCCAGGGTCGGACCGCCACTTCCTGTGTTGCCCCATGAGGGTGGCAACCTCGCTTTTCTCCGACCGTGGTCTCCGTGCGACGGGACTAGTGCGTGGGGTGATTCCCACACGTTGTCGGGCTTGGGCGTTGTTTTCCGTAACTTGAGAGTCTACTCCTTCAGTGACCCTCCACTAGTCGTAGCCTACTAGTACGCGTGTGCTAGTCGCACCAGGGAGTGGTGTACGGGCTGACCTTTAGAGACGGTTTGTGGACCGGTTACCGTTGGGCCCCACGTCTTGCAGCCAGAGTCCGGCTGAGGGGAAAACCGGTCAGAGGGCCAGACCAGGGACACGCGGTCTGTGTGTGCACACGTGGTTGGGGGCGGTTGGACCCACGTCGACGGGCGTGACCCCAGCTAGTCACTTGTTGTGGTTACTTGCACGGTGTTTGCGCCTCGGGTAGGACCTACCATGTCAGGCGGTTCACCTGCGGTGCGGTGTAAGACGTCAGGGGACGCTACCGGCTGTGCTTCTAGTGGGTGGTACTCCTGTCGAGTACGGAGTGTCAGACTGTCAGTCGTGTGTTTCCGACCTTCGGGTTTTGACGGTTCGACCGTTGAGTTTCGGTCTTCTCGTACCGTGGCACGTGTGCCGGTTTGCGTGCCGTTAGGGTCTAGTTCTGTAGAGTACAGGGCTTTCCTTTCCGAGGTACCTTCCTACCGCTAGGGTAGTGGTTTCTCGTTTTACGAGGTAGGGTTCGAGTGATCCCTACTGAGTCTTGTTCCGAGACTCATTCCCTGCGTGTTTTCACCGTGTTTCAGGTGAGGCGCCACCTTCGGGGAGCGTGTCAGGAGCGCAGCGGAAGCGTGGTGCGGGTGCCCAGAGGTAGTGCCAGAGGTCAGAGCCGGGGGATGCCCCGTGTAGCTGTACTTTTCTTTCTTGTCACTGTACTAGTCGTGGACTACTGTTGCTGTTGTTGTTATTTTATTGTGGACCATGTAAAATGTTAATTCATTTCCTGCTTAATATCTTAACTGTTTAATTTCTGCAATTATTTGTGATGCTTGTGTAGTTTCCACACCATCCTTTTAACCCTTCCGAGTCTTCGGGCTCGTGGGTGGCGGTGCGAGTCTCGGGTTATCGGGCCTTCCCGGTAATCGGATTCTCGGGTCGTTACAGCTGGTATCAGAGCGCGGTTGTGGAATTACATGGGAATTATAGGTAATTGTATTGGTCCACTAGTCCACAACGATGATGTACATGTGACGCTGGCATGGGGCACCGCGTGTTTTATTCTGACCTTCCGTTTCTGAGTTTTCTGTCTTGTGCTTCAGGAGCGAGGATGGCGCCGAGGAGGAGTTCTCGCTCTCAGCAGGGGCAGTCGGCTGGAGGTCAGGAGATCCAGTAGGGGGTCCAGAGGGACCAGGAGGAGCATAGCAGAGTTCCGGGAGCTACCGAGGCCGCGGATGCTGCGAGGGCTCCGGGGGCCGAGGGTTTTCTCCGTGGCATGTACCATCTCATGGCTCAGCAGTTCGGCGGAGAGGCCGGTGAGGGCTCGTCAGTCAGGGGTGGGCCAGGCCGAGCAGTGAGGGATTTCATGCAGTTCCATCCACCTTACTTTAGCGGCCAGGCAGACCCTGATGCGGCTCGTGATTGGCTTGATGAGATGGAGCGGGTGTTCAGTTCTGCGAAGAGTGCTGTCGAGGACAGAGTGGTGTTGGCCTACAACCAGTTGCAGGGTACGGCTCGGAGGTGGTGGTCTTCCGAGTGGAAGACGTCCTTTCAGCTTCGTCCGCTTGAGCAGATCGAGTGGGATGACTTTGTCAGTGCTTTCGAGCGTACGTACTGTCCAGATATTGTTGCTACGCAGCGGATGCGGGAGTTTCTGGAGCTGGTGCAGGGTGACATGTCCGTGTTGCAGTACAGGGCCCGATTTGTCGAGCTGGGTCGGTACGCACCTCATATCATGGAGCATGAGAGGGTGAGGACGACGCAGTTTGTGCAGGGCTTGAGGCTGGAGCTGAGGCACCATCTGATCGCGAATGGGGCCACTGATCTCGAGACGGCGTCTCGTGTTGCGATTTCCTTGGAGATGGATATGCAGAGGACTCGAGGACCGATCAGCCAGGGGCAGTCTGTGTCAGGTCGCAGCCAGCAGTCGGCTACTCAGCAGCAGGGTTTCTTTCAGTCTGCGTCGGGTGGTTCAGGAGTACCGGCATCGGCAGCTTCGGTGACAGGATCTGCGTCCTTTGGCACGAAGGTCAAAAAGTTCTTCAAGAGAGGGTTCGGCAAGAAGAAGTCCAGGGATCAGGGGCAGGCTTCATCGGGCAGTGTGCAGCAGCCGTTTCCTTTGCAGCGACAGGGATCGGTGGGTGGATCGCGAGGACCTTGTCCACGGTGTAGTGGGACCCACCCAGGCAGGCAGTGCACGGCGCCGATCATCTGTTTTCGGTGTGACCAGCCAGGGCACATGGCGCGTGACTGTCCTCAGAGGCCGCCGCAGCAGCAGGTTTCCCAGCAGCAGCAGCAGCAGGGACAGTATCCGCCGCTACCCAGGTCAGCTAGTGTGGGAGGCAGGCAGAGAGCTCGTGGCCAGATCACGCACTTGACCAGGGCAGAGGCAATGGCGTCGCAGCTCGTGGAAGGTACCGTTCAGATTTTGGGTTGTGCGGCTCGGGTTTTATTTGATTCTGGCGCGTCTCATTCGTTCATTTCGGAGGATTTCGCGTCGAGCGTCGAGGAGCCGGTGACCCAGTTGTCCTGTGATTTGGCTGTGGAGTTGCCTTCGGGTGACTTTATGGTCACTCCGTATTGCTTCGACCAGGTTCCGGTGTGGATCGATGGGCGGAGTATGCCAGGCAGGTTGTATGCGTTGCAGCTTCGGGATTACGACGTGATTCTAGGCATGGATTGGCTCGAGACTCATGGAGCGGTGGTGGATTGTGGGATGAAGAGGGTCTACTTCCAACATCCGAGCAAGAGGACCTTCTATTTCCAAGGTATCCGTTCCGCCTCTTCTCGATTTCTTATCTCTGCTATTCGAGCCCGTCGATTGCTTGATTCAGGTTGTCAGGGTTTTCTCGCGTCTGTGGTTGTGTCTGACCGGATGGAGCCGAATGTCGAGGACATTGCGGTGGTGTGCGAGTTTCCCGATGTTTTTCCTGAGGAGTTGCCTGGATTACCTCCCCAGCGGGAAATCGATTTCGTGATCGAGGTTGTACCTGGTACGGGACCTTTGGCGAAGGCTCCCTACCGTATGGCCCCCGCGGAGTTGAGGGAGTTGAGGGCGCAGTTGCAGGAACTGTTGGCCAAGGGGTACATTCGTCCGAGCTTTTCCCCTTGGGGTGCGCCCGTGTTGTTTGTGAAGAAGAAGGACGGTAGTCTGCGGTTGTGCATTGACTATCGACAGCTGAATGAAGTGACCATTAAGAACAAGTATCCATTGCCGCGGATTGATGACTTGTTCGACCAGCTGCAGTCCGCGCGAGTGTTCTCGCGGATTGATTTGCGGTCCGGTTACTATCAGCTGAGAATTCGCGAGTCCGATGTGGAGAAGACTGCGTTCAGTACGAGGTACGGGCATTATGAGTTTCTGGTGATGCCGTTTGGGCTCACCACTGCCCCAGCAGCCTTCATGGACTTGATGCAGAGGGTGTTCCACCCGTATTTGGACCAGTTCGTGGTCATCTTCGTGGATGACATCCTTGTTTATTCGCGGTCTGCTGAGGAGCATGCGTACCATTTGGGTGTGGTGCTGCAGACGTTGCGAGATCACCAGTTGTATGCGAAGCTCAGCAAGTGCGAGTTTTGGCTCAGTGAGGTGCACTTTCTGGGGCACGTGATTTCTGGTGATGGCATTTCCGTGGATCCCGCCAAGGTCGAGGCTGTGATGCAATGGCCGAGGCCGAGGTCGGTGACGGAGATCCGGAGTTTCTTGGGGCTTGCGGGTTATTATCGCCGGTTTATCCAGGATTTTTCCCGCATTGCGACCCCGATGACGAGGCTCACGCGGAAGGATGTGCCTTTCGTCTGGTCCGAGGAGTGTGAGCAGAGCTTTAGGGAACTGAAGAGATTGCTCACCTCGGCTCCGGTGTTGGTTTTGCCTCCTGGATCGGGAGGTTTTGTGGTGTGTACAGATGCTTCCGGCGTCGGATTGGGTGCTGTTCTGATGCAGCATGGTAGAGTGGTGGCTTATGCATCTCGGCAGCTAAAGCCCCATGAGGAGAACTACCCTACCCATGACCTTGAGTTGGCGGCAGTGATCTTCGCGCTGAAGATCTGGAGGCATTATCTGTACGGTGAGAAGTTCGAGGTGTTCACTGACCATCAGAGTTTGAGGTATGTGTTCTCGCAGAGAGATCTGAACCTCAGACAAAGGCGTTGGATGGAGTTCATGAAGGACTATGACTTCACCCTGTCTTATCAGCCGGGCAGGATGAATGTCGTCGCCGATGCCTTGAGTAGGAAGGTTGCGGTCAGTACCTTGATGCTGAGGAAGTGGAGGCTCTGGGAACAGGTGCCCGAAGTATCTTTCAGGCTCAAGATTCCCCAGGAGCCAGGGTTGGCAGTGCTTGCGAGTCTGACTGTCACTCCTGCTATTCGTCGTCAGGTGACAGAGGCTCAGCATGCGGACCCTGAGTTGCCCCGGATTCTTGCGATGGCTGATGTGGAGCTCGGCGAGGACGGTGCTGCGAGGTTTCGTGGCAGGCTGTACGTCCCAGCGGAGGAGCAGGTTCGTCCTGCGGTGTTACGCGAGGCTCATGGGAGCAGGTACACTGTGCACCCGGGTGCGACGAAGATGTATCGGAACTTGCGGAGGCAGTTCTGGTGGCCTGGCATGAAAAGAGATGTGGCCGAGTTTGTGGCCAGGTGCCTGATCTGCCAGCAGGTGAAGGCAGAGCATCAGCGACCAGGCGGTACTCTCCAGCCCTTGGATGTTCCTGCTTGGAAGTGGGACCATGTGACCACGGATTTTGTGGTGGGGTTGCCCAGAACCCCGAGTGGGCAGGACAGTATCTGGTTGCTGGTGGATCGGCTGACGAAGGTGACGCGGTTGCTACCGGTCAAAGTCAGCTGGAGCGTGCCTAAGTTGGCTCGTCTTTATGTGGAGCGGATCGTGCCGTTGCATGGGGTTCCCATTTCGATCGTGTCGGATCGGGATCCGCGCTTCACTTCTGGATTCTGGAGGAGTTTCCAGCGAGCTCTTGGCACGGAGTTGGCATTTAGCTCGGCGTATCATCCACAGTCAGATGGTCAGTCTGAGAGGACCATTCAGACTTTGGAGGACATGCTGAGATCCTGCTGCCTGGAGTGGCAGGGGAGTTGGATTCATCACCTACCGTTAGTGGAGTTTGCCTATAACAACAGCTTTCATTCGAGCATCGGCATGGCTCCTTATGAGGCATTGTATGGGCGTCCTTGTCGGACTCCACTTGATTGGTTTGAGGTGGGTGAGCGTGTTTTGACGGGACCGGAATTGGTGCAGCAATGTGTGGATGTTGTGCACCTGGTTCGTCAGAACATGTTGGCGGCCCAGAGTCGGCAGAAGAGCTATGCTGACCGTAGGCGGCAGCCCCTCGAGTTCGCCGTGGGCGATCATGTGTTCTTGAGAGTTTCTCCGATGAAGGGGGTGATGCGGTTTGGACGGCGTGGGAAGCTGAGTCCCCGCTATATTGGTCCTTTCGCGATTGTGGAGCGCATCGGTGAGGTTGCTTACCGGTTGCAGTTACCCTCTGAGTTGGCGTCGGTGCATGACGTGTTCCACGTCTCTATGTTGCGGAAGTATATGCCCGATGACTCTCATGTGCTCGAGTTTTCCGTTTGGCCTGAGGTGACTCCAGATCTTTCTCTCCCAGAGTTTCCGATCCGCGTGGAGGATAGGCGAGAGCAGCGCCTGCGGAACAAGGTCATTCCCTTGGTAAAGGTCGTGTGGCAACGACACTCTGGTGGTGAGGCTTCGTGGGAACGTGAGGACGAGATGCGTCAGCAGTTCCCGTACCTGTTTGAGTGAGTCTTCCTCTTCTTTCCCCTTGGGTTGTTCTCAATTTCGAGGACGAAATTCCTTAAGGGGGGAGGGCTGTAATATCCCGGACCTTTCGGATCCTTCTTCGTGGGTCCCGGATCTAGTTTTCGGAGTGTCCGGCTCCGTTGTGTCCGAAATTTCGTTTCGGACATCTTTCGTGTTCGGATCGGCGCGATCCGGAGTCGTTTCGGAGGCCCGGAGGCGTTCCGCGGCTTTTTCCGCGTGTGTTTTCCGATTCCCGGTGTGTGTTTCGGCTTTTCTCTTCGGACGCTCGTTGCGGGTGAACCGGGCTGTTCACACGGACACGAGTGGTACCGTTGCGATCGGTGCGTTCCGAGGATCGCGGGGGTGTGATTTCCTAATTTTTGGAATTTTACGGATTTTCCGGGTTTTTCTATAAAACCCTTTTTCTTTTCTCTCTCCCCCACCATCTTCTTCTTCCTCTCTTCTTCTTCCTCCTTCCTCCTCCACCGTGTCTCCCTCCCTCTCCCTCTCTTCCTCCCGGTTGGCCACGGCGAGCTCCCCTCCGGCTGCAGACGGCGGCGGGGCGACGGCGCGGTGACGTGGGCGGCGGCGAGGCGGTCGTGGGGGCGTGCGGCGAGCGTGGGAAGCTTAAGGAAGAACGAGGGTTTTCAAGCGTTCTTCGCGATTCGTGGACGATCCGGCGGAGCATTCGCTCCATTGAGGTAGGGTGACGTTCCCTAGCTCTTCGCCGTTCTTTTCCGTGGTTTGTAGGCCGCGGGGAGGCCGAGAGAGGCATGTTTGGGCATTTCTGGGTTTTTCCATGTTTTGGGGGTGAGCCGCCCGATCTATGGTTTTAGCCCATGATTCTATGTTTTGGTGGCTTAGATGCATGCTAGGGGTCCCCAGGGGTCTTCCCCCTTGTTTTCCCCCTCTCCGGTGGAGGTACGGGGGCGTGGTTGGTGTTTTTGGGGTTTTCCCGCCGTAGCGTGCTCTGGGGCAAGCGACGGTCACTCCAGTGACCGTCACATGCTTGTAACGCCCCTAGAGGGGTGCGTTACTTCCCTGGGTGTTGGCCTTTGGGGTCGAGGGCTGTAACGGTCCTGCGACTGGCCGCCGTTTGCTAGTGACGCCCCTGGGCTGGGCCGTCACATGCGTTTCGACCGTTGGTTTTTGACCGTTGGGGGTCAGGCCATGTAACGCACCGAGATAGGCGCGTTACATGCGTGTAACGCACTGGGGCAGGAGCGTTACTTCCTGTTGTCCCCCATGTGGATGGGCCAAGCGACGCACTGGGCCCAGCGCGTTACTTACAAGCGACGCGCTGGGGCAGGCGCGTCACTTCCCTTTCCATCCCGAGCGTGAGGGCCATGCGACGCGCTGGTCTAGGCGCGTCACATGCGAGTAACGCACTGAGCCCGACGCGTTGCTTGCAAGCGACGCGCCAGGGTAAGCGCGTTACTTTCCCTGTGGTTTTGGAGGGTGTGGGGCGCCGTGTGACGGCCTGTCTCAGGCGCGTTACTTTCAAGCGACGCACTGGAGCAGGCGCGTCACTTCCCCTACCCCTCTGGCCGTGTGACGGTCTGCCTTAGACCGCCATTTGTAAGTGACGGCCCTAGAGTGGACCGCCATTTGGCTGTGACGGTCCAGGGTCGGACCGCCACTTCCTGTGTTGCCCCATGAGGGTGGCAACCTCGCTTTTCTCCGACCGTGGTCTCCGTGCGACGGGACTAGTGCGTGGGGTGATTCCCACACGTTGTCGGGCTTGGGCGTTGTTTTCCGTAACTTGAGAGTCTACTCCTTCAGTGACCCTCCACTAGTCGTAGCCTACTAGTACGCGTGTGCTAGTCGCACCAGGGAGTGGTGTACGGGCTGACCTTTAGAGACGGTTTGTGGACCGGTTACCGTTGGGCCCCACGTCTTGCAGCCAGAGTCCGGCTGAGGGGAAAACCGGTCAGAGGGCCAGACCAGGGACGCGCGGTCTGTGTGTGCACACGTGGTTGGGGGCGGTTGGACCCACGTCGACGGGCGTGACCCCAGCTAGTCACTTGTTGTGGTTACTTGCACGGTGTTTGCGCCTCGGGTAGGACCTACCATGTCAGGCGGTTCACCTGCGGTGCGGTGTAAGACGTCAGGGGACGCTACCGGCTATGCTTCTAGTGGGTGGTACTCCTGTCGAGTACGGAGTGTCAGACTGTCAGTCGTGTGTTTCCGACCTTCGGGTTTTGACGGTTCGACCGTTGAGTTTCGGTCTTCTCGTACCGTGGCACGTGTGCCGGTTTGCGTGCCGTTAGGGTCTAGTTCTGTAGAGTACAGGGCTTTCCTTTCCGAGGTACCTTCCTACCGCTAGGGTAGTGGTTTCTCGTTTTACGAGGTAGGGTTCGAGTGATCCCTACTGAGTCTTGTTCCGAGACTCATTCCTTGCGTGTTTTCACCGTGTTTCAGGTGAGGCGCCACCTTCGGGGAGCGTGTCAGGAGCGCAGCGGAAGCGTGGTGCGGGTGCCCAGAGGTAGTGCCAGAGGTCAGAGCCCGGGGATGCCCCGTGTAGCTGTACTTTTCTTTCTTGTCACTGTACTAGTCGTGGACTACTGTTGCTGTTGTTGTTATTTTATTGTGGACCATGTAAAATGTTAATTCATTTCCTGCTTAATATCTTAACTGTTTAATTTCTGCAATTATTTGTGATGCTTGTGTAGTTTCCACACCATCCTTTTAACCCTTCCGAGTCTTCGGGCTCGTGGGTGGCGGTGCGAGTCTCGGGTTATCGGGCCTTCCCGGTAATCGGATTCTCGGGTCGTTACACTAGTGGTAGTGCCGCATGATGGGGTCATCTCCTCTATTTGTAAGGTAGCCTCCAATGGTGTGGATCGTCCCACGTGGCATAGTGAGACTCCTGTGTTTCCAACCTTACTCTTGCCGAACGGTGCTACACCAATTGAAGAAGGTGAAGCTAAGTGTGTAATTGACTAGGGTGTGCTCTAAGGCCGCGTTTGAGAACGGCCGTTGCCTTTTCATTCTCCACAAAATTCACTGACCGTACAAATGACAGACATATAGAGGATCTGTAACGATTCATAATCTCAGAGATCTTCTTTACACTTACTTTTGAGGATTATCGGATGAAGTCAATTTTGTATCTAAATTTCTTTCCTCTGACTTTTTTTTGAGCGCTCAAAAGCCCGTACGTCTCATTCCATTTGATAAAGTTTAAAAGTTGTCGAGAGATTTACACTCCGAAAGTAACATCGGTCGTGTTATCAAACGGTGCCTAAGCGTAACTTTAGATGAAAAATCAAAATTTGAAAAGTTGAAGGCTGGAGTCAACTCATCCGGGGTTGACAGACCACCAAGAAAACCAAGGTGTTCACTGCTTTTTTATTTTCTTCTCTTGTTTTTACTCTTCCAGTATCATCAGGTCAAGGTCGGTGTGTTAAGGTGATATGTTCCATCGTCTCGTTCAAATTAAATGGTATTTATGGTATGTGACCTGTATACGAATAAAAGACTCCACAAGGGAGAGGCTCTTTTCTCACGAGTAATCTGAGATTTGACCGTTGGAATGGGAGCCGTCCATCGAAACGCCATCATCCAAGTTACTCCCTGTTTTCATCAGGCTCCAAGGTCCAACCCAACTAGGGAGAATCCAATGTTAACAGTTAGCGGTCTTGGCATTGAAAGGTCTTTTATGTACTACTGCCGACCAAATGAAAGGGGAAGAAAAAGGAGAGACATCAATTCAATTTCGAACTCGTACACTCCACCTAAATGCGATCAAGTGTCCACTAATATGTTATTTTGGGTTAAGATATGTTCATTGGTTATTTTGGTTAAGATGGGTTAAGATATATTACCTCACGACGTAGAAATGCGGGTCTCACGGACACTCCTCGCACACATGGAAGTTATCCGGAGCCGGATAACGTGTATTCGAGCCCATGGACACTCGAATACCCTGCCCTACCCCATTGTCAAATAGAACCTAAGAGAAGGGGGCACAAAGGTGGTGCACCGTGTGCGACTTTTCTTTTTCCTTCTTCTTTCTCAATTGCCATGCGGAACGGCAACCAACGGGCACACAGAAACTACCTCGACGCGGCCAAAACAGGATTTTTTAGACCCGTTTGATAATCGAGCCCGATTAATATCTTTGTGTGTGAAAAGAGAGATGAGACCCACCGCTCTCTCTCTCTCTCTCTCTCTCGTCTGTTCTCCCACCTTAACCCGTTCTCGAATTGGCCCTTTAGGTGCACCTGACAGCGGATAACACAGGCCCATGTGGTTCGTGTTGGAATTTGTGTTTTAAATTTTAAAACATTTGAGTCTCTCTTTATATTGTTTAGTCCCACATTAGAAAATGGAAAAAGTTTCCATTTGTTTTTAGTTGGGACTTGTGTCTTCATTGTGTATACCTTTGAGGAGACTATGGAGGTTGACCCATTTGGGCTAGTGGGCTCCTTGACCCATATCCTCTATTTCACACACGCGCGAATTGCCTTGCCTTCAAGTGGCCGTGTCGTGCGTGCGTGTGATTCTCATTAGATTATTTTATTTTTATTTTAGTTTATTTTGTGACCGTTTGACTACGCGTCTCTTGGATTCTCTCCGCGTCTCTTCGGATTCCCTTCCTTGGGCGGTTGTGTGTGACTCGGTCTAGGGTCGCTTCCCAAGGGGGTATATGACGAGGGTCGTTTTTCTGGGAGAGTCACGGTTTTCGGTTCTCTCTAACCCGAAAGCTATCTCTCACGAACTCCTCTCTCCCTTCGTCTTCTTCCTCCTGCAAGAGCCATCGGTCTTTGTGGTGTTCGCCCCCGGCAACGCGAGTTGGAGTGCACCTTCGCGTCGCCACCGGTTCTGGGTCGTCGTATCTTGGGGGAAGTTCTGTCGCGAAGCCTATCTGCACCGGAATAGGGGCGGAACGACTCTAAAGAAAGTGAATACGCGCTTCGACCTGTGTTTGATCCTCTTGATCTTAATTCCCGTTGATTTCTGTGCTTCGATCTAGTAGAATATCTCTACCCGTGCATTACTATTTTCTATCAGTTCGCCACCTTAAGACTTACGAAGCCCACGTTGAAGCCACGGTTCACGGAATTTTCTGTTCCTCTCAGGTGGTCAGGCCCTTAAAAGAAGTCTGGATCTTTGTAAGAGAGGATCGGATTCCAGCAGCCTTCAACAAAAAGTTACCACATATTCTTGAAAATTTCTCAAGTCGATTCCGTTCATCCCTTTATCTTGTTTAACTAGTTTCAAATATAATAAAGATCAAATAAAGATAACGACAACATAGCATTATATTTATCTGCTCGACATCATATTAATGTACTTAGTGTTGTATCCATGCGTTCAATGTATATACAATGTTGGGAAAATAAATACGATGCTAAACAGATAAATGCAACATTATATTAACGTTGTGTTTGCCCGTGCTATGTTTTATTTGGAATCGGTTGAGATTGAAGGAGTTAAAAAGTGACAGAGGAAGAGCTAGAGGGATGTGTGCCGGTCTCCCATTAGAGGATGTTGTAGTCCAACCCTCTTTTGCATTAAAAGAGAATTCGAGCTTCCTCAAAAGATGTGTGAAGCCTCTCTTCTCATCCCCATCTCACAGGACCTTGTAAGGTAGTAGGCATCATAGGTACTCGTGAACTTTTAATTACATGTGCGAGGCCACCAAAAGGACCGAAACAATGTTAAAAAAATTATTGGGTGAGTCAAAGTCGTATTTTTTGGGCATTTGAGATTAAAATTCCAGTAAACCCAAGTTACAGAACTCATTTATCTGAAATTTCGAAATAGATGTTAATTTTTTTTTTTTGGATAGATAAGTTAAGAGCGGAGATGAGAAAAGCTACGACTTTCGTCGACCGTGGTAAGATTTGAACTCACAATCTCCCCCGTACAAAGGAGAGTAGTGAATTTTATATAATGAATGTAATAATGAACTTGTTATATGTAGATAAATCGGCGTACGTAAATTCATAATGATCGAATTTAAGTAGATCAATCAACGAGCCTAGACCAATTTTGATAGTCCTATATGCACATGTGAACTTCTGTATAAGCATCACAAAGCTCCAGTCTTCAGATGTGGGATGGACAGTTTCAGATTTTACGTACATTGGGTCGATTTTCAGGGTGGCTTTTAAATTCAACCCATGGTGGAGGTTGCTAGGTGTGACTTGAATCTGTGAAGAGTTGGAGTCGGATTAGGATTTCGGGTCAGTTAGTCTAACTGGGTTCTAGTCGAAGTCCAATGGTGATTCTAAGGTCTACTAGATGGAGCGCTAATAGGATTGAGAATTGATGGGTATCCTCCTGAAAATTCTTGCTCTCTATGTGTGTGCATGCATCGCCTCCATGGGCATGACTCTGATACTACTTGTAGCAGAATCGAACCTACGGATATGACACACACAATTACACATCGAGAACCAGCAATTTCAGGAGGAAACACATAGACTGATGCATGCACACACATATAGAGAACAAGAAATTTTAGGAGGAAACCCTATCTTCACGGGTGGCTCCGCGAACTCCCGATGCCCTTGACATGAGCCACCTCTGGAGTTTATATAGGAGGATATCTATCAACTCCCAATCCTACCAGAATTCCATCTAGTAGAGCCCAGTACACCCAGAATCTCAACCGGACTTCGACCAGAACTCACATAGACTCTAATAACTGACCTAGAGTCCTAATCCTACTCCGACTCCTTTACATATTTGAGCCATACCTAACACTTCTGTGTCGAGACACAAGCCGCCATCTCTTGCCCCCACATTCCTCTCTGTTAGAAATAAACAGTGTATCGGGACAATCCCATGGCAATAAACGGATCATAACACATATAAGACAAACCATAGTAAAAATACATACGGGATTGATGCAAACAAGAACAACCAAGAAGTAACATAAATAAACATGATTGTATAATAGCAAATATGAGAAAAACTATAAGAAGTAGAGGCGCCTCAAGAAGACTCCCCTTAGAGAAGATATCGCCCCCACAAGGATGGTGCGGCGGGTGTAGCGATCTTCCCCCAGGATACGGCTACTAACACAAGATACTTAAGCACACTCTTAAGAATCTTATAAACATGCTATACGGGAAACCTAGATCTCAAAAAAAAAATTGTATAGGTTAAAGAACATGCACCGAACACCGAAGAACAAGAGCCGCCAAAGCAATAAGAGAGGACGTCATCCGCGGTGAGGAAGACGACGAACAGAGAGCGGCAACGGCGGTGCGCGTCGAACGGCGAGCAGCAGAGGGAGACGAGAGACAGAGAGCACAGTCGCGCAGCGATTCCTCGAGAGAGTGATAGCACAAAAGACAGGATAACCCGTAATTAGGGTAACTCTAATTACCCCCTTTTGTAACCACGCCCGCGACAGTTCGCCTCCGTAACGGCAAGTTCGGAGATCCCTCTTTCTCTCCAAGAAAAGGGCAAAACGGTAAAAGGAAATCCAAATAAAAAGGTGCAAGGGCAAGCCGGCTGGACCCACACCACACACACGCGCGCCCGCCCAGCCCCGGCCGGCCCGGCGCGTGCGTGCATGTGATAGGCCCTAGCTTACCTCCACTATTGTCTATAAGACATAGTCCAGAGGGTCCTAGGAACTATAAGGACCCCTCTCCTCTTTGTATTTTCCAATGTGGGACAAAAGTCCCCACACAAAACACAACACTTGAGGTAGCACCCTTTGGACAAACCTTTGAGTTCCCTTTTCTTAAATATACTCCCAATCTTCTTCAACCTAACATTCCCCCACAAACTCAAGGTTTGATAAAAGGGAAACTACAGAAGAGACATGAACATATCATGCTTTCAGTAAAGGTACCTTTCGGGTTTGAACCTTCACCGGAGTGTTCCAATTTTCACTCCCACAGAATCAAAGTGAATTAAATCTTGAACTTGATTCTTTTTGTGAAAGTTACTTATAGAAAAACAACATGATACAAGGTTTCATTGGTAGCAATATGAATAATTGGCACTTTGAGGGCCATATGCCCAATCCTGTTTCAAGAGCACTTTCAGGAATAACCCAATTCCTTAACTGCGGCCTCACAGTAATACTCATATAGGTGGGCTTCTCCAAGGATGCACTGCTAACATCCTGCCTTACCAGGCTTGAACCCATTAAAAGTATACAACTTAACCTTAACTTGCAGTAGTAGGCACTAACTTGTTTAGGATTACAGGGGAGGAACTCAGATACAAAGTATCTATTTAAACAAGTGCCTTCCAGTCCTCTCATCAGCTTGTTATTACCACATTGAACATTCTTCATAGGATCTCTACTCAGATAGGTTGGGTTGCCACTGCAGGAGAACAAAAGATGGGTTTCAATCACATCCCCATCCTAAACTTTTGGACTTGACGTTTGTTAAGTCCTTTAGTCAGAGGATCAGCCATGTTATCCTTGGTACCAACAAAATCCACGGCTATCACTCCCTGAGACACTAATTCCCTTACAGACTTAAGTCTGAGTTGAATGTGTCTCCTTTCTTTTTGATTGTACTTTGAACTTTTAATCTTTGCAATTATGGTTATATTGTCACAATGCACAGATATCGCAGGTATAGACTTACTCATCATAGGAAGTTCAGAAAAGAGACCCCTGATCATTTAGCCTCCATACCAGTAGTATCCAAAGCACACAACTCAGCCTCAAATGTAGACCGAGACAAGATGGTTTGTTTAGTCGACCTCCAGGCAACTGCACCACCTCCCAAGGTAAAGACATACCCTGTGACACCATTGCTCCCTGAGTTTTCAGCTATCCAGCTTGCATCACTATATCCCTCAAGAACAGCAGGGAATTTTTGAAAATGCAAGCGTAGGGTCATGGTACCCTTTAGATACCTCAGCACCCTATCCAAGCCTTCCCAGTGAGTATGGTCAGGACATCTTGTGTATCTACTGAGTTTAGACACATCATATGAAATGTCTGGTCTAGTACAGTTTGCAAGATACATTAAGCTTCCTATAACTTGAGAATATCGCAATTGAGACACAGGATCACCACTCTTATTCTTACAGAAAAGTTTAGAATGATCATAGGGTGTACAGACAGCTTTGCAATTCTGATAGCCAAATTTCTCCAAAACTTTCTCAACATAATGAGATTGAGAAATCGCTATCCCTTCAGCTGATCTAGTAAGAGTCAGCCCCAGAATTACAGTTGCCTCACCCATATCCTTCATTTCAAATTTGCTATTTAAGAATGATTTGGTCTCAATTATGATTCCCAAATTGCTCCCGAACAACAAGATATCATCTACATATAGGCACAAGATTACATATTCATTACCCTTAACTTTGTGATAGATACACTTATCAAACTCATTGACTATAAAGCCAAATGATATGATAGTCATATCAAATTTTTCATGCCATTGCTTAGGGGCTTGTTTCAAACCATACAGAGACTTGATAAGTCTACAAACTTGATTCTCACTACCCAGAGCCACAAATCCTTCAGGCTGATCCATATAAATCTCTTCATCAAGATCACCATTAAGAAAGGCAGTCTTGACATCCATTTGATGGACGGTGAGATTATATAAGGAAGCCAGTGCTACAAGCACCCTGATTGTGGTCATCCTAGTGACAGGGGAATATGTATCAAAGTAATCTATTCCCTCCATTTGTTTGAAACCCTTAGCAACTAGCCTAGCTTTATACTTGTCAATGGTCCCATCTGGCTTTAGTTTCTTCTTAAAGACCCATTTGCATCCAATGGTTTTAGAACCAGGAAGAGGATTAACTAACATCCAAGTGCCATTGGCAAGGATGGAATCCATCTCACTCTTGATGGCATCCTTCCAATGCCTAGCTTCAGGTGAAGCCATAGCATCTCGAAAGGTTGGAGGATCACCCGTGATCTGGAAGGTAATAAAATCACTACCATAATCCTTGGCTATCCTCGGTCTTTACTCCTTCTTGGTTCAACCTCTTCCTGATCACTAGTATCAGGATTAGGTACGGACGCATCAGCCCTCACATTTGTCATTCTTTCCACATGTTCTGGAATAGAATCAGATGTAGAAGCTACAGTCTCAGAAGACAGATGTTGAGTCAAATCAGTCTTCATGGGAAAAATATTTTCGAAGAACGTGGCATCGCGAAACTCGACTATGGTATTAACATCTATGCCAGGAATTTCTGATTTGACAACTAGAAACCTGTACGCATAACTATTTTCAGCATAGCCTAAGAAGATGTCTTAGGCCCTAGTTTCTTTCTCTTGTGCTCAGGAACAAGTACCTTTACAAGGCACCCCCACACTTTGAGAAATTTCAAACTAGGTTTCCTATTTCTCCAAAGTTCTATTAGACTACTGTCTTTATGTTTCAGGGGAATATGGTTCAGAATAAGGCAAGCCGTATTCAAAGCTTCCCCCCACATGTATTTTGGTAGTCCTGAACTCTGCAGGAGAGAGTTGACCATGTCAATAAATACCCGGTTCTTCCTTTCTGCTATCCCATTAGACTGAGGAGAGTATGGGACAGTTGTTTCATGAATAATGCCATGATATTGGCAATATTCCACAAACAAACTCGAAGTATACTCTCCTCCTCTATCAGACCTCAACCTTTTAAGAACTCGGCCAGATTGTGTTTCTGCTTCCTTTTTAAAGATGATAAATTTTTGTAAAGCCTCATCTTTGGACTTAAGCAGATACACATAACAATATTTACTACAATCATCTATAAAAGTAATGAAATATTTTTTATGATCCCTAGTCAACACACCATTAAACTCACAAATATCTGAGTGCACAAGATCCAAAATTTATGAATCTCTAACCACATAATGAAAAGATTTTCTTGGTTGTTTAGCCTGTACACAGATATCACATTTATTGGTTTTATCAATAATATGTTCAGGAATCAATTTCAGGTTCATCATACGTTTCAAAGCATTGAAATTAAGATGACCCAGACGTGCATGCCATAATTTAGATGAATCTATAATATTATAAGCAACATGAACAGAAGTAGAAATTGAAGCACTGTCATCCACATATCTATTCATCACATGATCCACAAAGATTTTAAATAAATCATCAGAAAGATAACCTTTAGCAATAAAAGTCTTCAAATATAGTATGACAACTTTATTACATTTAAAGTTTAGTTCATAACTCTCTCTTACTAAAACAGAACCAGATAAGATATTCCTCTTGACACTAGGAACATGGTACACTAAGGAAAGAGTAAGAACACGCCCTGAAGTAAACTTCAGGTTCACACGTCCAACTCCTACCACCCTAGCTTTACTTCCATTTCCCATTGTCACGGAGCGATCATGGATTTCCTGATAAGACATAAAGTTAGCCCTGTCAGCACATAAATGCACATTGGCTCCAGTGTCCACCAGCCATTCATTTGGTTCATAAATAGTAAACAACTGAGGATTAAGAGAAACATACTCCATACCAGAAGAAGATCCCCCAGTCACTACATTGACCTGTGCTGAGATTTCATGGGTCAGCAGGGTCTTGTTCAGCAATTTTTCTTTCTTTTTGGGACAATCATTGCGCATGTGACCCTTATCACCACACGTCCAGCACTGTCCTAGTACCTTCTTCTTCTTTATCTTTCCCTTAGGTTTCATCTGCAAAGTGGAATCAACATTGACCTTGCCTTTTGAATCTTTACCCTTCTGTCTCATTACTAGGTTTGCACTTGCATCCACAGGCATATTAGGCTTTTCCTTTCTATGTTCCTCTTCAATGGCTATAGCCCTCATTAAGTCATCAAGAGAGATGGCCCCTTTGCGATGCTTTAGGCCCATGCCAAAATTCTCCCAGGATCTAGGCAACTTCTCTATGATGCACATGACTTGAAGCTTTTCAGACATTTTCATGTCTGCTTCAGCCAAGCCATGGAACATAAGTAGAAGCTCATGTGCCTGTTCCCCTATAGACTTATTCTCGACCATCTGGAATTTAAGGAACTTGCCCACGGAGTACTTTTCCAGACCTTGGTCTTCGGTGTTGTACTTCCGATCAAGTTCATTCCACAGAGCTTTAGTAGTTTTAAAGGTGGAAGTGCTATAGACATCAAACATGATGTCAGACAGTGCAGCCAGAATGCACACATGTCCTAACCTGTATCTAGTATTCCACTCTTCAGCCTTCTTAGCACTCTCGGGGTCGTTTTCATCTATCACAGGGGGGTCCGATTCTATCAACGAGATTAGACCAACCATGGTGAACCACATCTTCATGTGTTGTTGCCAACGCTTAAAGTGTTGTCCGGAAAACTTCGCAGGCATCCCAGACATATCCACCCTGGTTCCGAAACTCATTGAAGATGATGATGTCATGAAAGATATCTTCTTTAAGACTGTTAGAAATAAACAGTGTATCGGGACAATCCCATGGCAATAAATGGACCATAACACATACAAGGCAAACCATAGTAAAAATGCATACGGGATTGATGCAAACAAGAACAACCAAGAAGTAACATAAATAAATATGATTGTATAATAGTAAATATGAGAAAAACTAAAAGAAGTAGAAGCGCCTCAAGGAGACTCCCCTTAGAGAAGATATCGCCACCACAAGGATGGTGCGACGGGTGTAGCGATCTTCCCCAAGATACGACTACTAACACAAGATACTTAAGCGCACTCTTAAGAATCTTATAAACATGCTATACGGGAAACCTAGATCTCAAAAAAAAAATTGTATAGGTTAAAGAACATGCACCGAACACCGAAGAACAAGAGCCGCCAAAGTAATAAGAGAGGACGTCGTCCGCGGTGAGGAAGACGACGAACAGAGAGCAGCAACGGCGGTGCGCGTCGAACGGCGAGCAGCAGAGGGAGACGAGAGACAGAGAGCACAGTCGCGCAGCGATTCCTCGGGAGAGTGATAGCACAAAAGACAGGATAACCCGTAATTAGGGTAACTCTAATTACCCCCTTTTGTAACCATGCCCGCGACAGTTCGTCTCCGTAACGGCAACTTCGGAGATCCCTCTTTCTTTCCAAGAAAAGGGCAAAACAGTAAAAGAAAATCCAAATAAAAAGGTGCAAAGGTAAGCCGGATGGACCCACACCACACACACGCCACGCTCGCCCCGTCCGGCCCGGCGCGTGTGTGTGATAGGCCCTAACTTACCTCCACTATTGTCTATAAGACATAGTCTAGAGGGTCCTAGGAACTATAAGGACCCCTCTCCTCTTTGTATTTTTCAATGTGGGATAAAAATCCCCACACAAAATACAACACTTGAGGTAGCACCCTTTAGACAAACCTTTAAGTTCCTTTTTCTTAAATATACTCCCAATATTCTTCAACCTAACACTCTCTTCCTCTTCCTCATTCTTCTCCTCCCGCTATTCCTCTGAGCATGAGGCATTGTAGGAGAAGGCACCTTGACGTCATGTCGACAATTTTACTCCTTCGGCCAACATAAAGATATCATCAATAAATAGTTGTGTGATTGGTGAAAGGACTTCTATCGTCTTCCTTTTACCTTGAAATTGTACGTATTCCATGTGGTTTTTTCTTCTAAATGTAGGTGCCCATAGTATCGAGAGTTCCAGGGGAAAGAGATCACATTCTGTGAAATAAAACAAACTTTGTACAATTTAATTGAAAAAAACAAACGGATGGTAAGCATTATATATATAACGACTTTGAAAGTCTAATCTTATCACGGCACATGAAGTCGGCTACTACAATCCAACACCTGAGAAGTTGAAAATTAGAATCAACCTGACGACAAAACATGAACAAAAGACCAAGTAAGATAAAAAATGGAGGACTTCCCGACCGTTCACTAATAATCCTTAACCATCCCTTAAAGCCCCGCTTTGTTTCAGGATTATCTCAAGATTAATCTATTTTTATTCCAAAGTTAAACACATTTTACTTTAACAAGGGCGGATTTAGCAAATGCACTTAAAATTAGGTTAATTCTGATTAACTTACACCCCCTCCAGAGGTGAGATAGCTTAATTCGATACGTAAAAGACTCTTTTACCCCTATTTTTTTGCCCCTCACCCACCTTATCTATATCCCTCAACCACTTTTTGTGGGTGTTAACCCGAAGTATGCCGAATCAAGTGAGATACCACTACGTTAACCTAGGAGATCTCAAGAGAGTTAACCCACTTGCTGTCGAAGTAAAATGAGATAGAAGTGGGTTAAGTTATCCCACTTACTTAATCCTCTGCCAAAGAAGTGCTAAAAGGTGTGGGCCTTAAAAAATAGTTGTAAATGAACAATTGGATATCACAATTTATTTTATTAATAAACAAATAGGCCGATTTTCTAATTTAATGTACAAATATCTCAAGTTGAATTCAAAATAGATTTGGCAATAAATTATGAGTTTATGCATGCTATGTATGTTAAAAATGAAATCGTTTGAGAACTTAAATCCAATTGAGATTTATATTAACCTGTATACCCTTCGTATGTGAATTGATATTGTAGAGGTCGAGATCAATTATCTTGATCCACAAATTACACCCTCAATATTTGTGTAGGTGAGAGAGGAGAATGGTGTCACGGGAGGGACCATGAAATCCCGAACATGTATGAGGAGGATCTTGGGAGATATTAAAGAGGACAACCCTCCGATACTTAAGTTAAGCAACCGAGAAGTGGAGGCGAGCACTCGGAGATTGGGGGACCGGTGCTCGGAGGTGAGGGAGAGAGATCAGAGAGAGAGAGAGAGAGAGAGAGTTCGAGGGGTCAAGGTTGCCTACCCCACTGGCCACCTAGCCCGGTCCTATTTATATCTTCTTCTTAGGGTTGACCTTCACCGTCTGACTGGGAGAAGTTAGGTTGCCCTAGCCTTGGAGACGTGAGTTGTCCACCTGCTCGCCTAACAAGATAGAGGGGGCGTGGGTGCTGACCCGCCATTCCTTCGCCGGAGGAGGTTGTTCCGCCATTAATGTGACAGGACTTGTCGGAGACGTGGGAGCTGTTATGTCAGTGGGAACGGCGTCGACGCCGTCCTCCTCATACAGACCAACACATCTATTGTAATGTCCCAGATTTTTTTTTCGGGATCTTTTAGTGGGTCTCGGAGTGTATTTTGTGCTTTACACGTGTTTTTCCCTGATGTGCATTCGGAACTCTGTGCATGGCGAACCGTGGCGTTCTTCGACTCCGGGACAGTACCACTGCGTTGTGTTCCTTCCGAGGATTGCGGAGGTAATTTTCTATAATTTTCTAAATTTATGCAATTTTTGGATTTTTCTATATATTAGCCCTTTTCTCTCTCCCCCTCTCATTCTCTCTTTCTCACTCTCTCTCATCTCTTTCTCTCCCCCTCTCCCCGGGCGGCCGACGGTGGCGGAGGAGGGCGAGGCGGCGATGGCGGGAGGCGAGGAACGGGGAACGGGTCGAGGATCGAGGGCCGGTGGCGCGTGGAAGCTCGGCCGCGGGTTCGTGGAGCGGCGAGGGTTTCACGGCGTTTTCTTCGTGGATCGGCGAGCTCGGGGCGCGAAATCTTCGGTGGAGGTAGGGAGATGGATCCCCAGCTCGTGCACTTCCTTTCTCGCAAGTTTTGTAGGCCGTGGTGAGCCGAGCGGGTGGAATCGGGATTTTTTTGGGCAAAACCCATGTTTTAGGGCTTGTGGGCCGATCTCTCGTTTTACGGCGTTTTTGGCCGATCCAGGGGTTTAGATGCATGCCTAGGGGCTTGGGGATGGATTCCCCTTTGTTTCCCCATCACCCGGGGGTGATCGGGGCGTGGATCGGTGTTTTGGATGGTTTCACGCCGTAACGTTCTCGGGAGGGTGTGACGGTCATTCCAGTGACCGTTACATTTGTGTAACGCGCCTGGGCAGGGGCATTACATTCCCTTTGTTTTGGGCTTTGGCGTTCGTGGGTGTGACGGTCCCACGATAGACCGCCACAGCCGTGTGACGCGCCTGGGTGGGTGCGTCACATCCCCTGTTACCCAGCAGAGGGCTGGGGGTGTAACGGCCCCCGACGGACCGTTACATGCGCGTGACGCGCCTGGGGTGGGCCGTCAGGGGTGTTCCAACCATTGTCGTTTGACCGTTGTGTGTCTGTGTGTGTAACGCGCTGGACCAGGTGTGTTACATTCGTGTAACACGCTGGGGTAGGCGCGTTACATCACGTTTTCACGCTGGGAGCGTGAGGCGCGCGTGACGCACCAGGGCAGGGCCGTTACATTTGTGTAACGCGCTGAGCCAGGCGCGTTACATCCTGCGTTCCTATGGGCCGTGTAACGGCCTGCGTTAGGCCGCCAGGTGGATGTGATGGTCCCGCCTAGACCGTTACAGCCCTGTGACGGTCTAGGGCTAGACCGCCAGGCCCTAGGTTGCGCCGAGGTGAGTTTTCGTGCTTTTCGCGATCGTTTCGCGATGTGTGGACTTCTGGTCGGCCCGGTTGTGACCCAGTGGTCGGCCCGCGGTCTCGTGAGTGTGCCAGACACCCGTGGGATTCTGCATCCGTGTTTTGAGGGTGTCGGGAGAACCATGCTACCTCGTTTAGCATGCCCGTGGGTTTGAGAGTCCGGGTGACTTCTCGTGCGTCGGGCTTTCGTGTTACGCTAGACTGAGTCACCGTGTATCGGTGTGTATGCGGTGGGGTTTCCCCGCATGTCGTGAGTTTTCCTGAAAGATGATTCCTGAGTGGGCCATGTGTTTGGCCTTGGACTGCGAGTCCAGTTATCGGTGTGACGGCTTGTGCGCTACCTTGGGAATCGTGCTTCTGTACTTTCTGCGTGGGCCGTGTGTGGCCTTGGACTGTGAGTCCAGTTGCCCTGCCTGGGGCTGGAAGGCTTCTTAGTTCCCTTCCTGAGGGAATGGTCTCGGCGGCTCATGAGCTACCTCAATATTCGTGCTATCGTGATTTTAGACCTAGAGATTGGACCAGATTGACGGCCTTGTGCTGTCACGTGCAACGGTCTTGACTCCGAGTCTTGTGACTCAAGGACCGTTGGGTGTAGTGCGTCTAGAGGACTGTCCAGAGTCCAGTGACTTAGCGTCACTTGAGTTTTCTCGACTCTCGCGCAGGTGTGTGTGCGACCGTGGACTGTGAGTCCCGTTTGTTCTCCGACTGTGGTCACCGTGCGACGGTGCTAGTACGGGGGATGGTCCCCGTATTTTGTCGGGTTTGGACGCTGTTTTTCTTCGACTTGAGAGTCTACTCCTTCAGTGACCCTCCACTAGTCGTAGCCTACCAGTACGCGGTGCTGGTCGCACCAGGGAGTGGTGTACGGGCTTACTCTTAGAGACGGTTTGTGGACCGGTTGCCGTCGGGCCCCACGTCTTGCAGCCAGAGTCCGGTTGAGGGGAAAACCGGTCAGAGGGCCAGACCAGGGGCGCGTGGTCTGTGTGTGCACACGTGGTTGGGGGCGGCTGGACCCACGTCGACGGGCGTGACCCCAGCTAGTCACTTGTTTCTGTTACTTGTTCGGTGTCTGTGCCTCTGGTAGGCGCTACCACGTCAGGCAGTTCACCTGCAGTGCGGTGTCAGACGTCAGGGGATGCTACAGGCTGTGCTTCTAGTGGGAGATACTCCTGTCGAGTTGGGAGTGACAGACTGTCAGTTTCCGTGACTTCGACCTTCGGGTTTTCGGTCATGTTGACCGTTGAGTTCGGTTGTTTCGCCGTGGCGCGTGTGTTGGTTTTCGCGCCGTGAGACTAGTGCTAGTGGCTTTACCGAGGTTGCGTCTTGTTGTATGGTACCCGCGACCGGATGGTCGGGGTTGCACTTTGGACTGTGTGTCCAGGTCGGCCGTGTCTGGGGAGACAGGCCTCTACGGCGTGGTTGCCGTGGGTTTTTACTTCGGTAAGCGGTACTAGTGCAGTTCGGTAGCCTCGACTGCGAGATCGGGGTGTGTTTCTGGTATAGTAGGAGTAGTTGTAGCGCCGGGCTTCGACCGGCCACCGGGTTTACTGTTCCTGCTGTTGCGGTTGCTCTTGTAGCCTTCCTTTCCGCTACCGCCGTTGTTTCCGGTTGGGGTTCCGCGGGATCCCTACCGAGTCTCTGTTTTGGAGACTCATTCTCTGCTTTTCAGGTGAGGCGGTTCTTCTTCCTCGAGGTTCGAGGGCGCGATGCGGAGGTTCTCAGCTGCCAGCTCGCCGGGCTGAGTGTTCACTCGGCATGTGGTACGTTTTTACTGCTTTAGACTGTACTTTCTGTTGGATTGGACTCTGTTGTAGCTGTAGTTGTTTATTTATTTCTGTTAATCGTTGTCCTGCTTTATTTCCTATTTCTTTGTGCCTCCACACTCCTTTTAGCCCTTCCGAGTCCTCCCGGCTCGTGGGCGGCGGTTCGAGTCTCGGGTTATCGGGCCTTCCCGGTTATCGGATTCTCTGGTCGTTACATCTATGCCATCAATAAATCAAGATTTCTGCCACACAACTAGTCAATTATGACATTGCCTATGACACGAACTATCTACTTTAAATCTGGCCCATGGACCACACCACACCTTTCTTTTGGTTAGTCTTGTGATTCTCGTAAACTATCTTTTGGGTGCAAAGAATTGAATAAGACGACCTTCAACTCACTTTCTGTCCTCAAGTCTGATGCAGACCTCAGTGTCAATTCTCTCTAATTTCTTCTTTGTGAGGCTGAAACCCTAGTAGTCGTGCCATCCCAGTGCACATTAATCAACAACCCATTCAACCTTTCGAGGGACCCTCACCTATATATCCAACATTTGGCCCTGCCCAATTCCTTGTTGCTACTAACAGGGCTATAATTGGAGACTGGAGAGAGCTAGCTCCATTAATTGGTCTCCGGGGATGGTTCCAAGATGCTTACCAGTACTGAATAAGATACTTAAATGTTGTTAGAATATTTGGGTATTGTCCCGTATTGGTTAAATGAGTTGTAGTTCATGTGCTTATGACCCAGGGCCTGTGTATCTCAACACCGCGGTTTTGTGGATTCAACATGGTATCAGAGCAGGCCAATGCCCACTTTGTGCCACCTCCTTTCTAATTTGATTTCCACGGCCCATCTTGACCGTGAGGGAGAGTGTTGGAGCACCGAATGGGGATAATCCCATATCAAAAAATATATGTGGGTTCCTTGAGTTTATAGTCATGGCCCTTTCAACCTTAGCACTTAGGTTTTAAGGTTTGTAAGATGGTATCAGAGCATGGTCTTGGCCCAACTCCTCTTGTCATCTCCACCCGATTAATGTCCACGGCCCATCTTAGTCGTGAGGGGGAGTGTTGGAATATGGGCATAGTCCCGTATTGATTAAATGAGTTGTGATTCATGTGCTTATGACCCTGGGCTTGTGTATCTCAATACCGCGATTTTGTGGATTCAACGACACTTTTCTTAATAGGGAACATCATGTTCATTTTCCATGTCTTTTGGGAGCTTGTCATTAGACTGTGGTAATGTAATATAACTGCAGCATGTGCAGAAAGACATCTGGCAAGGGGTTTATAATTCCAAGCTAAGACATGGTTAAATGACCATATGTAACTGATGCACTGTATAGCAGTCTGCAATACTAATACCACTGGTGGGAGAGAGTCTCTTCTGACATCACAGAAGGAATACATATTTCTTGTTTTATTCCACTCTTCAGAGTGGGGAAAAATGTACATGTTTTAGGCAACTGGTGGCACACCATATACTGCAGGTTCCCATAGGTTATCTTCATGGCTAGAAGAAAAGCACAACTAATGTTTTAATTTCAACATCTTTTGTTCTGGTTACAGATCCTCTTGGTATTCTCTGTACTTGTGGGTGCTAGTACGTGGGTGGGTGGATCTTCGGGTAAGTGCCTTGATATTTAAGATTATCATGGTAATGCACAAGATGCTGCAATATAGATTTAAACCACTTTTATTGGAATATTGTTTGTGCAAATTCATGCATTATTCATATTTAGTTAGTAGTAGGATTTGAGTGGTCAAAATGAAACGGGTTTCTCATTCTCATGAATGCTAAATGATTTTATGATAGTTTTATCACTTGGTTTCCCCCAAGTTTGGTTTGAACTGCTGAAAAAATGACCAGGTCTGTCTTGGAGTTCTGTTTGACTTCTGGGAGTGAGTGCATATGTGTTTTTGGGTATTCTATGCTATCATCATTAATCTGATGTTGGTAAATGCGTTAAATCTGGGGCATGATCGCAGGAGATGCATACTACGTACTTTCTTGAGGATGCCTATCCAAGAATGACAGGCCGTCGGCAACTCAAGACTCCTTCCTTCATCAAATATCTATTTGTTGATGATGTTGTTGTTGTGACCCGTCCAGCAAATGCGAGGTTTCCTCCCCCCCTCCACAGGAACTTCACCAAGATTAATTAGACTGATCTTAAGTTTCCTGTGGTTGGTAAGTTCATCTGAGGAAGACAACTGCCATATTTGCACTTTCTGATATGATGGGCAGGTTGATGGTTTACTTGGAGAATATAATACAACTGTGCAGTCCAACTATTTGTATGGATGATGTGAGGAGATGTGATGTTCGCTTGTATATCAGCGATTGTTCATGACCAGACATGATTCATGGTCTAAAGCAAGTGCCCTAACACCTTTCATGAACTAAAGTTTTCGTAACTTGGTTGACTGTGATTGAGGGAGGAGTTGCATACATATACTTACTGACATGGCTAGTTGCTGTATTGGCTTTGGCAGTGACTCGTATGTTGCATTTCTTATCACGCTTGAAAAAATTATCTCACCGGAGGCTTCGATCTTCGGTTCCCGCTGCCGGGATGTTCCTCGCCGGCCTGCACTACCTACACCGCCCGCACTGTCGTTGGACGCCATCCATCTCTCGCTGCGCTCGACGCCTCCACCCCCCCCCATGGCCGACTTTTAACGTCGAATTGGCACAAGTCAGACGGCTCGCACATATCAAGCCCATTCCACGACGAATTGGTCTGGTACGTAGCGGGACACACGATCTCGTGCGATACATTGCGAACCGGCCGCGTGTCCGCCCACCAGTTGGCACGGTCTGATACGGGTGGTTCGCCCCGTATCGGATCATTTTGTAAAACTCTGAGTCTACTGACGGAGACACGGGATATTAGACTGCAAGACAAACGACATAAATACAATTATAGAATGGATTCTCATGGAATTTTACTTTCAACATGAGTATAAATTGAAAATCAGTAAGTTATTTAGTCTAAATTATCATGAGATTGATGAATTGATCTGATCCAAGGTACCTGATCCTATCAGGATCAAACCTGCCAAACGTTGATTCTTGGAAGTGACTGGTCCAAAGTTGCTAGTCTTCGCCCCCATGGTTTTTTTTAGTCGCTGCATGTAATCTGACAGGTTGGCAGTTGTAGACCGTGTCGCAGTCTACCCCTCCCTCTCCCTCGGTTGCGGCCACGGCCGTACATGTGAACTGTCAATAACGACTAACGAGACACCGAGAGCACGATTTTTCTCCGATACGCCAAGATGCACCTTTTTTTTTTTCTTTTCTGGCGCCCCCTCGGTTGGTGCACCTGCTGACCATGTAGCCACCACCTATGCGGATCACCACTCCATTCACCACGGCATTGGAGTTGGAGACAAAGTGGGAATCGGGAACCGCGAATCGCCGGATGAAGTTTTTTTTCTTCTAATTTTTTTAATAGGCGTAATAATTGGGATCGAAATTGATACCCCTGCCCCTCTCGGGAGATGATGAGATCGTCGCGATAGTTCGTGGACTCCAGATGACAGTTGTAAACAAAGCGCGACTCTTTTTTTTGAGAGCAGATGCCTGGGGTACGATTCCTTTCCTATCCTTTGGTGTCGTACTTCAATTATATGAGCCGAGAGTGTGATGGTGGAATCAATAGAAATATTGATCAGAATCTATAAGTCAGTGTGGTACTTGTACTTCTCCATCTTTGGGGGATTTTTTGAGTTCAAAATATGCATCTTGTGATTGTGTGAGAAGTGAAATTTAATCCACGGATCTACGAGGGAGAGAATTTATGAATTTTTATTTATATACCTCTATAAATAGTGGTTATGTCAAATAAATCTCTCGTTTAAATATAGGGTTTTTTACATAAATACCCTTCTAAATATCGGTTATATCAAATATACCCCTCATTTAAATATATTATCAAAAATATCATCTATTTAATCTTAAATATTGTAACTATGCCCATACCGCAACATTCGTTGATTTAACTTGAGTTAAACATGGGTTAAGCAGTAAAATTATTTAGATTTTTACATAAATACCCCTCTAAATATCGGTTATGCCAAATATATCCCTCATTTCAATGTAATTAATGACGATAGATAGGATATTTCACGGAATATTCGTCTCCCGTCGACGTCAGTAAACTATAGGGACATAGTTGTAACATTTAAGATTAAATAGATGATATTTTTGATAATATACTCAAATAAGGGATATATTTGGCATAACCTATATTTAGAGGGATATTTATGTAAAAAACTCTTAAATATATTATCAAAAATATTCTCAAAATAATTTGAATGTTCGTAGTTATGTCGATGAAGTTATTTGCCATCTATGTTAGGTGAATATTCGAGAGAATATGTCGCAAAAATTGTTAGGACATGTAAAATATCAAAAATGTCCCGACTAAGAGAGAGAGAGAGAGAGAGAGAGAGAGAGAGAGAGAACTTTTTAGTATATATTTTATATTTTTTAAAAATATATAATTTTAATTATAGTAATTAATTTAAAAATAATTTTGAATAATTTTTTAAATATCTAATTTATATTCTTAAAGATTAATTGATCTAATATATCTAATGAATTTAGAAATTGTCATGTATCTCATCGTTATTCACTTTGAATTTATTATTTTATTTTTAATAAAAATTATAAAATAAATATATCATCAAAACAATAAAAATTTTGATAAAAAGAATTATTAATGTTACTAATCACAATTCAAAAGTGATCAAAATGTTTCAGTGAAGGGCGAAGTGGTCAAACACACGCGGCCATATGCTTTTTTTTTTTTGTTTAAAAAGTATGGGATATGCTTGCTCGCGGGATCTGGATTATTTGGACGCGGGCTCTCATGCTCACTCTTTAGCAACACATTTTCAATCGTCACAAGATCAAACACTCCAACTTTGCAGTCAAAAGATGCCACATTTTTTTCTTCTCATGGTTTCCTTAACGTACAGAGCACCTCCAATAGCGTTTTGGTCGGAGAAAAACCCCGGCCATCATCCTCATCATCATACATCACAACAGCCATGTGCAAACCATGATAAACACACAATATATGTTTCTCATAAGTTGCAAACCTTAGGACACCACAGCCACCGTTTCAACGTGGAATCAGAGCTGCTGCCCAGTTAAATTGGTGCGTCGCGTGAATCTCCCAATTAATTAACTCTCGGGGACAATTGGAGATAGACGAGGGGGGGCTGTTTCAAACAAAACAAAACAAGGGAGGGGGGGGGGGGGCACTGGCAGATGAGGGGGGGTGTGGGGGTGACCTGTCGGTGTCAGTCCCCTCGTGTTCGGCCCATGCCGCCGGGGGACGTGGTCGGCCCCGTGGGGGAGGGTGTGAAGAACGTGCATGAAACCCCACGCCCCCCACTGTTACTTTTACATCATATGTATCTCATTTCCTCCGCGGTCCCGCATGTCCGACTCCCCTCCAGTTTCACGTTGGTTAAAAAATAGATTTCCATGTGATCTGGGGATGACTCGTTCCAATAAATTATTGGAAACACGTTGTCCGCACTCCTCATCCTTACTTTCTCTCTTCAATTTTTTTTCTCTCTTCACTAAACATACTCGATAATAAGAATAGAAACGAATTAATTTAGAATGACTTACATCTATTCTAATCTTAATTTATCTTGCATCTATTCTAATCTTAATTTATCTCAATATCAAACATAATCTGAGGTTCATCTTAAGCGGATAAATTTACTCTTGGTATTTAAAAAACTAAGGAAAGATAAATAGATAACAATGTGAATACTTTTTTGGATTTACTTTTCACTCGGTGGTATATATGGTGCACTTGACATCGGTCACGGAGTAGATCCGCAAGTACTACTAACTTGAATCTCATGTGATCATTAGGTTGATTCGGGCAAAACGGAGAAAAATAAACATTTTTTTTTATAAGATCAAGCTTCCCCGCAAATGATTGATATAGCGTGGACTCGAAAAGATCCTCTCTCACTCCTTACTTCTCATTCTCTCGTAATTTCTTTTTCTGTCTCAGAATAATAAAAGCGTCAAATGATTCTCCTAATAATATTAATCTCTGAGCTTTTAATGCTTTCCAAACAGATCTTAAGCGGCGGCTGGTGCCATCTTCCGTGACGAACGTCTGCCTAATGTGGAGGGAGAGAGGGTTTTAAAGTCTTTTTCAATAAAATATATTCTAGAGGTCAAAGAAAGGGAGAAAAATCGAAATGAAAAAATTGTCGAGACCCCACCCGCAGTCAAAGTTCGTACTACGTAGTTGTCAAAACTTTCATTAGTCAACCGTTTCTAAGGGAGGTACTTTTACCGCGAAAGTGTGCAGAACCATCGGATAAGGAAGTTGTTGTCGGCCGCTTTGAGGAGATGAGGATGGGGCATTGTGGTGTCGTTACGCGCCAGGGTTGGTGGTCAGGTGGGCGCAGCAGCGCCGATCCCAGGCCCCAGCCCCCTGTAGGGGGAGCAACATTTGTTTGATATAATAGACAATCTGTATTGTATAGTGCAATGTTACTCGAATTTACTGAAGAGTGTGATAAGGACGAGCGACAGATTGCAACATATTTACTCATCCACTTCCTCGTACACAGATCTACTGCAACGCACCCATCAGCCATTAACCATATAAATAAATAATAGGGATTTTTGTATATTAGTTCTTATAAATTTATCAAATTATCGATTAATTTTTAAATTCTGACTATTATCTTCAAATTCTTTATAATTATCTCCGTTGTTTAAATAAGTCCATGTCATATTTTAAATCGACGAAAATTAATTAGACCGGAGTTAAGTTGGCCCAATATTATGAAAAGACTAACTTACCTCTAGTTAGGAGAGAGAGAGAGAGAGAGAGAGAGAGATCGGAGTTAAGTTGGCCCAATATTATAAAAAGACTAACTTACCTCTAGTTAGGAGAGAGAGAGAGAGAGAGAGAGAGAGAGAGAGAGAGAGAGAGAGAGAGAGAGAGAGAGAGAGAGAGAGAGAGAGAGAGAGAGAGAGAGAGAGAGAGAGAGAGGTGACCCTCCCCCTCCACCTCCTCCCCTCCGGCGATCCTCCCCCTCTGCCTCTGGTGTGTGTTTCGACTTTTTCTTCGGAAGCTCGCTGCGGGCGAACCGGGCGGTTCACCCGGGCACGAGTGGTACCGTTGCGATCGGTGCGTTCCGAGGATTTCGGAAATGTATTTTTCTATTTTTCGATATTTTTCCGAAAAATCGGATTTTCTATTTAACCCTATTTCTTTTCTTTTTCTTTTCCACCTTCTCTTTCTTCTTCTTCTTCTTCCTCCTTCCTTCCCCAACCGTGACCGCCCTCCTCTCCCTCTCTCTCTCCCATTCGGACGCGGTGAGCCCCTCCCCGGCTGTTGACGGCGGCAGGGCGACGGCGCGGACGCGTGGGTGGCGGCGAGGCGACCTCGTGGGCGTGCGGCAAGCGTGGGAAGCGTGGGGAGTTCGTGAAGCTTAAAGCGTTCTTCGCGATTCGTGGGTGATTCGGCGGAGCATTCGCTCCATTGAGGTAGGGTGACGTTCCTTAGCCTCTTGCCGTTCATTCCCGTGATTTGTAGGCCGCGGGGAGGCCGAGAGGGGCGTGTTTGAGCTTTTGGGGATTTTTCCATGATTTGGGGAGAGCTTGCCCGATCTATGGATTTGATGCATGATTTCGTGTTTTGATGGCCTAGGATCATGCTAGGGGTCCCCAGGGGTCTTCCCCTTTATTTTCCCCCTCTCCTGTGGAGGCATGGGGGCGTGGTTAGTTTTTTTGGAGTTTCTACCGTTTTTCGCCGCGGACTGAGAACGCGCTATACTCCAGTAGCGCGTTCTTGTTCATCGCGCTGCCCCGATGGGGCGCGTTCATCGGAGAAGATGAACAGGAGGCGGTTCCTGTCGCGCTATGGGGTCCTAGCGCGACCTGTCTTGTCGCGCTAGGGGATCCTAGCGCGATGTTCCCTGTCACGCTAGGAGGCCCTAGCGCGATCTTCCCTGTCGCGCTAGGGAGTCCTAGCGCGTTCTGTCCTGTTGTCGGGTGTTCCTCTTGGGCCGTGTGTGTGTCCTGGACACCCCGTGGAGTTCCGTGACCGTGTCTTTGGTGTCCGGAGGTTCCGTTTGCCTTGGTCATGAGTTTGGCCGTGGGCGGTGCGTCCGTTTTTCTCCGACCGTGGCCCCCGTTTGACGGAGCTAGTGCGTGGGGTGATTCCCACACGTTGTCGGACTCGGACGTCGTTTTCCGTTGACTTGAGAGTCTACTCCTTCTGTGACCCTCCACTAGTCGTAGCCCACCAGTACGAGGTGCTGGTCTCACCTGGGAGTGGTGTACGGGCACCCACCTTTCGAGACGGTTTGTGGACCGGTTACCGTAGGCCCCTCGTCGGTAGCCAGAGTCCGGCTACGGGGGAAAACCGGTCAGAGGACCAGACCTAGTGACGCGTGGTCTGTGTGTGCACACGTGGTTGGGGGCAGTTGGACCCACGTCGACGGGCGTGACCCCAGCTAGTTACTTGTTCGTGGTTACTTGTACGGTATCTGCGCCTCGGGTAGGACCTACCACGTCAGGCGGTTCACCTGCGGTGCGGTGTAAGACGTCAGGGGACGCTACCGGCTGTGCTTCTAGTGGGTGGTACTCCTGTCGAGTACGGAGTGTCAGACTGTCAGTCGTGTGTTTCCGACCTTCGGGTTTTACCGGTTCGACCTTTGAGCTTTGGTCTTTTTACCGTGGCACGTGTGTCGGTTTACGTGCCGTAGGGTCTTATCTTGTAGAGTACATGGCTTTCCTTTCCGAGGTACTCTCCTACCGCTAGTGTAGTGGTTTCTCGTTTTACGAGGTAGGGTTCGAGTGATCCCTACTGAGTCTTGTTCCGAGACTCATTCCTTGCGTGTTTTCACCGTGTTTCAGGTGAGGCGCCACCTTCGGGGAGCGCGTCGGGGGTGCAGCGTGGTGCGGGTGCCCAGAGGTAGTGCCAGAGGTCAGAGCCGGGGGATGTCCCGAGTAGCTGTACTTTCCTTTCTTGTCACTATACTAGTCGTGGACTATTGTTATTATTGTTAATTTCTATTGTGGACCATGTAAATTGTTAATTTATTTTCCTGCTTAGTATTATAACTGTTTAATTTCTGTAATTATCTGTGATGCTTGTGTAGTTTCCACACCATCCTTTTAACCCTTCCGAGTCTTCGGGCTCGTGGGTGGCGGTACGAGTCTCGGGTTATCGGGCATTCCGGTAATCGGATTCTCGGGTCGTTACACCCTTCACCTCCCCCTCCCCTTCTCGTCCCTCTCCACCTCTATCGGTCTCTCACCTCCCGATCCTCTCCCTCCCCTTCTCGTCCCCCTTTGCCTCCAGCGGACTCCCCCCCCTTCCCGTGTCCCCCTCCGCCTCCCCCTCCTCCGGTCCCCTTCCAATCCCTAGAGTTGGTGACCCACCCTGAGAGAGAGAGAGAGAGAGAGAGAGAGAGAGAGAGAGAGAGAGAGAGAGAGAGAGAGAGAGAGAGAGAGAGAGAGAGAGAGAGAGAGAGAGAGAGAGAGAGAGAGAGATATATATATATATATATATATATATATATATATATATATATATATATATATATATATATATATTAGTCCTTTTCTATGTAATTGATAGAATATTCTATAGAATATTCCTTTTTGGATGGCAACATACCGTAGGGATTTATTTGTAAAATATTAATGATTGTAGAGATTTTTAAGATAATGGTCAGATTTGAGAGACTAATCGACAATTCGATAAATTTGTAGGGACTAATATGTAAAATCCCTAAATAATATTGTTGGTCTCCAATATACGAAGTTTATTAAAATAATTTTATTTTAATAATTATTTACTCAAATATGCTAGCCTACAACTTATTTATAAAATTATACTCCATTTTTGTCACCTCTCTCTCTCTCTCTCTCACTACTCCTCACCCTATGGGTAGGGTGCCGACGTCGAAGGGGAAACCCCCCTCTGACACCCTCTCTCTCTCTTTGATTTTTCTCTCTACTCAGATCTCTTTCTCTCTCTCTCTCTCTCTTAGACCACACCCCACCTCTGGGTGGGGTGTCAGTGCCAAAGGGCCCCCCTCCAACACCCCCCCTCTCTCTGATACCCCTCTCTCACTGATCCCTCTCTCTCTTTGGATCTGGAATGGCGGGGATGGTAGAGAGGGGGCAATGGTGCGAGAGTGGCGGCGACGATGGGCGGTGTGACGAGGCGTTACAAGGAAAGGTAGTTATAGCATCGGAAATTTCTGATGGAAAAGTGTCCGTCGGAATTTCATGACGGATTAATATTATGTCGGAAGATTTGTCAGAACTTCTGAAACCATATTTCCGATGAATCGATATTCATCGATAATTTTGGTGACTAAAATATTATTTACGTTTGAGTTTACGAGGGAATTAAGTGCGGTCAAAATCTCACAAAAAAGAGAATGTAGACACGTGAGCGAGTCTTCATCGACAAATTCTATAAACATGTATGAGTTAAAATTTGAAGATTTGTAATCATTACGAATCTCGTTGAGTTTCTAATGTGTACTACTTTAAGGATTTGTAATCACATCCACGGTAGCTCGGACTTGTGGGAAGTTTAAATGAGGTTGGGAAAAGGGCGGTCACACTCAACCAATCAGAAAGAACAAACATTCCTCCAATTTAAACGAGACAAGCAAAAGATGGTGAAACTAAAGAATGATCTTGAGACCCGAGTTTGATCACGGCACATGTGGTGGTCTCTTCCCAGCCAACACTTGAAAATTGGAATCCGCGACTTGACAAAACAAATAAAAAAAAGAAGAGATGAAGTGACTAAATTAGGAAGATGTCTTGTTGCCGACCGTGCATATGATATTTGAATGACACATATATTTGAATGACACATATATTCGAAAGAGATGAAGTAGGTCTTGTTGACACCTACTCAACCTGGAGTTTGGTGCTGGCTGGGACCTCCGAATTCGAGTCGTCCTTTTCTCATGATGTTTGAATGACACATATATTCGAAATGTCCCAAGTGGACGAACCGTGCATATGATATGCAACGTATGATGGATTGGGGTTTCCATGAGAATCATCCTTCCGCCCGTTCCCCACGCCAAATCCAGATCGGTGAGGATCCAATATCAATCAATAGAAGAGGAGTAATCCCTGACCTGTAGACGATGTCCTGGCCACCGCCCTATGGCTGTAAATAGGCCAGGCATGGGTCGAGTTTACCTCAGGCGAATCCAGATTGGTGAGGATGAGGATCCAATATTTAGTAAATAGAAGGGTACACCTTGATCTGTAGGACAAAGTCTTGGCCACCTTCCTGAGAATGTAAATGGGTCGGGTTAAAGTCGGGCTTCGAATTTCATCTAGGTCTAACTCATTAATATTTGACCCGTACTAGAGTTATGTCGGGTCAATAATATATTAATAATGTAAAATTTATAATTGTAGAGGTGAAAAAATGATCTTCCGAATCTCGTACCACACTTTTAAGATTTATTTATTGGGGAAGAACGTTCAGCCACCCGTGAAAGTCTACAAATACCAGGAAAACGACGTCAGAAGGAGCCCTGGACATTATTTCATAGGACAACCCTCCGATGCTTAAGTAAGGACTGTGTTACGTGGAGATCCACGGAGGATGGAGGAGAGCGAGAGGGAGTGAGAGCAGAGTGTTCAAGTCTAGAGTGAGGAGGGGACTCCCGGAGGTGCTCGCTATGCCCAGCGGGTGCTCGGAGAGTGCTCGTAAGGTTGGTCGCGTGCTCGGAAGCAGACCCGTACCCTTCTTGATCTATAGGTGGCTCTCTTATCTCTTAGCGTCGTGTGACCGTATGTGTGGGTGTATATCTCTCTATGTGAATGTCTCCCTCTCTCTATTAGTATGCATGTGTCTATTTATAGTGGTTGTCTTGGCGGTGGAGGCCCATCCCTTAACAGGGAAGGGCATGAGTCGTAAGATAATGTCTCCTCGCGATCATGGAGAGTTTCCTGTTGTGCGCTCGTTTATCCGGGCTGAGCGGTCTTTAGGTGAGTCTTACGACACCCTTGGAGCACGCTCGCCTTTACTAGAGTGGAGGCCGATAATGGCGAGAGTAACCTTTGGTCGTAGGAGGGTCATCCGACGTCTGATATGCTTGAGTCGATGCCCTCCGTGGGCTGACGGATCCGATGTTCGTCTTGATTGGGCCGCCTGGCGTGGGCCGTCAGCAGTCGGGACTCCGCTATGCGCTGTGCGGACCTTAGGCCGACATGGGCCTGGCGTTAATGGGGTTGTATTGATTTTACCCTCCTCAATAATCTCATTAAATTTTTTAAATTTTTTGATGTTAATTATTTAATTTGTTGAAAAATAAAATAATTTTAATTAAGTAAAATAATGTACTTTTAATTAATTAATTTTTAAATTTTGAATGGAGAAAATAAAGAAAATGGGTCAGACTTACTGGCGGGTCGAACTCAAAATCTGAACCCGACCTGTGGACCTAAGAAGATCAAATTTTTAGACCCGACTAAAAATTCACGGGTCAAAAAGAGTCTTATGATTGAACTTGAAATCAAGCCAAACTCGTAAACTTGTCGGGCATATCCGACTCATTGACAACCCTACACTTCCCTCTTTAAGGATGTAGGCCTTTTACATAATTGTAAGTGGACAATAGATATCATAGTTTGATGTTATCGGGGTTTTACAAACCGGTCCGATATTGGACCGTACCAGTCACAGACCGATACGACCTGTATGTGATATGCAACCAATACGATTTATATATTAAGTATTTTATTTTATATACAAAAGATATTATTAAGTAAGTTGGTTGAGTGACTTCATTGATTTGGTGGTGATTTTGAGTTCGAATGTCACGAACAAATATTAAAGATTTTTTATTATAATCATATTTATGAAGTAATATGATATTATTGACACTTAACAATACGTTACGGTACGTTATCGTTCCGGTAAAAAATGGGTACGAACGGATCTACAAATTTTGGGTGTCACGAACTAACAAATAAACCATAGATTTGACAATACAATATGTGCTCTTTTTTTTAACATAATATCCCAATTAAAAATGAAATTACATGAGGATTCATTATACATTTACATTTGCTCGTTGATCCTTCGTACATAAATTAACTGTATCATTTGTCACTACGGTATTAAATTCACATATGGAATATAAATACAATAAGTATTATCATGTAACCTCACTTTTAACAAGTAACATATGCATGAAAAAGAACCCATGAATTGTTTATCATAAATTTCTCATAAAATGGGCAAATTGATTTGATGTACGAGTAAAGACTTGTTCTATATCATAGGTGTGCAATGTCTTTTATTTTTTTAAAAAATATTTTTTTGACATGAATCTTAAATTATCTTATATTTTCGTACAAGTCACGTTATTATTATATTATCTATAAATAAATAAAAATGACATCAAATCAAATAAATAGTATTAAAATTATTTTTTAAAATTTTTATATTTTTTACTCTTAAATAATTAAATAATGACGTGACTTATATGATAAATTAAGATGAATTAGAATTTAAATTAAAAAAATAAAAAAATAAAAAATATTATACGGTCCAACTGTCCATCACATTAGATGTGTAACAAATATTAGTCTTGATATATAAGAGTGCCGGTGATTAAGGGTGAGCATTATTCGGTCTCAACTCGAAAATCAAATCGAATCGATAGATGTGATTTCGTTTGATTTGAGTTGAATTTTAAAAAAATTCGGTTTGGATTTAAATTGAATCGTATTAGAAATTTTGGTTTGGTTTAATTTTAATTTTTAAAAAATCGAATTGAACTAAATAACCCGAATTTAAGGATATTTATCTCAAATTAATATAAGTGTATATATAATTATTAACTATAATTTCAAAAGTCCAACCCAATTCTAAGATTATTTTTGTCAATTTAATATAAGTGTATATATAGCTAATAAACGTAATTTCAAAAGTTCAACCCTCACTGCCCCGATGAGATTTATGAATCTAATGTTACGAAGTACATTTCAAATGACCTGTCATTTAAGTTCTTAATTTTTTATGTGAATTTATCATAGAGTTTGCTCTCACAAATTGCAACTCTTGATATTATTTTTTAATGTTTATTTTATTTGATAAAAATTATTTTATTTTATCTCTCTTTACTATCTTTTGAATCGAATCTAATTTCGAAAAGGGAACAAAAATATAGTTCAAATCGAATAAAATTGAATTAATTTAGTTTGATTTCGAAGTAATTTAGTTTAATTTGATTTGAGTTGAATTATTACTTCGATTTGATTTAATTTGAAAGAAATTCTCTTCAAATTAAATCAAATTAAATCGCGCTCAGTCTTACCGTTGATCGAACTGGTCAAGTGTTTGAGTCCCGGAACTATTTACACAGTTAACTTAGTACAATAATAATAATAATAAGTATTACAGTCAAGTCTTTGGCCCCGTGGTTTTGTTTACCCACTACCATGGAATCTGACATGTTGGCGAGTGTACACGGCGTTGGACCTCTTCCCCCCTTTCTATCGCTTTGGGGCCACGGCCGTACATGTGAAAATGCCAACCAACCAACCAACCAGCCAGCGATACGTGTACAAAACTTTACTCCGATATGTCCAAAATGCGCTTTTTTCGCGCCGTATTGGCTGGCTGGTGGACCTTACATCTAATCGGAGTCGCAAACAAGGTGAGAAATGGGAATCTCTGCACGAAAGTATTTTTCGAGTAGATATACCTTTATATATATAAATATATATAAATGAGAAGAGTAAATCTATTAAGTGAACCGGGACCTTCTCCGTGTAAAAGGGGGAGGGTGTATACTCTGCCAGTGGTGGGTGGGGGACTCTCCACGTCCACGTGAAAGTTACGTAACACAAAGTGGGGCTTCCTTGGGAGCGGATGCCTGGGTTTGATTCCTGATTCCTCTCTATCTTCCATGTTTCTCTCTCTTAATAAGTAACGCAGCCGAGCAGGGTTGACAACCAATAATCTCCTCTTCCAGGTTTGTTTTTAGCAAACAGGATCTGCTCGAGGGGCGCACGCGGATTCCGGATTACGGACGTTGTTTGGACGCGGGCTATCACAGTAACTTTTGTTTCCAATATATTTTTAATTTTTAATCATCACCATGTATTTCAATCTCGAGCAAAATTTGACGTATAATCAGATACATTCGGTACACGACGTATCTGATTGTATCACAGTTTGACCGATATGTGATACGTAATTGATATGTTATTTATATTTTTTAAATATAATATATATTTTATATGATAGTGTTAGTCAGTAACTTGGATGGTTAGAAACTTTACCTTGCAGCGCAAAGTCGTAGCTAAAATATATATATATTATTTTTTTTAAATCTATCTAGAATCATTATCAAACCACTAATAAATTTCGACTAAGATTTTGATATTCGTACCAAGTGTTTGGAGTAACATTAATAAATGATCGGATAATGTAGTCACGGGAATTTTCATAAGTTAAAATTTGGTTGAGGCAGGGGAGGACGATAGCACTGGGTGACGGCGGGTGATTCGAAAAGGGTGGTAAGCTCAAACGACAGTCCGCGGAGCTGCATCAGATAAGTATGTGGAATAACAATAGAAAACGATATTTGTTGTCTGCTCCGGTGCCGCCGGCGGTATGGGCAGAGTATGGGGAGATGAGGATGATCGGAGTACACTGTACAGGGACTGTGTGATAACGAGTGGGGGTAAGGGGTGAATAAGCTCCGGTTAATTTAACCGGGCGTGCCGCCGGCGGTATGGGCAGAGTATGGGGAGATGAGGATGATCGGAGGATACTGTAGGGACCGTGTGATAACGAGTGGGGTAAGGGGTGAATAAGCTCCGGTTAATTTAACCGGGCGTGCCGCCGGCGGTATGGGCAGAGTATGGGGAGATGAGGATGATCGGAGGATACTGTAGGGACCGTGTGATAGCGAGTGGGGTAAGGGGTGAATAAGCTACTTTACCCCTCCCACTCTAATGGCGTATTCGCCTCCCCTGACTTGAATACATTGTTAAAACAAGGTAAAATTACCTATTCGACCCGGTTAAATTAACCGGAGCTTATCAAAGTCGGGGAGTGTTGTTACTTGTTACCGACGAATATGTTAACCTATATGAGAGATGTCCCCATTGTGATCTATATGTGAAAGAGAAGGTAATATGCCCCTACACTTTAATCACCGGCGGTTCATACGAAAAGGACGACTAATCCACACTCCCATCCCTCCCTGACGTGACGTCGCTCCTCATTTTCATCTGACATGTAACCGCTCCATCATTGCTACGTCACTATTGGGCCGAGGACGTGGGAGTTTCCACCGTCGTCCTCAATGCGCCAGAATGTCCGCTGGCTACGTGTGTGACGAGTATGCGCACGATAAATCGATAGAGCGTGGAGCCAGGAATGGGGTCCGGAAGAGTCCACGTTGGACGAGTGTATTTGGGGAAACCGTGGTTGGTGGGTGGGTGATCACGTCTGTACCCCTTTGTGGATTGAGTGCCGCCATGCCACACTAAAAAAAAAATGTGTTATACAACAACAGTAAAACTTTATGCAATCAAGCATTATTGGTGTTTATGAAGGCATACGTGACGGTAAAAAGAGTATAGAAGTATGAACAGCAGAATATGAAACATCGTGAAGGTATTTACAAAATCCTAAAAAAATTAATCTATAACATCCAATTATTAGGTTAGATGGTTATATAAGTTACAATTTTCTGTGTTGCTAATAATAATTCTATCTCTAAGGAACTTTCGTGCAACTAATAATTTCGAGTCTTCGATTATAGGAGTGTATATATATATAGTAGAATAAGAAACATCACGAAGGTATTTACATAATTGTGCAAAAATTAATCTATGACATTCAATTATCACGTTAGATGGTTATATGAGTTGCAGTTTTTATGTTGCTAATAATAATTCTATCTCTGATAATTATAAGTGTTTGATTATTCTCAATCAATTTTAATTAAGTAAATATAGTATTCATCTATATCAATTATTTCATAAGATAGACTATCAGAATCCATAGATCAAAGTTTGTCGGTTTGTACCGTACAAATACGTATATATTTTTTTAACGACGGAGAGTCTAACTAGCATAAGATTAAAAAAATATTATGTGTCGACGCAATACCATATCATATAGTATCAAGTTATACCGTTAGAGGATCGACACAGTCTAGATCACCTCTCTTCTCTTTTCTTCGCCCGTAATTTTTTCTTTCTTCTTATCAAAAGTATAGTTGGCTTCAAATTTAGGACAAGCCTTGAAAATTTTAGTAGATTACAAGAACACCCTCGAGAAAACATACAAGCACAAAGAGGCAGTGAGGGAGACGATGCATAAGAAGAATCATGGCGAGTAAAAAAAGAATAACAAGGGCAAGAGATGGAATGAAGGTTTAGGATTTGTCGTCGAGGAAAGGATTGATTTTCTAGTCGTTGAAGGAGAGAGGAATAGAGGGGAGGGAAGGGTGGTACTTTTTCTCTAGAGTTAATCATAGTTAAGTTTAAATCCTAGTTAAAATTTAAAAACTAAATGTAGGCATGTATATGGTAAGAATTAGGAAAAGGAAAAAAAATTAACTTCTTAGAGAAGCTATTCCAAATTATAGTTCATGACTTTTCATTTACTATATTTATGATGAGAAATACTATGGTGTTACTTTTTTCTCGTCTAATTTGTCGTACTTTTTTTTCATGATCTCACTTTCACATCTCAGTCATCCCATTTCAAACCAAGATACGAATGATAAATCAAAATTTAAAAAATGATATTATAAGATTACCCTATTCATATAGGTAAAAATTGAAATGACGCATGGATAAATAAGTTGAGCTGACGGTTGATCAAAATAATCTATGGAATTGTTGGGGTTAACTTGGTCTCAAAGTAATTCAGGCAGCTTCTTCCCATGTCATTGTTGTTCTAGTATTTTGACCGACTTCATCGTCAAAATATTTCAATTTTAAATCAACAATCAAGAAGATTCACTCTATGTAATTCTCATGCTATAAGTTTCGTCTCATCAATAAATTTACTATTTCATTCAATTGTTGTGGTCAATTCATTCTTGATTCAGATTTTAACCACAAGCAATAATCTTTTCTTATAATGAGAAACTTAATCTAATGTGAGATATTTGAGTTCAAATCCAACGACATTTAACTCATGCGCATCTCTTTAACAATCTGAGTTCAAATACGGCGACACTTAACTCACCCCAACCTTTTTTCTTAAGATTAGTAAATCTCGAACTTAGATTAAATGTGAGTTGGATAAGACTCTCCCATAAGTTGAATATGAGAACTCCCTACTATGAGATAAGATCCTCACCATTAGACCGACTCGGGGTCGTCACTACTATCAATAATCATTAAAGGGAATTTGACTACTATATCAAATACTTTCTTTCAACGTCAATTTTGATATTGTTATTTATAATTGATATAGCTCTATCAATTTTAATATTATTATATTAAAAGTACAAAATGTTATAATAAATGTAATAGTGCTACTTTCATATATCCATCATCATATGCAAAGTATCAATAATACCACAATTACATATACAAAATCATGTATCACTCTTATAAAGTAAAATTTTCATATTTGTTAACCTCCGTCCTATTAATCACACTAAATATGGTTAAAAGTTAATTCAGCTGTGAAAACTATTTTTTACCCTCCATTGTGTTAACAAGACCAGAGGACCCATTCTACCATCATTAAAATAGGATGAGACTATCATTGTCCTCATCTAATGAGGAGAGGCCACGTGCTGATGGGGAGAGCACTGAGAAAAGGGAAAGGCTATATTTACTTTCTATAACATAAAAACATAAATCTAAAAAGTATTGTAACCATTTTGTCTTCTCCAGACCCGTTATATTCAAATTGTTGTAAGAAATATCCTTGGCATATTTAAACTGCACACAGAAAATAAAAATTAACCTTGATGGAATGTTGATACCAAACGTCTTATATATATAATATTGCGATGTAATAGTGGTATCTTGATACATTGCATATAATAATGGCGTGTATGAAATTAACTCAATTAAAAATGATAAGATTTTTTACATATATACCCCATCAAAGTTTTTTATTATCAAATATATCTCTCATTTAGACATATTATCATAAATACCTTCCAAACACTCGGCCCGAATGGTTACAGTTATACCCTCGCCGTAACTCCTGTGTATTTAACCCCAGTTAAATGTGGGTTAAAGATTAAATATCTAACCTACCCTGGTTAACGAAATAAAAAATATGATTTTTTAAATATATACCCCTCTAAAGTTTCTTATAATAAAAAATTCTCCTCATGTAGATATATTATCATGAATACCCGCCAAATAGACATAAATGTTACAGTTATGTCTATGTGATTTACTGGCGTCAACGGCAGACAAATATTTTGTAGAATATGCCATCTATCACCGTTGGGGTATATGAAATAGTGAAAATATCCTTAATGAGAGGGAGAGAGAGAGAGAGAGAGAGAACCCTCGATCCCTCCCCTCTCCCCTCCCACCTCTCACCAGTCCCCCCTTCTCTCTACTACTCTAGCGAGTCCCCCCCCCACTGCCGATGAGTCCCCACTCCACCCTCCACCTCCTACTCCGCAGCCCCCCTCCCACCCCCAGTGACCCCCCCTTCCACCCCTTGCTCTGCCGTGGGCGGGAGTCGTTGTGGGCGGGAGTCGTTGTGGGCGGGAGATGAATATTTCATATAATATGTCATCGATCACCGTTGGGGTATATGAAATACTCAAAATATTCTTAATATGTGTGTGTGTGTGTGTGAGAGAGAGAGAGAGAGAGAGAGAGAGAGAGAACCCTCCCTCCCCTCCCCCCTCCCACCTCTGACTAGTCCCCCAACCCCTCTCTCTACTACTCAGGCGAGGCCCTCCCTCCCACCGCCGACGAGTCTCCCCTCCACCCTCCACCTCCTACTCCGCTATCCCCCTTCCATCCCCAACGAGCCCCCCTTCACCCTCTTGCTCTGCCGTGGGCGGGAGCCGTTGGCACCGCCAACGAGCCCCCCTCCCACCGCCAACGAGCCCCCCTCCACCTCTTGCTCCTCCCCCACCCCCTCTACTGTCGGCCAGGCCCCCCTCCACCTCCTGCTCCGTCCCCCCTCCCACCGCTGACAAGTCCTCCCCCTCTCCCTGCTACTCCCCCCTCGCCGACTAGGATTTTAGCAGAGAGAGAGAGAGAGAGAGAGAGAGAGAGAGAGAGAGAGAGAGAGAGAGAGAGAGAGAGAGAGAGATGATAATCATAGTTTTTTATTTTTTTTGTTAACCAAGGATAGGTTAGGTATTTTACTCTTTAACCTATATTAAACTCGGGTTAAACACACATGAGTTATGGTGAAGATATAATCGCAATCATTCGAGATATTTAGAGAGTATTCGTAATATTTTAAATAAAATTTATGTGTATATAATTAAAATTTTAAATATTTTAAATATATTTATAATATATAATATTAATAAAAATAAAAATAATAATTTTAATATATTCGATTTGCTTCAATTTTATACGTTATTAAAGCGAACCGAATCGAATTCGAATCAAACCGATTCCAAATCGATTATATTTGATTTTCCGATGTCTGAATTGTTGAATGCACCGTATCCACCCTTCTTATCGGAAATATGTACCGTCATCCACGATCCATCACGATCAACTTCACTGCACTGCATGTCGGGTGATATCAAAACATATCTATTTTAATTTAGGTATATATATATATATATATATATATATATTCTTTTGACTCATGTTCCATTGATTCTTTCTAGGGAACCAATATTATGGTAATGTTAGTTGCATTAACGTAGTCTCCGTTCAAGTTCTTATAGGCATTCTTTATTTTTAGATTAAGAACAACGTATTTGACTCCGGAGAGTCGAACGCGTCACTCGAGGTTGAATATCGCTTTTGTGTGAGAGAGAGATGTGAGCCCCACCCCCAGTTCTCTCTCATCATATATCTTATTCCCAGACAATTCGATTGTCAAAGAGGGCCATAAAGATTAATTTGACATTTTGAAATGTGCACAGTTAGTGCATATGATCAGCTAGTGGACAAGACTTTTGATAATTTTATATATATATATATATATATATATATATATATATATATATATATATATATAATCTCTCTCTTGGGTACGTACTCTTCTGTTGTCTGTCTTTTTTATTCCCAAATGTCACTCTTTGTCGTTGACCATTATATGACCACTTTCGATGGGTACGTACGTAGAGAAAGGGTTTGTCCGCATCCATGTACGCTAGCTCTCTCTGAACCTGTGAGAACATTTAAAATGTCTCGATTTGTGCTGCGCAGGATTCCTTCATGTGAATGGCCTCAGTGAGATGACAAAACTTTTCGCGTTACCGGTGATGCTGATCTTGATTTGGTTAAGATGATATGCATTATCCTCTCGGAATAATACCAAAATGAGAAGATATGGTGATTCGATGTAATAGTATTCTCATTTGTTCCCTATATTTGACCATACCATCACCTTTTTAATTTATTACATACCCTCTATGCTCACTACGCGATTTGAAAATTAAACGATAAGAAAAATAATTTAAAGATTCACCCTGAGAAACTTAAAAATATATATTATTCATCAAAATAAGAGAATAAGAGGCCATCTCTTAATTCTTTAAAAGCTATCTACGCTTGTTCTGGATTTTCGCTCAACAACCAGTAGTTTAAAAACTGTATGGCATTGGTAATCTTTTATTAATTTCTATGTTCTAAAGCAAGGTTCTTATCTCAGTTACGATTAGCTGTCATGGTTTTAATTTGAGGATCTTAGGGAATCTTAACTTTCTTTCTCATTCGGATCAAAGAAAAAAAAACTTCAATGGATAAATATGAGGATTCATGGACTTGTACGAATAAATATATAATGAGTTTTTTGGATGAAAATTATTGTCAAATGAGAATTTATATAAAAAAAAATTTAGGAAAACGTATTAACGTCGTGTCACTGTGTAAATCTGAAATGTGTAAAATTATCATCTCCGTAACTGTAGTCGGTTTGGTTCAGTTTGAACCATAATTATAGGTCAAATTTGGATTGGTCATTCCATTTGAGTATTCTTACATCTTCTTACTCTCATATTATAAACACCTTTGGAAATTTGACACTAGACCATTATTTAATGCTCATTAATTTTTTTGAAATCAAAATTTTCAGTCTATTCACTGCAATCATACTAATACCAGGTCCTTTTCATTATCATCTTATAAGTGGTAGTAGAAGTTGATCTGGCGTAGTAGAAGTTGATCGAGAAACTTGAAGCATGGTAGCAGAAGTTGATCTTATAAGTGGAAACAAGACATCTACCTTGAAAGTATGTTAAGCAGAACAATTGATGTCTAATAAATAACTTCAGAGATCTGGCGTAGTAGAAGTTGATCAAGGAACTATGCACACAGAGCTAATCAGATTGTTATAAATTGAAAACCGAGCCCAATATCAGGAAATGAAATTACAAAACTATGGACTACTGAACGTCTCCGTGTGGAGCAAGAAATAAGAGGGAGGAGACAACGAGCCGTACCAGGCACCAACAATGGTAGTCTATGTTCGACGGAGAAAGGCAACCGAAGAGGAGGGCGAGGCACCACTGCAAGCCTACACATAGGGTGGCAGGCCGTGAGAGAAGCGGCGGCGGTACAGTGAAGTTGCACGCAAGGGCGGAGAAGACTACGAGCTGCACGCAGGGAAGCAGCGGCGACCGTGAGGGAAGTGGTGGCACTGACCCGTGAGGGATCCAGCTGCGGCCTGCGGGTTGTCCGACGGAGGGAAGTGGCAGTCTGGCAGAGCTGGCTAGCTGCACGCAGGGGTGGTGTCACTGACCCGTGAGGGATCCGGCTGCTGTCTGAGGGTTGTCCGACGGAGGGAAGCGGCAGTCCGGCAGAGCTGGCTAGCTGCACACAGGGGCAGTGGCAGGCGATTTAGGTGAAGGGTGAGGCAGTGAGGGAAGCGACGGTCCGACGGAGGCGGAGCTTCAGGCAGCGGCGTCGGCAGGCAAGGGCTGTGAGGCCGCGAGGGGTGATGTGATGTCCCGGACCCTTTCGGATCCTTCTTCTAGGGTCTCAGATATGCATTTTCGGTGAATTTGGCTCCGTTGTGTTCGGAATAATGTTCTGGACATCTTTCGTGTTCGGATCCGTGCGATTCGGGTCAGTTCGGAGGTCCGGAACATGTTCCGCGGCTTTTTTCGCGTGTTTTCCGATTCCCGCGTGGGTGTCTCGGAAACATCTACAGAACCCTGTAGTGGGTGAACCGGGTCGTTCGTCTACCGGCGAGTGGTACCGTTGCGATCAGCGTGTCACGAGGATCGAGGAGGTGTATTTTTCTATTTTTTTGGATTTTTTTGATTTTCTGGATTTTTTATAAATACCAAATCTTTTTATTTTCTTTTTCACCTTTTTCTTCTTCTTCTTCCTCCTTCCAACCGTTGGAGAGCGCCCTCCCCACCGTGACCGTTCCTCTTCCCCGGACGACCGAGACGCGGCCTCCTTCACTCCGGCAACGGCATGGCGGTGGCGGAGGCGGAGAGGCGGTTCCGGTGGTGGCCTTCTCGCGGCGGGAGGCGGGGCGTGTGACATTCAAAAAGTTTCTTCCTTGGCTTCGGCGGTGATTCGGTGGAGCATTCGCTCCTTTGAGGTAGGGGGACGAATCCCTATGCTCATCCTGTCATCCCCCGCGATTTGTAGGCCGAATGGAAGCCGAGAGGGGTGTTTTTGAGCGGGTTAGGGTAAAATCATGTTTTGGGGAGAGTTCGCCCGATCTATGGATTTGAGCCATGATTCGGCGTTTGATGGCCTAGAATCATGCTAGGGGTCCCCAGGGGTCTTCCCCTTTGATTTCCCCCTCTCCTATGGAGGCAGGGGGGCGTGGTTGGCATTTTTGGGCGTTTCACGCCGTTTCACCGTCGGACCGGTGTGGCGGTCATTCCAGAGACCGTCACACCATGTGAGGCACCCAGGTGGGTGCGTTACGGTCATGTTTTAGCCAGTTGGGGGTCTGTGGGCTGTGACGGTCCCACGATAGACCGCCAGGGCGCTGTGACGCGCTTGGGTTGGACCGTCAGGGATGATCTGACCGTTGGCTTTCGAGCGTTGGTTTTGACCGTTGGGGGTCAAGGCCTGTGACGCACCTTGCCTGGCGCGTCACAGCCTTGTAACGCCCCTGTGTGGGTGCGTTAGAGCAGACGAACCCATCTCCCCTGACGCACCAGGGTTGGTCCGTTAGGTGCTGTGACTCCCCTAGGTGGGTGCGTCAGAGCCTATTTTCACCTCGGCTTGTGACGCTCCAGGGTTGAACCGTCAGAGCCTTGTGGCGATCCAGTGCAGGTGCGTCACAGCCTGTGACGGCGCAAGGTTGGACCGTCAGGCTCTGTGCTGCGCCGAGTGTGTGCGGTCCCGTTTCTTTGACGGTGGTTTCCGTGAGTCAGTCCTTACTTCCAGTGACATGTCCACTAGTCGTAGCTTCCAACCCACGTGAGTGCGGACCCACCTGGGAGTGGTGGAGTGCGAGAGCCGGTGAGAGGTGATTTTTAGGCTGGTTTCCGTAGGGCCCCTTGCCTTTGCCACCAGAGTCCGGTGGAGGGGAAAACCAGCTAGAGGACCCGACCTAGAGCAGATGGTCTATGTGTGCACATATAGTTGGGGGCTTAGGACATGCGCTGACGAGCGTGACCCCAGCTAGTCCTTGTTGTGGTACTTGTTGCGTGTCTGAGTCTCACGCCCGGGGCGTTGTAGATAGACACTTGTGACGTGGTGTAAGACGTCAGGGGACGCATCCGGTCGTTCTTCTAGTGGGTAGTGCTCCCGTTCGCTCGCAGGTGTGGACTCAAGTTTCGTTGGACCGAGGTTCAGTAGTACGGTATTGTTAGAGTAGACGGCTTTCCCGTTTATTTACTTTAGCCTGTTGGTTCTACCGTACTCCTGTTAGGTAGGGTTGATTTTCTACTTTCTTGCTTTCCTGCCTTGTATTCCGCGCGAGGTGGGGATTCCCGGGATCCCTACTGGGCCAATGAAATGAGGCACACCCCTACTTTTCAGGTGATGCGGGGTCGTCGAGAGGTGCAGCCGAGTTTCAGCGTGATTCTTCTAGACAGGGTTAGCTGCCCGTCTGCCAGAGCTGGGGGATGCCCCGTGTAGTTGTACGCCGGGGGATGTCCCGTGTAGTTGTACTTTTCTTCATGTTTACTGTACTTTTATTTGGACATGAGACTCTATGGACCTTGTAGCTGTTTATTTATTTATATTATGTTGTCCATTTTATTTTAGGTCATTGTGCTATCTCTGTGGTCGTTTCAGCTTCTCTTGTACTCCCACACCATCCCTTTTACCCTTCTAATCCTTCGGGCTCGTGGGTTGGCGGGTCGAGATCCGAGACGCGCCGGTTCCTTTCCGGTACTCGGATCTCGGGTCGTCACAGTTGGTATCAGAGCGTAGGTTGTGGAGGTACATCAGAACTTGAAATGAATTGCGGTGGTCTAGAAGGCCCATGAATGTCCTGTACAGTCGACGACTGGCTTAGGGCCGTGTGTTTTATTGATTTATGGTTATTTTTCTTGATGCCAGGTGTGTTATGGCGCAATGGAGGAGGGCTCGTCCCCAGCAGGGAGAGTCTAGTGATGGTCCAGAGGAGTAGAGCAGGGCTTCAGTTTCCGAGGGTGTAGCTGGAGGTGCGAGAGCTCCAGGGATGGACGATTTCTTCCGAGGTATGTTTGAGTATGTGCTTCAACGGCTGCCGGGAGGTCTATAGTAGGGAGATCAGCGGCAGCAGGGCGGCGACGCTTGTGAGGACCGGGCTCGTGGTGGTCATGGTCGTGTGCTGAAGGAGTTCTTGCTGTTTCAGCCTCCTTCCTTCAGCGGGCAGCCAGATCCTAAGGTGGCCAGAGAGTGGCTGGATGATGTGCAGCGGATTTTCAGTGCGATGGAGTGTCCTGAGGAGGAGCCGGTAGCATTGGCTACTCATCGTCTTTAGGGAGCGGCCCGTACTTGGTAGACGTCAGAGTGGGGTTCAGTGTTCCAGTCTCATCCTCTTTGGCAGAATGCGTGGCAGGAGTTCGTCACGGCTTTCGAGCGTGCCTTCTGTCCGTCTTTTGTCAGGTCGTAGAGGTTGAGTGAGTTTATGGAGCTGACTCAGGGTGACATGATGGTGATGCAGTACCGTGCCAAGTTTATCGAGTTGGGCCGTTATGCTCCTCATATCATGGCAGATGAGGAGGTGAAGACCGATCAGTTTGTTGGTGGTCTGAGGCTAGAGTTGAGGCATCATCTTCTTGCGTCAGGTTTGACCGCTTTGGATGCGGCATGTAAGGCAGCAGCGGCGCTAGAGAGACTTGCAGAAGCTTCGAGGGCAGGGCAGTGCTAGTTAGGTGCAGGCAGATTTCAGCCAGCCGACGGGGATGCAGCAGCAGAGTACCGTTCAACTCGCAGCAGGTGGTTCAGTGGCGACGCAGTCTGTAGCTCCTGCGCTAGGGTCGTCATCCTTTAGATCGAAGCTTAAAAAGTTACTTAAGGAAGATGGTTTTAGTTAGAGACGTCAGGATCGTAAGGAGTCGATGGGCAGTGTTCAGCAGCCGGTGGCTTTTCAGCGTCAGAGTTCGATGACTGGTTCACGGAGAAGTTGTCCTAGGTGCGGTGGTTCTTATCCAGGTAGACCGTTTTCAGCGCCCGTGATTTGATTTGGGTGCGATCAGCCAGGGCACATGGCACGTGACTGTCCGCAGAGACCGAGTCGGCCGCACGAGTTTTAGCAGTAGCAGTAGTTTCAGCCCCAGCAGTTGTCACCACAGCCGCAGCAGTACCAGCAGCAGGGACAGTTTCCTCAGTTGTCATGGTCAGCTACTGTAGGGAGGCAGAGATCCCGAGGCAGAGTGACTCACATGACCATGGCAGAGGCTAAGGCGTCGTAGTTGGTGGAAGGTACTCTTTCAATTTTGGGTTGTGCGGCCCGTGTTTTGTTTGATTTAGGTGCTTCTCATTCATTCATCTCGGAGGATTTTGCTCAGAGTGTGGAGGACCCAATGACCGAGGTGTCATGTGACTTGACGGTAGAGTTGCCTACCGGTGACTTCATGATCACCCTATACTGCTTTGAGATTGTACCTGTGTGGGTGGAAGGGCGGAACTTGCCGGCTAGACTCTACGCGTTACCGCTTCAGGACTTTGATGTGATTTTGGGCATGGATTAGCTCGAGGCTCATCATGCCTTGGTGGATTGCGTCTTGAAGAAGGTCTACTTCCGACAGCTTCGTGGACCCACCTTCTATTTCCAAGGTATTCGATCTTCCTCTTCCCGCTTACTTATTTCGGCTATCCGTGCACGTCGTTTGCTCGATGCGGGTTGTCAGGGCTTTCTCGCATCCGTGGTTTTGGTTGAATGGCAGTGTCCTGAGGTAGAGGACATTCCTGTCGTGTGCGAATTTACCGATGTTTTTCCCGAGGAGCTACCAGGGTTGCCACCGCAGCGAGAGATTGATTTCGTGATTGAGGTGGTGCCGGGTACGGCGCCTATGTCGAAGGCCCCTTATCGGATGGCACCTGCAGAGTTGCGAGAGCTGAAGGCGCAGTTGCAGGAGTTGCTGGACAAGGGGTATATTCGTCCTAGTTATTCCCCGTAGGGTGCGCCGGTGTTGTTTGTAAAGAAGAAGGATGGTAGTTTGAGACTGTGCATCGACTACCGTCAGTAGAACCTGGCGACTGTTAAGAACAAGTATCCGTTGCCTCGGATTGATGACTTGTTTGATCAGCTTCAGTCGGCCCGAGTGTTTTCGAGGATCGATTTAAGATCGGGCTATTATCAGCTGTGGATTCGAGAGTCGGATGTGGAGAAGACGGCGTTTCGGTCGAGGTATGGGCATTATGAGTTCTTGGTGATGCCGTTCGGGCTCACCAATGCCCCCACATCGTTCATGGATTTGATGCATAGGGTGTTTCGTCCGTACTTGGACCAGTTCGTGGTCGTATTTATGGATGATATCCTTGTGTATTCGCAGTCTGCTGAGGAGCATGTGCAACATTTGAGGGCGGTGTTACAGATCCTGTGTGATCACCAGTTGTATGCCAAGTTCAGCAAGTGTGAGCTCTGGCTCCGAGAGGTGCACTGTAGTATCCCAGACCTTTTGGATCCTTCTTCGTGGGTCCCTGTGGACACCAAAAAATTGCACACACAGATATCCTGCTCGGCCCAACGTCAACAACGGCACCGAGTGAAGAAGCCCCGGAAAGACTGGTCACCCGGACTCTCCAAACAAATGCACACGCTGCCGTGAAGCCGTCTCCAGAATCACGACAGCGAAGAGAAATCAACCACCAAGAGCTCCACAATCCATGGGCCTCGAAGAAAATCAAATGGGCCACAACTCGTGCTCACAACGGGCTCAAAACTGCCCATTTTGGCTTTCAACGGCACACCCTGGTAGCCTTTAACGGCACACCCATCTGGCCTTCAGCGGCACGCCCACTTGAGGCTTCAGCGGCACGCCCCTGGCCTTCAGCGGCACGACCTCAAACCCGTTCAGCGGCACGCCCTTGCGCCCCCTTCAGCGGCACGCCCATGGGGAGCTTCGCCGGCACACCGCCAACCGCCTTCAGCGATACACCCCCTGTGCCCCCTCAGCGGCACGCCCCATGGCCCTTCGCCGGCACGCCCTTGTGGCACTTCAGCGGCACGCCCAGGCCGCCCCTTCAGCGGCACGCCCCTTGGGCTCCTTCAGCAGCGCGCCCTTTTGCCCCTTCAGTGGCACGCTCTAACGGCGCTTCTACGGCATGCTTGTTGATCCCTTCGCCGGCGCGCCCTCCTGGCCGTTCAATGGCACGCCCCCTACGGCCTTTGGCGGCACGCCCTCTGTGGTCTTCAACGGCATGCCCGCTGCAGCCTTCAGCGGCAAGCCCTCCTAGCCGATCAGTGACACGACTTTTGGCCCTCTCAGCGGCACGCTTGTTGTGCCTGCCAGCGACACGCCATTCAGGCTCTTCAACGGCACCCTCCGGCAGGACGACGTGACGCCCATGCCCTATGGATTCTTGGAGCGCAGTGGATTTGCCGAGGTGTCATCTGGGGAGAGGGCCACGCTGCCTACTCCTGCCACCCAGGACAAGGGAGTCAACGCTCCGTTCCCCCCCACTGTATCTTCTTTTCCTCTTTCTTCCCTTTCATTTCTAGTTTTGCCGTCGTTGCGATGTATTAGCCCCCTTGGGGCACTCCTCTTATGAGAATAGAAGTAGAAGTCTTGCAAATATTTTTTGGACGTCTTCCTCAAACCTTTCTTCCATGTTTGCATCCTTCGGTGTTTTACGCCCCTTTCCCTTTGGCATTTTTACCTTCGCTCACCCCCGGGCGCCCTCAGCGGTACACCCTCCCTATGCCTTCAACGGCACGCCCCTGGGCGCCCTCAGCGGTACGCTCCTGCCGCCCCTCAGCGGCACAGCCCCTGCATGCCCCTCCTGCCCCTCCAACGGCACACCCATCTGTGCCTCCAGCGGCACACCCTGATGGTGCCTTCAGCGGCACACCCCGACTGTGCCTCCAGCGGCACACCCCAACCAATTCTTCCCTGGCATGCCCTGGCCAGGCCCTTCGCCGGCACGCCCTCTCGTGCCTTCCTTGCCCGACACACTCGCCCCTCCTTCTTGCCCGGTGCATCCCCCTTAGCCAATCCTAAAGTAGTCTTCCACTCGCCGTTCCCTCCGAGTTTTCTGAAGTTTTATTAAAGGTGTTGCCGCTCTCGAGCGCCCACCTCCAGTTGTCGGGTTCCGCCACTCCATGTGGGCGCATTCCCTGTATCTCCCTTACGCTAGGGTCAAGGGGAGATGCTGCCGAATTTTCGTTAGAAACGATAATATATTAAAAAGATGAAAGGAAGTAACCAACAAATAGAATAACAACACATTAAAAGGACAAAAGGAAGCGACAAACAAATGAAAAGAATAACAACAAAACGCTTCAACCAAGGCGAGGGAACCGCGTTTAACTCAAAAAGAACCAAATCGAACGACAACTGAACAACTTGAGCATTCGTCCTCATGGAATAAAGAATGGAAGATAATCAAGAGAAGAAAAGAAGAAACCCATGCAAACTTAATAAAAAATCAGAAAAGAAGAAAAGAAAAGCCCTAAAGGAAACGGAGGAGGAGAGGGCTCCCCATGCCCTTCGCCGGCACCGAAAATATTAATGATGCCCGCGCAAGCCTCGTTTGGACCACGGGAGGCGCCCCCAATATGGTCCTGGCTCGATCTCGCACCGGGCCAATAGATTCACTGGTTTTCGACTACAACAACCGAGATTCAGCCGAATGTTTTCAGTGTCTCGGAATAATAAACTTGCCGTATCCCGGCATGCATATGTTCCAGGTCCTCCCGCGGCGATTACAATATTCTCAAGCCGGACTCCCGTCTGAATATTAAATGGTCTCCCGAATGACCGATATGTTTCGAACGCCCGCTTCTCCGGACACAGGGCTTTTCAGCCGATTCAAGGGATATTCCCTCGTTGCCCCTTGGCACCGGAAATATTAATGACGCTCATGCAAGTCTCGTTTCGACCGCGGGGGGCCCACCGCAGTATGGTCGCAGCTTGCCCTTGCACCGGGCCAACAGATTTACCGGTTTCCGACCGCTCTAACCGAGGTTTAGCCAAACGTTTTCCGTTCTTCTGAACAATAAATTGCCATATCCTGGCGTTCATAGGCTCCTGTCTCCCCGTGACAACCGCGATTTTCTCGAGCCGGACATTCGTCCGAACATTAAATGGTTAGTACACGACCGACATGATCGCGAATGTTTTCTTCTTACCCTCATACGGGGGTTTTAATACTTCCTAATAGACCTTTCGTGCAATTAATTTCTTGGCCATGAGGCCCTGAATCTCGGCGATTAATCAAGGGTGTTCCCTCGTATGGGGGATGTAAATGATGTCGTGACCTTTATGGCGCGGCGGGTTTTGGTCCCGACACGAACCACATAATCGTCTGACGAAGTCAGATCGAGCGTACCATGGGCTCTTCGGAGCCCGAATAAATTGTCACTCCGGTGACTGGCACGCCCACGCACTCAATAAACGAATAGACCAACAAGAGAATAACAGGTGAAAAAAGTGCGTCCACAAGTCTGGCACGCCCGGTGGGACAGAACCACCCTTCATCTCTTCGCCGGGATTCAGGGCCTCATGGTCCCTAATAAACGATGTTTGCCTGCTTTGATGAATTGCAGGTGTTGTCTTCGCCAGTCCTATGGGGAGAAAAGCCTGGCTCGGTGCAGCTGCCTTAGCGGCCTCGAGAACGCTGCTTCGAAGCATATGCAGCTTCCAAGAATCATGGGGGCTATTATAGGAAAAAAAGGGAAGAGAAGATAAGAGAAAGGGAACAGGAGGGAGGGGAAATCAAGCCCCCCGTTTCCCTCTAGAAGAAAGAGAAGAAAAGAAGAAAAGAAGAAAGGAAGAAAGGTAGAAAAGAAGAAAAGAAAAAAAAAGAGAGAAAAGAAAGAAGCAAAAAAAGAAGAGAAAGAATTGGCAATAGAGAGTTGTACGACCACGTCCGTCGACACCCGTGCTGAACAAAGATTACCACTGTGGGGTTGATGCGGTGGAGCGAATCACTCATCCCCTCCCTAAGGGGGTGAGCGCTCTCCTGCACCCCCACCCTGGTCAATCATACAAAAAAGAAGAGAAGAGAAGAAGGGACAAAAAAAAAGAGAGAAGAAGAGAAGAAAAAAAAAGGAGAAAAAAAAGAAGAAAAAGAGAAAGAAGAAAAGAAGAAAAGTCGGCCAGCATCGTCGACTAAAAGAGCAAGAAGAAACCCGGCATCCCGCCCGACTCTAGGAGGCTTCGAGTCCGTGGGGTAATGACCCCGCTCGTTCCTCCTTCCTGCTGCCTCCATCCGACACAAGACGGCCCCTCGAGTGGCTGTTAAAAGACCCAGCGAGCCACAATCGTAGCTTGGTGAATGACTGCCCGCTGTGGGGAATGCTTTATAGCAATGAGGCCAAGCGCGGCCACCACTCCCGAAGAGAGCATGCATATACCCCGCCATGGGGGATAAGAAGAAGATATATACCCTGCTACGGGGGCATAAGAGGCAAAAAAAGAGATACACCCCATTCCCAGGGGCACATGAAGAGAATCCGCCCCGACTGAGGGGCACAAAGCAAAGGCTACACCCCGACTTCGGGGCATTTGAAGAAGAATCCGTCCTGACCTGGGGACATAAGAAGAAATAGAGTTGCACCCCAGGTTAGGGGCATTTGAAGAAGAGAAATACACCCCGATATGGAGGCACATGAAGCAAAAAACATATCCCGCCATGGGGGCGTAAGAAGAAAAGAATTCACCCCTGCTCGGGGGTACATGAAGCGACAAAGGATACACCCCACCAACGGGGGGCACAACAGCCGTCGAGAATCCACCCCACTTTTGGGGCACAAGAAACAAACATTCCCCAGCCTGTCGGGGCAGAAGAAGAAGAATTCCTCCCTCGAGGGCATATATAAAAAAAAGAAAAGCAAAGATACACCCGGTGCCCGGCGCACATGAAGAGAAAGGCACCTCCCTCTGGGGCACAACAAGCGACAAAGATACACCCCATTCCCAGGGGCACATGAAGAGAAATACACCCCTGCTCCAGGGGCACATGAGACAAAGCTATACCCCGATTTAGGGGCATTTGAAGCAAAGACTTCACCCCGCGTTAAGGGGGGGCATAAGAAGCGAAAGGTACACCCCATCCCGGGGCCATAAGAAGAAAACACACCCCACCTTGGGGGCGTAAGAAGCCAAGAGATATACCCCGCCACGGGGCAGTAGAGGCAAAATGCATTCCCCCCGAGGGCACCTGAAGTAACATACCCCTCGCCTCAGCAGCATATGAGGCCAAGAAGCTACATCCCGGCTTGTGAGCATAAGAAACAAAAGACATACCCCACCTCGAGGGCACAAGAAGCAAAACACACCCCACCTTGGGGGGCATAAGGAGCCAAGGACATACCCCGCCATGGGGGCATTAGAAGCGGGATACATCCCCACCCTAGGGGCATATGAAGCAACATACACCCCGCCTGGGGGCATAGAAGCCATAGAGAAGTCCACCCCGGCTTGGGGGCATGTGAAGGAGAAACAAACCCCGCCACTGGGGGCATAGAAGCCATGAAGAACATGCCCCGCCCGGGACACAGAAGCGAGGAGGCAGGATCCGCCCCGCCATGGGGGCACACAAAGAGAGAAACCACACCCCGCCGTGGGGGGCATGAGAAGCAAGAAATGTACCCCACCCCGGGGAGCATAAGAAGAGAAGAATACACCCCGACTTAGGGGCCTTCGAAGAAGGAATACATCCCGGCCTCAGGGCTCCATGAAGCAACATATATCCCCCCCCCCCCCCCGGGGACATCTGAAGCAGAACGAACATCCCCCGGCATAGGGAAACATATGAAGAGAGGAATACACCCCGATATGGGGGCACGTAAACAAAGAAGAAGAATTCACCCCGCCTCGGGTGCATAAAAAGTAAGAACTACATCCCGCATCAAAAGCGGCAATACACTCCACTCTGGGGGCACTAGAAGCGGAATACACCCCGTGCCGGAGGCATATAAAAAAAAAGGATACCTCGCTCTGGGGCATCAGAAGCAGCAATACGCCCCACCTTGGGGGCATCAAAAGTAGCAATACGCCCCACCTTGGGATCACAAGAAGCAAACATTCCCCCCGGTGTGTCTGGGTGAAGAAAAGAATTCAGCCCGGCCTGGGGACACTTGAAGAAAGAAGCACATCCCGCCACGGGGGCACATGAAGAGAACCCCTCCCGCCTCGGGAGTATAAGAAAGATAAGAATACACCCTGGTCTGGGGGCTTTTGAAGAAACGACACACCCCCTCTATGGGAGATAAAGCTACACCCCGGCCTGGGGACACATGCAGAGCATCCACCCCGCTCAAGGGGGCACAAAGAGACACACTCCGCCCTGGGCGCATAAGAAGCAGAAGCACCTATGTAACGACCCGAGAATCCGATTACCGGGAAGGCCCGATAACCCGAGACTCGTACCGCCACCCACGAGCCCGAAGACTCGGAAGGGTTAAAAGGATGGTGTGAAAACTACACAAGCATCACAGATAATTGCAAAAATTAAACAGTTATAATATTAAGCAGGAAATAAATTAACATTTTACATGGTCCACAATAAAGAACAACAATAGCAAGAACAGTCCACGACTAGTACAGTGACAAGAAAGAAAAGTACAGCTACACGGGGCATACCCCGGCTCTGACCTCTGGCACTACCTCTGGGCACCCGCACCACGCTGCGCTCCTGACGCTCTCCCCGAAGGTGGCGTCTCACCTGAAACACGGTGAAAACACGCAGGGAATGAGTCTCGGAACAAGACTCAGTAGGGATCACTCGAACCCTACCTCGTAAAACGAGAAACCACTACTCTAGCGGTAGGAAAGTACCTCGGAAAGAAAAGCCCTGCACTCTACAGAACTAGACCTTACGGCACGCAAACCGACACACGTGCCACGGTACGAGAAGACCGAAATCAACGATCGAACCGTAAAACCCGAAGGTCGGAAACACACGACTGACAGTCTGACACTCCGTACTTGACAGGAGTACCACCCACTAGAAGCACAGCCGGTAGCGTCCCCTGACGTCTTACACCGCACCGCAGGTGAACCGCCTGACGTGGTAGGTCCTACCCGAGGCGCAAACACCGTACAAGTAACCACAAACATGTAACTAGCTGGGGTCACGCCTGTCGACGTGGGTCCAACCGCCCCCAACCACGTGTGCACACACAGACCTTGCGTCACTAGGTCTGGTCCTCTGACCGGTTTCCCCCCGTAGCCGGACTCTGGCTACCGACGAGGGGCCTACGGTAACCGGTCCACAAACCGTCTCGAAAGGTGGGTGCCCGTACACCACTCCCAGGTGAGACCAGCAGCTCGTACTGGTGGGCTACGACTAGTGGAGGGTCACTGAAGGAGTAGACTCTCGAGTCAACGGAAAATAACGTCCGAACCGACAACGGGTGGGAATCACCCCACGTACTAGCTCCGTCGCACGGTAACCACGGTCGGAAGAGAAACAGACGCACTGCCCACGGTCAAACGCCTGACCGAGGCAAACGGGACTTCCGGACACCAAAGACACGGTCATGGAACTCCACGGGGTGCCCGGGACGCACACACGGCCCAAGGGGAACACCCAACAACGAACCAAATCGCGCTAGGGATACCTAGCGCGACAGGGCATGTCGCGCTAGGGTCCCCTAGCGCAACAAGGGTTGTCGCGCTATGGCCCCATAGCGCGACAGGGACTATCGCGCTAGGGAACCCTAGCGCGACAAGGACCATCGCGCTAGGTCCTCCTAGCGCGACAATGATGATCGCGCTAGGACCCCATAGCGCGACACGAACCGCCAAACTGTTCATCTTCTCCGATGAACGCACTCGGTCGGGGCAGCGCGACACTCAAGAACGCGCTACTGGAGTATAGCGCGTTCTCAGTCCGCGGCCGAAAACGGTAAGAACGCCCAAAAAACCCAACCATGCCCCCATACCTCCATAGGAGAGGGGGAAAACAAAGGGGAAGACCCCTGGGGACCCCTAGCATGATTCTAGGCCCTCAAAACACGAATCCATGCATTGAATCCATAGATCGGGCGAGCTCTCCCCAAATCATGGAAAAACCCAAAAATGCTCAAACGATCCCCTCTCGGCCTCCCCGCGGCCTATAAATCACGGAAAAGATCGGCATGAGGCTAAGGAACGTCACCCTACCTCAATGGAGCGAATGCTCCGCCGAATCGATCACGAATCACGAAGAATGCTCGAAGCTTCACGAACTCCCCACGCTTCCCACGCTCGCCGCACGCCCACGAGATCGCCTCACCGTCGCCCACGCGTCCGCGCCGTCGCCCCGCCACCGTCCGTAGCCAGAGAGGGGCTCGCCGCGTCCGAATGGGAGAGAGGGAGAGAGAGGAGGGCGGTCACGGTTGGGGAAGGAAGGAGGAAGAAGAAGAAAGAGAAAGGAGAAAAAGAAAAAGGAAAGAATTAGGGCTATATAGAAAATCCGAATTTTCGGAAAAAAATCGAAAAATAGAAAAATACATTTCTGGAATCCTCGGAACGCACCGATCGCAACGATACCACTCGTGCCTGGGGGAACCACCCGGTTCGCCCGCAGCGAGCTTCCGAAGGAAAAGCCGAAACACACACCGGGAATCGGGAAACACACGCGGAAAAGCCGCGGAACGCCTCCGGGCCTCCGAAACGACTCCGGATCGCGCCGATCCGAACACGAAAGATGTCCGAAACGAAATTTCGGATACAACAGAGCTGGACGCTCCTAAAACCAGATCCAGGACCCACGAAGAAGGATCCGAAAGGTCCGGGATATTACAGCCCTCCCCCCTTAAGGAATTTCGTCCTCGAAATTGAGAACAACCAAAGGGGAAAGAAGAGGAAGACTCACTCAAACAGATACGGGAACTGCTGACGCATCTCGTCCTCACGTTCCCACGAAGCCTCACCACCAGAGTGTCGTTGCCACACGACCTTCACCAAGGGAATGACCTTGTTCCGCAGGCGCTGCTCTCGCCTATCCTCCACGCGGATCGGAAACTCTGGGAGAGAAAGATCTGGAGTCACCTCAGGCCAAACAGAAAACTCGAGCACATGAGAGTCATCGGGCATATACTTCCACAACATCGAGACGTGGAACACGTCATGTACCGACGCCAACTCAGGAGGTAACTGCAACCGGTAAGCAACCTCACCGATGCGTTCCACAATCGCGAAAGGACCAATATAGCGGGGACTCAGCTTCCCACGCCGTCCAAAACGCATCACCCCCTTCATCGGAGAAACTCTCAAGAACACATGATCGCCCACGACGAACTCGAGGGGCTGCCTCCTACGGTCAGCATAGCTCTTCTGCCGACTCTGGGCCGCCAACATGTTCTGACGAACCAGGTGCACAACATCCACACATTGCTGCACCAACTCCGGTCCCGTCAAAACACGCTCACCCACCTCAAACCAATCAAGTGGAGTCCGACAAGGACACCCATACAATGCCTCATAAGGAGCCATGCCGATGCTCGAATGATACTTGTTGTTATAGGCAAACTCCACCAACGGTAGGTGATGAATCCAACTCCCCTGCCACTCCAGGCAGCAGGATCTCAGCATGTCCTCCAAAGTCTGAATGGTCCTCTCAGACTGACCATCTGACTGAGGATGATACGCCGAGCTAAAAGCCAACTCCCTGCCAAGAGCTCGCTGGAAACTCCTCCAGAATCCAGAAGTGAAGCGCGGATCTCGATCCGACACGATCGAAATGGGAATCCCATGCAACGGCACGATCCGCTCCACATAGAAACGAGCCAACTTAGACACGCTCCAGCTGACCTTGACCGGTAACAACCGCGTCACCTTCGTCAGCTGATCCACCAGCAACCAAATACTGTCCTGCCCACTCGGGGTCCTTGGCAACCCCACCACAAAATCCGTGGTCACATGGTCCCACTTCCAAGCAGGAACATCCAAGAGCTGGAGAGTACCTCCTGGTCGCTGATGCTCCGCCTTCACCTGCTGACAGATCAGGCACCTGGCCACAAACTCCGCGACATCTCTCTTCATGCCAGGCCACCAGAACTGCCTCCGCAAGTTCCGATACATCTTCGTCGCACCCGGGTGTATAGTGTACCTGCTCCCATGAGCCTCGCGTAATACCGCACGACGAACCTGCTCCTCTGCTGGGACGTACAACCTGCCACGAAACCTCGCAGCACCGTCCTCGCCAAGTTCCACATCAGCCATCGCAAGAATCCGGGGCAACTCAGGGTCCGCATGCTGAGCCTCTGTCACCTGACGACGGATAGCAGGAGTGAGAGTCAGACTCGCAAGCACTGCCAACCCTCGCTCCTGGGGAATCTTGAGCCTGAAGGATACTTCGGGCACCTGTTCCCAGAGCCTCCACTTCCTTAGCATCAAGGTACTGACCGCCACCTTCCGACTCAAGGCATCGGCGATGACATTCATCCTGCCTGACTGATAAGACAGGGTGAAGTCATAGTCCTTCATGAACTCCATCCAACGCCTTTGTCTGAGGTTCAGATCTCTCTGCGAGAACACATACCTCAAACTCTGATGGTCAGTGAACACCTCGAACTTCTCACCGTACAGATAATGCCTCCAGATCTTCAGCGCGAAGATCACCGCCGCCAACTCAAGATCATGGGTAGGGTAGTTCTCCTCATGGGGCTTTAGCTGCCGAGATGCATAAGCCACCACTCTACCATGCTGCATCAAAACAGCACCCAGTCCAACGCCGGAAGCATCTGTACACACCACGAAACCTCCCGATCCAGAAGGTAAAACCAACACCGGAGCCGAGGTGAGCAACCTCTTCAGTTCCCTGAAGCTCTGCTCACACTCCTCGGACCAAACGAAAGGCACATCCTTCCGCGTGAGCCTCGTCATCGGGATCGCAATGCGAGAAAAATCCTGGATAAACCGGTGATAATACCCCGCAAGCCCCAAGAAACTCCGGATCTCCGTCACCGACCATGGCCTCGGCCATTGCATCACAGCCTCGACCTTGGCGGGATCCACGAAAATGCCATCACCAGAAATCACGTGCCCCAGAAAGTGCACCTCGCTGAGCCAAAACTCGCACTTGCTGAGCTTCGCATACAACTGGTGATCTCGCAACGTCTGCAGCACCACACCCAAATGGTACGCATGCTCCTCTGCAGACTGCGAATAAACAAGGATGTCATCCACAAAGATGACCACGAACTGGTCCAAATACGGATGGAACACCCTCTGCATCAAGTCCATGAAGGCTGCTGGGGCATTGGTGAGCCCAAACGGCATCACCAGAAACTCATAATGCCCGTACCTCGTACTGAATGCAGTCTTCTCCACATCGGACTCGCGAATTCTCAGCTGATAGTAACCGGACCGCAAATCAATCTGCGAGAACACTCGCGCAGACTGAAGCTGGTCGAACAAATCATCAATCCGCGGCAACGGATACTTGTTCTTAATGGTCACTTCATTCAGCTGCCGATAGTCAATGCATAGCCGCAGACTACCGTCCTTCTTCTTCACAAACAACACGGGCGCACCCCAAGGGGAAAAGCTCGGACGAATGTACCCCTTGGCCAACAGTTCCTGCAACTGCGCCCTCAACTCCCTCAGCTCAGCGGGGGCCATACGGTAGGGAGCCTTCGCCAAAGGTCCCGTACCAGGTACAACCTCGATCACGAAATCGATCTCCCGCTGGGGAGGTAATCCAGGCAACTCCTCAGGAAAAACATCGGGAAACTCGCACACCACCGCAATGTCCTCGACATCCGGCTCCATCCGGTCAGACACAACCACAGACGCGAGAAAACCCTGACAACCTGAATCAAGCAATCGACGGACTCGAATAGCAGAGATAAGGAATCAAGAAGAGGTGGAACGGATACCTTGGAAATAGAAGGTCCTCTTGCTCGGATGCTGGAAGTAGACCCTCTTCATTCCACAATCCACCACCGCTCCATGAGTCTCGAGCCAATCCATGTCTAGAATCACGTCGTAATCCCGAAGCTGCAATGCATACAACCTGCCTGGCATACTCCGCCCATCGATCCACACCGGAACCTGGTCGAAGCAATACGGAGTGACCATAAAGTCACCCGAAGGTAACTCCACTGCCAAATCACAGGACAACTGGGTCACCGGCTCCTCGACGCTCGACGCGAAATCCTCCGAAATAAACGAATGAGACACGCCAGAATCAAATAAAACCCGAGCTGCATAACCCAAAATCTGAACGGTACCTTCCACGAGCTGTGACGCCACTGCCTCTGCCCTGGTCAAGTGCGTGATCTGGCCTCGAGTCCTCTGCCTGCCTCCCACACTAGCTGACCTGGGTAGCGGCGGATACTGTCCCTGCTGCTGCTGCTGCTGCCTCTGCTGCTGGGGAACCTGCTGCTGCTGAGGAAACTGCTGCTGCGACGGTCTCTGAGGACAGTCACGCGCCATGTGCCCTGGCTGGTCACACCGAAAACAGATGATCGGCGCCGTGCACTGCCTGCCTGGGTGGGTCCCACCACACCGTGGACAAGGTCCTCGCGATCCTCCCACTGATCCCTGACGCTGCAAAGGAATCGGCTGCTGTACACTGCCCGATGAAGCCTGCCCCTGATCCTTGTGCTTCTTCCGGAGACTCTTCTTCAAGAACTTCTTGATCTTCGAGCCGAAGGACGCAGATCCTGCCACTGACGTTGCCGGTGCCGGTACTCCTGAACCACCCGACGCATGCTGGAAGAAACCCTGCTGCTGGGTAGCCGACTGCTGGCTGCGACCTGACACGGACTGCCCCTGGCTGATCGGTCCTCGAGTCCTCTGCATATCCATCTCCAAGGAAATCGCAACACGAGACGCCGTCTCTAGATCAGTGGCCCCATTCGCGATCAAATGGTGCCTCAGCTCCAGCCTCAAGCCCTGCACAAACTGCGTCGTCCTCACCCTCTCATGCTCCATGATATGAGGTGCATACCGACCCAGCTCGACAAATCGGGCCCTGTACTGCAACACGGACATGTCACCCTGCACCAGCTCCAGAAACTCCCGCATCCGCTGCGTAGCAACGACGTCTGGACAGTACGTACGCTCGAAAGCACTGACAAAGTCACCCCACTCGACCTGCTCAAGTGGACAAAGCTGAAAGGACGTCTTCCACTCGGAAGACCACCACCTCCGAGCCGTACCCTGCAACTGGTTGTAGGCCAACACCACTCTGTCCTCGACAGTACTCTTCGCAGAACTGAACACCCGCTCCATCTCATCAAGCCAATCACGAGCCGCATCAGGGTCTGCCTGGCCGCTAAAGTAAGGTGGATGGAACTGCATGAAGTCCCTCACCGCTCGGCCCGGCCCACCCCTGACTGACGAGCCCTCACCAGTCTCTCCGCCGAACTGCTGAGACATGAGATGGTACATGCCACGGAAGAAATCCTCGGCCCCCGGAGCTCTCGCAGCATCCGCGGCCTCGGTAGCTCCCGGAACTCTGCTATGCTCCTCCTGGTCCCTCTGGACCCCCTGTTGGATCTCCTGACCTCCAGCCGACTGCCCCTGCTGAGAGCGAGAACTCCTCCTCGGCGCCATCCTCGCTCCTGAAGCAAAAGATAGAAAACACGAAAACGACAAGGTCAAAATAAACACACGGTGCCCAATGCCAGCGTCACCTGTACATCATCGTTATGGACTAGTGGACCACTACAATTACCTATGATTCTCATGTAATTCCACAACCGCGCTCTGATACCAGCTGTAACGACCCGAGAATCCGATTACCGGGAAGGCCCGATAACCCGAGACTCGTACCGCCACCCACGAGCCCGAAGACTCGGAAGGGTTAAAAGGATGGTGTGAAAACTACACAAGCATCACAGATAATTGCAAAAATTAAACAGTTATAATATTAAGCAGGAAATAAATTAACATTTTACATGGTCCACAATAAAGAACAACAATAGCAAGAACAGTCCACGACTAGTACAGTGACAAGAAAGAAAAGTACAGCTACACGGGGCATACCCCGGCTCTGACCTCTGGCACTACCTCTGGGCACCCGCACCACGCTGCGCTCCTGACGCGCTCCCCGAAGGTGGCGTCTCACCTGAAACACGGTGAAAACACGCAGGGAATGAGTCTCGGAACAAGACTCAGTAGGGATCACTCGAACCCTACCTCGTAAAATGAGAAACCACTACTCTAGCGGTAGGAAAGTACCTCGGAAAGGAAAGCCCTGCACTCTACAGAACTAGACCCTACGGCACGCAAACCGACACACGTGCCACGGTACGAGAAGACCGAAATCAACGGTCGAACCGTAAAACCCGAAGGTCGGAAACACACGACTGGCAGTCTGACACTCCGTACTCGACAGGAGTACCACCCACTAGAAGCACAGCCGGTAGCGTCCCCTGACGTCTTACACCGCACCGCAGGTGAACCGCCTGACGTGGTAGGTCCTACCCGAGGCGCAAACACCGTACAAGTAACCACAAACAAGTAACTAGATGGGGTCACGCCCGTCGACGTGAGTCCAACCGCCCCCAACCACGTGCGCACACACAGACCTTGCGTCACTAGGTCTGGTCCTCTGACCGGTTTTCCCCCGTAGCCGGACTCTGGCTACTGACGAGGGGCCTACGGTAACCGGTCCACAAACCGTCTCGAAAGGTGGGTGCCCGTACACCACTCCCAGGTGAGACCAGCACCTCGTACTGGTGGGCTACGACTAGTGGAGGGTCACTGAAGGAGTAGACTCTCGAGTCAACGGAAAATAACGTCCGAACCGACAACGGGTGGGAATCACCCCACGTACTAGCTCCGTCGCACGGTAACCACGGTCGGAAGAGAAACAGACGCACTGCCCACGGTCAAACGCCTGACCGAGGCAAACGGGACTTCCGGACACCAAAGACACGGTCATGGAACTCCACGGGGTGCCCGGGACGCACACACGGCCCAAGGGGAACACCCAACAACGAACCAAATCGCGCTAGGGATACCTAGCGCGACAGGGCATGTCGCGCTAGGGTCCCCTAGCGCAACAAGGGTTGTCGCGCTATGGCCCCATAGCGCGACACGGACTATCGCGCTAGGGAACCCTAGCGCGACAAGGACCATCGTGCTAGGTCCTCCTAGCGCGACAATGATGATCGCGCTAGGACCCCATAGCGCGACACGAACCGCCAAACTGTTCATCTTCTCCGATGAACGCGCTCGGTCGGGGCAGCGCGACACTCAAGAACGCGCTACTGGAGTATAGCGCGTTCTTAGTCCGCGGCCGAAAACAGTAAGAACGCCCAAAAAACCCAACCACGCCCCCATACCTCCATAGGAGAGGGGGAAAACAAAGGGGAAGACCCCTGGGGATCCCTAGCATGATTCTAGGCCCTCAAAACACGAATCCATGCATTGAATCCATAGATCGGGCGAGCTCTCCCCAAATCATGGAAAAACCCAAAAACGCTCAAACGATCCCCTCTCGGCCTCCCCGCGGCCTATAAATCACGGAAAAGATCGGCATGAGGCTAAGGAACGTCACCCTACCTCAATGGAGCGAATGCTCCGCCGAATCGATCACGAATCACGAAGAATGCTCGAAGCTTCACGAACTCCCCACGCTTCCCATGCTCGCCGCACGCCCAAGAGATCGCCTCACCGTCGCCCACGCGTCCGCGCCGTCGCCCCGCCACCGTCCGTAGCCGGAGAGGGGCTCGCCGCGTCCGAATGGGAGAGAGGGAGAGAGAGGAGGGCGGTCACGGTTGGGGAAGGAAGGTGGAAGAAGAAGAAAGAGAAAGGAGAAAAAGAAAAAGGAAAGAATTAGGGCTATATAGAAAATCCAAATTTTCGGAAAAAAACCAAAAAATAGAAAAATACATTTCTGGAATCCTCGGAACGCACCGATCGCAACGGTACCACTCGTGCCTGGGGGAACCACCCGGTTCGCCCGTAGCGAGCTTCCGAAGGAAAAGCCGAAACACACACCGGGAATCGGAAAACACACGCGAAAAAGTCGCGGAACGCCTCCGGGCCTCCGAAACGACTCCGGATCGCGCCGATCCGAACACGAAAGATGTCCGAAACGAAATTTCGGACACAACAGAGCCAGACGCTCCGAAAACCAGATCCGGGACCCACGAAGAAGGATCCGAAAGGTCCGGGATATTACAACCTACCCCGGCCTGGGGGCACAAAAATACACTCCGCCCTTGGCACATAAGAAGCAGAAGCATCTACCCCGGCCCGGGGCACAGAAACAAAGGGACATACATCCCGATCTGGGAGCATAAGAAGAAAGATATACTCCGCCCAAGCGACATTTGAAGAAACAACATACCCTGCTTCGGGGGCACAGAAGCCGTACAGGGATACACCCCACCCTTGTGGGGCACAAGAAGCAAAACACACCCCGCCTTGGGGGGCATATGAAGCCAAGAATCACACCCTGTCTTGGGGGTACTTGAAGAAGAAGCATACCCCGCCTCGAGGGCCTAGAAGCTATAAAGAACACGCCCCGACTCAAGGGCATATGAAGAGAAGTCCACCCCAGCTAAGGGGTATTTGAAGAAGAGACAAACCCCGCCAGTGAGGGGCATAGAAGCCATGAAGAACGCGCTCCGACTTAGGGGCATTTGAAAAAGCTGCATCCCGCCTTGGGAGTATAAGAAGAAAAGAGTCCACCCAGGCTTTGGGGCATCTGAAGAAGGAATACATCCCGGTCTCGGGGTCCATGAAGCAACATATATGCCCCCCCCCCCCCCCCGGGGGGGGGCATCTGAAGCAGAACAAACAACATTCTCCGGCTTAGGGGGAGCATATGAAGAAAGGAATACACCCCGATATGGGAGCACATAAGCAAAGAAGAAGAGTTCACCCCGCCTCGGGGGCATAAGAAGCAAGAATTACACCCCGTCCTGGGGGCATATAAAGCAACATACACCCCGCCTAGGGGCATAGAAGCCATAGAGGAGACTCCCCGGCTCGGAGGCATCAGAAAAAGAAGCACGCCCCACCTGGGGGCATAGAAGACTTGAAAAATACGCCCCGCCTGGGGGCACAGAGGCAAAGAGGTAAAACACACCCCTCAGGGAGATGCATACCAAATAAAGCTACACCCCAACCTAGGGGTACGTTAAGAGAAATACACTCCAGCGTGGAAGCATTAATGAGAAAAGAAGAGCAGAATAAAGAAAAAGACACGCATGAGGCAGACGTGGTTTTCGAGCCCGCCTCATCACATAAAAGAAGAGAAGAAAAGAAAGAATACACATGAGGCAGACGTGGTCTTCGAGCCCGCCTCATCACACAAAAGAAGAGAAGAAAAGGAAGAAAAGACACATGAGGCAGACGTGGTCCTCGAGCCCGCCTCATCACGCAAAAGAAGAGAAGAAAAGGAAGAAGAGACGCACGAGGTAAACATGGTCTTTGCACCTGCCTCTCCATAAAAGAAGAAGAGAAGAAGAGAAAGAACAGTCACGAGGTGAACATGGTCTCTGCACCTGCCTCTCTATAAAAGAAGAAGAGAAGAAGAGAAAGAGCAGTCACGGGGTGAACATGGTCTCTGCACCTGCCTCTCTACAAAAGAAGAAGAGAAGAGAAAAAGGAGACATGAGGCGAACATGGTCCTTGCACCTGCCTCTCCATAAAAGAAGAAGAGAAGAAGAGAAAGAGCAGTCACGGGGCGAACATGGTCTCTGCACCTACCTCTCTACAAAAGAAGAAGAGAAGGGAAAAAAGAGACATGAGGCGAACATGATCCTTGCACTTGCCTCTCCATAAAAGATGAAGAGAAGAAGAGAAAGAACAGTCACGAGGCGAACATGGTCTCTGCACCTGCCTCTCCATGAAAGAAGAAGTGAAGAAGAGAAAGAACAGTCACGGGGCGAACACGGTCCTTGAACCCGCCTCTTCACACAAAAGAAGAGAAGAAAAGAAAGAAATGACCATGAGGCAAGCATGATCTTTACACCGCCTCTCCATAACAGAAGAAGAGAAGAAGAGAAAGAAGAGTCACGAGGCAGACATGGTCTTTGCACCTGTCTCCCCACACAAAAGAAGAAGAAAAAAAAGAGACATGAGACAGACGTGGTCTTCGAACCCGCCGCTTCACATACCCTTCTCCTCGGCTCATGTATCCTACTACCCGACGCCCTTTGGCTCAGTCATTCCGGCCAAGGCCCACTGTCATGATTAATCCACCCATCCCACCGCGCTCTCCGATATCTTTTCGGCTTTACAGCCTACTCCTAACATCTCTCGGCTTGTCAGCCTGCTCCCAATATCCCTTGAATTTTTAGCCTACTTCCCAATATCTTCGGCTCTTGCAGCCTGCTTCCCAGAATTCGGCCTTCATGGCATGCTTCCCAGAATTTGGCCTTCACGGCTCGCTTCCCATAATTTCGGCTCCTGCAGCCCGCTTCCCAATATCTTTGGCTCTCGCACTCTGCTTCCCAGAATTCGGCCTTTACGGCCTACTTCCCAGAATTCGGCCTTTACGGCCTGCTTCCCAGAATTCGGCCTTCACGGCCCGCTTCCCAATTTCAGCTTTTGCAGCCCGCTTCCCAATATCTTTGGCTCTCGCAGCCTGCTTCTCAGAATTTGGCCCTTGCGGCCTGCTTCCCAGAATTCGGCCTTCACGGCCCGCTTCCTGATTTCGGCTTCTACAGCCCGCTTCCCAATATCTTTGGCTCTCGCAGCCTGCTTCCCAGAATTCGGCCCTTGCGGCCTGCTTCCCAGAATTCGGCCTTCACGGCCCGCTTCCCGATTTCGGCTTCTACAGCCCGCTTCCCAATATCTTTGGCTCTCGCAGCCTGCTTCCCAGAATTCGGCCCTTGCGGCCTGCTTCCCAGAATTCGGCCTTCACGGCCCGCTTCCCGATTTCAGCTTCTACAGCCCGCTTCCCAATATCTTTGGCTCTCGTAGCCTGCTTCCCAGAATTCGGCCTTTACGGCCTGCTTCCCAGAATTCGGCCTTCACGGCCCGCTTCCCGTAACTTCGGCCCCTGCAGCTCGCTTCCCGTAACTTCGGCTCCTGCAGCATGCTTCCCATAATTTGGCTATCGCAGCCCGCTCTCCTCGATTTTTGGCTATTGTGGCCTACTTCCAATATCAACTTCGGCCTTCACGGCCCGCTTCCCCAATGTCCTTTCAGCCGTTCGTGGTCTGCTTCCCTAATACCTTTACTACCACTACACTTATACATAATAATAATATTTTCTTATGCAAAAAAAAATAAAAAAATAAACAAACAAGTAAAAACAAAAATAAAAAAAAAACAAAAAAAATAACAAAACGAACACAAAAAAAGAAAGAGAAAATAAAGAAGAGAATGCATGATTGTCCTGCTTGCATGGTTGCTTAATATAGAATAATATACCTCCTTAGAATTTTCTAGGACCGTGCTTCCTTGCTAAATATTATCGCCCCGATTCCGGATGCACGGGGGTCATGGCCTGCGTTCGAAGGGAACCCAGTTATGGCGGATGCACACGTCAAGGGGAAGAGTCATGGCTGAATCGCTAAGCCCAACTCACAAAATAAACCTGAGGTAACGCTCCCACACTTAGCACTTAATGTGTTCAATAGCCTTCGACTATAGGGATTGCCTGAATTTCTTCTTAGCACTCTACGGAGGCTTGAATTCTTGCACTCGCGTGAAAGGTAATCGTGAGGAAAAAGCTGCCTACCCCCACTGTAAAAAAAAAGAGAGAGGAAAAAAAAGAGAGAGAAAAAAGAAAAGAGAGAGAAGCACGTGAATCTGAGTAGCCGGTAATCCCCATTGAGACATATGAGGAGACTCGCGCGAAATGGTGAAGCGAATTATAACAAGGATGAAACCTATTAGTCGGGAATCCCCATTGAGACACATGAGGAGACTCGCGTCAAACAGTGGAATCCGTAATAGAATTACAATAAGGATGAATCTTAGTAGCCGGGAATCCCCATTGAGACACATGAGGAGACTCGCGCCGAACGGTAAAATCCGCTACCAAAATGAACAGACGGGGGGCTGTGCGAAGCTACCAAATTCGAGAGCCTGAAACATATGTGTAGGCGCTAGAGTGATCCTCGAGTGTCACCAGGAAAACCCGCATATCCCTGTGGTTAGGGCTCTTTGTCCACACACTTGCACTGCCGCGTCACAGATAATTGCCTCGGGTGAAATGCGTGAATTTAGGCTATGCATGCAAGACATGCGATATCCTCTTGACGGGTGCACCACCCCTCAGTTGTGTCTCGCGGCCCGCACCGCATCTACGAATTACGGGCGATGTCCCTATCCTATCCCCTATAGAGGGAGCCGCCATACTTATATCTATGTTATGCCTGCTAATGAATGCTTGCATGCTTGAATAAAAAATATATATAATAAAAAATAATAATAATAAATAATGAAAATGTGCGTATGTAATAAGCTCAATTCTGGCCATCGAAGCCTACGTTCTTAGCTACGGCTCGTAGAGCCCAATCTTGGCCCCCGTGGCCTACACCCTGCCCTCACGGCTCGTTAATCTCCCAATTCCGGCTCTTGTAGCCTGCTTCCCAACTTCGGCTCTAGAAGCCGGCTTGCCTTTGGCCTTCACAGCCTGCTCCCCAATTCCAGCTCTCGCAGCCTGCTTCCCAATTCCGGCTCTTGCAGCCTGCTTCCCAACTTCGGCTCTAGCAGCCTGCTTGCCTTTGGCCTTCGTGACCTGCTTCCCAATTCTGGCCCTCGTGGCTTGCTTCCCAATATCTTTGGCTCTTGCAGCCTGCTTACCTTTGGCCTTCGCGGCCTTCTCCCCAATTCTGGCTCCCGTAGCCTGCTTCCCCGATTTGGCTCTTGCGGCCCGCTTCCCAACATCCCTGGCCCTGCACGGCCTGCTTCCCAGAATCTGGCCTGCACGGCCCGCTTCCGTAACGTCAACTTTGGCCCTCGCGGCCCACTCTTCCGAGTCCTGGTTTCATAACTGATATCCCCAGCGCATTTTTGAATCAACAAACTCTTCTCTCCGTCCCTTCGGACGACGAACATCTCAGTTGCTTCTGGCCTTGGCTGTTTCAGCCTCACTTACTGGCTCCCGTGCCAACAGCTTTCAATTATCAGCCGCTGTGCCTACAACTCTTATATCATCGGCATCCACGCCAACAGTCACCTGGAGTTCTTCAAAAAAAAAGAGAAAGAAAAAAAAACAACAATGAAAAGAACAAAAAAAGGGAGATAAAAAAAGAGAGAAGAGAAGGAAAAGAAGAGAAGAAGAGAAAAGAGAGAAGAAAAGAAGGAAAAAGAGATGAAGAGACCAACATACTGCTTCAGTTCCCGGCATCCCGTCGGCGCTGATGAAGAGATCAATATGCTGCTTCAGTTCCCGGCACCCCGTCGGCACTGATGAAGAGACCAACAAACCAGGTCAGCTCCCAACACCCTGTCGGCACTGACGAAGAGACAAAGAGACCAACAAACCAGGTCAGCTCCCGACACTCTGTCGGCTCTGACGAAGAGACCAAGAGAACAACAAACCAGGTCAGCTACCGACACCCTGTCGGCACTGACGAAGAGACCAAGAGATCAACGAACCAGGTCAGCTCCCGGAGCCCTGTCGGCACTGATGAAGAGACCAAGAGAACAACAAAGCAGGTCAGCTCCCGGCGCCCTGTCGGCACTGACGAAGAGATAAAGAGACCAACAAACCAGATCAGCTCCCGACACTCTATCGGCATTGACGAAGAGACCAAGAGAACAACAAATCAGGTCAGCTCCCGACACTCTGTCGGCACTGACGAAGAGACCAAGAGACCAACAAACCAGGTCAGCTCCTGACACTCTGTCAGCACTGACGAAGAGACAAAGAGATCCACATATCATGTCCGTTCTCGACACCCTGTCGGCACTGACGAAGAGACAAAGAGACCAACAAACCAGGTCAGCTCCCGGCACTCTGTCGGCACTGACGAAGAGACAAAGTGACCAACATATCATGTCAGTTCCTGACACCCTGTCAGCACTAACGAAGAGACAAAGAGACCAACAAACCAGGTCAGCTCCCGGCGCCCTGTCGGCACTGACGAAGAGACAAAGGCACCAACATATCATGTCAACGCCCGACACCCCGTCGGCACTGACGAAGAGAAGAAGAGACCAACATATTAGCTCCCGGCACCCCGTCGGCATCGACGAAGAGGAAAGAGACAAATACACCCACGGGCACCACCCGGCTCATCCTTCGCCTGCTATACTCGTGGGTGGGGGACATTTGTGAACACCAAAAAATTACACACACAGATATCCTGCTCGGCCCAGCGTCAACAACAGCACCGAGTGAAGAAGCCCCGGAAAGACTGGTCACCCGGACTCCCCAAACAAATGCACACGCTGCCGTGAAGTCGTCTCCGGAATCACGACAGGGAAGAGAAATCAACCACCAAGAGCTCCACAATCCATGGGCCTCGAAGAAAATCAAATGGGCCACAACTCGTGCTCACAACGGGCTCAAAACTGCCCATTTTGGCCTTCAACGGCACACCCTGGTGGCTTTCAACGGCACACCCATCTGGCCTTCAACGGCACGCCCACTTGAGGCTTCAACGGCACGCCCCTGGCCTTCAGCGGCACGGCCTCAAACCCGTTCAGCGGCACGCCCTTGCGCCCCCTTCAGCGGCACTCCCATGGGGCGCTTCGCCGGCACACCGCCAACCGCCTTCAGCGGTACACCCCCTGTGCCCCCTCAGCGGCACGCCCCATGGCCCTTCACCGGCACGCCCTTGTGGCACTTCAGCGGCACGCCCAGGCCGCCCCTTCAGCGGCACGCCCCTTGGGCTCCTTCAGCGGCGCGCCCTTTTGCCCCTTCAGCGGCACGCTCTAACGGTGCTTCTGCGGCACGCTTGCTGAGCCCTTCGCCGGCGTGCCCTCTTGGCCGTTCAATGGCACGCCCCCTACGGCCTTTGGCGGCACACCCTCTGTGGTCTTCAGCGGCAAGCCCTCTGCAGCCTTCAGCGGCACGCCCTCCTAGCCGATCAGCGACACGCCTTTTGGCCCTCTCAGCGGCACGCTTGCTGTGCCTGCCAGCGACACGCCATTCAGGCTCTTCAACGGCACCCTCCGGCAGGACGACGTGACGCCCATGCCCTATGGATTCTTGGCGCGCAGTGGATTTTCCGAGGTGTCGTCTGGGGAGAGGGCCACGCTGCCTACTCCTGCCACCCAGGACAAGGGAGTCAACTCCCATTAAATGCCCCTCGGACGCTTCCCGCCTTCGGAGGCTCTGCCGTATGGGGTATGAAAACTCCTCTCCTTCGCTGCGAACAAGGGGGAAGAGGCCAGAAGAGGGAGCCACGACCGAGCTGCCAGAAAAGTGAAGAAGAAGAAGAAGAGAAGAAGAAGAAGAGAAGAAGAGGAAGAGAAGAAGAGAAGAAAGAAGAGGAGGGGAGGCTCCGCCTCCCCCTTTCTGCTGCTCCGTCCACCCGCCACCACCGTCCGCGTGAAGAGAAGAAGGATAAGAAGAGAAGAAGAGGAGCTCGTCGCTCCACCTACCACCACCGTCTGTGTGAAGAGAAGAAGAGAAGAAGAGTGGGTGGAGAGAGGGAGTGAGGTCCGGGAGGGGAGGAGTCCACGCTCCGTTCCCCCCCACTGTATCTTCTTTTCCTCTTTCTTCCCTTTCATTTCTAGTTTTGCCGTCGTTGCGATGTATTAGCCCCCTTGGGGCACTCCTCTTATGAGAATAGAAGTAGAAGTCTTGCAAATATTTTTTGGACGTCTTCCTCAAACCTTTCTTCCGTGTTTGCATCCTTCGGTATTTTATACCCCTTTCCCTTTGGCATTTTTGCCTTCGCTCACCCCCGGGCGCCCTCAGCGGTACGCCCTCCCTATGCCTTCAACGGCACGCCCTTGGGCGCCCTCAGCGGTACGCTCCTGCCGCCCCTCAGCGGCACAGCCCCTGCATTCCCCTCCTGCGCCTCCAACGACACACCCATCTGTGCCTCCAGCTGCACACCCTGATGGTGCCTTCAGCGACACACCCCGACTGTGCCTCCAGCGGCACACCCCAACCAATTCTTCCCCGGCACGCCCTGGCCAGGCCCTTCGCCGGCACGCCCTCTCGTGCCTTCCTTGCCCGACACACTCGCCCCTCCTTCTTGCCCGGTGCATCCCCCTTAGCCAGTCCTAAAGTAGTCTTCCACTCACCGTTCCCTTCGAGTTTTCTGAAGTTTTATTAAAGGTGTTGCCGCTCTCGGGCACCCACCTCTAGTTGTCGGGTTCCGTCACTCCATGTGGGCGCGTTCCCTGTATCTCCCTTACGCTCGGGTCAAGGGGAGATGCTGCCGAATTTTCGTTAGACACGATAATATATTAAAAAGATAAAAGGAAGTAACCAACAAATGGAATAACAACACATTAAAAAGATAAAAGGAAGCGACAAACAAATGAAAAGAACAACAACAAAACGCTTCAACCAAGGCGAGGGAACCGCATTTAACTCAAAAAGAACCAAATCGAACGACAACTGAACAACTTGAGCATTCGTCCTCATGGAATAAAGAATGGAAGATAATCAAGAGAAGAAAAGAAGAAACCCATGCAAACTTAATAAAAAATCAGAAAAGAAGAAAAGAAAAGCCCTAAAGGAAACGGAGGAGGAGAGGGCTCCCCATGCCCTTCGCCGGTACGCCCCTTCAGCCCCCTTCGCCGGTACGCCCTCTAGCCACCCTTCGCAGGCACGCCCTTCGCCGGCACACCTCACTGCGCTCTCCCCCGGTACACCCTTCAGTGGCCCTCGCCGGCACCCCTCCTTGGCCTTCGCCAGTACACCTTTCAGCACCCTTCAACGGCACGCTTCTGCCGCCTTCGCCGGCACACACTCGCCACGCCCTTCGCCGGTACACCCTGCCGCACCGCTCAGTGGCACGCTCCTTCGGCCCTCAGCGGCACGCTCCCCTGGTCCTCAGCGGCACACTCTCCTGGCCCTCTAGCGGCACACTCTCCTGGCCCTCTAGCGGCACACCCCCTTGGCCCTCAGCGGCACACTCCCTTTGCCCTCAGCGGCACACTCCCTTGGCCCTCCAGCGGCACACTCCTTTGGCCCTTAGCGGCACACTCCTTTGGCCTTCAACGGCCCACTCTACACCACCCTCACCTCATCCGCTTCCAGCGGTACACCCCCTATTCGCCAGCGGTGCAGCCTCCTACCTCCAGCGGTACACCCTTCCCCTTTTCCAGCGGCACGCTCCCGGCATAATAAATAATGATAATAATAATGATAATGATAATGATAATAAGCTTAGAAATAATAAATAGACAAATAAATGACAACAATAAAAAATAAAAATGAATAACAATAGCAAACTCAATAAGAATGATAAATAAACAAATGGTAACAAAAGGGGAATGAATAATAATAACAAACTCAACAAAAATAACAAGCAAATGAATGACAATAAAATGAACAAAAATAATAACAGACCTAACAATAACAATGATAAATAAGTAAATCATAAAAATAAAAAATGATAAATAGACAGTAATAACGAACTTACTCAAGGATATACATAAATCAACAAATAATAATGGTAAAATTCTAAATAATAATAAAACGATGAGATCTGCACCGCAGCCCCATCTCCCCTGCGACCCGGTGCTGAAGGAACAATAATGCCGCCCTTGCGGGTTGGGCCTGAGTCTTGGGAATCATCCCGAACTGACCGTGACCGAACCTCGCCACGGACTGACATTCCGATTAAACCGGATTCATTTCTCTGGCCGGATCCCTTCCGAGCCGCTACTTAAATTGTCGCACATTCGGCAGACATTTGAATGGGTTCACCTCGGTTTTCGTCGCGTTTCTATTACGGACCTGTGTCTAAACATGAAAAGACCCGTGAGCAATCAACATGGCCGACGACTCTCGCCCCGATATAGTCGTGAGCCGGCATTGTTCCGGGCCGATAGCCCGTTAAATCGGATTCATTCTAATGGGATTCGCTCCTGCTCTTTCATTGAAATTGCCGTAAACTCGGCATACATTTGCACGGGGTCGTTTCCGCCCACGCCACACTTTCAATATGGGCCCTTACCCGAACATGAAGAGGTCCGTAAGTGACCGACAGAATCGGAATAGAACGAGACGGCTCTCGCCACCCCTGGACTCCTTCCATGGGAATATTAATAAGACCTCCGTGGGCCACACTTTGACCTCGGGCCCGCCCCGATCATGGTCATCGTCTGGCTCATATCCTTGATCTACAGCCCGCTCCTTTCGAACACGTTTTTGGTTCTTGAGTCTAGTCCCCGGACTCTCCCCCGTTGCCCTCCGGCACCGGAAATATTAATGATGCCCGCGCAAGCCTCGTTTGGACCACGGGAGGCGCCCCCAATATGGTCCTGGCTCGATCTCGCACCGGGCCAATAGATTCACTGGTTTTCGACTACAACAACCGAGATTCAGCCGAATGTTTTCAGTGTCTCGGAATAATAAACTTGCCGTATCCCGGCATGCATATGTTCCAGGTCCTCCCGCGGCGATTACAATATTCTCAAGCCGGACTCCCGTCCGAATATTAAATGGTCTCCCGAATGACAGATATGTTTCGAACGCCCGCTTCTCCGGACACAGGGCTTTTCAGCTGATTCAAGGGATATTCCCTCGTTGCCCCTTGGCACCGGAAATATTAATGACGCTCATGCAAGTCTCGTTTCGACCGCGGGGGCCCACCACAGTATGGTCGCAGCTTGCCCTTGCACCGGGCCAACAGATTTACCGGTTTCCGACCGCTCTAACCGAGGTTTAGCCAAATATTTTCCGTTCTTCTGAACAATAAATTGCCATATCCTGGCGTACATAGGCTCCAGTCTCCCCGCGACAACCGCAATTTTCTCGAGCCGGACATTCGTCCGAACATTAAATGGTCAGTACACGACCGACATGATCGCGAATGTTTTCTTCTTACCCTCATACGGGGGTTTTAATACTTCCTAATAGACTTTTCGTGCAATTAATTTCTTGGCCATGAGGCCCTGAATCTCGGCGATTAATCAAGGGTGTTCCCTCGTATGGGGGATGTAAATGACGTCGTGACCTTTATGGCGCGGCGAGTTTTGGTCCCGACACGAACCACACAATCGTCTGACGAAGTCAGATCGAGCGCACCATGGGCTCTTCGGAGCCCGAATAAATTGTCACTCCGGTGACTGGCACGCCCACGCACTCAATAAACGAATAGACCAACAAGAGAATAACAGGTGAAAAAAGTGCGTCCACAAGTCTGGCACGCCCGGTGGGACAGAACCACCCTTCATCTCTTCGCCGGGATTCAGGGCCTCATGGCCCCCTAATAAACGATGTTTGCCTGCTTTGATGAATTGCAGGTGTTGTCTTCGCCAGTCCTATGGGGAGAAAAGCCTGGCTCGGTGCAGCTGCCTTAGCGGCCTCGAGAACGCTGCTTCGAAGCATATGCAGCTTCCAAGAATCATGGGGGTTGTCATAAGAAAAAAAGGGAAGAGAAGATAAGAGAAAGGGAACAGGAGGGAGGGGAAATCAAGCCCCCCGTTTCCCTCTAGAAGAAAGAGAAGAAAAGAAGAAAAGAAGAAAAGAAGAAAGGAAGAAAGGTAGAAAATAAAAAAAGAAAAAAAAAGAGAGAAAAGAAAGAAGCAAAAAAAGAAGAGAAAGAATTGGCAATAGAGGGTTGTACGGCCACGTCCGTTGAGACCCGTGCTGAACAAAGATTACCACTGTGGGGTTGATGCGGTGGAGCGAACCACTCATCCCCTCCCTGAGGGGGTGAGCGCTCTCCTGCACCCCCACCCTGGTCAATCATACAAAAAAGAAGAGAAGAGAAGAAGGGACAAAAAAAGAGAGAAGAAGAGAAGAAAAAAAAAGGAGAAAAAAAAGAGAAGAAAAAGAGAAAGAAGAAAAGAAGAAAAGTCGGCCAGCATCGTCGACTAAAAGAGCAAGAAGAAACCCGGCATCCCGCTCGACTCTAGGAGGCTCTGAGTCCGTGGTGTAATGACCCCGCTCGTTCCTCCTTCCTGCTGCCTCCATCCGGCACAAGAGAAAATAGAGAGAGAAAGTAGAGAGAGAGTAGAGAGAGAAAAAATAGAGAGAGAGAGAGAAAATAGGAAGAGAGTATATAGAAAGAAGAATTATATATATATATATATATATATATATATATATATATATATATATATATATATATATATATATATATATATATATATATATATATATATATATGAGAGGGAGAGAGAGAGAGTTGGAGGGGGGAGTGGCCTGGACGTGGGAGAAGTAGAGGGGGGAGAGGGGGGTATATAAATAAAGGGGTGGGGGAGGAAGGATAAGAATGAGGGAGGGGGGTGTTAAGTGGGGGAGAAAGATGGAGGGGGAGGGTTATATGGGGAGGGTTGGTTTGAGGGAGAAGAGAAGACACGTGGTGAGGGGGGGAAAGATATTTTGAATTTTGTTTTGTTTTGTTTTTGATTTTTACACGAAAGCCTTTAAAAAGTTAACAATAACATGATTTTTAAGAATTGGTTCACTCTATCTTATTTTTGACCTACAAAACGTTAAAATCTAAAAATATGTTCCACATGAAACTTGTAGATCTCTTAATTCTCTTTCCAATGGACCGAATATTGAGCTTATTCTGACATTCCAATGAGGGGTTACGTATTAATAAAAGAAGATATCTATTTAATTTGCATACTAATATTTGTTAAACCCGTATTTTCTATACAGTTCAAGACTTTGGGATTTGATTTAGAGAATTTGAAATTTGTATGGGTTCCAGAAGTAAAATGCTTAGTTATTTTTAGGTTTCGAGCGGATTCGGGTGTTACAAATCTCTCCCCTTTAATTAAATTTCATCCTCAAAATTTAAAAATTTACTCAATACGTACCGAATAGTTGTGGATATTTCTTCCGCATTTCATCTTCCATCTCCCAAGTAGCTTCTTCTGTTGAGATACTTTTCCACAATACATTCACCAATGGAATTGTTTTGGTCCTCAGCACTTGTTCCTTTCGATCAAGAATGCGAACTGGTTGCTCCTTATATGTAAGATCTTGCTGAATTTCCAACTGCTCATGATCGATAACGTGCGATGAGTCTGGCATATATTTTCTTAACATAGACACATGGAATACATCATGAACTCCTGACAATGATGGTAGTAGAGCCAGTTGATATACCACATCACCAACCCTTCTTAAGATTTCAAATGGTCCAACATACCTTGGACTGAGTTTACCTTTCTTGCCAAATCTCATCACTCCTCTAGTAGGCGAAACTTCCAGAAATACGTGATCCCCGACATCAAATTGTAGATCTCTCCTTCTCTGATCAGCATAACTTTTCTGCCTACTCTGAGCTGTAAGTAATCTTTTTCTAATCAACTCAACCTTTTCTACACAATCCTATACAATCTGTGGCCCAATCAATTTTCGCTCACCAACCTCATCCTAACAAATAGGTGATCTACAAGGTCTACCATATAATGCTTCATATGGTGCCATTCCTATACTTGCATGATGGCTGTTATTATATGCAAACTCGATTAACTGTAAATGTTCATCCCAACTGCCTTTCCAGTCTAAACTGCATGCCGTCAACATATCTTCTAGTGTTTGAATGGTTCTCTCTGATTGTCCATCTATTTGAGGGTGAAAAGTTGAACTAAATTTCAATTGTGTACCTGTGTCCAAAAATCCTCACCCCATGTTTATGTGCAGGGGAATAAAGAAGAGAAGAAGAGAGAAGAGAAGATGAAAAGAAAAAAAGAAAAAAAACACTACTCAGGCCCCTCCAGCAGCACACTAATGGCGCCCTCCAGCAGCACGCTCCCCTGGTGCCCCCAGCGGCACACCTGTTTAAGCCTTCCAGCGGCACACCCTTGGGGCCTTCCAGCAGCACACCCCTAGTGCCTCCTTAACGGCACGCCCTTTGGTGTCCTGCAACGACACACCCAGGGCAGCCTCCAGCGGCACACCCTTTGGTGCCCCAGCGGCACACCTCCAAACGGCCCTTCCAGCGGCACACCCCTGGGGTCCCCAGTGGCACATTGCCAAGCCCTCCCAGCGGCACATCCCCTGGGTGCCCTCCCAGTGGCAGACCCGTGAGTGCCTCCAACGGCACACCCCTTTCAAGTGCCCTCAACGGCACACTCACCGTGCCCCTTCAACGGTGCGCTCTCGTGCCCTTCAACGGCACACCTACTGCTCCCCCAACGGCACACTCGCCTTGTGCCGCCCCAACGGCACCCTGCCCAGCACCCCTCCAATGGTGCACCCGTCTGCCCCTTTAACGGCACGCTCCCAAGGCCCCCAGCAGCACATCGTCCCATCTCATTACGATGCTCTGTTTTCACTCAAGCACGGAGCATTTAATGCTTATGCCGCTGGCTCGTGCTTCGGCCGACAGGGTAGCGACAGCAGGCCGTCGACGTCAACCTCGGCTAGTCGGGTGAAGGCACGCCAGCTCCCATCCTACTGTCCCTGGGCATAGGCCATTTAATGGCCCCGGACGGGTGAAGATGAAAGGGAAGAAGAGGAAGGCTTGGCCTTCGAAGCTGCCAACCCTCGTTCGGTATAAAAGGGAATTAACTCTCTCTCTCAAGGGGGCTATGGATGGCAGGCTGGCTCTTCGGAGAGGCAGAACAAGAGAAGAAGAAGAAGAAGATAAGAAGAGAAGAAGAGGAGGGGAGGCTCCGGCTCCCCCCTTGCTGCTCCGTCCATCGCCCCTGTGCGAAGAGAGAGAAGGAGAGGAGAGAGAGAGAGAGAGTGAGCTGTGGGAGGGGAGGAGCCCACGCTCCATTCCCCTCCCTACTGTATCTTGTTCGTTCTTTTCTCTCCCTCCATTCCTTTTTTTTATTATTTGTCACGATGTATTAGCTCCCTTGGGGCATTCCTTTTGTGAGAATAGAAATAGAAGGTTTGCAGGTTTTTTTGATGCCCCCCCCTTACGGACACTTCTTCTTGTTAGCATTCCTTACCAATTTTGCTTTCTTCTGTGCTCCCCATCGCCTGCTTCTGAACCCTTCTGCCTGTCCCTGTCGGTACACTCTCTGCGCCTCCACCCGGCATAGCCACCCCCCCTTTTTTTACCTCCTGCCCGGTGCATCCTTCACCTCCCCCCCCCTCTTCAGCCTGGCACGCCTTTGTGCCTCCCTACCCGGCACGCCCGCCTCTTCTTCTTATCCGGCACGCTCCCTGGGCTCTCTTAGCCGGCACACCCTCACCCCTTCTTATCCGGTGCACCCCCAGCCAGTTTTATAAATGTCCCTCACTCGTTGGTTTCTCCCAGGCTTTCCAAAGTTTTATCAAAGGTGTTGCTACCTTTGGCACCCACCTCAAATTATCGGGTTCCGCCACTCCATGTGGGCGCGTTCCCTTTACTTCCCTTACCGTCCGAGTCAAGGGGAGATGCTGCCGAATTTTCGTCAGAACTAATGAACCCATTAAAAGACAAAAGGAAACAACAAATAAACACAATAAAACACCAATGAAACGGCTTTGCCGAAATAACAAAGAAACCCCAGAGATCCCGAATAATCGGACACTTGCGTCTTTATGACGGTCTACCGAATATAACCACGAATATAATCCACATGAATAAAAGAAAACCGAATCAAAAACCCTACGCTTGCATTTCATGAATAAAAGAAAAAAAAGAAAACCTCCTCACATGTGCCTCATGAACAGAGGGAACTTCCCCAACCCAGCCTTAACTGCATTGACCTTGGTAAACCTTGCCCTCCACACATCCCTGATGTGCGTAGACCTTGGCAGACCCTTTTCCTTCACCGGCACACTCGTGCCTCCTCGCCCAGCACACTCTGCCTTCGCCCTCTCCGGCACACTCGTGCCCCCTCCTCCGACACACTTCATGTGCCTCTATCCGGCACAGTCTCACCTCCCTCAGCGGTACACCCTTCCAGTGCTTACAGCGGTACACCCTTCCACGGCTTCCAGCGGTACACCCTCAATCCACTCTCCCAGCGGTACACTACCTCTCCTGTTGGCCCGCTCAGCGACACACACCTTGGCCATGCCTCCACTGACACACACCCTTGGACTGCCAGCCCGGCATACCTTGGCTATCATTTCTCCGATGTACACATAGCTTGTATCGGTCTACTGGTTTCCCATTCGGTGTTTTCTCCGAGTTTTCTAAAATTTCCATAAAGGTTGTTGCTTAGGCACACACCTCAGTTGTTGGTTCGTGTCACTCCCTGTGGGCATGTTCCTTGTATTCCCTTACCATCCGGGTCAAGGGGAGATGCTACCAAATTTTTGTCAGAAATAACAATAAGTTAAATGACAAAAGGAAGCGACAAACAAATGGAACCAACAACAATAAAACATTCTAATCAACTAAAGGAAGTATTCAAGGCTCAAGGAATTGGACTGAACAAGACTCAAAGAACTGCACTATTGAATATGTCCCGGGACTCAATCACATGACAGGAAGATTGAAAGTTGATCCTTTGAGATTCTCCACCAGAATTGCATGAGCAAGGGGCCTTCTTCTGAACTTTGCCCCCACTCATCTGAACTTCACCCTACCTACCTTAATCCTTCATTCTCAACTCAATCCTTCCAAAGGTGCACTCTCCATTGGCGCGCCAGCAGTACGCCCCTGCCTCTTTGACCTTCTCCTCATCAGCCCCATCTCAAGCTCTTTGCACTCTCAACATCTCTCCTTGGCCAGCACACTTTGGCCTACCTTCAGCGGCACACCCAGCTCCCCTAGTGCTTTCAGCAGCACATTCCTAGACCTTCCAGCGGTACACCCTAGCCTACTCCGTTCAGCGGTACACCTTCGCCTGCCTTCAGCGATACACCCCAGCCTCCCTCTTGTGTTCAGCGGTACACTCCCCACACCTACCTGATACACACTCATCTGGTTCCAGCGGTACACCCCATAACCTTTCAGCGGTACACTCCCCACCACCCTCTCCACACACGTGCCAAATGTAACAAATAATAATAATAAAAATAACGGACTCACAATAAAAAGGGGATAAATAATAATAATAATAATAATAATAATAATAATAAAATTATAATAATAAAAAGGGGTAAATAATAATGATGACAAACTCAATAAATAAATAAATAAATAATAATAATAATAAAGAAATAAGTAATAATAATAACCAACTCAATAAATAAATAAATAAATAAATAAGTAAATATAAATAATAAAAACAATAATAAATGAATAATAATGATAAACTCACTAAAAAATAAAAAAATAAAAAATAATAATGATAAAAATTTAAATAATAATAAAATGATGAGATCCGCTCCGCAGCCTCGTTCTCCTCAAGACCCGATATAAAGGGAACATTAACAGCCCCTCTCCCATTCGGGGTCGGACCTTGGGAGCCATCTCAATATGGCCGTAATCCGACATCATTCTGGGCCGATAGTTTGTCAAACCGGACTCGTTCTCATTGGGAATCATTTCCGCTCTTTCATTGAAATTACCGTAAACTCGGCATATATTTGTACAGATTTATTTCCATTTACGTCGTACCTTCAATGCGGACTTTTGTCCGAACATAAAGTGGTCCATGAATGACCGACAAAAATCTGAATGGAACAAGAAGGCTCTCGTCACCCCCGAGCCCTACGCATGTGAATTGATAAGACCTTCGTGAGTCACGCTTAGACCACGAATTCATCCTAATCATGGTCATTGCCTGACCCACATCCTCGGCCTACAGCCAGCTATCTCTGTACACGTCTTCGTTTTGAAATCTACTCCCGGGACTCTTTCCCGTTGCCCTTCGGCACCGGAAATATTAATGATGCCCACGCAAGCCTCGTTTGGTCCACGGGAGGCGCCCCCGGAATGGCCCTGACTCAATCTTGCTCCGGGCTGACAAACTTATTGGTTTCCGACCGCTCTAACCGAGATTTAACCGAATGCCTCTCATACCTTCGAACAATAAATCTGTCGTGCCCTGGCATACATATGCTCCGATTTTTTTCGTGATGATTACGATTTTCTGAAGCCGGACACTCGTCCAAATATTAAACGGTCCCCTGAGCGACCGACATGTTACTCTAACCGGGATTTAACCGAATGCCTCTCATCCCTTAGAACAATAAACCTGCAGCGCCCCGGCATACATATGCTCCGATTTTCTCCATGACGATTACGATTTCCTGAAGCCGAACGCTCGTCCGAATATCAAAATGGTCCCTTGAGTGACCGACATATTTCAAATGCTTACTTCCCTAGACATGGGGCTTTTCGACTGATTCGAGACCGATATAGTCTTGCCTCTCTCGATATAATTTCCTGGCCATGAGGCCCTGATTCCCGACGATTAATAAATGGTGTTCCCCTCTCCGAGGGGATGTAAATGACGTCATGACCTTTATGACGCGGTGGGTTTTGATCCCGACACGAACCACACAATCATCTGATTAGTCAGATCGACTGGCACGCCCACGCACTTAATAGACGAATCAACCGCCTGAATAAAACCAACAGCATAATAAGCGAACAAAAAGTGCTTCCACAAGTCTGGCACGGTCGGTGGGACAGAACCACCCTTCATCTCTTCGCCGGGGATTCAGGGCCTCATGGCCTCCTAATAAACGACGTGTGCCTGTTTTAATGAATTTTAGGTACTACCTTCCCCAGCCCTCTGAGGAGAAAAGCCGGACCAGGTGAAATTACCTTTGTGGTCTCGAAGATGCTACTCCGAGACTCCCGCAGCTTCCAGGAATCACGAAGGCCGCTGGTGGGAAAAGAAAGAGAGAAGAAAGGAGGGGAAATCAAACCCCCTCTCCCTAAGAAGAAGAAAAGAAAGAAAAGTAGAAAATAAAGAAGCAAAAAAAGGAGAAGAAAAGAAAAGAAAGAAACAAAAGGAAGAGAAAGAATAGGCGGGAGAAGGTTGTACGGCCATATTGTCGAGACCCGTGCTGAATAATGATTACCACTGTGGGATTGATGTGGTGGAGTGAACCACTCATCCCCTCCCCGAGGGGGTGAGCGCTCTCCTGCGCTCTGACCTTGGTCTATTATGCAAAAAAAAAGAAAGAAAAGAAAAGAAAAGACAAAAAGAAGAGTTGGCATGCATCGCCGACCAAAAGGACAAGAAGAAGCCCGGCATCCCGCCCGACTCTAAGAGGGTCCAAGTCTGTGGTGCAGTGCTACGGTCCGTTCCACCTTCCTGCTGTCTCTATCCGGCATAAGACGGCCCCTCGAGTGGCTGTCAGAAGATCCAACAAACCACAATTGTACCTTGATGAATTGCTGCCCGCTGTGGGGAATGCTTTATAGCAATGAGGCCAAGCATGGCCACCACTCCCGAAGAGAGCAGGCATATACCCCGCCATGGGAAATAAGAAGACGAAATATACCCTGCCATGGGGGCATAAGATGCAAGAAAAAGATACACCCCGACTCGGGGGGCACGTGAGAAGAATCTACCCCGACCTAGGGGCATAAGAAGGAACGGAGTTGCACCCCTGCTTAGGGGCATATGAAGAGGAGTATACCCCCGCCATGGGGGCATAAGAAGTAACAAAGTTTCACCCCGACCTAGGGGCATTTGAAGAAGAAACACACCCCCGCTCTAGGGGCATTTAAAGAAGAACTATACCCTACTGTGGGGGCATGAGGAGAAAGACTATACCCCGCCTGGGGGTACACAAATGAAGAAACACACCCCAGCCTGGGGGCATACAGAGAAAGAAATACACTCCGCCCGGGGTACACAAGAAGCAAAGCACACCCTGACTCCGGGGACATATGAGACAAAGGATACACCCCGGTTTAGGGGTATTTGAAGAAGAAACATATCCCGCCAGGGGGCATAGAAGCCATGAAGAACACACCATGTCCTAGGGACATTTGAAGAAGAAACATACCCCGCCTGGGGGCATAGAAGTCATAAAGAACACGCCCCGACTTAGGGGCATTTGAAGAAGTTACATCCCGCCTCGGGAGCATAAGAAAGAGAAGAATACAGCCCCGCTTAGGGGTATTTGAAGAAGAAACATACCCCGCTTGGGGGCATATAAGCCATAAGGAATACGCCCCGGCTTAGGGGCATTTGAAGAAGCTACATCCCGCCTTTGGAGCATAAGAAGAAAAGGGTCCACCTTGACTTAGGGGCATTTGAAGAAGCTACATCCCGCCTTGGGAGCATAAGAAGAAAAGGGTCCACCCTAACTTAGGGGCATTTAAAGGAGGAGTATACCCCAGCCTCGGGGTCCATGAAGCAACATGCCCCCCCCCCTCCCCCCGAGGGGGGGGGGGCATATGAAGCAGAACGAACAACATTCCCCGGCTTAGGGGCCATATGAAGAAAGGAATACATCCCGATATGGGAGCACATAAGCAAAGAAGAAGAATTCACCCCGCCTTGGGGATGTAAGAAGCAAGAATTACACCCCGCCTTGGGGGCATTGAAAGCATCAATACACCCCACCCTGGGGGCACTAGAAGCAGAATATGCCCAGGCCCTGGGACATAAGAAGCAAGGAATCTACCCCGTCATGGGGGCATAAGAGGCGAGAAACTGCACCCCATGCCGGGGGGCATATGAAGAGAAATACATCCCGCCTTGTGGGGTAAGAGAAGCAGAATCTACCCCGGCCTGGGTGGATAAGAAGTAGAAGATACGTCCTGTTCCGAGGGCATACGAAGAGAAATATCTCCCATTCTCGGGTAAAAGAGGTAGAAGAATCCACCCCGGCCTGGGGGCGTAAGAAACAAGAGACACACCCCAACTCGGGGGCATACAAATAAAGAACCACACCCCGCCTTGGGTGCATAAGAAGCAAACATACCCCGCCGTCAGGGGGTGGAAGAAGAAGAAGCATACCTCGGCCATTGGGGCATATGGAGTAAAAGAATACACCCCACCTTGGGGGCATCAGAAGCAGCAATACACCCCCCCTTGGGGGCATCAGAAGCAGAAATACGCTCCACCTTGGGTGCACAAGAAGCAAACATCCCCCAGTGTGTTGGGGTAGAAGAAGAAGAATCCACCCCGCTCTGGGGCATAAGAAGCAAAAGATACACCCCACTCTTGGGGGCACACGAAGAGAATACACCCCGACTCGGGGGCATGTGAGAAGAATCTACCCTGACCTGGGGGCATAAGAAGAAACAGAGTTGCACCCCGACCTGGGGGCACATGAAGAGAATCCACCCCGACTTAGGGGCACATAAAGCAAAAGTTACACCCCGGCTTAGGGGCATTTGACGAAGAAATGTACCCCCGCCATCGGAGCATAAGAAGCAACAGAGTTTCACCCCAACCTAGGGGGCATAAAGATCAATAGAATGCACCCTGGCTTAGGGGCTTTTGAAGAAGAAATATACCCCGCCATGTAGGCATAAGAAGCAGAAGACATGCCCCGGCTTAGGGGCGTACGAAGAGAAGTACACACTCCGCCCAGGATGCACTAGAAGCAAATACACCTCGCCTGGGGGCACAGAAGCAAAGAAGCAGAATCCACCCCGGCCTGGGGGCATAAGAAGCATGAAGTTACACCCCGATTCGGGGGTACGCAAAGAAGAAACACATCTTGCCTTGGGTGCATAGGAAGCTAGAAATACACCCCATATGGGGGCATATGAAACAAAAAAAGAAGCACACCCTGCCATGGGGGCACACGAAGAAAGAAACACCCTCCGCCCTAGGCGCATAAGAAGCAGAAAAGTCTACCCCGATGTAGGGGCATAAGAAGCAAGAGTACACCCCGAGCTAGTGGGAATATAAAGAAAGAAACTACACCTCGCTCCGGGGGGGCATATGAAAAGAAATATGCCCTGCCTTGAGGGGTAGAAGAAGTAGAATCCACCCCGGTGTAGGGGCATTAGAAGCAAAATGCACCCCGCTCTAGGGGCATAAGAAACAAAGAACACACTCCCGCTCTAGGGGCATTTGAAGAAGAAACACACACCCCGCCTGGGGGCATGGAATCCATGAAGAATTCCCCCCGGCTTAGGGGTGTTCAAAAAAAATCTGCCCCGGTTTAGAGGCATTTGAGGAAGAACTACACCCCGCGATGGGGGCATGAGAAGTAAAGACTATACCCTACTTAGGGGCATTTGAAGAGAAATATACCCCGCTCCGGGGCATAAGAAGCAGAAGTTACACCCCCCGTCTGGGGGCCTAGAAGCCATGAAAGATACACCCCGCTTGGGGGCACAGAAGAAAAGTTACACCCCAAGCTGGGGGCACATCAAGAGAAATACACCCCAATCCGGGGGCATTAATGAGAAAGGAAGAGCGGAACAAAAGAACAGCCATGAGGTAGACGTGGTCTTCAAACCCGCCGCTTTACATAAAAGAAGAAGAGAAGAAAAGAGAGAAAAGACACATGAGGCATACGTGGTCTTCGAACCCGCCTCTTTACATAAAAGAAGAAGAGAAGAAAAGGAAGTGAGTCTTAAGGCAGACATGGTCTTTCCACCTTCGGCCTTTGGCCACCCAACAAAATCAAGAGACCTTTCCTATTGTCGGCACCATGACCTTCCGTCTAGGCCGATGCATCAACACATTATCAGCATCATGACTCCTTCGTCTAGGTTGGCGCATAAACCCATTACCGGTGGCACTCTCGCCATCTAAGCCGACAAATATCTCACCTTTGGTTTTTGGGCCACTAAAAAAAAGAATCAACTTTTCACTTTGGTTCGGATCCTTTCCCGGCCAGAGAATCATAGAATCAACCCCTCACTTTGGTTCGGATCCTTTCCCGACCAGAGAATTAAAAAATCAACCCTTCACTTTGGTTCGGATCCTTTACCGGTCAGAGAATCAAAGAAACAACCTTTCACTTTGGTTCGGATCCTTTCCCGACCAGAGAATTAAAGAATCAACTTTTCACTTTGATTCGGATCCTTTCCCAGCCAGAGAATCAAAGAAACAACATTTCACTTTGGTTCGGATCCCTCCCCGGCCAGAGAATTAAAGAATCATCCCTTCACCTTGGTTCGGATCCTTTCCCAACCAGAGAATTAAAGAATCAACCCTTAACTTTGGTTCGGATCTTTCCCCGGCCAGAGAATCAAAGAATCAACCCTTCACTTTGGTTCGGATCCTCTCCCCGGCCAGAGAATTAAAGAAATAACATTTCACTTTGGTTCGGATCCTTCCCCGGCCAGAGAATTAAAGAATCAACCCTTCACTTTGGTTTGGATCCTTTCCCGACCAGAGAATTAAAGAATCAACCCTTCACTTTGGTTCGGATCTTTCCTCGGCCAGAGAATCAAATAATCAACTTTTCACTTTGGTTCGGATCCTTTCCCGACTAGAGAATCATAGAATAAACCTTTCACTCGGGTTCGGATCCTTCCCCGACCAGAGAATTAAAGAATCAACCTTTCACTTTGGTTTGGATCCTCTCCCCGGCCAGAGAATTAAAGAATCAACATTTCACTGTGGTTCGGATCCTTCCCCGGCCAGAGAATTAAAGAATCAACCCTTCACTTTGGTTCAGATCCTTTCCCGACAAGAGAATTAAAGAATCAACTTTTCACTTTGGTTCGGATCCTTTCCCGGCCAGAGAATCATAGAATAAACCTTTCAATCTGGTTGGGATCCTTCCCCGACCAGAGAATTAAAGAATCAACCTTTCACTTTGGTTCGGATCCTTCCCAGACCAGAGAATTAAAGAATCAACCTTTCACTTTGGTTTGGATGCTTCCCCGATTCACTTTGGTTCGGATCCTTTCCCGACCAGAGAATTAAAGAATCAACTTTTCACTTTGATTCGGATCCTTTCCCGGACAGAGAATCATATAATAAACCTTTCACTCTGGTTCGGATCCTTCCCCGACCAGAGAATTAAAGAATTAACCCTTCACTTTGGTTCGGATCTTTTCCCGGCCAGAGAATTAAAGAATCAACTTTTCACTTTGGTTCGGATCCTTCCCCGGCCAGAGAATTAAAGAATCAACCTTTCACTCTGGTTCAGATCCTTCCCCGATCAGTGAATCAAAGAATAGACCTTTCACTTTGGTTCGGATCCCTTCCCCTGCCAGAGAACAAAAAGGGACCCTTTTCTTCTGCTCTCACATCCCGCTACCTGACGCCCTTCGGCTTAGCCATTTCGGCCAAGGCCCACTATCAGGATTAATCCATCCGTTCTACCGTGCTCTCCGATATCTTTCGGCCTTATAGCCGGCTTCTAACTTCTCTCAGCTTGTTAGCCCACTCCCAATATCTCTTGGCTTTGTAGCCTACTTTTCAATATCCCAACTTCGGCTCTTGCAGCCTGCTTCACAAAATTTCGGCTCTTCGCAGCCCGGTTCCTGACTGCGACTCTTTGTGGCCTGCTTCCCAGAATTTTCAGCTCTTGCAGCCTGCTTCCCAATTTTGGCTCTCGTGACCCGCTTCCCGATTTTGGCTCTTTGCAGCCCGCTTCTCAACTTCGGCCTTTATAGCATGCTCCCCGATTTCGGCTCTCGTGGCCCGCTCCCCGATTTCGGCTCTTTGCAGCCCGCTTCCCAACTTCGACTCGTTGCAGCCTGCTTCTCAACTTTGGCTCTTGCAGTCTGCTTCCCTTTCGCCTCCGTAGCTTACTTCTCAATTTTGACTCTCATAGCCCGCTTCCCTAATGTCTTTTTAACCCTTTTCGGTCTGCTCCCCTAATACCTTTACTACCACTACACTTGTACGTAACAACAATATTTTCTTATAAAAATAAAAAAATAATAACAAAAAATAACAACAAAAAAAGAAAAGAAGTAAAAAAAGAGTAACAAAAAATGCTTGGCTATCCTGCTTGCATGCTTGCTTATAATATAGAATAATACGCCTCCTTGGAATTTTCTATGACCACGTTTCCTTGCTAAATAATAATATTGCCCCGATTCCGGATGCACGTGCGTCACGGCGTACGCTCGAAAGGAACCCAATTATGGCAGGCGCACACGTCAAGGGGAAGAGTCATGGCTAAACTGCTAAGCCCAACTCACAAAATAAACCTGAGGTAACACTCCCCCACCCTGCGCTCAATGTGTCTAATGGTCTTCGACCATAGGGATTGCCCAACTTTCTTCTTAACACTCTACGAATGCTTGAATTTTTACACTTGCATGAATGGTAATCGTGAGGAAAAAGCTGCTCACCCCCACTTAAAAAAAATGATGATGCAAAAAAAGAGAGAAACGTGAATCTAAGTAGTCGGGAATACCCATTGAGACACATGAGGAGACTCGCGCGAAATGGTGAAGCGAATTTCAATAAGGATGAATCCTAGTAGTCGGGAATCTCTATTGAGACACATGAGGAAACTCGCGTCAAACGGTGGAATCCGCAATAGAATTACAATAAGGATGAATCCTAGTAGTCGGGAATCCCCATTGAGACACATGAGGAGACTCGCGCCGAACGGTGAAATTCGCTACTAAAAGAAATAGATGGGGGCTGTGCGAAGCTACCGAAATCGAGAGCCTGAAACTCATGTGTAGGCACTAGAGTAATCCTCGAAGTGTTGCTTAGAAAACCTGCATATCCCTGTGTTTAGGGCCTTTTGCTCACACGTTTGCTCCTCCACTCCACAAAGAGTTACCTTGGGTGAAATGTGTGAATTTAAGCTATGCACGCAAGACATGCGATATCCTCTTGACAGGTGCACCACTCCTTAGCTGTGCCTTCCGACCCATACCATGTCTGCGAATTATGGGTGATGTCCCTATCTCATCCCCTATAGAGGGAGTTGTCTTATTTATACTTATGTTATGTCTACTGACGAATGCATGCATGCTTGAATAAAGAAATAAATAATAATAATAAAAAATAATAAAATAAACTCAATTTTGACTATCGTAGCCTGCTTTCCCAGTTCTGGCTTGTACAGCCCAATCTTGGCCCTCACGGCCTACTTCCTATCCTTGCGGCTCGCTAATCTCCCAACTTTGGCTTCTATAGTCCGCTTCCCGAATCTGGGCTCTCGCAGCCTGCTCCCCAATTTCGACTTTTGTGGTCAGCTTCCCAACTTTGGCTCTGGTAGCCCGCTTCCCCGATTTCAGCCTTCACGGCCTACTTCCGCAACACCGATTCGGGCCCTTGCGGTCCACTTTCCCGGGTTCAAATTTCAAGGCCGGTGCTCCCGGCGCATTAAAGAACATCAAATCCTTTCACTCTAGATTGGACCTTCTGTCCAGCTAGAGAACAAAAAGATCATTTCCACTCTAGATCGGACCTTCTGTCCAGCTAGAGAACAAACCGACCCCTCCACTCTAGATCGGACCTCCCGTCCGGCTGTCGAATAGAAAGATTCCTTTCACTTTGGTTCGGACCTGTCATCCAGCCAGAGAATAAAAAGACCCTTTCACTCTAGATCAGACCTTCCGTCTGGCTAGAGAACAAAAAGACCCCTTCACTTTGGTTCGGACCTGCCGCCTAGCCAGAGAACAAAAAGATCATTTCCACTCTAGATTGGACCTTCTGTCCAGCTAGAGAATAAACATACCCCTCGTGGCGCTGCCTACCCTTGTTACTGGTGAAGCTGGCCTTAACGCCAGATCAACCCCAACTCGACCTCTTCCTGCTGCTTCACTTGCTCCGGCGACGGCGTTCGCCGGGCAGCCCACGGTTCCTCCTTCTTCTGCTCCCCCAGCGACGGCGGCCGGCTCCACGTCATCCTTCACCGGTGCGGCAGGTGCAGGTGGGGGCGCAGCTGCCGCTCCCGTCGGCGTCCCCTCTAGCTGCGCTCTGCTACTCTTCTCCAAGTCTCTTCCAACCTCCAGTTGACACGTCCTTCTCCATTCTGGCACGCATCCATTGGCGAGAATCCACGCATCGCCTTCCCCGTGCGTTGACTCTTCTCCTACGTTAACTGAACTTGCTGTCACGTCATGTGCTACTGCTCTGTTGGCATCCACGGAAGGAGACCCTGATGGGACTTTGGGTTACTGATTGTCTCATCCTTTTAATTTTTGTGGGCTTTTCCCTTTGGTGCATCGGCCTATCAAGTTGCCCTATCCCCCGGGGACGCTTGTCCCTTGTATCCTCCCTCTTTCCCACTTTTCTCTATATATAAAATTTTCATGCAGGAAAGCAGGGGTTGATCTATCCCCCTGTCTCTCCTTGCATGCATCGACTTTAATTAATAAAAAAACAAACATACCCCTCCATTCTAGATCGGACCTCTTGTCCGGTTAGAGAATAAAAAGATTCTCTCCACTCTAGGTCGGACCTTCCGTCCGGCTGGAGAATAAAAAGATTCCTTTCACTTTGGTTCGGACCTTCCGTCTGGTTAGAGAATAAACATATCCTTGTCACTTCAGCCAGGACTCTCCACACATTCGAAGAATAAGGGACTCCCTTTCTCTGATCTGGCTCGTAGACTTTCCGTCCAATTGGAGAACTAAAAGACCTTTCTTGACCGGTTCCCCCGGCGTGTTAAAGAACAAAACAACCTTTCACCCTGGCCCGAGCCTGCCGTTTGGGTAAGGAATCATCCCCTTTTACTTGCGCTAACACTAGCCCGTGTCAGCGACTTGACCATCTCTCCCTCCCTTCAGGGTCATGAACAATCCCTTTTGATTTCGACCTTCCGTCCAGATCATTGAATCAACAAACTCTTCTCTCCGTCCCATCGGGTGACGAATACCCCTTTTGATTTGGACCTTCCGTCCAGATCAGGGAATCAACAAACTCTTCCCTCCGTCCCTTCGGGTGACGAATACCCCTTTTGATTTGGACCTACCGTCTAGATCATGGAATCAACAAACTCTTCTCTCCGTCCCATCGGGTGACGAATACCCCTTTTGATTTGGACCTTCCATCCAAATCAGGGAATCAACAAACTCTTCCCTCCATCCCTTCGGGTGAGGAATACCCCTTTTGATTTGGACCTTCCGTCCAGATCATGGAATCAACAAACTCTGCCCTCCGTCCTTTCGGGTCACGAACAATCCCTTTTGATTTGGACCTTCCGTCCAGATCATTGAATCACCAAACTCTTCTCTCCGTCCCATCCGGTGACGAATACCCCTTTTGATTTGGATCTTCCGTCCAGATCAGGGAATCAACAAACTCTTCCCTCCGTCCTTTCGGGTGACGAATATCCCTTTTGATTTGGACCTTCCGTCCAGATCATGGAATCAACAAACTCTTCTCTCCGTCTCATCGGGTGACGAATACCACTTTTGATTTGGACCTTCCGTCCAGATCAGGGAATCAACAAACTCTTCTCTCCGTCCCCTTTTGATTTGGACCTTCCGTCCAGATCAGGGAATCAACAAACTCTTCTCTCCGTCCCTTCGGGTGACGAATACCCCTTTTGATTTGGACCTTCCGTCCAGATCATAGAATCAACAAACACTTCTCTCCGTCCCTTCGGGTGACGAATACCCCTTTGAGTTGGACCTGCCGTCCAGGTCATTGAATGAATAGACTGACGAACATCCCTTTTGATTCGGACCTTTCGTCTGGGTCACTAAATGAATAAAGCCTCCTCTCCGTCCCTTCGGGTGACGAATATCCCTTTTGATTTGGACATGTCATCCAGACCTTTAAAGGAATAAACCCTTCTTTTCGACCCTGGTAGCCCGCTATCCACAACCTCGGCTTCTATAGCCCGCTTTCCAATAGCTTCGGCTTTCATAGCCCGCTTCCTGGGTTCCGGCTCACGTGGCCTGGTTTCTCGACCTTAACTGCGGTCTGCGGACCCGCTCTCCCCATCACGTTGATGAATCTCTCAGTTGGTCTGCACCCGCAGGCCCCGCTCTCTCATCCCTCTCTCGCGCCGTCTGCGACTGGGGGGCATTTGTGGACATTAAAAATCCTCACCCCATGTTTACATGCAGGGGAATAAAGAAGAGAAGAAGAGAGAAGAGAAGATGAAAAGAAAAAAAGAAGAAAAGAAAAAAAACACTACTCAGGCCCCTCCAGCAGCACACTAATGGCGCCCTCCAGCGGCACGCTCCCCTGGTGCCACCAGCGACACACCCCTGGGGCCTTCCAGCGGCACACCCCTGGTGCCTCCTCAGCGGCACGCCCTTTGGTGTCCTCCAACGGCATACCCAGGGCAGCCTCCAGCGGCACACCCTTTGGTGCCCCAGCGGCACACCTCCAAACGGCCCTTCCAGCGGCACACTGCCAAGCCCTCCCAATGGCAAACCCATGAGTGCCTCTAACGGCACACTCCTTTGAGTGCCTCCAACGGCACACCCTTTTCAAGTGCCCTCAACGGCACACTCACCGTGCCCCTTCAACGGCGTGCTCTCGTGCCCTTCAACGGCACACTTACTACTCCCCCAACGGCGCACTCACCCTGTGCCACCCATACGGCACACTCGCCTTGTGCTGCCTCAACGGCACCCTGCCCAGCACCCCTCCAACGGTGCACCCGTCTGCCCCTTTAACGGCACGCTCCCAAGGCCCCCAGCGGCACAGCGTCCCATCTCATTACGATGCACTGTTTTCACTCAAGCACGGAGCATTTAATGCTCATGTCGTTGGCTCGTGCTCCGGCCGACAGCGTAGCGGCAGCAGGCCATCGACGTCAACCTCGGCCAGCCAGGTGAAGGCACGCCAGCTCCCATCCTACTGTCCCTAGGCATAGGCCATTTAATGGCCCCGGACGGGTGAAGAGGAAAGAGAACAAGAGGAAGGCTTGGCCTTCGAAGCTGCCAACCCCCGTTCGGTATAAAAGGGAATTAACTCTCTCTCTCAAGGGGGCTCTGGCTGGCAGGCTGGCTCTTCGGAGAGGCAGAACAAGAGAAGAAGAAGAAGAAGATAAGAAGATAAGAAGAGGAGGGGAGGCTCCGGCTCCCCCCTTGCTGCTCCGTCCACCGCCCCTGTGCGAAGAGAGAGAAGGAGAGAAGAGAGAGAGTGAGCTGTGGGAGGGGAGGAGCCCACGCTCTATTCCCCTGTATCTTGTTCATTCTTTTCTCTCCCTCTGTTCCTTTTTTTTATTATTTTTTCACGATGTATTAGTTCCCTTGGGGCATTCCTTTTGTGAAAATAGAAATAGAAGGTTTGCAAGTTTTTTTGATGCCCCCCCTTGCGGACACTTCTTCTTGTCAGCATTCCTTACCGATTTTGCTTTCTTCCGTGCTCCCCATCGCCTGCTTCTGAACCCTTCTGCCTGTCCTTGCCGGTACACTCTTTGTGCCTCCACCCGACACAGCCACCCCCCCTTTTTTTTGCCTCCTGCCCGGTGCATCCTTTACCCCCCCTCTTCAGTCTGGCACGCCTTTGTGACTCCCTACCCGACACGCCCGCCACTTCATCTTATCCGACACGCTCCCTGGGCTCTCTTAGCCGGCACATCCTCACCCCTTCTTATCCGGTGCACCCCCAGCCAGTTTTATAAATGTCCCTCACTCGTTGGTTTCTCCCGGGCTTTCTGAAGTTTTATCAAAGGTGTGGCTGCCTCTGGCACCCACCTTAAATTGTCGGGTTTTGCCACTCCATTTGGGCCCGTTCCCTTTACTTCCCTTACCATCTGGGTCAGGGGGAGATGCTGTCGAATTTTCGTCAGAACTAATGAACCCATTAAAAGACAAAAGGAAACAACTAATAAACACAATAAAACACCAATGAAACAGCTTTGCCGAAATAACAAAGAAACCCCAGAGATCCCGAATAACCGGACACTTGCGTCTTTATGACGGTCTACCGAATATAACCACGAATATAATCCACATGAATAAAAGAAAACCGAATCAAAAACCCTATGCTTGCATTTCATGAACAAAAGGAAAAAAAATAAAACCTCCTCACATGCGCCTCATGAACAGAGGGAACTTCCCCAACCCAGCCTTAGCTGCATTGACCTTGGCAAACCCTGCCCTCCAGACATTCCTGATGTGCATAGACCTTGGCAGACCCTGTTCCTTCACCGGCACACTCGTACCTCCTCGCCCGGCACACTCCGCCTTCGCCCTGTCCGGCACACTCGTACCCCCTCCTCCGACACACTTCGTGTGCCTCTATCCAGCACAATCTCACCTCCCTCAGCGGTACACCGTTCCATTACTTCCAGCGGTACACCCTTCCACTGCTTCCAGCAGTACACCCTCAATCCACCTCTTCCAGCGGTACACTACCTCTCCTATTTGCCCGCTCAGCGACACACACCTTGGCCATGCCTCCACTGACACACACCCTTGGACTGTCAGCCCAGCATACCTTGGCTATCATTTCTCCGGTGTACGCATAGCTTGTATCGGTCTACTGGTTTCCCGTTCGGTGTTTTCTCCGAGTTATCCAAAATTTCTCCAAAGGTGGCAGCTTAGGCACACACCTCAGTTGTTGGTTCGTGTCACTCCCTGTGGGCATGTTCCTTGTATTCCCTTACCATCTGGGTCAAGGGGAGATGCTGCCGAATTTTTGTCAGAAATAACATTAAGTTAAAGGATAAAAGGAAGCGCCAAACAAATGGAACCAACAACAATAAAACATTCAAATCAACTAAAGGAACTATTCAAGGCTCAAGGAATTAGACTGAACAAGACTCAAAGAACTGCACTATTGAACATGTCCTGGGACTCAATCACATGACAGGAAGATTGAAAGTTGATCCTTTAAGATTCTCCACCAGAATTGCATGAGGAAGTGGCCTTCTTCTGAACTTTGCCCCCACTCATCTGAACTTCACCCTACCTACCTTAATCCTTCATTCTCAACTCAATCCTTCCAGAGGTGCACTCTCCATTGGCGTGCCAGCAGTACGCCCCTGCCTTTTTGACCTACTCCTCATCAGCCCCATCTCAAGCCCTTTGCACTCTTAACATCTCTCCTTGGCCAGCACACTTTCGCCTGCCTTCAGCGCCACACCCAGCTCCCCTAGCGCTTTCAGCGGCACATTCCTAGACCTTCCAGCGGTACAGCGTAGCCTACTTCGTTCAGCGCTACACCTTCACCTGCCTTCAGCGGTACACCCCAGCCTCCCTCTTGTGTTCAGCGGTACACTCCCCACACCTACCTGATACACACTCATCTGCTTCCAGCGGTACACCCCATAACCTTTCAGCGGTACACTCCCCACCACCCTCTCCACACACGTGCCAAAAGTAACAAATAATAATAATAATAATAATAACGGACTCACAATAAAAAGGGGATAAATAATAATAATAATAATAAAATAATAATAATAAAAGGGGTAAATAATAATGATGACAAACTCAATAAATAAATAAATAAATAAATAATAATAAAGAAATAAGTAATAATAATAATAATAACCAACTCAATAATAAATAAGTAAGTAAGCAAATAAAAATAATAAAAATAATAATAAATGAATAATCATAATAAACTCACTAAAAATAAAAAATAATAATGATAAAATTTTAAATAATAATAAAATGATGAGATCCGCTCCGCAGCCTCGTTCTCCTCAAGACCTGGTATAAAGGGAACATTAACGTCGCCTCTCTAATTCGGGGTCGGACCTTGGGAGCCATCACAATATGGCCATAATCCGACATCGCTCTGGGCCGATAGTTTGTAAAATCGGACTCGTTCTCATTGGGATTCGTTTCCGCTCTTTCATTGAAATTGCCGTAAACTCGACATACATTTGTACATATTTATTTCCGTTTGCGTCGTACCTTCAATCCGGACTTTTGTCCGAACATAAAGTGGTCCATGAATGACCGACAAAAATCTGAATGGAACGAGAAGGCTCTCGTCACCCCCGAGTCCTACGCATGGGAATATCTATAAGACCTTCGTGAGTCACGCTTAGACCACGGGTTCACCCTAATCATGGTCATTGCCTGACCCACATCCTCGGCCTACAGCCAGCTATCTCTGTACGCGTCTTTATTTTGGAATCTAGTCCCGGGACTATTTTCCGTTGCCCTTCGGCACCGGAAATATTAATGATGCCCACGCAAGCCTCGTTTGGACCACGGGAGGCTCCCCGAAATGGCCCTGACTCGATCTTGCACCGGGCTGACAAACTTATTGGTTTCCGACCGCTCTAACCGGGATTTAACCGAATGCCTCTCGTCCCTTCGAATAATAAATCTGACGTGCCCCGGCATACATATGCTCCGGTTTTCTTCGTGACGATTACGATTTTCTGAAGCCGGACGCTCGTCTGAATATTAAACGGTCCCCTGAGTGACCAACATGTTACTCTAACCGGGATTTAACCGAATGCCTCTCATCCCTTCGAACAATAAATCTACCGCGCCTCGGCATACATACGCTCTAATTTTCTCCGTGACGATTACGATTTCCTGAAGCCGGACGCTCGCCCGAATATCAAAATGGTTCCTTGAGTGACCGACATATTTCGAATGCTTACTTCCCTAGACATGGGGCTTTCCGACTGATTCGAGACCGCTATCATCTTGCCTCTCTCGATATAATTTCCTAGCCATGAGGTCCTGTGTGACGACCCGAGGATCCGAGTACCGGAAAGGAACAGGCGCGTCTCAAATCTCGGTCCGCCAACCCACGAGCCCGTAGACTCGGAAGGGTAGAAAGGAGTGGTGTGGGGGTACAAGAGAAGTTGCAACGACCACAGAGATAGCACAATAATCTAAAATAAAATGCACATAATAATATAAATAAATAAACTGCTACAAGGTCCACAGTGTCTCATGTCCAAAGGAAAGTACAGTCAACGGGAAAGAAAGTACAACAACACGGGGCATTCCCCGGAGTACAACTACACGGGGCATCCCCCGGAGTACAACTACACACGGCATCCCCCGGCTCTGGCAGACTGGCGACTAACCCTGGCTAGAGGAACCACGCTGAAACTCGGCCGCGCCTCCCGTCGACCCCGCCTCACCTGAAGAGCAGGGGTGAGCCTCATTTCATTGGCCCAGTAGGGATCCCACGAATCCCCACCTCGCACGGAAAACGAGAAAGAAGAAGATAACCCTACCAAACAAGAGTACGGTAGAACCGACAAGCTAAAATAAATAAACGGAAAAGCCGACTACTCTAACAGTACCGCACTACGGAACCTCGGTCCCACAAAACGCGAGTCCACGCCTGCCAGTGAATAGGAGCACCACCCACTAGAAGAACGACCGGATGCGTCCCCTGACGTCTTATACCGCGTCACAAGTGTCTAGCTACTACGCCCCTGGCTTGAGACTCAGACACACTCAGTAACCAGAAGTAACCGTAAAAGAAGGACTAGCAGAGGTCACGCTCGTCAGCGCGGGTCCGAACCATCAGCCTCGTGTGCACACTCAGACCGTACGCCCTAGGCCTGTCCTCTAGCTGGTATTTCCCCCTAAGCCCGGACTCGGAAGTACGCGGGGGCCCTGCGGTAACCAGCCTACTCACCGCCTCTCGGGTACGCCGCTCAGCCACTCCCAGGCGAGCCAGCACACGCGTGCCGTGGGAAAGCTACGACTAGTGGTAGGGTCACTGGAAGTAAGGACTAATCCACGGAAACCACCGACCAAACACTAGCACAGACTCACTGTAATATCCCGGACCTTTCGGATCCTTCTTCGTGGGTCCCGGATCTGGTTTTCGGAGCGTCCAGCTCTGTTGTGTCCGAAATTTCGTTTCGGACATCTTTCGTGTTCGGATCGGCGTGATCCGGAGTCGTTTCGGAGGCCCGGAGGCGTTCCGCGGCTTTTCCGCGTGTGTTTTCCGATTCCCGGCGTGTGTTTCGGCTTTTCCTTCGGACGCTCGCTGCGGGTTAACTGGGCCGTTCACCCGGGCACGAGTGGTACCGTTGCGATCGGTGCGTTCCGAGGATTCCAGAAATATATTTTTCTATTTTTTGGTATTTTTCCGAAAATTCGGATTTTCTATAAAGCCCTAATTTTTTTCTTTTTCTTTTCTCCTCTCTCTTTCTTCTTCTTCCTCTTCCTCCGTTTCTTCCCACCGTGAGCCCCCTCTCTCTCCCTCTCTCCCATTCGGACGCGGCGAACCCCTCTCCGGCTACGGACGGCGGCGGGGCGACGGCGCGGACGCGTGGGCGACGGTGAGGCGATCTCGTGGGCGTGCGGCGAGCGTGGGAAGCGTGGGGAGTTCGTGAAGCTTCGAGCATTCTTCGTGATTCATGATCGATCCGGCGGAGCATTCGCTCCATCGAGGTAGGGTGACATTCCTTAGTCTCATGCCGTTCTTTTCCGTGATTTATAGGCCGCGGGGAGGCCGAGAGGGGATCATTTGAGCGTTTTTGGGTTTTTCCATGATTTGGGGAGAGCTCGCCCGATCTATGGATTCAATGCATGGATTCGTGTTTTGAGGGCCTAGAATCATGCTAGGGGTCCCCAGGGGTCTTCCCCTTTATTTTCCCCCTCTCCTACGGAGGTATGGGGGCGTGGTTAGAATTTTTGGGCGTTCTTACCGTTTTCGGCCGCGGACTGAGAACGCGCTATCCTCCAGTAGCGCGTTCTTGGAGGTCGCGCTGCCCCGACCGAGCGCGTTCATCGGAGAAGATGAACAGGAGGCGGTTCCTGTCGCGCTATGGGGTCATAGCGCGATCGTCCTTGTCGCGCTAGGAGGACCTAGCGCGATGGTTCCTGTCGCGCTATGGGGTCATAGCGCGATCTTCCCTGTCGCGCTAGGTGTCCCTAGCGCGATCTTGCCTGTTGTTGGGTGTTTCTCTTGGGCCGTGTGTGCGTCCCGGGCACCCCGTGGAGTTCCGTGACCGTGTCTTTGGTGTCCGGAAGTCCCGTTTGCCTCGGTTAGGCGTTTGACCGTGGGCAATGCGTCTGTTTCTTTTCCGACCGTGGTCACCGTGCGACGGAGCTGGTGCGTGGGGTGATTCCCACACGTTGTCGGATTCGGACGTCGTTTTCCGTTGACTCGAGAGTCTACTCCTTCAGTGACCCTCCACTAGTCGTAGCCTACTAGTACGCGGGTGCTAGTCGCACCAGGGAGTGGTGTACGGGCCGACCTTTCGAGACGGTTTGTGGACCGGTTACCGTTGGGCCCCACGTCTTGCAGCCAGAGTCCGGCTGAGGGGAAAACCGGTCAGAGGGCCAGACCTGGGACGCGTGGTCTGTGTGTGCACACGTGGTTGGGGGCGGTTGGACCCACGTCGACGGGCGTGACCCCAGCTAGTCACTTGTTTGTGGTTACTTGTACGGTGTTCGCGCCTCGGGTAGGACCTACCACGTCAGGCGGTTCACCTGCGGTGCGGTGTAAGACGTCAGGGGACGCTACCGGCTGTGCTTCTAGTGGGTGGTACTCCTGTCGAGTACGGAGTGTCAGACTGTCAGTCGTGTGTTTCCGACCTTCGGGTTTTGACGGTTCGACCGTTGAGTTTCGGTCTTCTCGTACCGTGGCACGTGTGTCGGTTTGCGTGCCGTAGGGTCTAGTTCTGTAGAGTACAGGGCTTTCCTTTTCGAGGTACTTTCCTACCGCTAGAGTAGTGGTTTCTCGTTTTTTGAGGTAGGGTTCGAGTGATCCCTACTGAGTCTTGTTCTGAGACTCATTCCCTGCGTGTTTTCACCGTGTTTCAGGTGAGGCGCCACCTTCGGGGAGCGCGTCAGGAGCGCAGCGTGGTGCGGGTGCCCAAAGGTAGTGCCAGAGGTCAGAGCCGGGGGATGCCCCGTGTAGCTGTACTTTTCTTTCTTGTCACTGTACTAGTCGTGGACTACTGTTGCTGTTGTTGTTATTTTATTGTGGACCATGTAAAATGTTAATTTATTTCCTGCTTAATATTATAACTGTTTAATTTCTGTAATTATTTGTGATACTTGTGTAGTTTCCACACCATCCTTTTAACCCTTCCGAGTCTTCGGACTCTTGGGTGGCGGTACGAGTCTCGGGTTATCGGGCCTTCCCGGTAATCGGATTCTCGGGTCGTTACAGCTGGTATCAGAGCGCGGTTGTGGAATTACATGAGAATCATAGGTAATTGTAGTGGTCCACTAGTCCACAGCGATGATGTACATGTGACGCTGGCATTGGGCACCGTGTGTTTATTTTGACATTGCCGTTTCCGTGTTTTTCTGTCTTGTGCTTCAGGAGCGAGTATGGCGCCGAGGAGAAGTTCTCGCTCTCAGCAGGGGCAGTCGGCTGGAGGTCAGGAGATCCTGCAGGGGGTCCAGAGGGACCAGGAGGAGCATAGCAGAGTTCCGGGAGCTACCGAGGCCGCGGATGCTGCGAGGGCTCCGGGGGCCGAGGATTTCTTCCGTGGCATGTACCATCTCATGTCTCAGCAGTTTGGCGGAGAGGCTGTTGAGGGCTCGTTTGCTAGGGGTGGGCCAGGCCGAGCAGTGAGGGACTTCATGCAGTTCCATCCACCTTACTTTAGCGGCCAGGCAGACCCTGATGCGGCTCGTGATTGGCTCGATGAGATGGAGCGGGTGTTCAGTTCTGCGAAGAGTACTGCCGAGGACAGAGTGGTGTTGGCCTACAACCAGTTGTAGGGTACGGCTCGGAGGTGGTGGTCTTCCGAGTGGAAGACGTCCTTTCAGCTTCGTCCACTTGAGCAGGTCGAGTGGGATGACTTTGTCAGTGCTTTCGAGCGTACGTACTGTCCAGATGTTGTTGCTACGCAGCGGATGCGGGAGTTTCTGGAGCTGGTGCAGGGTGACATGTCCGTGTTGCAGTATAGGGCCCGATTTGTCGAGCTGGGTCGGTATGCACCTCATATCATGGAGCATGAGAGGGTGAGGACCACGCAGTTTGTGCAGGGCTTGAGGTTGGAGCTGAGGCACCATTTGATCGCGAATGGAACCACTGATCTAGAGACGGCGTCTCGTGTTGCGATTTCCTTGGAGATGGATATGCAGAGGACTCGAGGACCGATCAGCCAGGGGCAGTCTTTGTCAGGTCGCAGCCAGCAGTCGGCTACCCAGCAGCAGGGTTCCTTCCAACATGCGATGAGTGGTTCAGGAGTGCCGGCACCTGCAGCTTCGGTGACAGGATCTGCGTCCTTCGGCTCGAAGGTCAAGAAGTTCTTCAAGAAGGGGTTCGGCAAGAAGAAGTCCAGAGATCAGGGGCAGGCTTCATCGGGCAGTGTACAGCAGCCGATTCCTTTGCAGCGTCAGGGATCAGTGGGTGGATCGCGAGGATCTTGTCCACGGTGTGGTGGGACCCACCCAGGCAGGCAGTGCCCGGCGCCGATTATCTGTTTTCGGTGTGACCAGCCAGGGCACATGGCGCGTGACTGTCCTCAGAGGCCGCCGCAGCAGCAGGTTCCCCAGCAGCAGCAGCAGCAGGGACAGTATCCGCCACTACCCAGGTCAGCTAGCGTGGGAGGCAGGCAGAGGGCTCGTGGCCAGATCACGCACTTGACCAGGGCAGAGGCAGTGGCGTCGCAGCTCGTGGAAGGTACCGTTCAGATTTTGGGTTGTGCGGCTCGGGTTTTATTTGATTCTGGCGCGTCTCATTCGTTTATTTCGGAGGATTTCGCGTCGAGCGTCGAGGAGCCGGTGACCCAGTTGTCCTGTGATTTGGCAGTGGAGTTGCCTTCGGGTGATTTTATGGTCACTCCGTATTGCTTCGACCAGGTTCCGGTGTGGATCGATGGGCGGAGTATGCCAGGCAGGTTGTATGTGTTGCAGCTTCGGGATTACGACGTGATTCTAGGCATGGATTGGCTCGAGACTCATGGAGCGGTGGTGGATTGTGGGATGAAGAGGGTCTACTTCCAGCATCCGAGCAAGCGGACCTTCTATTTCCAAGGTATCCGTTCCGCCTCTTCTCGATTTCTTATCTCTGCTATTCGAGCCCGTCGGTTGCTTGATTCAGGTTGTCAGGGTTTTCTCGCGTCTGTGGTTGTGTCTGACCGGATGGAGCCGAATGTCGAGGACATTGCGGTGGTGTGTGAGTTTCCCGATATTTTTCTTGAGGAGTTGCCTGGATTACCTCCCCAGCGGGAGATCGATTTCGTGATTGAGGTTGTACCTGGTACGGGACCTTTGGCGAAGGCTCCCTACCGTATGGCCCCCGCTGAGTTGAGGGAGCTGAGGGCGCAGTTGCAGGAACTGTTGGCCAAGGGGTATATTCGTCCGAGTTTTTCCCCTTGGGGTGCGCCCGTGTTGTTTGTGAAGAACAAGGACGGTAGTCTGCGGTTGTGCATTGACTATCGGCAGCTGAATGACGTGACCATTAAGAACAAGTATCCGTTGCCGCGGATTGATGAATTGTTCGACCAACTTCAGTCTGCGCGAGTGTTCTCGCGGATTGATTTGCGGTCTGGTTACTATCAGCTGAGAATTCGCTAGTCCGATGTGGAGAAGACTGCGTTCAGTACGAGGTACGGGCATTATGAGTTCTTGGTGATGCCGTTTGGGTCACCAATTGATGGGGACATCGCTTACCACTTCTCACTTCTCCACGGGACCGGATGATTGCCATTATGTTTAGCTTGATTTCTGAAGTCTAGCTATGTATTTTTTATCTTTCCATGAGTCATTTTGATGTACTTATCTTTATTTTGAGTCATGGTCCTAAGTCGTCACATTATCTATCTAAGTATGTTGGGCTAGGGAGTCGTTTGGGCCCAATTAGATGGGCCTGGCCCATGGGCAACCTCTTCTTTCCTCAACCCCCTTGCTTATTTGCTTTTAGTAGTTTATCCAAGGACTTTTTGTAAATGTTGGGATTCCTATAAATAGGACCCCAACTCCACTTGAGTTCAGTAATGAAGTATTAAGCAAAATTTGAGCCACTGAGTGCATCTCTCCCTCTCTCTCTAAGTCTCTCTCTCTCTCTCTCTAAATTCGGAATTCCCCTCTCTCCTCACCTCTTGCCACCTCACTTGCCACCTAGGCAAGCCTTTTCACCTCCCAAGACTCCCATTACTTCACCATTAACCACTCCACCTCCCCAAGCACCCTTTCACCTTCCCAAGGCATCCCTCCCCCTTCCCTAAGCAACCTTCCACCTCCCAAGAGCCCTTTCCCCTTCCCTAGAACCCCTTTCACCTCCCAAGGTCGTCCACCACCTTCCCCTCCCTCCTAGGGTCGACCCCTCCACCCCATTCCACCTCCCATTGCTTGGCCGACCACCTCCTTCCCCTCCCTCCTTGCTAGTCTGCAGGTAGCAGAACTGGGTACGTGTTGCAGAAGCTGCCCCGAGTTCATACGACAACGTCTGAGGGCGTGGCATACCTTTCTGGAAAGGGCTCCCAGTCCTCTTCCCAGGCGAAGTGGAAGCACTCCGTTCCAAGTTCGTGGCCACCCGTGAGAGCCGATCTCCTCCGACAGCGTCTGGAACTAGCTGCAGAGCACCAGAGTCCGACTAGAAGCTCAACCACGGTCGACAGCGACAGATCCAGACTGAAGTTTCTTCTCCAAAGATCTTCCTCTCCCTATCCCCGATCAGGAGCAAGAAACGGAACCCAGTTCGGCCTCCGGGAGCTAGAGTTCCAAATTTTCTCCCACCGTCGTTCGGGTCTGCCTCCTGCTGTCTGCCGTGACCAGATCCCACTCAACGGATCCCTCCTGTCCACCCCGACCTCAGAAGGAGTCTCCGTCAGTTTTACTGTGCAGAGGACTTGTCCACGGATCCAACAACTCTGACGGATCGAGATTCTGAGTCCGGAAGCCCCAGGTACAACTTCTGCATCCCGCTGCATCCATTCTGAAGCTGCCAACCCCAGATTCCGACGTCCTGTTCGAGTCTCCACCACGACCACCAGCAACGGCAGAAGAATTTGACATAAATCTGAGGCATCCCTGTACCTGTTACGAAGCCATCCTCACTGATCTCGTCATCGGAAAAATTCCTGAGAGCAAGCTACGACTGCAACAGCGACCTCCTGTCCCCTCCAACAACAAGTGGGCAGAACCACGTCGGCGCCCGTTCCGTCGTCCTCGGCGGAATTCTCTCTCTCGCCTGGCCGGCTTAGCGCCCCTCCCTGCGTGGAGGTAGTGTTTGATGTAATTGTGATTACCCCACCCCTAGTTCAACCCTCCTGCGTGGGGTGTAGTTCATGTAACTAGCAGCCCAAGCTTCATCGGCGCAGTGTGCGGGGATCACACTTCCCCGCTCGCCCACGTCTCCAAACGGGGTTGGTTTCTTCAAACCAACCAGGTGAGCTCTAAAACTTTGCTCCATTTATATTAGTGTCTGTTTGTTTAATATCCGTAGACATAGCTCCGTTGCGCAAGAGAGTGAGTGCCCGTTCCCGGAGCCATCATCATTGAGTGGTCACCGTGGTCATCGTGAGAGAGTGGGACCTTGTGCCCCAAGTGGCACCGGCCAGCCCCAAAGTGTGGGCCACATACCCTCGGGAGGATAACCCTAGCCCTGCTGGCACTCTACCAGTTAGGGTCTTGATCCATCACCTCCTTCTAGCATCATATAGTTACCCGGGGCTTGCGAGTGTGCGACGGCGTTTCGGTCTCAATTTATCATTTTACTTGCTATGTGATTGTGAATGCGGATTAGGTCCGAGGTTTGCATTTGCTTGCTGCATACCCTATACTTGTGTCACATCACCAATGCCCCAGCAGCCTTCATGGACTTGATGTAGAGGGTGTTTCATCCGTATTTGGACCAGTTCGTGGTCATCTTCGTGGATGACATCCTTGTTTATTCGCGGTCTGCTGAGGAGCATGCGTACCATTTGGGTGTGGTGCTGCAGACGTTGCGAGATCACCAGTTGTATGCGAAGCTCAGCAAGTGCGAGTTTTGGCTCAGCGAGGTGCACTTTCTGGGGCACGTGATTTCTGGTGATGGCATTTCCGTGGATCCCGCCAAAGTCGAGGCTGTGATGCAATGGCCGAGGCCGAGGTCGGTGACGGAGATCCGGAGTTTCTTAGGGCTTGCGGGGTATTATCGTCGATTTATCCAGGATTTTTCTCGCATTGCGACCCCGATGACTAGGCTCACGCGGAAGGATGTGCCTTTCGTTTGGTCCGAGGAGTGTGAGCAGAGCTTCAGTGAACTGAAGAGATTGCTCACCTCGGCTCCGGTGTTGGTTTTGCCTTCTGGATCGGGAGGTTTTGTGGTGTGTACAGATGCTTCCGGCGTAGGATTGGGTGCTGTTCTGATGCAGCATGGTAGAGTGGTGGCTTATGCATCTCGGCAGCTAAAGCCCCATGAGGAGAACTACCCTACCCATGATCTTGAGTTGGCAGCAGTGATCTTCGCGCTGAAGATCTGGAGGCATTATCTGTACGGTGAGAAGTTCGAGGTGTTCACTGACCATCAGGGTTTGAGGTATGTGTTCTCGCAGAGAGATCTGAACCTCAGACAGAGGCGTTGGATGGAGTTCATGAAGGACTATGACTTCACCCTGTCTTATCAGCAGGGCAGGATGAATGTCGTCGCCGATGCCTTGAGTAGGAAGGTTGCGGTCAGTACCTTTATGTTGAGGAAGTGGAGGCTCTGGGAACAAGTGCCCGAGGTATCTTTCAGGCTCAAGATTCCCCAGGAGCCAGGGTTGACAGTGCTTGCGAGTCTGACTGTCACTCCTGCTATCCGTCGTCAGGTGACAGAGGCTCAGCATGCGGACCCTGAGTTGCCCCGGATTCTGGCTATGGCTGACGTAGAGCTCGGCGAGGACGGTGCTGCGAGGTTTCGTGGCAGGTTGTACGTCCCAGCGGAGGGGCAGGTTCGTCGTGCGGTGTTACGCGAGGCTCATGGGAGCAGGTACGCTGTACACCCGGGTGCGGCGAAGATGTATCGGAACTTGCGGAGGCAGTTCTGGTGGCCTGGCATGAAGAGAGATGTTGCCGAATTTGTGGCCAGGTGCCTGATCTGTCAGCAGGTGAAGGCGGAGCATCAGCGACCAGGAGGTACTCTCTAGCCTTTGGATGTTCCTGCTTGGAAGTGGGACCATGTGACCACGGATTTTGTGGTGGGGTTACCGAGGACCCCGAGTGGGCAGGACAGTATTTGGTTGCTGGTGGATCGGCTGATGAAGGTGACTCGATTGTTACCGGTCAAGGTCAGCTGGAGCGTGTCCAGGTTGGCTCGTCTGTATGGGGAGCGGATCGTGCCGCTGCATGGGGTTCCCATTTCGATCGTGTCGGATCGAGATCCGCGCTTCACTTCTGGATTCTGGAGGGGTTTCCAGCGAGCTCTTGGCACGGAGTTGGCATTTAGCTCGGCGTATCATCCACAGTCAGATGGCCAGTCTGAGAGGACCATTCAGACTTTGGAGGACATGCTGAGATCCTGCTGCCTGGAGTGGCAGGGGAGTTGGATTCATCACCTACCGTTGGTGGAGTTTGCCTATAACAACAGCTATCATTCAAGCATCGGCATGGCTCCCTATGAGGCTCTGTATGGGCATCCTTGTCGGACTCCACTTGATTGGTTTGAGGTGGGTGAGCGTGTTTTGACGGGACCGGAATTGGTGCAGCAATGTGTGGAGGTTGTGCACCTGGTTCGTCAGAACATGTTGGCGGCCCAGAGTCGGCAGAAGAGCTATGCTGACCGTAGGAGGCAGCCCCTTGAGTTCGCCGTGGGCGATCGTGTGTTCTTGAGATTTTCTCCGATGAAGGGGGTGATGCGTTTTGGACGGCGTGGGAAGCTGAGTCCCCGCTATATTGGTCCTTTCGCGATTGTGGAGCGCATCGGTGAGGTTGCTTACCGGTTGCAGTTACCTCCTGAGTTGGCGTCGGTGCATGACGTGTTCCACGTCTCGATGTTGCGGAAGTATATGCCCGATGACTCTCATGTGCTCGAGTTTTCTGTTTGGCCTGAGGTGACTCCAGATCTTTCTCTCCCAGAGTTTCCGATCCGCGTGGAGGATAGGCGAGAGCAGCGCCTGCGGAACAAGGTCATTCCCTTGGTAAAGGTCGTGTGGCAACGACACTATGGTGGTGAGGCTTCGTGGGAACGTGAGGACGAGATACGTCAGCAGTTCCCGTATCTGTTTGAGTGAGTCTTCCTCTTTTTGCCCCGTTGGTTGTTCTCAATTTCGAGGACGAAATTTCTTAAGGGGGGAGGGCTGTAATATCCCGGACCTTTCGGATCCTTCTTCGTGGGTCCCGGGTCTGGTTTTCGGAGCGTCCAGCTCTGTTGTGTCCGAAATTTCGTTTCGGACATCTTTCGTGTTCGGATCGGCGTGATCCGGAGTCGTTTCGGAGGCCCGGAGGCGTTCCGCGGCTTTTCCGCGTGTGTTTTCCGATTCCCGGCGTGTGTTTCGGCTTTTCCTTCGGACGCTCGCTGCGGGTTAACTGGGCCGTTCACCCGGGCACGAGTGGTACCGTTGCGATCGGTGCGTTCCGAGGATTCCAGAAATATATTTTTCTATTTTTCGGTATTTTTCCGAAAATTCGGATTTTCTATAAAGCCCTAATTTTTTTCTTTTTCTTTTCTCCTCTCTCTTTCTTCTTCTTCCTCTTCCTCCGTTTCTTCCCACCGTGAGCCCCCTCTCTCTCCCTCTCTCCCATTCGGACGCGGCGAACCCCTCTCCGGCTACGGACGGCGGCGGGGCGACGGCGCGGACGCGTGGGCGACGGTGAGGCGATCTCGTGGGCGTGCGGCGAGCGTGGGAAGCGTGGGGAGTTCGTGAAGCTTCGAGCATTCTTCATGATTCGTGATCGATCCGGCGGAGCATTCACTCCATCGAGGTAGGGTGACGTTCCTTAGTCTCATGCCGTTCTTTTCCGTGATTTATAGGCCGCGGGGAGGCCGAGAGGGGATCATTTGAGCGTTTTTGGGTTTTTCCATGATTTGGGGAGAGCTCGCCCGATCTATGGATTCAATGCATGGATTCGTGTTTTGAGGGCCTAGAATCATGCTAGGGGTCCCCAGGGGTCTTCCCCTTTATTTTCCCCCTCTCCTATGGAGGTATGGGGGCGTGGTTAGAATTTTTGGGCGTTCTTACCGTTTTCGGCCGCGGACTGAGAACGCGCTATCCTCCAGGAGCGCGTTCTTGGAGGTCGCGCTGCCACGACCGAGCGCGTTCATCGGAGAAGATGAACAGGAGGCGGTTCCTGTCGCGCTATGGGGTCATAGCGCGATCGTCCTTGTCGCGCTAGGAGGACCTAGCGCGATGGTTCCTGTCGCGCTATGGGGTCATAGCGCGATCTTCCCTGTCGCGCTAGGTGTCCCTAGCGCGATCTTGCCTGTTGTTGGGTGTTTCTCTTGGGCCGTGTGTGCGCCCCGGGCACCCCGTGGAGTTCCGTGACCGTGTCTTTGGTGTCCGGAAGTCCCGTTTGCCTCGGTTAGGCGTTTGACCGTGGGCAATGCGTCTGTTTCTTTTCCGACCGTGGTCACCGTGCGACGGAGCTGGTGCGTGGGGTGATTCCCACACGTTGTCGGATTCGGACGTCGTTTTCCGTTGACTCGAGAGTCTACTCCTTCAGTGACCCTCCACTAGTCGTAGCCTACTAGTACGCGGGTGCTAGTCGCACCAGGGAGTGGTGTACGGGCCGACCTTTCGAGACGGTTTGTGGACCGGTTACCGTTGGGCCCCACGTCTTGCAGCCAGAGTCCGGCTGAGGGGAAAACCGGTCAGAGGGCCAGACCTGGGACGCGTGGTCTGTGTGTGCACACGTGGTTGGGGGCGGTTGGACCCACGTCGACGGGCGTGACCCCAGCTAGTCACTTGTTTGTGGTTACTTGTACGGTGTTCGCGCCTCGGGTAGGACCTACCATGTCAGGCGGTTCACCTGCGGTGCGGTGTAAGACGTCAGGGGACGCTACCGGCTGTGCTTCTAGTGGGTGGTACTCCTGTCGAGTACGGAGTGTCAGACTGTCAGTCGTGTGTTTCCGACCTTCGGGTTTTGACGGTTTGACCGTTGAGTTTCGGTCTTCTCGTACCGTGGCACGTGTGTCGGTTTGCGTGCCGTAGGGTCTAGTTCTGTAGAGTACAGGGCTTTCCTTTCCGAGGTACTTTCCTACCGCTAGAGTAGTGGTTTCTCGTTTTTCGAGGTAGGGTTCGAGTGATCCCTACTGAGTCTTGTTCTGAGACTCATTCCCTGAGTGTTTTCACCGTGTTTCAGGTGAGGCGCCACCTTCGGGGAGCGCGTCAGGAGCGCAGCGTGGTGCGGGTACCCAGAGGTAGTGCCAGAGGTCAGAGCCGGGAGATGCCCCGTGTAGCTGTACTTTTCTTTCTTGTCACTGTACTAGTCGTGGACTACTGTTGCTGTTGTTGTTATTTTATTGTGGACCATGTAAAATGTTAATTTATTTCCTGCTTAATATTATAACTATTTAATTTCTGTAATTATTTGTGATACTTGTGTAGTTTCCACACCATCCTTTTAACCCTTCCGAGTCTTCGGACTCGTGGGTGGCGGTACGAGTCTCGGGTTATCGGGCCTTCCCGGTAATCGGATTCTCGGGTCGTTACACTCACGATGACCATACGATAGGCACGGATGCCGGGGACACGCATGAGGTCCAACCGTCCCTCATGTCACGCGGCACCCCTACCGAGGTAACTGATTCTCCGGGGAACCCCGGGCGCCCCTGTGGCTCTCACTGGGTGCCCACGGCATCCCTAGGGCCACACGCCACAACCGGGTCCATAACTCACCCAACCGGAGGTCACGCTACCCGCAAGAACATGGTTCGGGGGAGGGGGATGGTCGCGCTAGCTATGGCTAGCACGATCTTCCATGTCGCGCTGCCCAAAGCTAGCGCGTTCACAGCTGAACGCGCTAGTCTTGGGTAGCGCGATCTGGAGATCGCGCTACCAGAACCAGGCGCGTTCTCCACCGCCTTACTGTTCGTCTTCTCAGACGGACACGCTCGGACGACACGGCGCGTTCATCAAGAACGCGCCACTGGACTATAGCGCGACAACGGGCCGAGCCCGGTTCGCGAAATACGCCCAGAAAACGTAAAACCACGCCCATTCACCACCCCTGGTGAAGGGAAAACAATGGGGGATCACCCCACAACGTCCTAGCATGCATCTAGAGCCCCCAAATCGATCAAAAACTCCACGAATCGACGGATTCGGCGCGCAAACCCCAAGCATGAAAACGACCCTCCCGGCATGGATTTAACCCCACTCGGCCTCTCCACGGCCTAGAAATCACGGGGAATGCTATGAAGAGGGCAAGGATCCGTCCCCCTACCTCAAGGAAGCTCGAAGTCCACCGAATCACCGCCGAAACCAAGGATGAAGCTTTTACTGATGGAGGCATCACCCACGATTCCCTTTGGCTCGGGTCCACTTCTTCACACTCGGGAGCTGGTTGAGTTTGGCCTCACTCTATTAAGGCCCCTTATCCATTTTGTAGCTTTCCTTTGAGTCATTTTGATGTATTTTCATTTTATTTGAGTCATTTCCCTAGGTCTTGCATTTATTTTCCTAAGATTGTGTGTCATTAGATGATGTAATGTGCTAATTGGGCCCAATTCATTGGACTAGGCCCATGTGCACCCCTTCCACCTTCGGTTATTTGCTATTGAGTCTTTTGTCATGGACTTTTGTAGAAATGTGGGTTTCCTATATATAGGACCCCATTTCCCCCATTTGAAGTCAATGAATGAATGAATGAATGAATGAATGAGTTAAACTTGCCATTTGAGTTCAAATTGGAGTGATTCCTCTAGTTTTTGGGTGAGAGACCCTAGGGGAGAGATTCCCCACCCATTCTCCTCTTAATCTCTCTATTTCACCCCTCTTTCTCTCTCCTCCAACCCCAATTTCGAATTTTCTTCTCTCTCCTCCCCTCCCAACCACCTCCACTAGCTACCCACCTCATTTAATACCCCTCCACTTCCCCAAGTTGCCATTACTCCACTCCCATAGTCCCTAGGTGGCATCTTCCCCATTCCAACACCTTTCTCCACCTTCCCACCAAATCTACCCCATTCCAATACAAACTCTCCACTTCCCCACATAATCACCCACCTTCCAAGGCCATTTCAAATTTGAAATTCACACTCCCTCCACCCACTTGTTCCCCCTCACCTTCCCCCCTCTCCCTCCAAGCCCCAAATTCGTAGCTCCTCTCTCACCCACAGAAAACACCCCCTTCCAGCTCCCATTCTATCCCTCCCTCACCTTGAAACACCCCATCCTAGACCCCCTCACAGCCCGGGCTTTCCCCACACTCATCCACCCCCATTTCCTCTCCCATATACCCCATTTCCCCCCCATCATCTTCAACCTACCGTTTCAGCTGACAACCTGCAGAAGTGTACCATCTTACAGCGGCGACCACGGCTTCCTCCCGACGAGTTTGAAGACCCAAGAGGCATCCACGGAAGCGGCTACCTGTCCTCTTCGCAACGATCGAGGTCTCATCCCCATCGGAGATCGGTGCTGCTGTGGAGGTCCGTTCTTCCCCGACCGCGCAGTTCTGCTCCGGCTGAGGATCTGAACCGGACTAAAAGCTCGGCCACGACAAACCTTGGACGAACCAGCCCCGAAGCTCTTCTACAAATATCTTCCTCCTCCAGTCTTCGTTCAGGATCAAGAAACGGAACCTCATTCGGCTGCCGGAGGAAGGAGTTACAAATTTTCTCCCCCGAGCTCTCCAGTCTTGTCTCCTGCAGTCTGCTCCGACCAGTGCCCACTCTTTAGGGTACACCGACTGCCCTCGACCTCTGATTGCAGCCCCGTCACCTCTGGCTGAAAGCTACTTCGACCACGAAGACGTCGCCGCCAGTTTCGTGCTGATCGGAGTTCGGGAGGGTGCGTGGCGTCCTCTGCAACCTGCTGCCAGAAGTCTGCAACTGCGAGTCAGAAAACCTGATGTCCTGTTCCAACCTCTGCCCCAGTCAACAACGGTCTCAGAAGAAATTTAAGAAAATCTGAAGCGTTCCTGTCCCTGTTACGAAGCTTTTTCCGCCGGTCTCGCCATCGGAAAAATTCGTGAGAAGGATCTACAGCAACCACACCAACACACTGTCCCTGTTCGTAGACAACCGGCAGATTCGGCAACCTCGCTTAATCGTCGTTCTTTACCTTACTTTCCCCACCCCGCTTGGCCGGCTGAAGGCCCCTCCCTGCGGGAGGTAGTATTGTTGTATTCACATTAACCCCCACCCCAAGATCCCCCTCCTGCGAGAGGCGTAGTTTTGTACATGGTTTGAGCAGGTCAAGCTTCACCGCCGCGGCGTGTGGGGAACCACCGCCTCCCCGCTCGCCCTCGTCTCCGACCGGGACCGGTTTCTTCAAACCGGTCGAGTAAGTGCCTCATCCTAGCTCATTAGTGTTGCTCTTTCAATATTTACTTCATGCGCCGCTGAATTTGCGAGGGAGCGCCCGATCCTCAAGTCCATGACTTAAGAGTGATCGCCGTGGGATAGTGTGAACCGGTGCCCTTGTGCACTTTGTCGGCCCCAATTGAATTGGGCATCCAAACCTTGGGAGTCAAACCTTGGCCTTGCTGGCCCTCTACCAGCAAGGGCCCTTTCCCATACCTCACACTTGGCATCGCCAAGTCACTCCGGGTATAGAGTGCGACGGGAGAGCGGTGGCCCTTAAGGCCCATTTGAATGCTTAATTGTGCTTGTTTGCCTAAGTCCGAGGTCGTGTCACATCAAGTGGTATCAGAGCAAGTCTTTGACTTGTCTCTATCAAGTCAAGTCCTAGGGCATTCTTGCATTAGAGTCATCATCAATCCGACCCTTGCATTGATCCCCCCGATCATCATGGCCAACTACTTAGCCTACTCACCAACCTTGAATTTCATTCTAGATGGGGACATTACCTTTGACGGATCACATTCTAGTGATTATCTTAGGTGGGAAACTACCATGGAAAGATATTTTGAACGGACTTGGGTATATGGACCCGCGAGAGTCCGCAAGGCCAAGGGACGATTTCGGGGTCAAGCCAAGAGTAAATGGGCAAACATAGAGGGATTAAGAAGGGTTAGGAGGCAAGAGCCCATTTCTTCGTGGGATGATATGAAGAAGGAACTTAGGAAGATCTACATCCCAAAATATTCCCAACCCTCCTACTCGAACACCCCAAGCCCGAGGAGCACTACCACTCCTCCATCCTCACCCGACCAATTTGAGACCGACCTTTGGTCTCCACCCCCACCAATCCCAACAAATCACCTCTCAACCATCATAACTACACTTCGCAACGAAGTCCTCTCCCTTAAGACCCTAATAAACCAAACATCCACCTCTCCACCTAACCCCATGAGGGCCCCCATACCCCAACCAAAACCCCCTTCCCTAACCTACGCTAGTCAAGCCCCTTTAGCTCCCACTTCCACCCCAAACGATCCTAAGGGCAAGAGACCCCTAATCGACCCAATCCCCTCCATGATGACCACCACTCAACCAACCCTCACCATTCAAAACCAAGTGGACACCGTGTCCACCCCTCCACCTAGGCCCATGATTGTCACCACCCTCCAATCCAGAAGCTCCCACCAAACCCCTACCCCACAAAACCCCTTGGTCCCCACCACCACCCCTCCCTTGTCCCCGAAAAAGGACATTCCCCCCAAAACCAATCAACCCAAGCCACCCCAACCAACCCATCTCCCACTCCCTACCCCAAAAGTCCAAAGTCCTAGGCTTCCACTACTTCCCCTCCCTATCCAAGCCAAAGTTTCCCATCACCCACCACCCCGGGTACACCATGCACCAACCATCATCACCCCACCCCCAATAGACCTTCCCATTCCCTTGAGAAAGGAGACCACAACCATCCACATGGGAGTAGATGAACCCATCCCCATCATTGAGGAAACCCAAGTTCATATCCGTGGTAAGGAAGAATCACAAATGTCCCCTAGCTTGGACCCCCAAGAGCCACAAGCCTTCACAAATAGCACCATAATCATAGATGGGCCCCTAGCTAGATGGCTAAAGGAGAGACCACTTCACCCCATCGTGTCCTATGTTTACCCACCCATGGAGAAAAACCTTCCCATTGCACCCATTAACTCCTATCACACCATAATCCAAACATCCTACCAAGTGGAAACCTTAGAGGATCTTCTTAAGGGCGTAGCATGGCAAATTGAGTTCACTAGCATGTTGACCCCTATGGCCAAACCACCTAGGAGCCTTGGCCTCCTACACCTATGCATAGGGTCTATCACCTCGATTTGCACCATTGGTTGCTACACTAGTGACCTCCTTCTATTCCTCCCTACACCCGATGAGCCCAACCTTCTCCTCGATTTAGAGCTTCTTATCTCGGGTAGAAAGCCTAGTCCTCCATTCATGGCCGACCATCCCACCAAAAACTTTGGCCCGATCACTTTACTAGAGGAGGAGAATCCACCATCAAGGGGTTGTGAGGACCAAAAGGACCTAGGGTTCCTCTCCTTAGGTGACCCTTACCATGACCCCTTCGATCCCTTCCTATACCCACCCATTAAGATCCCAAACACTTTGTTCGGCCAACCCACTAGAAAACTTGGCCCACTTACCTTGGAGGAGGATGACTCACAATTTGGGAACCTTGAAGACATAGAGTGCCTCCCTCTAGGAAGACCTTTCTACGACCCCTTTGATCCCTTCCTATGGGAGTCTAGTTCCCCATGTAACCCAACCATCTTACCCACCACCCACCCTTTCCTACCCTCACCCATCATATTGGGCCAAACCAATCTCATCCATGACCCGGGTTACACCTTGGGAGCCAAGACCTTGGGCCACATATCCCTAGGTAATAAGGTTGTGCCCCACCCCATGATGACCACCTTCTTAGATCCATTCGATCCGTTCCAATGGGAATTCAAAGGTTGTCCCACCCCTATACACATGGAAGTCACTTTTGGGAAAAGTATGCATGTGTCTAGGCTTTCCACACCCCTTGGCATGAACACTATGTTGGGTCCATTCATTCATATCACCCACATGTCAAGTAGAAAGCATGAGTGGTCCAAATTTGGATGTAGTGGTCCACCTTCATTCATCATGGGTCTTAAGCATATCAAAGGCATCTACGGATGTCCGGGTCCCCCGACATGCATCACCACTTTGCATGATAGATTCACATATGGTTGCCCCGGTCCACCTAAGCCCACCAAAGTCTACATGACAACATTGCATGATAAGTCCACATATGGTTGCCCCGGCCCACCAAGGCTCATCAAGGTCCATATGGCATCATGGCATAAATGGTCTATATATGGTTGTCCAGGTCCACCCATAACCACTAGAAGGTCAGCACTCACAAAATTGCATGAGGAAATCCGCAAGCACATTAGCATAAAAAATGAGGCTTATAAAAGGTTGGCTGACTCTCACCGGCGTCACTTAGAGTTCCAAGAGGGTGACTTTGTGATGGTAAGGACGGAGAGGCTCTCCCCAGGAGCCAACTCCAAGTTGAGGCCACGTGGGACTGGTCCCTTCCAGGTTTTGAGGCGCATTGATGCAAATGCTTATTGGTTAGATCTCCCTGAGGACTATGGGGTAAGTCCAACATTCAATGTCGCCGACTTAGTGCCATACAAGGGCCCCACGGTGGTACCTAGTGAGGAGATTGAGCCTACTTCTTCCTTTGAGAGAGCACCCACCCGTGAGGAGAGTCCACTAGCCAAGAGAGCTCAGCGCGAACGCATTGAACGAATATTGGATGAGCAGGTCACTACCACCCGGAGCAAGGTATATGAGCGCTATCTCGTCAGGTGGAAGGATCGGCCTCCTTCGGAAGACTCATGGGTGAGTCGGGAGGACCTCCAGCGGTTGGATCCGGACCTCCTCGAGCGGTACCTTAGCCGGATGGACCCTTACTCGACGGAGTCGAGCTCTTCGCGGCCCAGGGGATTTGATGGAGGCATCACCCACGATTCCCTTTGGCTCGGGTCCACTTCTTCACACTCGGGAGCTGGTTGAGTTTTGGCCTCACTCTATTAAGGCCCCTTATCCATTTTGTAGCTTTCCTTTGAGTCATTTTGATGTATTTTCATTTTATTTGAGTCATTTCCCTAGGTCTTGCATTTATTTTCCTAAGATTGTGTGTCATTAGATGATGTAATGTGCTAATTGGGCCCAATTCATTGGACTAGGCCCATGTGCACCCCTTCCACCTTCGGTTATTTGCTATTGAGTCTTTTGTCATGGACTTTTGTAGAAATGTGGGTTTCCTATATATAGGACCCCATTTCCCCCATTTGAAGTCAATGAATGAATGAATGAATGAATGAATCCTTTGAGTTAAACTTGCCATTTGAGTTCAAATTGGAGTGATTCCTCTAGTTTTTTGGGTGAGAGACCCTAGGGGAGAGATTCCCCACCCATTCTCCTCTTAATCTCTCTATTTCACCCCTCTTTCTCTCTCCTCCAACCCCAATTTCGAATTTTCTTCTCTCTCCTCCCCTCCCAACCACCTCCACTAGCTACCCACCTCATTTAATACCCCTCCACTTCCCCAAGTTGCCATTACTCCACTCCCATAGTCCCTAGGTGGCATCTTCCCCATTCCAACACCTTTCTCCACCTTCCCACCAAATCTACCCCATTCCAATACAAACTCTCCACTTCCCCACATAATCACCCACCTTCCAAGGCCATTTCAAATTTGAAATTCACACTCCCTCCACCCACTTGTTCCCCCTCACCTTCCCCCCTCTCCCTCCAAGCCCCAAATTCGTAGCTCCTCTCTCACCCACAGAAAACACCCCCTTCCAGCTCCCATTCTATCCCTCCCTCACCTTGAAACACCCCATCCTAGACCCCCTCACAGCCCGGGCTTTCCCCACACTCATCCACCCCCATTTCCTCTCCCATATACCCCATTTCCCCCCCATCATCTTCAACCTACCGTTTCAGCTGACAACCTGCAGAAGTGTACCATCTTACAGCGGCGACCACGGCTTCCTCCCGACGAGTTTGAAGACCCAAGAGGCATCCACGGAAGCGGCTACCTGTCCTCTTCGCAACGATCGAGGTCTCATCCCCATCGGAGATCGGTGCTGCTGTGGAGGTCCGTTCTTCCCCGACCGCGCAGTTCTGCTCCGGCTGAGGATCTGAACCGGACTAAAAGCTCGGCCACGACAAACCTTGGACGAACCAGCCCCGAAGCTCTTCTACAAATATCTTCCTCCTCCAGTCTTCGTTCAGGATCAAGAAACGGAACCTCATTCGGCTGCCGGAGGAAGGAGTTACAAATTTTCTCCCCCGAGCTCTCCAGTCTTGTCTCCTGCAGTCTGCTCCGACCAGTGCCCACTCTTTAGGGTACACCGACTGCCCTCGACCTCTGATTGCAGCCCCGTCACCTCTGGCTGAAAGCTACTTCGACCACGAAGACGTCGCCACCAGTTTCGTGCTGATCGGAGTTCGGGAGGGTGCGTGGCGTCCTCTGCAACCTGCTGCCAGAAGTCTGCAACTGCGAGTCAGAAAACCTGATGTCCTGTTCCAACCTCTGCCCCAGTCAACAACGGTCTCAGAAGAAATTTAAGAAAATCTGAAGCGTTCCTGTCCCTGTTACGAAGCTTTTGCCGCCGGTCTCGCCATCGGAAAAATTCGTGAGAAGGATCTACAGCAACCACACCAACACACTGTCCCTGTTCGTAGACAACCGGCAGATTCGGCAACCTCGCTTAATCGTCGTTCTTTACCTTACTTTCCCCACCCCGCTTGGCCGGCTGAAGGCCCCTCCCTGCGGGAGGTAGTATTGTTGTATTCACATTAACCCCCACCCCAAGATCCCCCTCCTGCGAGAGGCGTAGTTTTGTACATGGTTTGAGCAGGTCAAGCTTCACCGCCGCGGCGTGTGGGGAACCACCGCCTCCCCGCTCGCCCTCGTCTCCGACCGGGACCGGTTTCTTCAAACCGGTCGAGTAAGTGCCTCATCCTAGCTCATTAGTGTTGCTCTTTCAATATTTACTTCATGCGCCGCTGAATTTGAGAGGGAGCGCCCGATCCTCAAGTCCATGACTTAAGAGTGATCGCCGTGGGATAGTGTGAACCGGTGCCCTTGTGCACTTTGTCGGCCCCAATTGAATTGGGCATCCAAACCTTGGGAGTCAAACCTTGGCCTTGCTGGCCCTCTACCAGCAAGGGCCCTTTCCCATACCTCACTCTTGGCATCGCCAAGTCACTCCGGGTATAGAGTGCGACGGGAGAGCGGTGGCCCATTAAGGCCCATTTGAATGCTTAATTGTGCTTGTTTGCCTAAGTCCAAGGTCGTGTCACATCATTTACTCCCACGAACGCCCCACCTCTCGCCGCGAAAAGCACGCCACCGGGACCGCCTTACCGCCGCCGCCGCTGCCACGCCGTTGCCGGAGTGAGGGGGGCCGCGTCTCGGTCGCCCGGGGAGAAGAAGATCGGCCGCGGGGGAGGGGGGAGCTCTCACGGTTGAAGGAAGGACGAAGAAGAAGAAAAGAAAAAGGTAAAAAAGAAAAGAAAAAGAATTGATATATATAGAAAATCCAAAAAATTGAAAAAATCCCAAAAAATAGACAAATACACCTCCTCGACCGTCTCGACGCGCTGATCGCAACGGTACCACTCGCGAGCTGGTGAACGACCCAGTTCACCCGCTACAGGGTTCCGAAGGATTCGCCGAAACCCGTACGTGAAAATCGGAAAACACTCACGGAAAAGCCGCGGACACACTCCGGGCCTCCGAAACGACTCCGGATCGCACCGATCCAAACACGAAAGATGTCCGAAATGAAATTTCGGACACAACAGGGTCAGACACCTTATAAACCAGATCCGAGACCCACAAGAAAGGATCCGAAAGATCCAGGACACTACATCCTAATTCTCGGCGATAAATCAAGGGTGTTCCCCTCTCCGAGGGGATGTAAATGATGTCGTGACCTTTATGGCGCGGTGGGTATTGGTGCCGACACGAACCACACAATCGTCTGATTAGTCAGATCGAACACACCATGGGCTTCCATGAAGTCGGAATAAATCGTCACTTTGTGACTGGCACGCCCACGCACTTAATAGACGAATCAACTGCCTGAATAAAACCAACAGCATAATAAGCGAATAAAAAGTGCGTCCACAGTACCTAGCGCTTATTGTAAACTCCTCCAAAATTTTACTGTAAACCTTGCATCCCGATCTGAAATAATGGATACTGGTACACCGTGAAGTCTAACAATCTATGTGATATACAAATGGGCTAAATCTTCTAACGATTGTGTCTTTGAGATTGCCAGAAAATGAGCTGACTTAGTAACCACGTCAATAATTACCCAAATAGAATCATATTTTCTCCTAGTCATTGGTAATCCCATCACAAAATCCATAGTGATATGTTCCCATTTCCACTGTGAAATTTCCATCAACTGTAATGGTCATGCTGGTCTTTGATGCTCTACTTTTACTTGTTGACAAGTAAGACACTTGCTGACAAAGTCTGCTATATCTTTCTTCATGCCAATCCACCAAAACTGTCTTTTCATGTTTTTGTACATTTTTGTACTGCCTGGGTGAATAGAATATTATGATTTATGTGCTTCAGTCAATAAATCTTTCTTTATTTCCTCATTCTAAGGTACACATAATCTTCCCTGAAATCTGATTACTCCATCTGCACTTTAAGTAAATCTCGGTGTGCCAATCAATTCCTGTAAATGTTGATTATTTAGTTGTGCTTGCACAATTCGCTCAACCATTATAGACTGAATAGTTAGTTGGGCCAAAAATAAACTTTTCCCTTTGCATACTGAAGAATACTCCACTACATCAGATGTCCTTTTCTAAGTTTGGCGCAACTGGATTGCCATTAGCCTCTTCCTGCTGAGTGCATCTGCTACTACATTTGCCTTTCCTGGGTGATAATTCAATGTGAAATCATAATCCTTCAAAAATTCAATCCACCTTCTCTGTCTTAAATTTAGTTCTTTCTGAGAGAAAATGTATTTTAAACTTTGATGGTCTGTAAACACTTCAAACTGCTCACCAGACAAATAATGTCGTCAACTTTTCAGAGCATGTACTACTACTGTCAATTCCAAATCATGTGTGGGATAATTCATCTCATGCTTCTTTAACTGTCTGGATGCATAAGTTACTACTTTGTCATTCTGCATCAGGACACATCCTAGTCCTTTTCTAGAGACATCTGTATATATCACAAATCCTCCTGACCCACAGGGTAAAGTTAGAATCGGGACTATAGTTAACCTTGTTTTTAATTCTTGAAAACTCATTTCACATTTATCTGACCATTCAAAAGGAACTCCTTTCCTAGTTAATTTGGTCATAGGAACTGCAATAGAGGAAAAACCTTCAATAAACCTTCGATAGTAACCCGCAAGACCCAAAAAGCTCCTAATCTCACTGACATTCTTTGGCATTTCCCAATGTAAAACTGCCTCAACCTTAGCTGGATCAACAGACACTCCATCACAAGAAATGATATGCCCTAAGAATTGGACCTTATCCGACCAGAATTCACATTTACTAAATTTTACATACAGTTGATGACTTCTTAAGGTTTCTAACACAATCTTCAAATGTTCTTGATGAGCTTCAACAGTGGGAGAATAGATCAACACATCATCAATAAACACCACTACAAATGTATCCAGATATAGTTGGAAAACTCTATTCATCAAATCCATAAATGCGGCTAGTGCATTAGTTAACCCAAATGGCATAACCAAAAATTCATAATGTCCATATCGTGTTCTGAAAGTAGTTTTTGAAATATCTTCTTCCCTTACACTTAATTGGTGGTATCCAAATCTGAGATCAATCTTTGAAAATACTGTCACAGCTCGCTGCTGATCAAATATATCATCAATTCTTGACAAAGAGTACTTATTCTTAATGGTCACTTGATTCAACTTCCTATAGTCAATACATAATCTAAGCGACCCATCTTTCTTTCTAACAAACGGAACAGGTGCACCCCAAGGGGATACACATGGTCGAATAAATCACTTATCTAACAGTTCTTGCAATTGTTTCTTCAATTCTGTCAATTCGGCTGGTGCCATTCTGTAGGGAGGAATGGAAATGTGTAAAGTACCCGGTGAGAGTTCAATAGTGAACTCCACCTCTCGGTGTGGTGGCAAACTCAGAAGTTCATCAGGAAACATGTAATATCCCAGACCTTTCGGATCCTTCTTCGTGGGTCCCGGATCTGGTTCTCGGAGCGTCCAGCTCCGTTGTGTCTGAAATTTCGTTTCGGACATCTTTCGTGTTCTGATCGGCGCGATCCGGAGTCGATTCGGAGGCCCGGAGGCGTTCCGCGACTTTTCCGCGTGTGTTTTCCGATTCCCGGTGTGTGTTTCGGCTTTTTCTTCGGAAGCTCGCTGCAGGCGAACCGGACGGTTCACCCGGGCACGAGTGGTACCGTTGCGATCGGTGCGTTCCGAGGATTCCGGAAATGTATTTTTCTATTTTTTAGTATTTTTTCGAAAATTCGGATTTTCTATAAAGCCCTAATTCCTTTTCTTTTCTCATTTCTCTTTCTTCTTCTTCCTCTTCCTCCGTTTCTTCCCACCGTGACACCCTCCTCTCTCCCTCTCTCCCATTCGGGCGCGGCGAACCCCTCTCCGGCTACGGACGGCGGCGGGGCGACGGCGCGGACGCGTGGGTGACGGCGAGGCGATCTCGTGGGCGTGCGGCGTGCGTGGGAAGCGTGGGGAGTTCGTGAAGTTTGAAGGGTTCTTCGTGATTCGTGATTGATTCGGTGGAGCATTTGCTCCATTGAGGTAGGGTGACGTTCCTTAGCCTCATGCCGATCTTTTCCGCGATTTATAGGCCGCGGGGAGGCCGAGAGGGGATCGTTTGAGCGTTTTTGGGTTTTTCCATGATTTGGGGGGAGCTCGCCCGATCTATGGATTTGATGCATGATTTCGTGTTTTGATGGCCTAGAATCATGCTAGGGGTCCCCAGGGGTCTTCCCCTTTGTTTTCCCCCTCTCCTATGGAGGCATGGGGGCGTGGTTAAAATTTTTGGGCGTTTCTACCGTTTTCGGCCGCGGACTGAGAACGCGCTATACTCTAGTAGCGCGTTCTTGGAGGTCGCGCTGCCCCGATCGAGCGCGTTCATCGGAGAAGATGAACAGTAGGGCGGTTCGTGTCGCGCTATGGGGTCCTAGCGCGATTATCCTTGTCGCGCTAGGAGGACCTAGCGCGATGGTCCTTGTCGCGCTAGGGTTCCCTAGCGCGATGGTCCCTGTCGCGCTAGGCAGTCCTAGCGCGATCTTCTCTATTGCGCTAGGGTTCCCTAGCGCGTTCTTCCGTGTCGCGCTAGGTATCCCTAGCGCGATCTGGCTGTTATTGGGTGTTTCCCTTGGGCCGTGTGTGCGTCCCGGGCACCCCGTGGAGTTCCGTGACCGTGTCTTTGGTGTCCGGAGGTTCCGTTTGCGTTGGTTATGAGTTTGGCTGTGGGCGGTGAGTCCGTTTTTCTCCGACCGTGGCCCCGTTGACAGAGCCAGTGCGTGGGGTGATTCCCACACGTTGTCGGACTCGGACGTCGTTTTCCGTTGACTTGAGAGTCTACTCCTTCAGTGACCCTCCACTAGTCGTAGCCCACCAGTACGAGGTGCTGGTCTCACTTGGGAGTGGTGTACGGGCACCCACCTTTCGAGACGGTTTGTGGACCGGTTCCCGTAGGCCCCTCGTCGGTAGCCAGAGTCCGGCTACGGGGGAAAACCGGTCAGAGGACCAGACCTAGTGACGCAAGGTCTGTGTGTGCACACGTGGTTGGGGGCGGTTGGACCCACGTCGACGGGCGTGACCCCAGCTAGTTACTTGTTTGTGGTTACTTGTACGGTGTTTGCGCCTCGGGTAGGACCTACCACGTCAGGCGATTCACCTGCGGTGCGGTGTAAGACGTCAGGGGACGCTACCGGCTGTGCTTCTAGTGGGTGGTACTCCTGTCGAGTACGGAGTGTCAGACTGTCAGTCGTGTGTTTCCGACCTTCAGGTTTTGGCGGTTCGACCGTTGAGTTTTTGGTCTTTTCGTACCGTGGCACGTGTGTCGATTTGCGTGCCGTAGGGTCTAGTTCTATAGAGTACAGGGCTTTCCTTTCCGAGGTACTTTCCTACCGCTAGAGTAGTGGTTTCTCGTTTTACGAGGTGGGGTTCGAGTGATCCCTACTGAGTCTTGTTCCGAGACTCATTCCCTGCGTATTTTCACCGTGTTTCAGGTGAGACGCCACCTTCGGGGAGCGCGTCAGGAGCGCAGCGTGGTGCGGGTGCCCAGAGGTAGTGCCAGAGGTCAGAGCCGGGGTATGCCCCGTGTAGCTGTACTTTTCTTTCTTGTCACTGTACTAGTCGTGGACTACTGTTGCTGTTGTTATTTTCTTATTGTGGACCATGTAAAATGTTAATTTATTTCCTACTTAATATTATAACTGTTTAATTTCTACAATTATTTGTGATACTTGTGTAGTCTCCACACCATCCTTTTAACCCTTCCGAGTCTTCGGACTCGTGGGTGGCGGTACGAGTCTCGGGTTATCGGGCCTTCTCGGTAATCAGATTCTCGGGTCGTTACAAAACACATCTGAAAGTTCCCTGACAACGTCAATATCTGAGGTGGTTTTCTTATTTTCATTAGAAGGAATAGCCACTATGCTAGCCAAATAACCTTGACATTCACTTCTAAGCAATTTCAAAGCCTTAAGTGCTGAAATTAGTGTTCTACTAGAACGGTGCCTTGGACATTGATAGTGAAATATCTACTCTCCAAGTTTCTGAAAAATCCTTTTCTTTCCATGATAGTCTAGAAGGGTAAAATTTCTACCTAACCAATCCATTCCCAAGATGACATCAAAATAGTCAGTTCTAGCAGATACACACATGCTGGCATAATCCTCCCTTGAATCACTACATCAATGCTAGGAATAATAAAAATCGTTCTAGCTATCTCCCCAATTGGTGTGTTAATGGACATCTCATCAGTGTTCACAATTTGTTTATCTTTCAACAATTCAGCAAATCTCAAAGAAATAAAGGAATGCGTAGTCCCCGGATCAAATAAAAGTCTAGCATGCATATCATCGATAAGAATAATACCTTCAGCTACTGCATTGACATCTCGAGTATCTTCCTTTGTTAATGCATAAACTCCGCTGCTGCTGTGGTTGCTGCTCCTGCCTTGGTCTTTTCGGATAATCTCTTATCATATGCCCAGTCTCACCATATGAAAAATATTTTTCAGCGGCCCGTCAATATTCTTTACCTCTATGCTGCATCCCGCACTGCTGACAAACTGGCACATTATCTCTTTTAACTGGCTGAATCCTATCTGGAAATGTCATCTTTGGCTTCTTATCTTTCCTTACGGCTAAACCAAGATTGCCCCTTTTTGCATTATCCCTTTGTCTTTCTACTAAGAATTTTTCATATTCAGTTTCCACAACAAAAGCGGTTCTCAAAGTTGCTGCCATAGTCTGATGATCAAAAATTACAACTCTACTTCTAATATTATTTCTCAAACCTCTAACAAATTTCTTCACCCTTCTCAGGGGCATACTTTTCTAATTCAGTAAATTTTGCTTCATAGTCGGTAACCGACATACTTCCTTGAGTTAGATTTAAAAATTCTGCTTCTTTCTTATCCTTCACATGCTGAGGGAGAAATTTTGCATGGAAGACATCACGAAATTTGTTCCATCCAATCTCAATCTTTCTATCTCTAAAAGTTGTTCTAAGTGCAGACCTCCACCACTCGTCCGCACGGTCCTTCAACATAAATGTAGCTAATATCACCTTATCCTACTCTGCACATCTAATGGCCGTGAAAATCTTCTCAATTTCTCTTACCCAATTTTCCACAATCTCCGGGTGACTCTCCCCCTTAAAAGAAGGAGGACTCATATGTCTGAATTTCTCCATCAGGGTAGCGCCTGCTACCCTATCCGGTTGTTCTTGCACACGGGATTGTAATTGGACTTGCATCATTGCCGGACTTTGGGCCTGTAACTGCATGGTCTGCACTAACACTTGAAAAGCTTGTGCGAACCCTCCTAAATCTAGCACACCCTGAATAGGTAACGCACCTTGCCCACCGGGAGCAAGCTCGCCATGAATTGTTTCCCCGACAACCCCTTGTGATGTTCCATTTGAGGGCGCAGACTCCTCGGGAGAAGTATTAACCTCAACCCTATCACTCTCTGCCATCTCCTGCGAGGGAGAACTAATCTGAATTAATATGATTCTAGGTTTGACATCAAATTCTAAAATAAATTCCTACGATCTTGTGGTATGGTATATAAATTAAGATGGCTGCAAATAATTTCAAGCCTCACAACTTGGCTCTGATACCACTCTCCGTGGCGCCCCCTTCTCGCGATCCCGTATCGTGTCCGGGGACGTCACAGCGGATGGACGGAATTGTTGTGGGCCGAGATATTTACGTGGCGCTAAAGGCCAAACCATCATGTATTCCAAAAATATAACCATACCATTTCCATAAGTTTAAACACTCATAATTTACATCGTATACAGAGTACTACATATTGCTACTCAAAAGTCATATTTACATTTATTATTCAAAAGAAAACCAAATCTGCTTATTCTACGCAACGAAAATTCAAATTATGCCCGAGATCAGCCTTCGTCATACTGTTTGTCGAAGTCGAGGTACTCACTTATCAGTTTCCTGAAATGGTTAGGCAACATATATGAGTCCAAAGACTCAGTAGGCATTAAAACCAATCACATGCTTATCATATACTAAACTGTGCAAATCCATGATATATATATATATATACAGCTAATCATAATTTCATTGGATTATACATATACTATGAATGCGAAGGAAAATTAGTAGAGCAGAATAATTTTTCTTCTTATAAGCAAATACGTATAACCAATCTTATCTGACTTATATATAAATGACATAGTACATATCTTAGCTAAATCAGAGCTTATACAGATGAACTTATTTTCAGATCATATCAAAGTCATATATCAATTCTGAACTTCATATAATTTGACAACATATATTGGACATGCATCCCGTCACTAAAAGCAGTAGTAAACACGTACATACCTAGGCATCCATACGTCGACATAAAGACAAATAGTCTAAACGCTGGAGCCTGTAAGCCTTGATCAACCACGTAGGATCGGGAGTTAATACTCCACCATTCCCCAGATAATTTACTTATTCTGGGTTCCAGATTTTTCAAAAGTCTGTTTGTCCTCGGAAATGAGCCTAATCCCGTAGCGGAAGCTAAATACGATTTATCGCCCCACACATCCTTAAAGTGACACAGTCTAAATACTTAATCAAATTTTTATTCTTATTATGATGCTTATTACATAGTCGTCTCAATACTTAAAACTTGTCATTGAACTTTACAAAATAACTGGATCATATTTTAATATTATTAACTAAATATATATAACATTCAAAGAGATTAGAGTAGAGAGCGAGTAGAGAGAGAAAATAGAGGGAGAAAGTAAAGGGAGAAAGTAGAAAGAGATTAGAGAGAAATGAGAGAGAGATTAGAGAGAAAATAATATTTTTACAGAATGGTAACTAAATAAATAACTGATTCTAAACATAGATCATTAGGTTAAATAAATCAATGACTTAAAGTACATTTCAAATAAAATCAAATCAAAGAAATGTAAATAACAAATAACATGCACTCGGTTTATCATGCCTACCTTTAGAATGGACTTCCGAATTGACTTTAGTATCTCACCCGAGCTCCCGTAAAAGTCCTTACGTAGGAAAATATAATTTTCCCGTCCCAGATACGTAAAGAAGGGTGAAATTATCCAAAATAAGCTTCAAATCCTCCGTCCAAATTTTTGTTAAATATTTATATTATTCTGATGCTGTATTTTCTTCTCCGTTATTAATAAGAGAATGAGAGTGGGAAGAGAGATGAGAGAGAAAGTAGAGAGAAAATATAGAGAGAAAGTAAAGAGAGAGTAGAGAAAGAAAGTAGAGAGAGATTAAAGAGAAAAAAGTAGAGAGAGAAAGTGGCTAAAGTAGAGAGAGAATAGAGAGAAAATAAAGAAAGGTTAAAGAGAGAAAATAGAGAGAGGATAGAAAGAAAGTAGAGAGAGAAAGTAAAGAGATATTAGAGAGAGAAAGTAGAGAGAAAAAGTATAGAGAGAGATTAGAGAGATTAGAGAGAGAAAGTAAAGAGAGATGAGAGAGAGTATAGAGAGAAAAAAATAGAGAGAGTGAAAAAGTAGAAAGAGAGTATAGAGAAAGGAGAAATATATATATATATATATATATATATATATATATATATATATATATATATATATATATATATATGTCTCTATGAGAGAGAGAGAGAGAGAGAGTTGGAGGGGGGGAGTGGTCTGGACGTGGGAGAAGTAGAGGGGGGAGAGGGGGTATGTAATATCCCGGACCTTTCGGATCATTCTTCGTGGGTCCCGGATCTGGTTTTCGGAGCGTCCAGCACCGTTGTGTCCGAAATTTCATTTCGGACATCTTTCGTGTTCGGATCGGCGCGATCCGGAGTCGTTTCGGAGGCCCGGAGGCGTTCCGCGGCTTTTCCGCGTGTGTTTTCCGATTCCCGGCGTGTGTTTCGGCTTTTCCTTCGGACGCTCGCTGCGGGTTAACTGGGCCGTTCACCCGGGCACGAGTGGTACCGTTGCGATCGGTGCGTTCCGAGGATTCCAGAAATGTATTTTTCTATTTTTTGGTATTTTTCCGAAAATTTGGATTTTCTATAAATCCTAATCCTTTTTCTTTTCTTTTTCCCTTTTCTCTTTCTTCTTCCTCTCCCTCTCTCTCGCGACCGTGAGCCCCCCCTCTCTCTCCCTCTCTCCCATTCGGACGTGGCGAGCCCCTCTCCGGCTACGGACGGCGGCGGGGCGACGGCGCGGACGCGTGGGCGACGGTGAGGCGATCTCGTGGGCGTGCGGCGAGCGTGGGAAGCGTGGGGAGTTCGTGAAGCTTCGAGCATTCTTCGTGATTCGTGATCGCTTCGGCGGAGCATTCGCTCCATTGAGGTAGGGTGACGTTCCTTAGCCTCATGCCGTTCTTTTCCGTGATTTATAGGCCGCGGGGAGGCCGAGAGGGGATCATTGGAGCGTTTTTGGGTTTTTCCATGATTTGGGGAGAGCTCACCCGATCTATGGATTCAATGCATGGATTCGTGTTTTGAGGGCCTAGAATCATGCTAGGGGTCCCCAGGGGTCTTCCCCTTTGTTTTCCCCCTCTCCTATGGAGGTATGGGGGCGTGGTTGGGTTTTTGGGCGTTCTTACCGTTTTCGGCCGCGGACTGAGAACGCGCTATACTCCAGTAGCGCGTTCTTGGAGGTCGCGCTGCCCCGACCGAGCGCATTCATCGGAGAAGATGAACAGGAGGCGGTTCCTGTCGCACTATGGGGTCATAGCGCGATCATCCTTGTCGCGCTAGGAAGACCTAGCGCGATGGTCCCTGTCGCGCTAGGTAGACCTAGCGCGATCTTCGCTGTTGCGCTAGGGTTCCCTAGCGCGATGGTCCCTGTCGCGCTGGGTATCCCTAGCGCGATCAGGTCGTTGTTGGGTGTTCCCCTTGGGCCGTGCGTGCGTCCCAGGCGCCCCGTGGAGTTCCGTGACCGTGTTTTTGTTGTCCGGAAGTCCCGTTTGCCTCGGTCAGGCGTTTGACCGTGGGCCGTGCGTCTGTTTCCTTTCCGACCGTGGTCACCGTGCGACGGGGCTGGTGTGTGGGGTGATTCCCACCTGTTGTCGGGTTCGGACGTCGTTTTCCGTTGACTCGAGAGTCTACTCCTTCAGTGACCCTCCACTAGTCATAGCCTACTAGTACGCGGGTGCTAGTCGCACCAGGGAGTGGTGTACGGGCCGACCTTTCGAGACGGTTTGTGGACCGGTTACCGTTGGGCCCCACGTCTTGCAGCCAGAGTCCGGCTGAGGGGAAAACCGGTCAGAGGGCCAGACCTGGGACGCGTGGTCTGTGTGTGCACACGTGGTTGGGGGCGGTTGGACCCACGTCGACGGGCGTGACCCCAGCTAGTCACTTGTTTGTGGTTACTTGTACGGTGTTTGCGCCTCGGGTAGGACCTACCACGTCAGGCGGTTCACCTGCGGTGCGGTGTAAGACGTCAGGGGACGCTACCGGCTGTGCTTCTAGTGGGTGGTACTCCTGTCGAGTACGGAGTGTCAGACTGTCAGTCGTGCGTTTCCGACCTTCGGGTTTTGACGGTTCGACCGTTGAGTTTCGGTCTTCTCGTACCGTGGCACGTGTGTCGATTTGCGTGCCGTAGGGTCTAGTTCTGTAGAGTACAGGGCTTTCCTTTCCGAGGTGCTTTCCTACCGCTAGAGTAGTGGTTTCTCGTTTTTCGAGGTAGGGTTCGAGTGATCCCTACTGAGTCTTGTTCTGAGACTCATTCCCTGCGTGTTTTCACCGTGTTTCAGGTGAGGCGCCACCTTCGGGGAGCGCGTCAGGAGCGCAGCGTGGTGCGGGTGCCCAGAGGTAGTGCCAGAGGTCAGAGCCGGGGGATGCCCCGTGTAGCTGTACTTTTCTTTATTGTCACTGTACTAGTCGTGGACTACTGTTGCTGCTGTTGTTATTTTATTGTGGACCATGTAAAATGTTAATTTATTTCCTGCTTAATATTATAACTGTTTAATTTCTGCAATTATCTGTGATGCTTATGTAGTTTCCACACCATCCTTTTAACCCTTCCGAGTCTTCGGACTCGTGGGTGGCGGTACGAGTCTCGGGTTATCGGGCCTTCCCGGTAATCGGATTCTCGGGTCGTTACAGCTGGTATCAGAGCGCGGTTGTGGAATTACATGAGAATCATAGGTAATTGTAGTGATCCACTAGTCCACAACGATGATGTACATGTGACGCTGGCATTGGGCACCGCGTGTTTTATTCTGACATTGCCGTTTCCGTGTTTTCTGTCTTATGCTTCAGGAGCGAGGATGGCGCCGAGGAGGAGTTCTCGCTCTCAGCAGGGGCAGTCGGCTAGAGGTCAGGAGATCCAGCAGGGGGTCCAGAGGGACCAGGAGGAGCATAGCAGAGTTCCGGGAGCTACCGAGGCCGCGGATGCTGCGAGGGCTCCGGGGGCCGAGGATTTCTTCCGTGGCATGTACCATCTCATGTCTCAGCAGTTTGGCGGGGAGGCTGCTGAGGGCTCGTCAGCTAGGGGTGGGCCAGGCCGAGCAGTGAGGGACTTCATGCAGTTCCATCCACCTTACTTTAGCGGCCAGGCAGACCCTGATGCGGCTCGTGATTGGCTCGATGAGATGGAGCGGGTGTTCAGTTCTGCGAAGAGTGCTGCCGAGGACAGAGTAGTGTTGGCCTACAACCAGTTGCAGGGTACGGCTCGGAGGTGGTGGTCTTCCGAGTGGAAGACGTCCTTTCAGCTTCGTCCACTTGAGCAGGTCGAGTGGGATGACTTTGTCAGTGCTTTCGAGCGTACGTACTGTCCAGACGTCGTTGCTACGCAGCGGATGCGGGAGTTTCTAGAGCTGGTGCAGGGTGACATGTCCGTGTTGCAGTATAGGGCCCGATTTGTCGAGCTGGGTCGGTATGCACCTCATATCATGGAGCATGAGAGGGTGAGGACGACGCAATTTGTGCAGGGCTTGAGGCTGGAGCTGAGGCACCATTTGATCGCGAATGGGGCCACTGATCTAGAGACAGCGTCTCGTGTTGCGATTTCCCTGGAGATGGATATGCAGAGGACTCGAGGACCGATCAGCCAGTGGCAGTCTTTGTCAGGTCGCAGCCAGCAGTCGGCTACCCAGCAGCAGGGTTCCTTCCAGCATGCGATGAGTGGTTCAGGAGTGCCGGCACATGCAGCTTCGGTGACAGGATCTGCGTCCTTCGGCTCGAAGGTCAAGAAATTCTTTAAGAAGGGGTTCGGCAAGAAGAAGTCCAGAGATCAGGGGCAAGCTTCATCGGGCAGTGTACAGCAGCCGATTCCTTTGCAGCGTCAGGGATCAGTGGGTGGATCGCGAGGATCTTGTCCACGGTGTGGTGGGACCCACCCAGGCAGGCAGTGCACGGCGCCGATTATCTGTTTTCGGTGTGACCAGCCAGGGCACATGGCGCGTGACTGTCCTCAGAGGCCGGCACAGCAGCAGGTTCCCCAGCAGCAGCAGCAGCAACAGGGACAGTATCCGCCGCTACCCAGGTCAGCTAGTGTGGGAGGCAGGCAGAGGGCTCGTGGCCAGATCACGCACTTGACCAGGGCAGAGGCAGTGGCGTCGCAGCTCGTGGAAGGTACCGTTCAGATTTTGGGTTGTGCGGCTCGGGTTTTATTTGATTCTGGCGCGTCTCATTCATTTATTTCGGAGGATTTCGCGTCGAGCGTCGAGGAGCCGGTGACCCAGTTGTCCTGTGATTTGGTAGTGGAGTTGCCTTCGGGTGATTTTATGGTCACTCCGTATTGCTTCGACCAGGTTCCGGTGTGGATCGATGGGCGGAGTATGCCAGGCAGGTTGTATGCGTTGCAGCTTCGGGATTACGACGTGATTCTAGGCATGGATTGGCTCGAGACTCATGGAGCGGTGGTGGATTGTGGGATGAAGAGGGTCTACTTTCAGCATCCGAGCAAGAGGACCTTCTATTTCCAAGGTATCCGTTCCACCTCTTCTCGATTCCTTATCTCTGCTATTCGAGCCCGTCGGTTGCTTGATTCCGGTTGTCAGGGTTTTCTCGCATCCGTGGTTGTGTCTGACCGGATGGAGCCGAATGTCGAGGACATTGCGGTGGTGTGCGAGTTTCCCGATGTTTTTCCTGAGGAGTTGCCTGGATTACCTCCCCAGCGGGAGATCGATTTCGTGATCGAGGTTGTACCTGGTACGGGACCTTTGGCGAAGGCTCCCTACCGTATGGCCCCCGCTGAGTTGAGGGAGTTGAGGGCGCAGTTGCAGGAACTGTTGGCCAAGGGGTATATTCGTCCGAGTTTTTCCCCTTGGGGTGCGCCCGTGTTGTTTGTGAAGAAGAAGGACGGTAGTCTGCGGTTGTGCATTGACTATCGGCAGCTGAATGACGTGACCATTAAGAACAAGTATCCGTTGCCGCGGATTGATGATTTGTTCGACCAACTTCAGTCTGCGCGAGTGTTCTCGCGGATTGATTTGCGGTCCGGTTACTATCAGCTGAGAATTCACGAGTCCGATGTGGAGAAGACTGCGTTCAGTACGAGGTACGGGCATTATGAGTTCTTGGTGATGCCGTTTGGGCTCACCAATGCCCCAGCAGCCTTCATGGACTTGATGCAGAGGGTGTTTCATCCGTATTTGGACCAGTTCGTGGTCATCTTCGTGGATGACATCCTTGTTTATTCGCGGTCTGCTGAGGAGCATGCGTACCATTTGGGTGTGGTGCTGCAGACGTTGCGAGATCACCAGTTGTATGCGAAGCTCAGCAAGTGCGAGTTTTGGCTCAACGAGGTGCACTTTCTGGGGCACGTGATTTCTGGTGATGGCATTTCCGTGGATCCCGCCAAGGTCGAGGCTGTGATGCAATGGCCGAGGCCGAGGTCGGTGACGGGGATCCGGAGTTTCTTGGGGCTTGCGGGTTATTATCGCCGGTTTATCCAGGATTTTTCTCGCATTGCGACCCCGATGACTAGGCTCACGCGGAAGGATGTGCCTTTCGTTTGGTCCGGGGAGTGTGAGCAGAGCTTCAGTGAACTGAAGAGGTTGCTCACCTCGGCTCTGGTGTTGGTTTTGCCTTCTGGATCGGGAGGTTTTGTGGTGTGTTCCCCTTGGGCCGTGCGTGCGTCCCAGGCACCCCGTGGAGTTTCGTGACCGTGTTTTTGGTGTCCGGAAGTCCCGTTTGCCTCGGTCAGGCGTTTGACCGTGGGCCGTGCGTCTATTTCCTTTCCGACCGTGGTCACCGTGCGACGGGGCTGGTGTGTGGGGTGATTCCCACCTGTTGTCGGGTTCGGACGTCATTTTCCGTTGACTCGAGAGTCTACTCCTTCAGTGACCCTCCACTAGTCGTAACCTACTAGTACGCGGGTGCTAGTCGCACCAGGGAGTGATGTACGGGCCGACCTTTCGAGACGGTTTGTGGACCGGTTACTGTTGGGCCCCACGTCTTGCAGCCAGAGTCCGGCTGAGGGGAAAACCGGTCAGAGGGCCAGACCTGGGACGCGTGGTCTGTGTGTGCACACGTGGTTGGGGGCGGTTGGACCCACGTCGACGGGCGTGACCCCAGCTAGTCACTTGTTTGTGGTTACTTGTACGGTGTTTGCGCCTCGGGTAGGACCTACCACGTCAGGCGGTTCACCTGCGGTGCGGTGTAAGACGTCAGGAGACGCTACCGGCTGTGCTTCTAGTGGGTGGTACTCCTGTCGAGTACGGAGTGTCAGACTGTCAGTCGTGCGTTTCCGACCTTCAGGTTTTGACGGTTCGACCGTTGAGTTTCGGTCTTCTCGTACCGTGGCACGTGTGTCGGTTTACGTGCCGTAGGGTCTAGTTCTGTAGAGTACAGGGCTTTCCTTTCCGAGGTGCTTTCCTACCGCTAGAGTAGTGGTTTCTCGTTTTTCGAGGTAGGGTTCGAGTGATCCCTACTGAGTCTTGTTCTGAGACTCATTCCCTGCGTGTTTTCACCGTGTTTCAGGTGGGGCGCCACCTTCGGGGAGCGCGTCAGGAGCGCAGCGTGGTGTGGGTGCCCAGAGATAGTGCCAGAGGTCAGAGCCGGGGGATGCCCCCTGTAGCTGTACTTTTCTTTCTTGTCACTGTACTAGTCGTGGACTACTGTTGTTGTTGTTGTTATTTTATTGTGGACCATGTAAAATGTTAATTTATTTCCTGCTTAATATTATAACTGTTTAATTTCTGCAATTATCTGTGATGCTTATGTAGTTTCCACACCATCCTTTTAACCCTTCCGAGTCTTCGGACTCGTGGGTGGCGGTACGAGTCTCGGGTTATCGGGCCTTCCCGGTAATCGGATTCTCGGGTCGTTACAGGGTATGTAAAGGGGTGGGGGGAGGAAGGATAAGAATGAGGGGGGGTGTTAAGTGGGGGAGAAAGATGGAGGGGGAGGGTTATGTGGGGAGAGTTGGTTTGAGGGAGAAGAGAAGACACGTGGTGAGGGGGGGAAAGATATTTTGAGTTTTTTTTGTTTTGAATTTTTACACAAAAGCCTTTAAAAAGTTAACAATAAGATGGTTTTCAAGAATTAGTTCACTCTATCTTATTTTTGACCTACCAAATGTTAAAATTTAAAAATATGCTCAACATGAAACTTGTAGATCTCTGAATTCTCTTTCCAATGGACCTAATATTGAGCTTATTCTGATATTCCTATGAGGAGTTACGCATTAATAAAAGAAGATATCTATTTAATTTGCATACTAACATTTGTTAAACCCATATTTTCTATACAGTTCAAGACTTTGGGATTTGATTTAGATAATCTGAAATTTGTATGGGTTCCAGAAGTAAAATACTCAGTTATTTTTAGGTTTCGAGCGGATTCGGGTGTTACTATGTGGCATTCAAAAAGCTTCTTCCTTGGCTTCAGCGGTGATTCGGCGGAGCATTCGCTCCTTTGAGGTAGGGGGATGAATCCATATGCTCACCCCGTCATCCCACGCGATTTGTAGGGCGAATGGGAGTTGAGAGGGGTGTTTTTGAGCGAGTTAGGGCAAAATCATGTTTTGGGGAGAGTTCACCCGATCTATGTACTTGAGTTGCGATTCGGCGTTTTGATAGCCTAGAATCATGCTAGGGGTCCCCAGGGTCTTCCCCTTTGATTTCCCTCTCTCCTATGGAGGCATGGGGGCGTGGTTGGTATTTTTGGGCGTTTCATGCCGTTTCACCGTCGGACCGGTGTGGCGGTCCTTCCAGAGACCGTGACACCATGTGATGCGTCCAGGTGGGTGCGTTACAACAATGTTTTAGCCAGTTGGTGGTCTGTGGGCTGTGACGGTCCCACGATAGACCACCACGGGTTGGATCATCAGGGACGATGTGACCGTTGGCTTTCGAGCATTGGGGGTCAAGGCCTGCGACGTACCATGCCTGGCGCGTCATAGCCTTGTAACGCCCCTGTGTGGGTGCGTCAGAGCAGACGGACCCAGCTCCCCTGATGCGACAGTGTTGGTCCGTTAGGTGCTGTGACGCCCCTAGGTGGGTGCGTCAGAGCCTGTTTTCACCTCGGCTTGTGACGCTCCAGGGTTGGTACGTCAAATCCTTGTGACGCACCAGTGCAGGTGCGTCACAGCCTGTGACAACGCAAGGTTGGACCGTCAGGCTCTGTGCTGCGCCGAGTGTGTGCGGTCCCGTTTCTTTGACTGTGGTTTCCATGAGTCAGTGCTTACTTCCAGTGACCTGTCCACTAGTCGTAGCTTCCTGCGCACGTGATTGCGGTCCCACCTGGGAGTGGTGGAGAGTGAGACCCGGGGAGAGGCGATTTTTAGGCTGGTTTCTGTAGGGCCCCTTGCCTTTGCCACCAGAGTCTGGTGGGGGGGAAACCAGCTAGAGGACCCGACCTAGAGCAGATGGTCTGTGTGTGCACACGTAGTTGGAGGCTTAGGACACGCGCTAATGAGCGTGACCCCAGCTAGTCCTTATTGTGGTACTTGTTGCGTGTCTGAGTCTCACGTCCGAGGCGTTGTATCTAGACACTTGTGCCGTGGTATAAGACATCAGGGGACGCATCCGATCGTTCTTCTAGTGGGTAGTGCTCCCGTTCGGTGGCAGGTGTGGACTCGAGTTTCATTGGACCGAGGTTCAGTAGTACTATACTGTTAGAGTAGATGGCTTTCCCGTTTATTAACTTTAGCCAGTTGGTTCTACCGTACTCCTGTTAGGTAGGGTTGCTTTCTGCTTTCTTGCTTTCCTGCCTTATATTCCGCGCGAGGTGGGGATTCGTAGGATCCCTCCTGGGCCAATGAAATGAGGCTCACCCCTGCTTTTCAGGTGAGGCGGGGTTGTCGAGAGGTGTGGCCGAGTTTCAACGTGGTTATTCTAGCCAGGCTTAGTCGCCAGTCTGCCAGAGCCGGGGGATGTCCCGCGTAGTTGTACGCCGGGGGATGCCCCGTGTTGTTGTACTTTTCTTCCTGTTGACTGTACTTTTATTTTGACATGAGACTCTGTGGACCTTGTAATAGTTTATTTATATATATTATGCTGTGCATTTTATTTTAGATCATTGTGCTATCTCTGCGGTCGTTTCAGCTTCTCTTGTACTCCCACACCATCCCTTTTACCCTTCCGAGCCTTCGGGCTCGTGGGTTGGCGGGTCGAGATCCGAGACGCGCCGGTTCCTTTCCGGTACTCGGATCTTGGGTCGTCACAGGTGAGGACTGTGAGCCTATGAGGCTGTGAGGGACTGAGGGGTGAGGGGCGACTGTTGGGCCGGCGACTAGTGTGCGGAGCGTGCCTCTACGCCTGCGGACCTGCGGTGCTACCGTGTTGCCGTGCTGCGGGGTGAAGAAGGCCTGGTGGGTCGCGTGGTCGTGTGACCGTGTGCAGCTTCACGCCGTAGCGGTGTGTGCGAGATCCGAAGCAGCGAATGGGATAGAAATTAAGGTGAGTTTTAGGGTTTTTATAAATGGATGAAATTACCCTTGATAAATCGGTTTATCCGATTTGGTTTGGTTTTTAGTGACCAAAAATCAAACCAAACTGACTTTTTAAATACGATTCATTTTAAAACCTTTTTTAGAACTTCAACCCGAACCAAACCAAACCAAATCTGTTGGTTCGGTTTGGTTTTCGGGTTGAACCCGAATTATGCTCACCCCTACTCCCTCCCCTGTCGCCCCCAGACCCCCTCCCCATGCGCTCTCTCTCTCTCTCTCTCTCTCTCTCTCTCTCTCTCTCTCTATCTCTCTCTGTGTGTGTGTGTGTGTGTGTGTGTGTGTGAGCGTGTGAGCGTACGTGTGGGTGTGTGTGCGCGCGGGTGGGTATGTATGTGTGTGTGTGTGGCCCCCATCGGAGTCATCCCCCTCACCATAGTCATCCCTCCTCTCTAGCGAGATCCCACCTCCCTCTACGCTATCGGGACAACCTCCCAGCTGCCCCTCTGCACGGCCCTCTTGGAAGCTCAAAGAAGGAAGGAGACGAGGACCCCTTGATGTGATCCCCTCTATCGACTTCTTCTGTGACGATGTCCAGTGTCATCTAGACCTGCTGCTAGGTGATGAGGACGACAATGGAGAAGGGAGACATGGGCGACCGTGGGGAGCTCATTGCCACCTCGAGGAAGAAGAGTGAGCAGGTGGAGCTCGCCACCATCTTGAGGACGAAGGAGGCAAAGTGGGAGCTCTACCCATTAGCACTTCTCTCTCTGTCTTTCTCGTCATAGTCACCCCTCCTCACAGATGGGAGCCCACCTCCCCTTGCTATGCCAGGAACCCCCTCCTAGTCACCACCCATCGAACCCCCGTCTCCATCCCTCTGCCATCGTTGGACCCCCCCCCCTCTCTCTCTCTCTCCGGTGTGCCCCCTCGCTGAAGTAGTCTTTTGCCAGAGTTGTCCCCCTGATGGGGACATCGGAGCAAGGCGACTATTTTTTTTGAGTTTGTATTTTGTTCATAAGTCATTTGGGTTATTTTGTAAGGCTATTTATAAGCCATTGGGCTAGTCTTTAGGAATTAATGTATTTCTTCTATTTATTGAGTCACGATAGGGAATTGGACTTCAAAGTCACAAGAAGCTCAATTGGGCCGCCACTTCACCCTTGGTCACCCAAAGCCCACTTGAACAATTCCTAACCAATTTGGACTTTCCAAGCCCAATTGGACCATTCAAACCCATGGAGGACCCAGCCCAAGGGTCCCCCCTTCTAAGCCCATTTGTTGACCATTCTTGGTCAAGTTTCCACCATGGCTGCCCCCACACAACAGGTGGTCAATTGTACATATGGGTCAATTGTCCATGCGGGCTTGACCAAGAAGGGATAGAGAGAATTGGGCTAGTCATTAGGAATTAATGTGTTTCTTCTATTTCTTAAGTCTAGATGGAGAATTGGGCCTGAAAGCCACAAGAAGCCCAATTGGACCGCCACTTCACCCTTGGTCACCCAAATCCCACTTGAACCATTCCTAACCCATTTGGACTTTTCAAGCCCAATTGGACCATTCAATCCCATGGAGGACCCAGCCCAAGGGCGCCCCCTTCTAGCCCCATTTGTTGACTATTCTTTGTCAAGTTTCCACCATGGGTGCCCCCACACAACATGTGGTCAATTGTACATATGGGTCAATTGTCCATGTGGGCTGCCATCCTTGACTAAATAACCAAAGATGCCAAGGACGCCCTCCCCTTTTGCCCCATGTGGACTTGACCACATTTCCTCACCCCTTAATGCCCTCCCCTCTCCCATTAACCAAGGGTAGTTTAAGTCTTTTGTCCTACGTCTAGGGTTTGATATAAAATGTCTCTTGTACAATTTTAATGAATAGAATTTAATCATTTTGTTGAAGCAAGCCTTGGAGCAAAGGGGCGCACACCTTCTATCTTCTTCATATCAAACCCTAGATCTAGGACAAAAGACTTAAACTACCCTTGGTTAATCGGAGAGGGGAGGGCATTAAGGGGTGAGGAAATGTGGTCAATCCCACATGGGGCAAAAGGGGAGGGCGCCCTTGGCATCTTTGGTTACTTAGTCAAGGATGGCAGCCCACATGGACAATTGACCCATATGTACGTTTGACCACATGTTGTGTGGGGACATCAATGGTGGAAACTTGACCAAGAATGGTCAACAAATGGGGCTAGAAGGGGGTGCCCTTGGGCTGGGTCCTCCATGGGCTTGAATGGTCGAATTGGGCTTGAAAAGTCCAAATGGGTTAGGAAAGGTTCAAGTGGGCTTTGAGTGACCAAGGGTGAAGTGACAGGTCAATTGGGTGAAAAAGACTGGAATGTTATATGGAACGAGTTGACGGGCACTATTTATAGTGTGGGGTCCATGAATGGATAGCAAGAAGTTTTGGGGACCAAACCCTTCTTTAGCTAGTTAAGTAGCGGCTCTTCAATGATTAGCTCACCCTTTAGAAGCAAGTATGGCTCCGGATGAAGTTCGAAGGGTGAAGGTTGTGGTAAAACATCTCCCTCTGATGGGGAGAGGGCATCCTCTATGATGAGGAGAGGACCTTGGGACGGCACCGGGTTGAGACTACCGGCCACGACCTCCTTAAGCTCGGGCAGGACTTCGTCCTGTCTCGGAGGTGGGTTAGGGGGAATCGGTGGCCCAATACGAGAACACATCCTATCCAACCGATCCGAAAAGATTTTCAAGAGTTCAGCAAAGGCTATTTATAAGCAATTGGGCTAGTCATTAAGAATTAATGATTTTCTTCTATTTATTGAGTCTAGATAGGGAATTGGGCCTCAAAGCCACAAGAAATCCAATTGGGCCGCCACTTCACCCTTGGTCACCTAAAGCCCACTTGAACCATTTCTAACCCATTTGGACTTTTCCAGCCTAATTGGACCATTCAAGCCCATGGAGGACCCAACCCAAGGGCTCCCCCTTCTAGCCCCATTTGTTGACCATTCTTGGTCAAGTTTCCACCATGGCTACCCCCACACAACATGTGGTCGATTGTACATAGGGGTCAATTGTCCATGTGGGCTTGACCAAGAATGGACAGAGGGTGTAACGCCCCAAGTTTTTCGTATCAGAATCCGTGTGTTTCAGATCACTTTCGTGGGTCATGGATTGAGTTTTACGGTTCACGTGTGTTTTTATCTGTCGGACCTTCGGAATCCCGTGTAGGGAGAACCGTTGCGTTCTCCAACTCCGGGACGTTACTAACGTATTGTGCATTTTTCAAGGATCAGGGAGATGCTTTTTCCCTATTGTCTGTAATTTTCAGAATTTCTGGATTTTCTATATATATACAACCTCATTTTTCTCTCTCCCCATCTCTCATTTCTCTCCCTCTCCCTCTCTCTTCTCTCACGATCTCTCCTCTCCCCCTCTCTTCTCCGGGCAGCCGACGGAGGCAGATGAGGACGGGGCGGCGATGCTCGTGGTGCGTGGAGCGACGGGCACGGGATGAGGATCGCGATGAAGGAGGCAGTTCATGGGATCGTAAGCCAGCGAGGGTTTAAACGGCATTTTCTTGGCGGATCGGCGTCCTCGGCGCGCAGAATATTCGGTGGAGGTTGGGGGATGGTTCCCTAGCCCGAGTACTTCATTTCCCGTGAGTTTGGTAGCCCGAGGCCAGCCGAGTGGGTTTATTTCTACGCCGGAATATAAATGCATGATTTTGGGGTGTGAGCCAGATCGGGTGTTTTGATCGCATTTTTGGGGTTCGGGACTAGTTTCACCATGTTTTCCCCTTCACATGGGTGTGAACGGGACGTGGAATGATGTTTTCTACCGTATTCACCGTTTTCGCGCTCGGGACGACCTAGTGGTCCTTCCAAGGACCGTCAGGTGACCTGGCGGTCATGCAGGGACCACCAGGGGTCCATTTATGTCGGTTCGAGCCTTGCGGTCTCGCGATGGACCACCACCGAGCTTAGCGGTCTCGACGAGACCGCCAATCAGGGTTTAGCGGTCATGGTATGTGTAAGACCCATGTCTTAACGGATTCTTAGCGGTCCGGATCTAGATTTTATTATGCAAATTTAGGCTATATTTGCGAATTTTTAGGGCATTTTCTGGTATTTAATCGGATTAGTTAAAGATTTATATAAATTTAATGGGCATTTATACAATTTCGGTTCTTTTAGGGTTAAAATGTAATTTAGGGTTAAAATAAAAAATATATATTCATAATTTTTTTTGCACTCACTCTCTCTCTCCCCATCCATCTCTCTCTCGTTTTCACTCTCTCTCACCCTCTCTCTCTTTCTCACGCGCCCTCTCTCCCTCTCTCTCAATTTCGGCGCCATCGGCCGCGGATCGAGGCATGGGAGGTACCATCGGAACCAGCTCATCGAGAGGAACGCGCAGGTGCTGACCTCGTCAATGTTCGTGGGGCGTGGAGGCGAGACGGGGAGAGAGGAGCCACAGCGTCCCTTCGCCCGCATGCGGCCCAAACTCGGTTCTCGTCGCGATTGAGGTAGGGGGATGGAATCCTCGCCTTGCTAGGATCATTTTGACACCACATGCACCACCATGCACGGTCGTTATCCTTGATTTCCATGAAAATCCCCATGTTAGTGTAATTTAGCCTAATTTCCTAAAAATCACTTCATTGGCATTGTTTTTATGTTTTGATGTGTAGTTTAGCTGTAGAATGTTGTGGTTTGACATGTTTACAGGTTTTTCACGTTTACCTGTCGATCCGACTCGATCGGGAGGAAGTTCGGTTTCAAACTTCGCCCTTTCGATTTCTCGCTCGTGTAACGGTCCATCCAGTGAGTGTCACACTGTAACGGCCCTTAAGGGGTGCGTTACACGCCTTGTGACGGCCCACTCTAGGGACATCACACTCAGTGTAGCGGTCGACCTATAGTTCGTTACATGATCATTTGACCATTGACCTTATATTGCGGTTGGCCTGACTGTCTATCGTACGACCGTCAGAGCCGTGTAGCGCACCACTCCTGGTGCGTTACATCCTGTAGAAAAACTGTGGGTTTATACCCTCGGGTGACTTTTACGGCCCTAAGAGGACGCGTTACAGCTTGTGTAGCGCACCACCCTTCGACCGTCACGCACTGCGACGCGGTATCTCTCGACCGTCACATCCCTTATGATTTCAATAGTTGCATATTCAATTCTTAAGGCACTCCATGTTGCATTTACGCCATGTTTAAGTTATTTTATAAAACTATGGCTTACTTTTAGATCCTAGTAGAGTTGCTTTCTCTCTCCTTGTGATGGAACCACTAGTCGTAGTCGAGCGACCTCCAGTGTCGGCCCACCCTGGAGAGGTGGAGGGGTAGTCCCATTACATGGTTTTTAAGCTAGTTCCGTGGGCCCCGATCCAATCGTAGCGTCCTACAGAGGGGAATACTAGCTAGAGGTCGGGCTCTAGGCAACGAGCCAGTGTGTGCACACGTGGTCAGAGACTAGGACTGGCACTGACGAGTGCTGCTCTGACTAGTACTTGGTTTGGTTCTTTTACGCCTCTCGCTTGGAGACTTTAGCCACGCGAGTTACTTGAGATGCAGTATAAGCCGTCAGTGGACGCATCTGGTGTCTACCCCTAGTGGGTTCTTCCTTCCCTATCACCTGGTTAGTTGAGGTTTATTCTATTGGTAGATTTAGCTCCTGACGCTTAGCTCCAGATGCTTTTATTCATATATACATAGTTAGCTATTTAAACTGCTTAGATAGGTTTTACAACTTTACTTTAATGTGTTTAATTGTCAATGCATGTTTATTGCTTTAAATGCATGCCCTAATTACTTTTATATTTGCATGCCTGCCTGTTTAGTGCGAGGTAGGGATCCGCGTGACCCTTACTGAGTCTGGCTGTGACTCACCCTTTCCTCTTTCAGGTGAGCCGCCTCAGCCGTCCGTCGGTGCTTCTTGTACTTTTGGAAACCGTGCCTAGTAGTGCCAGCAGTAGTCGGTTCATCCTTTTGTGTACTTTTGACCGGGGTATGCCCCGTGTAGTTGTACATTGGACCTTTTTATTTTTAGTCATGGGACTTGTTTATCTGTAAATCTGGACTATTGTATATACTTTACCACTCTGATATTTTAAATTACTTCCGCACTAATTTATTAATTGCTGCTTTAATTAATTTTGCACGTTGTAATTTCAATTCATTATGCATCCCCTCGATAAACTCCCTTAACCCTTACGGGGCCTCATCAGCCTCTTGGGTGGCGTCCCCAGTTCTTGGTATCGATGTATCGATGTTATCGGTATATCGGTATCCGGAGCTCTGGGTCGTTACAGTTGGTATGAGAGCGATGTTGGGGATTTGTATAAGGAATTGAAATTGCATGTGCGAGTCCAGAACGAGTCCATTTGAGTCGTCTATTGCTGGCTTAGGATGTTTTCCGTCATTATTAATGGGTTTTCCGTTGTCATGTGCTTTCTAGATGCCGCCTCGTAAAAGAAGAGCTCATGTTCCCTAGGAAGAGGGTGGCACTTTTCCTCCTCCTGTTGTGCCCGCTCCTCCTCCTACTGTGCCAACTCCAGCTCAAGCTGTGCATGTTCAAATTCCTCAAGATGATTTGCCTGGTGGTCGTGGTAGAGCACTCAAAGAATTTCTGCTGTTCCACCCACCGACACTTGAAGGGCAGGCGGATCTGGATGCAGCCAGAGTGTGGATCGATGCAATCGAGTGCGTGTTCCGTTCCATGGAGTGCGCCGAGGATGATAAAGTCATGCTGGCAACTTTTTAACTTCAGGGAGTAGCACTCGTGTGGTTGATCACTGAGTAGGATGTTATGTTTCATTCTCGTCCGCTTCGTCTGATCACGTGGGCTGAGTTCGTTACTTCCTTCGATTGCACCTATAGTCCTGCGTATCTCCGAATGGCCAAGATGCACCAATTCATGAAGCTGACTCAAGGTACGATGTCTGTGCTGGAGTACCGCAACAAGTTCATGGAATTGGGTGGGTATGCACCGCATATTCTTGCTGAGGAAGCTCTCAAGACTGAGCAATTTTTGCGTGGACTGAGACCAGAATTGAGGTAGGATTTGATTGCCACTCGAGTGACGGTGATGGATGCAGCATATCAAGCAGCTGCAACACTAGAACTTGACATGGCAAGACCTCAAGAGCTTTCTCAGCCCGGGTCGGTTCAGCCGACTGTGCAGTTCCAGCAGGTTTATCAACCATCGGTATCGGGAGTTCCTTCATTTGCTCCTGATGTCAGCGGCGTGTCTTTTTCTCCGAAGCTCAAGTTTAAGAAATTCAAGGGGTCTAAGAGAAAATTTGATCATTTGGCGTCTTCTGATTCTAGTCAGCTATCAGCTCCTTCTTTCCAGCAGCGTTAAGATTCTTCTGTGAATCAACCGAAATCATGTCCGAGGTGTGGTGGTAGTCATCCAGGCGTGTTGTGTTTATTGCCGATAGTTTATTTTCGCTGTGATCAGCCGGGTTACGTAGTTCGAGACTATCCGCTGAGGCCGAAGCCGGTGCTGTTCTCGCAGTTTACCCAGCCGCAGCAGTCTCTGTTTCGTCTTCCTCCGCCACCTCAACCTCAACCGTTTATCCGCAAGCTTCAATTTCTTCCCAGCAGTCTTCTGCAGCTAGCCATCAGCCGAGAGGCAAGGTTACTCATATCACTTGTGCAGAAGCTGTGGCATCCAATCTCGTGGAAGGTACGATTTTGATTTTTGGTCGTACAGCTCGTGTTCTTTTCGACTCAGGTGCTACTCACTCTTTTATTTCTGAGGATTTTATTACTCGCATTGAGGAGTCGGTAACTGATCTATCCTATGAGTTGCTTGTCGAATTACAGTCTGGAGATTTCATGTCCACTCCATTGTGCCTGGAAGAATCCCCTATTGTCAACAGTGATCGATAGTTGCCAGCAAGATTATATACACTGTAGTTGGTCGATTATGATGCTATTCTGGGCATGGACTGGTTAGAACAGTATGGTGCCGTGGTTGACTACAGATTCAAGCGAGTCTATTTTCAGCCATGCGGGAAACCAGCTTTCTATTTCCAAGGTATCCGCTCTTATTTTTCTCGTTCGATTATTTCTGCGTCTAGGAGTAATTTCCTTTCAGTTTCCTCCTTTTCCTTCCGTTTATATTTCGGGGACGAAATTTCTTTTAGGAGGGAGGGACTGTAAGACCCGTGTCTTAACGGATTCTTAGTGGTCCGGATCTAGATTTTATTCTGCGAATTTAGGCTATTTTTGCGAATTTTTAGGGAATTTTCTAGTATTTAATCGGATTAGTTAAAGATTTATATAAAATTAATGGGCATTTATACAATTTCGATTCTTTTAGGGTTAAAATGTAATTTGAGGTTAAAAAGAAAAATATATATTCATAAAAAAATTTCACTCACTCTCTCTCTCCCCATCGATCTCTCTCTCGTTTTCACTCTCTCTCTCTCTCACCCTCTCTCTCTTTCTCACGCGCCCTCTCTCCCTCTCTCTCGATTTCGGCGCCATCGGCCGCGGATCGAGACGTGGGAGGTACCATCGGAACCGGCTCGTCGCGAGGAATGCGTAGGTGTTGACCTCGTCGCGGTTCGTGGGGTGTGGAGGCGAGACGGGGCGAGAGGAGTCGCGGCGTCCCTTCGCCCGCATGCGGCCCAAACTCGGTTCTCATCGCGATTGAGGTAGGGGGATGGAATCCTCGCCTCGCTAGGATCATTTTGACACCACATGCACCACCATGCACGGTTGTTATCCTTGATTTCTATGAAAATCCCCATGTTAGTGTAATTTAGCCTAATTTCCTAAAAATCACTTCATTGGCATTGTTTTTCTGTTTTGATGTGTAGATTAGCTGTAGAATGTTGTGGTTTGACATGTTTACAGGTTTTTCACGTTTACCTATCGATCCGACTCGATCGGGAGAAAGTTCGGTTTCAAACTTCGCCCTTTCGGTTTCTCGCTCGTGTAACGGTCCATCCAGTGAGTGTCACACTGTAACGGCCCTTAAGGGGTGCGTTACACGCCTTGTGACGGCCCACTCTAGGGGCATCACACTCAGTGTAACAGTCGACCTATAGATCGTTACATGATCATTTGACCATTGACCTTATATTGCGGTTGGCCTGACGGTCTATCGTACGACCGTCAGAGCCGTGTAGCGCACCACTCCTGGTGCGTTACATCCTGTAGAAAAACTGTGGGTTTATACCCTCGGGTATCTTTAACGGCCCTAAGAGGACACGTTACAGCTTGTGTAGCGCACCACCCTTCGACCGTCACATACTGTGACGCGGTATCTCTCGACCGTCACATCCCTTATGATTTCAATAGTTGCATATTCAATTCTTAAGGCACTCTATGTTGCATTTACGCCATGTTTAAGTTACTTTATAAAACTATGGCTTACTTTTAGATCCCAGTAGAGTTGCTTTCTCTCTCCTTGTGATGGACCCACTAGTCGTAGCCCAGCGACCTCCAGTGTCGGCCCACCCGGGAGAGGTGGAGGGGTAGTCCTGTTACATGGTTGTTAAGCTAGTTCCGTGGGCTCCCGTCCAACCGTAGCGTCCTACGGAGGGGAATACTAGCTAGAGGCCTGGCTCTAGGCAACGAGCCAGTGTGTGCACACGTGGTCAGAGACTAGGACTGGCACTGACGAGTGCTGCTCTGACTAGTACTTGGTTTGGTCCTTTTACGCCTCTCACTTGGAGACTTTAGGCACGCGAGTTGCTTGAGATGGAGTATAAGCCGTCAGTGGATGCATCTGGTCTCTACCTTTTAGGGGGTCTTCCTTCCCTATCACCTGGTTAGTTGAGGTTTATTCTATTGGTAGATTTAGCTTCTGACGCTTAGCTCCTGATGCTTTTATTCATATATACATAGTTAGCTGTTTGAACTACTTAGATAGGTGTTACAGCTTTACTTTAATGTGTTTAATTGTCAATGCATGTTTATTGCTTTAAATGCATGCTCTAATTACTTTTATATTTGCATGCATGCCTGTTTACTGTAAGGTAGGGATCCGTGTGACCCCTACTGAGTCTGGCTGTGACTCACCCTTTCCTCTTTCAGGTGAGCCGCCTTAGCCATCCGCCGGTGCTTCTCGTACTTTTGGAAACCGTGCCTAGTAGTGCCTGTAGTAGTCGGTTCGTCCTTTTGTGTACTTTTGACCGGGGTATGCCCCGTGTAGTTGTACATTGGACCTTTTTATTTTTAGTCATGGGACTTGTTTATCTGTAAATCTGGACTATTGTATATACTTTACCACTCTAATATTTTAAATTACTTCCGCACTAATTTATTAATTGCTGCTTTAATTAATTTTGCGCGTTGTAATTTCAATTCGTTATGCATCCCCACGACAAACTCCCTTAACCCTTACGGGGCCTCATCAGCCTCTTGGGTGGCGTCCCCAGTTCTTAGTTTTGGTGTATCGATGTTATCGGTATATCGGTATCCGGAGCTCCGGGTCGTTACAGTATGACAATTTTCATGCCCTAGTTGTTCGAGTGTTTCTGGGGTGTTGCAGTCCTGGTTGGACCGCTAGCCGAAGTTTTGCGGTCCATTGTGGACCGCCAGGCGGCCTTGCGGTCTGGGTGATGACCGCCTAGGTCCTAGGTGTTTCTGGGACGTAGCGGTCTTGGTTGGACCGCTAAGCAGGGCTTAACGGTCCAAGGGTAGACTGCTTGGCTCGGTTTACGGTCCTGAGAGGGCCGCCAGTTGGTCTGACGGTCCAGGGAGGACCGCCACCTTGTTGTCTGTGCTAGTTGTGTTTCGGATGCGTCGTGTTGGCCCCCGGTCGACCCGGTTGTGACCCAGTGGTCGACCTTTGACCTCGTGGATGTCCCGGATACCCCGGGGGTTCCGTGTCCGTATTTTTGGGTGTCCAGAGGTACCATGTTACCTTGATAAACGTGCCCATGGGCTTTGGGGGTCCGGGTGACCCCATGTGTTCCAGACTTTCGTGTTCTCGCTAGAATGAGTCGCCGTGTATTGGCATGTGTGCGGTAGGCTATTCCCGCATGTCATCGGCTTTTCGGTAAGGTGGTTTTCGAGTGGGCTGGGAGTTTGGCCCTTGGACTGTGAGTCCAGTCACCCAGCCTGGGGCTGGAGTTTCCCCCCTTTTCCCTTGGACAGGGAATTATCTCGGCAGCTCGTGAGCTGCCTCGGTATTCATGCTACCATGGTTTCAGACCTAGGGATTAGGCTAGATTGGCGGCACTGTGCCGTCACGTGAAGCGGTCATGACCCGAGTCGTGTGACTCAAGGACCGTTGGGTTTGTAGGTCTAGTGGGTTATCCAGAGTCTGGTGGCCTCAAGCCACTTGGTACTCCGTGTTACTCGCGATGGGTGTGTGCGTGGTTTTCAGTGTTTACGTTTAGTGACCCCCCACTAGCTGCGGCTTTCCTGTACACGCGAGTGTGGACCCACCCGGGAGTGGTGGAGAGCTTTCCCGAGAGAGATGATTTTTAGGCTGGTTACTGTAGGGCCCCTCACCTTTGCAACCTGCGTCCGGGCTGGGGGGAAAACTAACTAGAGGACCCGACTTAGAGCGGATGGTCTGTGTGTGCACACGTGGTTGGGGACGTCATACCCGCGGTTATGAGCATGACCCCAGCTAGTCCTTGTTTTGTGGTTACAGGTACGGTGTCTCAGTTCTCACTGGGCCTGAGGGAGACACCTGAGGCGCGGACTCAGACGTTAGTGGATGCATCCGGTCTTGCTTCTAGTGGGAAGGTACTCGCGTCACGTGAGGTGAGATACTTGTGGTTTGAGTTTCCGTTTCCCGTCTGCGAGACGTGGTTTTGTGTGTGAGTTCCAGGTGTTTTCCGAGACAGAGGTCTAGGGTTCGGTAGGGTTACCGAGGGTATTTTCCCTAGACGGTGTTAGGCTTATGACTGCGAGGTTGTGACTGTTCCTAGACCGCGTGGTCTTGGATTGGGCCTTTGTCTATGAGACGGGCCTCCACGACAGTGTTGTCGTGGTGTTTCTTCTGGTAGTGTAGCCATGGTTTCTCTGATAGTCCGGTAGTCCACCGACTGTGAGTCCGGGACGTGTTTTCCGGTACAGTAGGAGTAGTTATAGTGTCGAGTTTTTACCGGCCACCGAGTTCGATGTTCCTGCTGTTGTTGCTACTTTCTGTTACCGCCGTTGTTTACGATTGGGGTTCTGTGGGACTTATACTGAGCCAGTGATAGGAGGCTCACCCCTATTTTTCAGGTGTGGCAGTTCTTCCTCGAGGTTCGAGGGTACTGCGCGGAGGTTCTTAGTGGCTAGCTCGCTGGGCCGAGTGTTAACTCCGTATTGGGTACGTTCCCATGCCTTAGCATGTACTTTATTGGACTGGACTCTGTTGTAATTGTTTATTTATTTCTGTTAATTGTTGAATTGTCCTGCTTTTTTTCCTATTTCTTTGTACCTCTACACTCCTTTTATCCCTTCCAAGCCCTCTGGCTCGTGGGCGGCGGGACATGATTCGAATGGTTTCGGGTTCTTCCCGGTATCCGGATCTTGGGTCGCTACAGAGGGAATTGGTTTAGTCATTAAGAATTAATGTGTTTCTTCTATTTCTAAAGTCTAGATAGGGAATTGGGCCTAAAAGTCACAAGAAGCCCAATTGGGTCGCCACTTCACCCTTGGTCACCCAAATCCCACTTGAACCATTCCTAACCCATTTGGAATTTTCAAGCCCAATTGGACCATTCAATCCCATGGAGGACCCAGCCCAAGGGCGCCCCTTCTAGCCCCATTCGTTGACTATTCTTTGTCAAGTTTCCACCATGGGTGCCCCCACACAACATGTGGTCAATTGTCCATGTGGACTGCCATCCTTGACTAAGTAACTGAAGCTGCCAAGGGCGCGCTCCCCTTTTGGCCCATGTGGGCTTGACCAAATTTCCTCACCCCTTAATGCCCTTCTCTCTCCCATTAACCAAGGGTAGTTTAAGTGTAATATCCCGGACCCTTCGGGTCCTTCTTCTTGGGTCCCAGATTTATTTTCTCAGAGAATTTACTGTGGTTGTGCCCGAAATTATTTTTCGGACATCTTTCGGGTTCGGATCCGTACGTTTCGGATCAGTTTCGGAGGTCTCGGAACGTATTCTGCGGTTTCCCGTATTTTTCCCTGACAAGACCTATAGAACCCCGTAGCGGGTAAACTGGGTCATTCACCTACTCAGGAATGGTACCATGGCGATCAGCGTGTTCCGAGGATCGCGGGGGTATATTTTTTTATTTTTCTGTATTTTAAAAAAAAATCTAAATTTTCTATATAACCCCATTTCTTTTTCATTTCTCCTTTCTCTTTCTTCTTCCTCTTCCTCCCTTCTCTCCCGTTCGCACGAGACTGTGCCTGGCCCCCCTCTTTCGGCGATGGCCCCGACGACCTCCCCTCCGGCTGCGGACGGCGGTGGGCGACGGCGTGGCTGCGAGGGTGGTGGCGTGGTGATCCTGGCGGCGTTCGGCACTCGGTGAGACCGTGGGAGCTCGTGAAGGTTCAAGCAAGTTTTTTAGGATCGGCGGCCATCCGCCGCGTTTCGGACAAATCAAAGGTAGGGTGATGATCCTTAGCTCGGCATTTATCTTCCCCGTGATGTTTAGGCCGAGGCGAGGTCGAGAGAGGGCTATTTTGAGCCGGGAAGGGAAAATCATGTTTTAGGGCTTGAGTGGCCGATCTAGCATTTTAATCTGCCATTTTGTGGTTTGTGGGCATCAAAAGATGCATTGGAGGCTTGGGAACAAGTTTCCCTTTTGCTTCCCCTTCACCCGAGGATGAATGGGGCGTAGAATGACGATTTTGGGGTTTTCCCGTCGTGCTCAGTTTTCTAGAACTCTGGCGGTCCTTCCAGAGACCGCCACTTCCTTCTGGTGGTCCCCATGCGACCGTTTCAATCATCCCGTGTGTGGGTCGGCCCTGGCGGTCATACGATGAACCGCCAAAGCCAGGTGGCGGCCGAAGAGCCGACCGCCAGCCGAGTTAGCTAGCATGGCCTTCGGGGCGTTTTGACTATTGGTTTTTGACCGTTGGAGGTTTTTGGGTCTGGCGGTCGAAGGTACGACCGCCATATACCCATCGGCGGTCCTATATAGGTCTGCTTGTACCTTCGCAACGTAGAGGGTGGTGGCCTAATGCTGAACTGCTACACCCTATGTAGCAGCCTAATGTTGAACCGCTAGCCTTTGTGGTGGCCCAAAGGTGGACTGCCAGCGGTATATGTCCAACCAGAGTTATGTTTTACCGATTCGAGTCCCGTGTGAGTGGACCTCGATCCGCGTGTTGACCCGTGCTCTGACTGATACTGGGCATCATGTTGGGGCCACTTGTTAGGGTGCCGTGGTGATGCGGGACGGACACGGGAGACGACACTATTAGGTGCCACCCTCGGACTCTAGATGAAGACGCGACCAGCAGCACACACCAGGGAGACACTAAGCCCGACACTACGAGCTCCTAGTGGCAAAACGTCGCTAACAGAAGTGGAAGCACACTCGTCGTCCCAAGCGAGGGAAAGCGCGGACCGTGCACGGTTAAGGAACCGACGGAGGTCAAGGGTAGTCCGACTCAACTTCCGGACTCGGATCGAGTCACGGGACGAGTCACTCTCACTCTCACAGCGGTGACATGGACACACAGGCTAGTACCTATGCTCTCGGCAGCTGCAAAAGACCGTATACTAGCTAAGCAAATGAACGCCAAGAGGTTCGGACCATTACCTCCACGCACCCGGCATGGCGAAGACAACCCCGGCCGAATCACGGACTCCCGGTTAAACAATATCACAGCAATACAAAGATTTGACCCACTCCACGCAGGGAGGTAAAAGGTCACATGTGGAGCCCGGGAATCACGCAACTCGGGTTGACGGGCAGCATCTTGATGTCGCCCTGCAGTGCCGAACTCCGCGTTTTCGTGCTTTCCGAACGGCGGGTTCTGCGGGCCCGCGGGGCCCAAGGATGGCGCTGTCCTCCGGATCTGCGGGGGTGGGACCCACTATGATGGGGACCCCTGGTGGCGCGCCTCCACGGACGGCGGTCGGCCGGGAACACCGATCGGGGGTCGATCGGTCTCGATTCCCAAGCTTTGAAGTTGCTGCCCACGGATTTTTAGTTGCTGTTTTCAAGCGCGCGCTCCGGCGAAAACGGCCACTGTGATCAATCCCGACGTCGGATCGGGACGCATGAGCTATCGTTGGAAAGCTCTCTTCAAATGCTTCGATCTAGACCCATAGAGATCTACTTGATCTGGTCGGATCAGAACTTTATTGAATTTACAAGCCCCTGTTGTACAGTAACCGAAATCTCAGAGCTGCAGGGCACTTGTCTGCGAACCACCATTTACCTCCTAGTAAACCTCCGATTCAGCTCTTGAGCTCTTCTTCAAAGTTGTAGGGTATCAAACTACGGAATTGGAACTATTTTTGGAATTTGATTTGGAGATGGTGGTGATTTACTATGATTTTTGGGGTGACTGGTGGTCGGATCTAGGGACAGGGGGACAGAACTGTAGCTGGGACTGAGAACGATTTTTAGAAAATATGAGATGGATGAACCAAAAAGTGAGAAAAATTTTGGATGAAGGGGTGGATGGGTGGAACCTCCAGTAAAATTGGGCGAACTAGAAGAAATCAAAAAGTGGACCTAAGACATAAAACTCAGGGCGGGGATGAATCTAGACAGAACTCTGGCAGAACCAAAATGGAAGAGTGGACGAAAATCAAAAATTATGAAACGAGATCTGAATGGCAAACCAAAATTTGTGGGGTGTCCTTGACACCTCTGGAACATCCACTAAAATCCCCAGATCTATTTGAGCTCGGGGCTGAGACAGAAAATTCGTGGAAGTTTCTGTGGTACTGCGCGGGCAGAACTCCGTTGATGGCGAAGGCGGTGCGGTGGCGGCGGCGGCGATCGTCGGAACCGATACACGAGGCGTCACACCTCAGAATGGAAGCCTTCACAGCTTCAAGGGGGAGAGGGAGGAGAGAGGAGGGGGGCGCACCAGCCCTTGCTCTTGAATTTCTTTGAATCAAATGGCATTAATTTATCAAAATAGAAAAATACAAGCTTAAATAGGGTATATCTCACATCCATCCACAACCATTGGATCTAGGGGATGGGAATGGAGGGTTGGGATGGAGTGTGACACACACACAAAAAATATATAAAAAAACTACAAGGAGGGGGGCGGCCCTTGGACCAAGGAGAGTGGCTTGACTTGGTAGGTGGGGTGGGTGGCCAAAATGTGGACTTTCCAAGCCACTTGTCCCCCACTTGGCCCACCTATCTAGAAGCCTCCCTTTGACATGTTGACTGACCCCACATGGGGCCCTTGGCTGAGGTGACTCAATGGGATGGGGCCTGGGGGGCCCGTGGGGCTCACGGGGTCCAAATTGCACATAAGCCCCTCTTACAATCAAAATAGTAAACCGAATACAACGAAATAAACACAAATTACACACACATAAAGGCTAACTAAATATGATAAATGGGGAGGCTCAAGGCGGAGTCTCCAGGCTGTATCCGAGCCAGATGGACGCTGAGGTGGCTCGAGTCATGCTCCGTGTGCGGTACCGGTGGCTCGGCGTGTCGCGCCGCTCAACTGCTCGGGTGTCCGCACCAATTCTCCCCGGGTGGGAGAAACTCGACCCTGTCGAGTAAGGGTCTGCATCGCTCCTGTATCGCTCCAGAAGGTCCGGATCGATCCGCTGCAACTCGCCATGTGTGATCCATGTGTCGTCAGTAGCGGGCCGTCCTCTCTATCGCACTAGATAGCGCGGGTAAGATCCACTCCTGGTAATTGTCACTTGCTCGTCCAGTATACGATCTATATGCTCACGCTGCCGTGAAAAGGGGGCTGGAGGTGGAAGTGGACACTCAGGTGTGGGATCACTCTCAAGGGGAGGGGATGGCTCAAAGGGTTCACTAGGGATCACCGCTGGGTCCCTATATGCAACAAGATCCGATACATTGAAGGTAGAGCTTATACCATATTCCTCGGGCAGGTCCACAACATACGCATTGGATCCAACGCGTTTCAACACTCTAAAGGTACCGGCTCCGCGAGCTTGCAACTTCTTAACGGTTCCAGAGGGAAACCGTTCAGGTCTTACCCTGATCATGACGTATTCGCCCTCGTGGAACTCTCGGTGGTGTCGGTGGGCATCGGCTAACTCCTTGTACCGTGCATTGCTGGCCTCAATGTGACGACGGATGTCGTCATGCAAACTCCTAACGTGCCTAGCAAACGACTCGGCCGACTCCGACACTCTAGCATAGATAGGCATGGGGACAAGGTCAACAGGTTTCCTAGGCCTACGACCTGTGACAATTTCAAATGGACTCATGCCGGTAGACCTATTCACCGAATCATTGTATGTAAACTCAGCCATGGGTAGAATGAGATCCCAATCCCCAATGCGGTCCTTAACTAGACACCTCAAAAGATCTACCAGACTCCTATTGACCACCTCGGTCTGACTATCTATCTGGGGATGATATGCAGTGGAAAACTTGAGGTGAGTACCCATCATATGCCATAGTGTCTTCCAAAAGCAGGAAGTGAATCTAACATCACGGTCAGACACTATAGTGCGAGGTAACCCGAACTTGCACACCACATGCGTAAGAAAAAGACGGGCTACCCTCGAAGCATCCGAAGTCTTCGAGCAAGGAATAAAGAGGGCCATCTTCGAGAAACGGTCAACCACCACATAGGCCGAATCATGCTTCCTATAGGTACGTGGCAATCTCAAAACAAAGTCCATACTAACATCCTGCCACGGGGCATCAGGCACGGGGAGAGGCGTATAAAGGCCCGAGCTTTGCTTCTTCATCTTGGCCGTAGCACATGTACGGCACTGAGCCACGATGTTAGCAACATCGTGCTTCAAGCTCGGCCAATAAAATCGATGCTCCACTGCCTCAATAGTCTTGTTCCGACCAAAGTGGCCGGCTAGACCTCCCGCATGTAATTCCCACTCTAAGAAATCTCGAACCGAAGTTCGGGGAACACATAGCCTGCTACCTCGAAAGAGGTAACCCTCCTGAAGCACATACTCATCAAGGTCTCTCGAGGGTCCGGCCTGGAGAGTGGTAAAAATCTGACCGAAGTCAAGACAATCAACATAGGCCTCCTTCATCTTCTCTAACCCTATGACCTCGGCACTCATGGTGGTAAGCAAACATGCTCGCCGACTCAAGGCATCAGCCACCTTGTTCTCCACTCTAGCCTTATGTTTCAGCACAAAGGTGAACTGCTGGAGATACTCGACCCAACGACTATGACGCGAGTTAAGCTTCTTTTGCGAATGGAGGTACCTCAATGCTTCGTGGTCGGAGTATAGGACAAACTCCTGATGTAAAAGATAGTGCCTCCAATGCCTAAGAGCCTGAACAACTGCGTAGAATTCTTTATCATATGTGGAATATCGCAGCTTCGCGTCATTCAGCTTCTCGCTGAAATATGCGATCGGGTGGGACTCCTGACTGAAAACTCCTCCAATTCCCACGCCCGATGCATCACAAGAGACCTCAAACACCTTCGAGAAATCAGGCAGTCGAAGGATAGGTGTCTGGGTCATGCGCTCCTTAATGTCTTTGAAGGCGGCAGATGCGGCCTTCGTCCATACAAATGTGCCCTTACAGATGCAATCCGTGATCGGGGCGGTGACGGAGCTAAATCCGCGGATAAAGCGACGATAGAACATCGCAAGACCATGAAAGCTGCGGACATCATGAACGGTACGGGGCTCCGGCCACTCAACAATGGCCCGGACCTTCTCCGGATCGGAGGAGACCCCAGTACTAGACACAATGAAACCCAAGAAGGTAAGCTGAGGTGTCATGAAGGCACACTTCTGTGGGTTCGCAAACAGCTGCTCTCGCCGAAGAAGTAGACAGACCTGCCGAAGGTGGTCTAAGTGGTCCCCTGTGGTGCGGCTATAGATAAGGATATCATCAAAATACACCACTACAAAGACTCCAATGAAAGGTCGAAGGACCTGAGTCATGAGCCGCATGAAAGTGCTAGGGGCATTGGTCAACCCAAAAGGCATGACCAACCACTCATATAGACCGTCCTTGATCTTAAATGCGGTCTTCCACTCATCACCTGGCCTAATCCTCACCTGATGGTAGCCACTCTTAAGATCGATCTTCGAAAAGATAGTGGCACCTGCCATCATGTCTAGCATGTCATCCAGGCGGGAAATAGGGAACATGTACTTCACAGTGATCTTGTTGATGGCACGACTATCAATACACATTCTCCATGTGCCATCCTTCTTCGGGGCGAGTAATGCAGGTATAGCACATGGACTCATGCTGTCCCGGACAGATCCTCTCTGCACAAGCTCATCGACCTGCCGTTTAAGCTCGGCATGCTCCGTGGGGCTCATTCGATAATGAGGAAGGTTGGGCAAAGAAGGGCCCGGAACAAGGTTGATGGCATGCTGAATATCCCGCATGGGTGGGAGTCCCTCGGGAAGCTCATCGGGAAAAATATCAGCAAACTCCTGCAGAATAGGAACAACCTCGGGTGGGAGCTCACCCTCGGAGTCCCGCTCCACCTCTCGGACCGTAATGGCAAACACCGGATAGCCCTGACTAAGCTCCTGCTCCATTTCCCGAGAGCTAATCATCATCAATCTCCTCGTCGAGGGCTCTCCTGGGCCAGAGGTAACGGTCATAGTCTGAGCTGGGGATGGGGTACTGGTCCCGGGTACGGAAGGCTTTGGAGTACTAGGGCCAGTAGGACCCCTGACTGATGGGCTCCTGGGCCGAACGGGGTGGAGGGTGACCCGCTGGCCATCATGGTCGAAGGTACAGGTGTTCGACCGACGATGGAGTGTGGCATCTCGGTCGAATAACCACGGCTTACCAAGAATGATACTTCCCACTTCCATGGGGAGAACATCACACCAGATCTCGTCACGGTAGGAGTGGAGCTGCAGCGGGACCAAGCACCGCAGCCTGACCGAAATGGAAGTGGTACCCACCCATGATACCTGATAGGGACAAGGATGGTCTACGGGTGTGAGACCAAGACGAGCGACAGCGTTCGTGGAGATTGCATTGATACAACTCCCGCTATCGATGACCACCTTGCAAATTTACTTTCCCAGCCTACAGAATACCTGAAGGATAGTGGTCCGACGCCAGTCATCACTGGCCTGTGGCTGGGTGAGGATACATCTGACGACCCCCACGTGGGTATCATCCGAATGCTGGGCATCCTGGGCCTCACCTCCCATCTCATAGTACTCGTCAGCTAGCTCTTCATCTGCCTCATAGCTGACTAACTCGAGGCCCGTAGTGTAACGACCCGAGAATCTGATTACCGGGTCGTTACAGCTGGTATCAGAGCGGTAGTTGTGGACGTACATAGGAATTTGAAATATTGCAGTGATCAGAGTCCGTAAGGTCCAGTACAGTCGGCAGCTGGCTTAGGGTTTTGTGTTCGCTTTCCGCCTAGTTTCTCGCTTGAGAGCTTGAGTGCGTTGTGCGACGCTGTGAAGGTGGTTGTTGTCCGCGGCTTTCGTGCCAGCATGGGGTCTAAGGATCGAGGTTGAGAGCTTTCTCCCTCATCGGTGGTGACCCTAGTTGTGCTGCGTTGGGCAGAGGTTGCTGGTAGGCGCGAGCTCGCGGTGCTGCGTTCGAGGAATCTGCGGCGTGGTCAGGTGGCTTGAGAGGATTTTTCGTGGTTAAGTGGTCGTGAGCGTGCTCTGAGAGAGCTGATGTCGATTTTGGCCACTCCAGCTTGAGGTTTGTCCAGCTCCTGAGGTGTTCTGATCGAGAAGTGTGCTCGGGTGAGCGGAATACCTTCTCGGTGAGCTGCTGTTTCGTCGAGCCTGATGTCCTTACCGTGTTCTGTGGCGTCAGAAATGACGTGTCGGTCCTGATTATTCTGTGGATTTCGAGGCAGGATTGGGCTGTGGTGTCCCAGTAAGTCTTGCTCATGCGCTCTCGTATGCGAAGGGGTGTGTTCACCTTGGATTTGGTCTAAGGTGTGAAGGTTCCGCGGTGAGTTTCGAGACTCGAGGATGAGCGTCGGCGGTTGTCGTTATGGCTTGTGTTGCGGCTCTTGGCATGCCGTGTTGCAGTTCGAGGAATTGCAGCGGTGGTGCATCGAGAGATGCTGTGATTGTGGTCCGACGTGACACTCGCCGAGTGTGTCGGAGGCGCTGACCTGATGGAAGTGATGGTTTTCCTTGGTGCTGGATGGTGTTGTTTCCAGCGTGCGCGAGGTTCGAGGTCAGGTCGAGCGTGGAGTTCTTCCGTTGGTCGAAAGTGCGCTGGTTTCTCCTTTGGTTGGAGAGATTGCGTTCGGCTAAGGATCGTCGTCCTGCATTGTGTGTTCGGATTGGTTGGCCTTGTGTGCCATGAAGTCCGTGCGAGATGTGCTCCTTGTCTTGGCAGGGTGGTTACCTGTGAGAAGTTGTGCCCATTCCCTTGTCGTGTGAGGGTGCTGGCGCTGTTCCGGAAGGACGAGTGCTGGTTGGGCGGTGTTTGCTTTCTCGGCTGTGCGCGCGGATTCGAGTGCGCAGCGGAAGCGTGGTGGGCCCATAACCCACTGGTTCAGGATCGTAGCGTTGGTTGCTATGGGCGGATTCCTGGGTTTGCGTTGAGCATCGGAGGATGGGTTCCTCGGTGTGAAACGTGTTGTTGCCGTGCCGTTGCTCGAGGTATTATGGTTGTTGGCACTGGCAGGATGGAGTGTTGGGGAAAAGTGCTGACTAGTGCGCCGCATGAGTACCCTGTTCCTGTGTTGGAAGCCGTGTCAGGCGTCGGTGTTGGACCTGGATGAGGTTGTTGAGGATGTCGCCTGACGGAGGTCGAGGACGTGTTGGTCAGAGTCGGTGGCTTGGCGCCCGACTTGTGTTCCCAGTCGTGTCCTCGGATGAGATCATTTTTGGGGAAGTGGTCTCTGGCAGACTATGGGTCCCGGTTGGCGGCTATGAGTGGCTGGTGAGCCTAACCGTGTGACCGACCACAGCAGTGTCTGTTTGTTCTACGGCCTTGTCGGATTGTGATGGTGAGACGTATAATCGATCGGGGACCCAGAGTGCTTTGGTCATGGTGTCGGCAACCAGGTCACCGTGAGCACTGTTCAGGTGGTGTCCCGTGGCTCTGTGGTAAGGGCGGAATCGGGATTGGCAGGTGTCCACTTGCATTGATCAAAGGATTTGATGAGACCAGATGGACGAGTGACGCCTGTGGGCGGAGGCCTTTTGTGAGATGGGCGTCGGAGGATGGTCCTTGATAGGACGTTGGTGTCGCAATGGTTATCCATGGTTTGGTGACCAGCATGGGATGGTTCTCCTGTGAGTCTGAGTCTAGTGAGGTGATGACTGAAGACACCAGGATCCGTCATTTGGTTTCGTCGTGCTCCCCGAGAGGGTCGAGTTGGCGTTCGGATGCGGAGTCCGAGAGGAGTGCTGCTCGAGATTCGGCTTTAGTCTGTGTGTGAGTCGACGGATGGCTTGCCGAGGTTTGGAATGTTTCCTTTGGACCCGGTCGAGGACCAGGAAAGAAGGAAGAAGCTGAGCAAGCGGAGGTTTCCCGTTGACGAGCAGTTGGTGACCAGTGGATGGTCTTTTCAGAGACAGAAGATGCTGGTTGTTGGGGCTCGAGCGTGGCGAGACCCGTGTGCCAGCGAGACCTTTGGTGGTAGTTTCTGTGATGTGCCTTTCCGGATGGGATCTGGACTTTGTCGAAGTTTGTCTTCTGACAAGAGTTGGCATAGTGTTATGTCCGGCTTTCAGCTTGCCATGTGTGAGGTGTTCCTTAGTGCTAAGCCGATGTTCTGGTTGCGGTCTGCTGAGAGGACTGCTTGAGCTGGTGGAGGCTCTGTATTGGTTGTCCCCTTGAGAAGGGCGTGCGACCTGTCAGCTGGCTGCGAAGTTGATGTGCGATTTGTCTGCCGACCATTGGATGAATCGGCAGCTGTTGCTCGTGTCGAGGGTTGTGTTTCCGCGGTGAGCAAGATTGTGGCTGCAGTGCCATGGTGGATTCTCGCGTTGTCTGAGGTGATGCCGGACTGTGTCCTTTGGTATATGCCTGCTCTGTTGGCCAGTGTGCTCGGCGCGAGGAGCGAGGTGTTGCTTGTGGTTGTAAGTCTGGCTGTGTCCCTCAGGACTGGTGTTTTCATAAGAACCGAGATTTTCTGTGCTGGGGCTCTGACAGCAGTGTCAGTTGGCTCGGTGTTCTTCCCCTGTGACTTTGTGCTTGGTCCTGAATTTCGAGGATGAAATTCCTTTAAGGGGGGAGGGCTGTAATGCCCCGGGTTTTTCGGATCCTCGTTCGTGGGTCCCGGATCTGATTTCTCAGAGAGTCCGACTCTGTTGTGTCCGAAATTTCGTTTCGGACATCTTTCGTGTTCGAATCGGTGCGATCCGGAGTCGTTTCCGAGGCCCGGAGGCGTTCCGCGGCTTTTTTCGCGTGTGTTTTCCGATTCCCGACGTGGGTTTCGGCTTTCCCTTCGGAACCTCGTTGCGGGTGAACCGGGCCGTTCACCTAGGCGAGTGTGGTACCTTTACGATCGGTGCGTTCTAAGGATCGCGAGGGTGTGATTTTCTATTTTTCAGGATTTTTCCGATTTTCCGGATTTTCCTATATATACCCCCCCCCCCACCCTCTCTCTTCCTCTCATTTCTCTCTTCTCTCCCTCTCTCTTCTCACGCTCTCTCCTCTCACTCTCTCCTCTCCGGCGGCCGACGGACCGAGGCGGGGGCGAGGCGGGGCGACGCGGGCGAGGTGGATGGCGAGGATGGGTCGAGGATCGAGGCTTAAGGGCGTGGTGAAGCTCGGCCGTGAGTTCGTGGAACGGCGAGGCTTCAACGGCGTTTTCTTCGTGGATCGGCATCCACGGTGCGCGAAATCTTCGGTGGAGGTAGGGTGATGGACCCCCAGCTCGTGCGCTTCATTTCCCGCGAGTTTCGTAGGCCGTGGTGAGCCGAGCGGGTCGTTTGGGGCGTTTTGGGGAAAATCATGTTTTGGGGAGTGATCGCCCGATCTAGCGATTCGTTGCGTTTTAGGCCGATCCGAGGCCGTAGATGCATGCTAGGGGTTGTTGGGGAGCTTCCCCTATGTTTTTCCCCCTCATCCGTGGATGTTTGGGGGCGTGGCGTGGATTTTTGGGTGTTTTTCCGCCGTTCCCGATTTTCTGAAATGGTCGCGGTCCACCAGAAACCGCTACCATCTGGTCGCGGTCTTGGGAGAACCGCGTTCATCCTTTGTGTTTTTGTCGAGGAGGCCTTTGGGCGTCGCGGTCGTGCGATAGACCGCTTTGGCCTAGTCGCGGTCAGGGGATGACCGCTACTGTTTGGTCGCGGTCCTCGGGCGACCGCTACCATCAGGCTTGCGCATGGCTGGTCGCGGTCGCGAGATGACCGTGACAGCATGGTCGCAGTCGCCGGTCGACCGCTACCATCTGGTCGCGGTCACCAGGTGACCACTACCACGTTCTGGTTCCTGTTTGCACTGTTTTGACCCCCGGTCGACCCGGTTGTGACCCAGTGGTTGACTTTAGGTCTCGTGAGTGTCTCGGACACCCCGTGGAGTTCCGTGACCGTGTCTTTGGGTGTCCAGAGGAGGTCCCACTTACCTCATTTTGCGTGTCGAGAGCTTAAGGGTCTAGGTGACCTTTTAGCGTTCCGATTGTCTTGTGTTGGTCTCCGGTCGACCCGGTTGTGACCAGTGGTCGACCTCCGGCCTTGTGAGTATCCCGGACACCCCATGGGTTCTGTGTCTGTGTTTTTGGGGTGTCGGGAGGGAACGTGTTACCTCGATTAGCGTGCCCGTACGTGTGGTAGGTCCGGGTGACATCACGTGTTCCGGGCTTTCGTTTTAAGCTCGATCGAGTCACCGTGTACCGGTGTGCGTGCGGTGGGGTCTCCCCCGCGTGTTGTGGGTTTCTTTGGAAGGCGATTCCCATGTGGGCCATGTGCTTGGCCTTAGACTCCGAGTCCAGTTATCCGGCCTAGGGCTGGAGGTTTCCCGCTTGCTACAAGATGGGAAATCGTCGTGGCGGCTTGTGTGCTGCCCTGGGAATCGTGCTTCTGTGTTTTCCGTGTGGCCCGTGTGGGTGGCCTTAGTTCTTTGCATTCCCTTTCCGAGGGAGTGGTCTTGACGGCTCGTGAGCTGTCTCGGTACTTGTGCTACTGTGGTTTTAGACCTAGAGATTGGACTAGATTGACGGCCTTGTGCTGTTGCGTACAACGGTCTTGACCCCGAGTCTTGTGACTCAAGGACCGTTGGATGTCGTGCGTCTAGAGGACTGACCAGAGTCCAGTGGCTTAGCGCCACTTGAGTTTTCTCGACTCTAGCGCACGGTGCGTGCGTGGCCGTGGACTGTAAGTCCTGTTTCTTCTCCGACTGTGGTCACCGTGCGACGGGACCGGTACGTGGGGTGGTCTCCGTACGTCGTCGGATTCGGACGTTGTTTTCCGTTGAGTTGAGAGTCTACTCCTTCAGTGACCCTCCACTAGTCGTAGCCTATCAGTACGCGTGTGCTGGTCGCACCAGGGAGTGGTGTACGGGCTTACCCTGAGGACGGTTTTAGACTGGTTACCGTAGGGCCCCTCGTCAAATCAGAGTCCAGTGCCAGGGGAAAACCAGTCAGAGGGCCAGACCTAGGACGCGTGGTCTATGTGTGCACATGTGGTTGGGGACAGTGGACGCACGTCGACGGGCGTGACCCCAGCTAGTCACTTATTTGTGGTTACTTGTACGGTGTCTGCGCCTTTGGTAGGACCTACCACGTCAGGCGGTTCACCTGCGATGCGGTGTAAGACGTCAGGGGACGCTACCGGCTGTGCTTCTAGTGGGTGGTACTCCTGTCGAGTACAGAGTGACAGACTGTCAGTCTCTGTGTCTTTGACCTTCAGGTTTTCGGTCGTGTTCACCGGTGAGTTCGGTTGTTTCACCTTGGCGCGTGTGTCGGTTCTTGCGCCGTAAGATTAGTGCTAGTGGTGTTACCGAGGTTGCACCTTGTTGTGCGGTACACGCGATCGGATGGTCGGGGTTGCACCTTGGACAGCGTGTCCAGGTAGGCTGTGTCCGTGGGACAGGCCTCTACGGCGTGGTTGCCGTGGGTTTTTACTTCGGTAGGTGGTGCTAGCGTGGTTTGGTAGCTTCGACTTCATGATCGAGGTGTGCCTTCTGGAAGTAGGAGTAGCTGTAGTGCCGAGTTTTCGACCGGCCACCGGTTTGCTGTTCCTGCTGTAGTTGTAGCTCTCCCTTCCGGTACCGCCGTTATTTCCGGTTTGGGTTCCGCGGGATCCCTGCTGAGTCTCTGTTTTGGAGACTCATTCCCTGCTTTTCAGGTGTGGCGGTTCTTCCTCGAGGTTCGAGGGTGCGGAGCGGAGGTTCTCAGTTGCCAGCTTGCCGGGCCGAGTGTTCACTTGGCATGTGGTACGTTTTACTGCTTTACACTGTACTTTCTGTTGGACTGGACTCTGTTGTAGCTGTAGTTGTTCTTTCTTTCAGCTTGTTATTGTTGAATTGTCCTGCTTTATTTCCTATTTCTTTGTGTCTCCACGCTCCTTTTAACCCTTCCGAGCCCTCCCGGCTCATGGGCGGCGACGCGAGTCTCGGATTATCGGGCCTTCCCGGTAATCGGATTCTCGGGTCGTTACACGTAGGGGTGGTATCCTCGGCCTGTGTGTCCCCAATGTGAAGAGATGGGCGGGTGGGACACTGGTTGGCGAAATGGCCAAACCCATTGCAGCGATAACACTGCTGCCGTGATCCACTAGGCTCCCCAATCATAGGTCATTTACCTTTATCCTCCCGACGGATAGGAGGCGTAGGCAACAAAGGACGTGCAGGAGGTGCGGGTGCCGGTGGACGGGCTATGGGTGGGGCCGTAAGATGCTGGGGACGAGGAAGATCCCTCGGGGGTGGAGGACGAGGCCTAGGAGCAAAGGGCTCGGGGCGAGCGGGCTCCTGAGGTCGTGCCATGGGGGCCCTCGGATACGTGCCAGCTGAGCCACGGGACTCGACACTACGAAGGGGAAAGGAGCCCAACCGATGGGGTGACTCAAACTCGGCCTCGAACTGCTCCAATTCGAGAGCAATCTGATATGCCTGCTCCAAAGTGGTGGCATTGCGGCGAAAGAGTTCATATTGATAATTGGGCCGCAAACCTCTCCGAAAGCGGGATATCGTCATGGTGCTCTCTTCCGTGACCCCGCACCGCAAATAATACTCATCGAACTCGGCGGTGTACTCGGTCACGGATCGATTCCCTTGGGAGATGCTTTGCCACTTGTCTATGAGACGTTGGCGATATGAGGCGGGAAGGTACTTCTCCCTCAATTTGGTTTTCATATCATCCCAAGTACCGATCTGGGGTTGACGTCGCTGGTTGAGCAGGCTCTCCACATTGATCCAATAAGTTTGAGCCTGCCCTTGCAGCTTCATCTTAGCGTATCGGACTCTCCGGTGGTCCGTCATCTCAAACAACTCAAAGTATCGGTCCCTGCCGGCCTCCCAATCTAAATACACCCGAGGGTCCAAGGACCCGCTAAAAGTGGGAGGGTCCGCACGCACACCCCTAAGAATGCGGTCGTCATCCTCGTCATCACGATTCCGTCGTTGATGACGACGATCGTTACCCCCTTGATCATTATCAGATGCATAATCATCCACCACATGCACCTGTTGAACCCCAACATTCTCCACTTGAGCCCTTGGCACAACAGGTTGCTGCACCGGCTCTTGTTGGCCATTCGTCGGCGCGGGTTGCGCCGCTACTGGGCCCCTCTCTAGGACGGCAATCCTCCCAACAAGGCCTTGAATGGACTGCTCCGAAACCCCGGCCCGATCCTCGAGGACCTTCATCCGCCCTTCTAGACGCGTCCCTATGCCATCCATACGCGTACTAAGACCATCCATACGCGTGTCTCATCGATCCATGATGGCCCGGAACATCTCGGCCGTGGAAGACTCATCGGAACTACGGGCTCGGGACTCCGCCATAGGTGGTGGTGGCGAGTACTGGGTACCTCGATGGGTGGGCATGCAACTGACACACGACCTAGAAGACACCGACTAATGCAAACACACACTAAATGATTCACTTAGACCTAAACCAATATCCGGTATGGGGCGGAGTTAATCGATCCGAAGATCACTTCCGCAAGTGTGCGACCTCCCGGTAGGCGTAGCCTAACGTTCGGACAACACCTTTTAAGATACCGAATAAAGGGTGCAAATGCAATTTAAAACACACTTTTTTTTTGTTTTGAAAATAATGATGGTCCTAGACTCGACTTAGACCATGATGCATGCAAGACATAGGCAAAGACTACCCTAGACTCGACTTGCTCTGATACCAAACTGATGTGGGACGGACACGGGAGATGACACTATTAGGTGCCACCCTCGGACTCTAGATGAAGACGCGACCAGCAGCACGCACCAGGGAGACACTAAGCCCTACACTACGAGCTCCTAGTGGCAAAACGTCGCTAACAGAAGTGGAAGCTCACTCGTCGTCCCAGGCGAGGGAAAGCGCGGACCGTGCGCGGTTAAGGAACCGGCGGAGGTCAAGGGTAGTCCGACTCAACTTCCGGACTCGGATCGAGTCACGGGACGGGTCACTCTCACTCTCACAGCGGTGACATGGACACACGGGCTAGTACCTACGCTCTCGGCAGCGGCAAAAGACTGTATACTATCTAAGCAAATGAACGCCAAAAGGTTCGGACCATTACCTCCACGCACCCGGCGTGGCGAAGACAACCCCGGCCGAATCACGGACTCCCGGTTAAACAATATCACAACAATACAAAGATTTGACCCACTCCACGCAGGGAGGTAAAAGGTCACATGTGGAGCCCGGGAATCACGCAACTCGGGTTGACGGGCAGCATCTTGATGTCGCCCGGCAGTGCCGAACTCCGCGTTTTCGTTCTTTCCGAACGGCGGGTTCTGCGGGCCCGCGGGACCCACGGATGGCGCTGTCCTCCGGATCTGCGGGGGTGGGACCCACTATGATGGGGACCCCTGGTGGCGCGCCTCCACGGACGGCGGTCGGCCGGGAACACCGATCAGGGGTCGATCGGTCCCGATTCCCAAGCTTTGAAGTTGCTGCCCACGGATTTTTAGTTGCTGTTTTCAGGCCCGCGCTCCGGGAAAAACGGCCGCTGTGATCAATCCCGACGTCGGATCGGGACGCATAAGCTATTGTTGGAAAGCTCTCTTCAAATGCTTCGATCTAGACCCAGAGAGATCTGCTTGATCTGGTCGGATCAGAACTTTATTGAATTTACAAGCCCCTGTTGTACAGTAACCGAAATCTCAGAGCTGCAGGGCACTTGTCTGAGAACCACCGTTGACCGCCTAGTAAACCTCCGATTCAGCTCTTGAGCTCTTCTTCAAAGTTGTAGGGTATCAAACCATGGAATTGGGACTATTTTTGGAATTTGATTTGGAGATGGTGGTGATTTACTATGATTTGTGGGGTGACTGGTGGTCGGATCTGGGGACAGGGGGACAGAACTGTAGCTGGGACTGAGAACGATTTTTAGAAAATATGAGATGGACGAACCAAAAAGTGAGAAAAATTGTGGATGAAGGGGTGGATGGGTGGAACCTCCAGTAAAATTGGGCGAACTAGAAGAAATCAAAAAGGGGACCTAAGACATAAAACTCAGGGCGGGGATGAATCTGGACAGAACTCTGGCAGAACCAAAATGGAAGAGTGGACGAAAATCAAAAATTATGAAACGAGATCTGAATGGCAAACCAAAATTTTTGGGGTGTCCTTGACACCGCTGGAACATCCACTGAAATCCCCAGATCTATCGGAGTTCGGGGCTGAGACAGGAAATTCGTGGAAGCTTCTGTGGTACTGCGCGAGCAGAACTCCGTTGATGGCGAAGGCGGTGCGGTGGCGGCTCGTGGCGGCGGCGGCGATCGTCGAAACCGATACACGAGGCGTCACACCTCAGAATGGAAGCCTTCACGGCTTCAAGGGGGAGAGGGAGGAGAGAGGAGGGGGGCGCACCAGCCCTTGCTCTTGAATTTCTTTGAATCAAATGGCATTAATTTATCAAAATAGAAAAATACAAGCTTAAATAGGGTACATCTCACATCCATCCACAACCATTGGATCTAGGGGATGGGAATGGAGGGTTGGGATGGAGTGTGACACACACACAAAAAATATATATAAAAACTACAAGGAGGGGGGGCGGCCCTTGGACCAAGGAGAGTGGCTTGACTTGGTAGGTGGGGTGGGTGGCCAAAATGTGGACTTTCCAAGCCACTTGTCCCCCACTTGGCCCACCTATCTAGAAGCCTCCTTTTGACATGTTGACTGACCCCACATGGGGCCCTTGGCTGAGTTGGCTCAATGGGATGGGGCCTGGGGGGCCCGTGGGGCCCACGGGGTCCAAATTACACATAAGCCCCTCTTACAATCAAAATAGCAAACCGAATACAACGAAATAAACACAAATTACACACACATAAAGGCTAACTAAATATGATAAATGGGGAGGCTCAAGGCGGAGTCTCCAGGCTGTCTCCGAGCAAGATGGATGCTGAGGTGGCTCGAGTCATGCTCCGTGTGCGGTACCGGTGGCTCGGCGTGTCGCGCCGCTCAACTGCTCGGGTGTCCGCACCACGTGGGGTATCGGGAGGTGGTGTTTTCGGCTTGTGTCACCGTGAGTCGGTGTCGGTACAAGGAGCGGCCCTTGTACTTTGTCCGGTTTAGACGTTATTTTCCGTTGACTAGAGAGTCTACTCCGTCAGTGACCCTCCACTAGTCGTAGCCTTCCGACACGCGAGTGGTCCCACCAGGGAGTGGTGGCGAGGCTACCCCGAGAGATGGTTTTTAGACTGATTTTCGTAGGGCCCCACGTTTGATGCCAGAGTCCGGCTGAGGGGAAAACCAGTCAGAGGGCTAGACCTAGGACGTATGGTCTGTGTGTGCACACGTGGTTGGGGGCGGTTGGACCCGCGCTGACGAGCACGACCCCAGCTAGTCACTTGTTTTGTGGTTACTTGTACGGTGTCTCAGTTCTCGCTGGGCTAGAGGGAGACATTCGAGGCGCGGTCTAAGTCGTCAGTGGACGCATCCGGCCTTGCTTCTAGTGGGTTGGTACTCCTGTCTTTGTGTGGTAGTGACTCTCGAGTTTTTGACGAGTTGTCTCCATTTTTGAGCCGTGCGTTCGGTACTAGACGTAGTGGTAGCTTGTAGTTACTTTCCGCGCAGTTTCTCGGTTTGCGAGGTGGGGTCCGAATGATCCCTACTGAACCTTTTATTTTGAGGCTCATTCCATGCGTGTTTTCACCGTGTTTCAGGTGAGACGAGGCTTCAGGGGAGCGCTTCCGAGGCTCCACGTGGTTCAGGTGCCCAAGGTTAGTTGCCAATTGCCAGGCTGGGGTATGCCCCGTGTAGTTGTACTTTTCTCTTTGGACTGTACTAGTTGTGGACTATTGTTATATTTTAGACTACTGTTATTATTGTGGACCATGTAATTTAATTAATGTCGTTTATTGCTTCCTGCTTAATTCATTTAAACTGCGTAACTCTGCAATTATTTTATATTCTTGTGTATCTCCACACCATCCCTTTTAACCTTTCCGAGTCTTCGGGCTCGTGGGTGGCGGTTTGAGATTCGGGTTATCAGGCCTTCTTGGTATTCGGATCTCAGGACGCTACATTAAGTCTTTTGTCCGAGGTCTAGGGTTTGATATAAAATTTCTCCTGTATAATTTTAATGAATAGAATTTAATCATTTTGTTGAAGCAAGCCTTGGAGCCAAGGGGCACACCCGCTTCTTTCTTCTTTATATCAAATCATAGACCTAGGACAAAAGACGTAAACTACCCTTGGTTAATGGGAGAGGGGAGGACATTAAGGGGTGAGAAAATGTGGTCAAGCCCACATGGGGCAAAAGGGGAGGGCGCCCTTGGCATCTTTGGTTACTTAGTCAAGGATGGCAGCCCACATGGACAATTGACCCATATGTACAATTGACCACATGTGTGGGGACATCAATGGTGGAAACTTGACCAAGAATGGTCAACAAATGGGGCTAGAAGGGGGTGCCCTTGGGCTGGGTCCTCCATGGGCTTGAATGGTCGAATTGGGCTTGGAAAGTCCAAACGGGTTAGGAATGGTTCAAGTGGGCTTTGGGTGATCAAGGGTGATGTGGCGGCCCAATTGGGCGGAAAAAGAATGGAATGTTTTGTGGAACGAGTTGATGGGCACTATTTGTAGTGTGGGGTCCATGAATGGATAGCAAGAAGTTTTGGGAACCAAGCCCTTCTTTAGCCAGCTAAGTAGTAGCTCTTCAATGATTAGCTTACCCTTTAGAAGCGAGTATGGCTCCGGATGGAGTTCGAAGGGTGAAGGTTGTGGTAAAACATCTCCCTTGGATGGGGAGAGGACGTCCTCTATGATGTGGAGAGGACCTTGGGACGGCACTAGGTTGAGACTATCAGCCACGACCTCCTTAAGCTCGGGCAGGACTTTGTCCTGTCTCGGAGGTGGGCTAGGGGGAATCGATGGCCCAATACGGGAACACATCCTGTCAAACCGATCCGAAAAGATTTTCAAGAGTTCAGCAAAGACTATTTATAAGCCATTGGGTTAGTCATTAGGAATTAATGGATTTCTTCTATTTATTGAGTTTAGATATAGAATTGGGCCTCAAAGCCACAGAAGCCCAATTGGGCCACCGCTTCACCCTTGGTCACCGAAAGCCCACTTAAACAATTCCTAATCCATTTGGACTTTCCAAGCCCAATTGGACCATTCAAGCCCTTGGAGGACCCAGCCCAAGGGCACCCCCTTCTAGCCCCATTTGTTGACCATTCTTGGTCAAGTTTCCGCCATGGCTGCCCCCACACAACATGTGGTCAATTGTACATATGGGTCAATTGTCCATGTGGGCTGCCATCCTTGACTAAGTAACCAAAGATGCCAAGGGCGCCCGCCCCTTTTGCCCCATGTGGGCTTGACCACATTTCCTCACCCCTTAATGCCCTCCCCTCTCCCATTAACCAAGGGTAGTTTAAGTCTTTTGTCCTAGGTAGGGGTTAGCACGGTTTGGTTTGGTTTCGTTTGAAGAGATTTTTTCTCAAACCAAATCGAACCGAATTAAGGCTTCAACCTGAATCAAACCAAACCAAACTATTTTGAAACCAAACCAAATTAATTTGGTTTGGTTCGATTTGAACCATATTCATCTCCCCTTTAAGAAATTAGATTGAATTCAAACAAGAGTAGAGAAAAGTAGAGTAGAAAAATTTCTGCCAAATAAAGTAAATATTAAAAATATAACATAAAAAGTTGTAATTTGTAAGAATAAGTTTCAAAATATTTTCACATAAAAAACTAAGAACTTCAGTTACAGTAAAATGGAAGATGATTTGAAACCTATTTCATAGAGTCGGAAACCCCATCAGGATGGTGGGGATTGGACTTTTGAATTAGGGTTTATAGTTATATATACACTTATATTAACTTGACAAAAATATCTTTAAATTCAGGTTATTCGGTTCGGTTCAGTTTGGTTTCCTAAACTTCAAAACCAAATCAAATCAAATTTTTTGATACGGTTCAGTTTGAACCCAAACCAAAATATTTTAAATTTCAACCCAAACCAAACCGAACCAAATCTATCGGTTGAACCCGAATAATGATCACCCCTATGTAGACACACTATTTTTGACATTACCGTGAGTAAATCTCATATTACACTATGATACCCCAAGGTTGCCTTCACATTTTTAATTACTTTGGTGATTTCTTATTTTTCTTAATTTTTTTACATTTTTTTAAAATTTTTTCGTGAAAAGTTTTAAACGTGTCAAGGACCCTAGACGTCTCACGTTGACGTGTCAAGGAACCTAGACGCCTTCTTCAGAGCCTCGTGTAGCGTGCACGGGAAGCCGCTCGAGATTGACGTTTTCGAATAAATCCAATCATAAAGACGTCTTGTCGATCAGACGCGACCTTCGAGAGTCACGGTTACGTGTCGAAATCACGCGCTTTCTCCACAATCGACGGCGGTTCGGTGGGCGAAGATGGGTGCGTCCAGGGCCCAGGACGCCTCAAGATTGAGGCGTCCAAGAGCCTAGATGTTTCAATCAATTTTAATTGTAAAATAAATAAAAAAATAATATTGAGGCATCCAAGGTCCAAGACGCCTCAACATTGAGGCGTCCAGGAGCTTGGACACCTCAATCAAATTTTCTCCTATAAATAGAGGACCCCCTCCCTCGGAGGGAGGGAGCTTCAGATCCAACAGAGGAAAGAGAGACTCTGTCGGATCCCTTTTCTAATCCGCGGGCTTTTGTAGGAGGAGGTTCTGCCGAATTTTCGGGTGCCCGCGCTCGCGAGAGGAAGGCTAACTCCGTCCATCGTGCTTCCACGTCATCCCTACGCTGCCAAAGTTCCGCCGGATCCCGCCATCGACATCTTCAATAAGCCATTCTCTTCCAATCTCTTTTGTCATTTCTGTTGCATGCATCATCCCGTCATCTGTCATCTCACTTTATAAGAGAGATCTGTTTCATGCACGTCTGCATGATCTTCCATTCATCATAGCATTTTCCTCCTACTCGTGTACGAGAGGGGTTTAAAAATAACACCAATCTGGTGTGTGTCTCGTCATGATTTTACCATTTTCATCACAAGGGACTAATACTACACTGTCATTTTTCTGATTCATTTGCTATCTGTCTGTTTCTTTTTTTTGCAAGAGCAACTAATGAAAGCCCTCTCTATCGGCCGGCCGAAGGGAGAGGAAGAAGCAACCCGTCATTTCCCGCTTTTGAGGTAAACGTGATTATTCTTCTTATTTTGGGGTCTCTGGCCCCTGGCAATTACATCTATATTCTCGAGGACGCGGCGAGTCACTTCCCGCAATAGCCCTTTAAATTTCTGTTATTTATATCATGTGTTATCCTTATATCTTCTATATTCTCGAGGCCGCGGCGAGTCACTTCCCGCAATGGCCGTTTAAATTTCTGTCATTTACATCCTGTGTTATTCTCATATCTCTGATATTCTCGAGGCCGCGGCGAGTCACTTCCCGCAATGGCTGTTTAAATTTTCATCATTTATATCCTGTGTTATTCTCATATCTTCTATATCTTCGAGACCGCGATGAGTCACTTCCCGCAATGGCCGTTTAAATTTCTGTCATTTATATCCCGTGCTACTCTCATATCTTCTCATATTTTCGAGGCCGCGGCGAGTCACTTCCCGCTATGGCCGTTTAAATTGCTGTCATTTAAATTCAGCACCATTCCCATGCCCCGAGATCGCGGAGAGTCATTTTCTACTATGGCCGTTTAATGCCCATATCTTGTTTCGCTGTATCTATTCTGTACACTCCGCCGGAGCAATCTCCCGTGGTGCTTCCTCTGCTTCTCTCTCTTTTTTCCATGTCGCAACAAAACGAGCCCGCGCGCTCTGCTCCCTGTCGCATTCCGCGTGACGTCGCTCACATCTTGGCGATCACGGTGGGGCCACTTTCGCTTTCTATTGGTTACTCTTGCAATCTTAGCATCGCTGTGTGCTCCTCCACCTTTGCGCCCTCGCGCGCTCCAGTTGTGCTAACTGTAGCACTTTCAGTTCTTATCCCTCGTACACCTCGTGCACTTCACCCCTAATCTGTTGTGATTCCTTGAGGTTTGCATTATTATCTCTTTTGGGTGTTGATTATACCTTTGCTATCTCTGTTATTTTGTTATGTCCTGTACATCTATTCTACACTTCATTGCATGCATCCACCCCTTTTCTATTTTCTTCATTTCTTTTCTAAGGATCACCCTCTCTCGGTGATGGAAGGACTCTCCGTTCGGGAATTTCTCTCGATGGACTAGGATTTTTTCCACTGGGACCTCCGTAAGTCTCTGACAGTGAAGGATTCCCTCTTCGTTCACTGGGCTGGTTGTACCATTAAAGTTCCCCGGAGTTAGTCGACCCATTCGTGGTGAGATGAGAGACTCTAGTTGACACGGCGGTAAAATAAAAACTAACTAGGGTCCTTATTTTTATGTGAACTTCAGATCTAGTTAAAAACATAAAAAAATTATCAAAATCAAAACAAAAAAAGGTGAGTAAAGGCATCCACTTGGTTGATAATCTCTGCTATCTGTTTGTTGGTGTATGGTTTTACGTTCTGGAAGAACTTTGAAAATGGCCCACGAGTCTTTTGAGGATAATCACCCTGGTCGTGGTTAGTCAGTCGAGCCGCGTGTCCATGCTATGGACTTGGGCCCTTCCTATGAGCCCTCACGTGAGGTGCAGGTTACCGCAGGGGACACATGCCCACCACAGGACATCTCCTCTTTGCTGAGTGTCCTCGCCAACATGGAGCTCACCTCTGAGTAACTCCGAGCCTTCTAGGCCATTCTGAAAGGGAAATCTATTTCTCCTGCTCCCCAGGAGTCAACTCCAGCCATCGCACCCCTCCAAGAGTCGGTGCAGGCCATCCCATCTCCTTCACCGGTGCAAGCCATCTCTTCTCCCTCACTCCAAGGGCAGGAGAGCCAACAACCACCCTCGTTCCAGTTCCCATCACAATCTCAAACCCTGCCGTTCCTCACACGCCACTCCAGTCGGGGCTAGCTGCCAATGGCCCGACAGCTCCCTCCTATTCGGGGTTTCCCCCTCAAGTCTTTGGGACACATTTTCCTCCCCAGTGACAGGTGCCACGTTCACCTCCCAAGGAGCTCGCCCAATCGCTCCTCAACAGGTTCAATAGAATGGACGAACAGTTTCAGAATTTGACGAAAATGGTGGACGTAAAATCCACCCCAGAGGTTGCTTTGCCAATCCTTCCGGTGATTCACTTTCCTCCCTCCGAAATGCCTACGTACCGCAGGTACAATGGCACTGGCAACCCCTTTATTCACCTCAAGGACTTCATGTATGAATCCTCATATTGGCAAAATGACCAGAGATCTATGGCATACCTCTTTCAGAGATCATTGGACGATCCTGCGCTAAAGTGGTTCTATTCTTTGGAGCCCGGCGAGGCCGAGAATTTTGATACAGTGCAAAGAAGATTCTTGCAAAAGTATCGGGTTAGGGTTGGTCCATCTCTTTCCATTACCGACCTAGTGGCCAAGAAAATAAGGCCGGACAAAGATTTTATCCGTTATGCCGAGATGGAGGTCTCTGGCAGAGAGGATAAGAGATACCCTCTCAGAGCCCGAACAAGTGAAAATGATTGTGCCCAATGCCACCCCACAGTTCAGACACGTCATGGCCATGAACAAGCTTACCACAATGGAAGAGCTCTATGAGAGGGCCCGATATATCTAGACCCAGTTAAAAGACTCTCCCATTATGCACATGTTCGAGCCGCCAAAGTCCAAGGTGGTCAGGAAGACATGCACTGGTGTTCCAAGTGGAGCGAAAAAAGGCATCGTAACAAATGAGCAGGTGAGTGCAGTTAACAACGCCAACTATGCACCCAACCCAAGGTATCCACAAATGCCACGACTTCCCCTCCAGAAAGGTCCTTTCCCGTCTCGTCCTCCACCCCAAAATAATCCACCCCACAACAACATGCCTCAACCATTTCACCCCCAGCAACAACCCCAACCCCGGAAACAACCACCACCACCTTAGTACCACCAGGTTCCACCCTCAGGGAATTACGGCCCCCCACAGCAACAAAGGAGGCCGACCGGCCCCAAGAGAGCCCATTACCCACCATTGCCAGAAACTTTGGTAGATATTTTCAGTGCCCTCATGGCTTCAAATACACTCATCCTACCCAGGGAGAAGCTCGCATGGCCCCCGAATGTTGATACCTCCAGATACTGTGTCTACCACAGGCAGCCAAGACACACAGTAGAGAACTGTTCCCACTTTAAAGACTACATCTATGATATGAATGATGAAGACGGGATTGACTGGGATGAAATGAGGTGATACATCGCCACTCTCAAAGCCAGGAGACCTCCTCCTAGACCACAGTTCCAACAACAGCAGCAGTTACAACAGCAGCCACAGCAACAGCCTCAGCAGGTCCAACCACAACAACCCAACATGGGCATAATCCAGAATCCATTACCGGAGCACCAACAACCCAATCACCAGGTCAACCCCATCTCCTCCTTCCCGGAAGTTGGGAGAGAGCAGGTGTGGCACCCAGAAAGTACATCTGTTCTTGCTGCCGCCAACCCTATCATTAGGCAACCCCCTCGCCTTGCCCGGGTAACACCTCTCTCTCATCAACCCGCATCGCAACCTATAATACGGCCTTCACCATTTCCACAGCCATTACGCCCTCTCATCCGCACCTCTCCCACCAACTCACCAATGACCTATCAGCCAATGCCCTCCACTATGCCCTCGCACCCTCTCATCTTCTCCCACCCCTCTATTTTGCTATCCACCCCCACTACCCCTACACCTATGCCTTCCAAACCTCTCATCATCCGTCAACCGTACGTGACCCCGCCCATCTCCACCATACCTCCACCAACGCCCTCAAAGTCACTCATCACCCACCATCCATCTCAGAACTATTATCCATCTCAAGCCTTATCCACCTCCACTTTGCCTCCGCCTCCACCTTCCAAACCCCTTACCCTCCATGGCCCAAATGAGATCCCCTCTACTTCCACTTTGCCTCCGCCTCTACCTTCCGAACCCCTTACCTCCCATAGCCCATATGAGATCCCCTCTACCTCCACCATGCCTCCACCTAGCAAACCCCTCATCAGAATCCCTGCTCCCATCGTTACCCCGGCTTCATCAACCATCCCTCCACCGCTACCTCTCAAGCCTCTGTTAATATCCACAGTTACCCCCATAGAGGTACAAAAGCCGCAAATCATGGTGCTCCAGAGTGGAAGGATTTTCCACATGATTTTTTGCTAGAACAATCAGAACCCCGAGCAGTCTCAGTCAGAGAAAGACAATGGAGAGCAGCCAGAAAAATCTGTCCCTGGAACACAGTATGATTTGTTAAAACATATGGACAAGACACCTGTTCGGATCTCCATCCTGGAGTTGCTTCAAAGATCCACATCCCATCAGGCAGCCTTAATGGAATATCTTCAAAAGGTCATGGTAAATGAGGACCTCCCTGTAGAGAAGATTTCGGTCGTTCCGACGCCGACAGACACACAACCGGTCATTGTGTTCCACAACCATGAGCTCACCCCCAAGGAAGCTTAAAAGTATGCGTTGTGTGTTTCAATAAAAATTAATGGAGTGTCCATACACCCGTGCTTGGTGTACACGGGTGCATCCATAAATGTGATCTCCATGAGCACCCTTCAGTTATGTGGGGTCGGTGAGGAACAGATAAGACCCTCCCCAATCACAGTCACAGCATATGACAATAGCAAAAGGCCACCACAGGGAATGATTGTCTTGAAGGCAGAATTAGGCCATGCGTCAGTCTCTACAGAATTTCATGTCCTTGACATGGATCCTACATTTAAGGTTATATTGGGTCGCCCTTATATTGAAGCCATGGATGCTGTACCCTCCACCAACCACCAATGCCTAAACTTTCTGTACAATGGAAGGATTATTAAAGTGATCAGTACACATGTTCTTCATTCAGTGGATGCTATTAACATCTCACTGCCATCCGTTTGGCCGTCTCATCGGCCCATATTGTCACTATTGGATGTGTATGACCCATCCCGCATGCCGCCAACACCAAAGAAGCCACCTTCAGTACCGATGTCACGACTCCCTTCCCATTCTAAAGGATGGGAGATAATGAGAAATATCGGCTATCAACTGGGCAAAGGCTTGGGCGCGCAGCTACAAGGAAGGCTGAAGCCGCCAAAGGAAAAAGGTTGAGCCACAAGTTTGGTGTAGGTTGTGAAGGATCACTCGAGGCAGATGGGAAACCCCTCACGTGGACCCTATCCTCTCATTTCAAGAAAGGGGCCATTGTTCAAATAGGAGAGTACCTGCAATTCAAATGGGGGATTACCTACAAGAGACACATGGGGGATCACATGTTGTATACTCGGCTGAAGGATGTTCAAGGGCCGCTAAGAGAGGCAAGATTAAGGATCCAGAATGCAAATGGAGCAAATGGTTCGACATACAAGATATTTTCATTGCACTAGAAAGAATGTTCTCGCCCTCACAGCAGGAAGAACCGCCATTGATCTCTGAAATGCCGGGGGATATCACTACTGTTGCTAGAATTCCAAACCATCCTCGCCAAGAGGACTCTGTCACCGACGGATCTTCATCCGTCATCAACATCGCCATCGATGGCTCATTAGCCGTCATCTTCTCCATTCACTCACCACAGCCCTCGTTGCTGTCTCCTTCCTAGGCCAGACGGTTGTCTGACGATCTTCCCAGGTCCCCTTCTCTACTTACATACCTACGCGGGTTTCTCAACCCGCGTCAGGTTTTCAATCATGATTTGCTCTATGAGCCTCCCAACCCTTTAGCCATAATCACTTTTACCCCTCCTCTGATTTCTTTTCATTATTTTATCATAAAAAATGAAAACAAAAAAAAACCCGTCAATTTTCAAACTCCTCAACAGCACATCTTTATTAAGGAAACCTCCTACATCTCCCACGAGTGCGTCCCGACTTACGGGCCACTCATCCAAGGTCCTATGAGTGACCTTTTCTACCCCTCCTCTGAGGGGTCCTTCCCTGTACATTCTTCGGCATCTTCTTTAGCTTCTTCTTCATCCGTAGGACAGCTCAGTCAACTTAGGAATAATGGGTCAATGGTAGTACCCAAAAGTAAATCCAAGGGTAAGCAGATCCCTCGTCGATTCCTTCTACATCTAGCTAGTAGGTGTCGAGCGTGCCTGTCCATTCCTTAATTGCTAGAAAATCCCATCCAATTGCCAGAGATAGATTGTGAGGAGAATTACACAATTGATGAAGGGTATGAAGTCTACGAGATCACAGATGAAGAATGGCCCATTGAAGAAGAGGATGAAGAATATGAGGACGCGGCCGGTGCATATGCTAGTGGGATGAGGAGATTTGACGAGCCGTCAGCCGCCGTAGAAGAGTCCACCAAAGAAGTCAACTCGGGAATTAAGGAAGACCCTAGGATCGTCCTCATAAGTGATAATTTACCACCCTCTGAAGAAGAGGCATTAATTGAAGTTATCAAAGAGTATAAGGACACGTTTGCATGGAGCTACGAGGATATGCCGGGTTTGGATTCCACCTTGGTCGAACATCGCTTAACTCTAAAATCAGGGTCCGTCTCGGTAAAACAAAGGTTAAGGCGTTTCCACCTTCAGATGACTTTGAAAATGAAAGAAGAGGTCGACAAACTCCATAAAATCAGGTTTATTAGAGCCGTACTTTATCCTCAATGGGTGGTGAACATTGTCCCGGTCATGAAGAAGGATGGGAAAGTTAGGATTTGCATCGACTTCTGGGACCTTAACCGCGCGTGTTCAAAGGATGATTTTACCTTACCTCACATTGATGTGTTAATCGATAACACGGCAGGCTATGAGACCCTCTCATTTATGGATGGATTTTCAGGATACAATCAAATTCGTCTGGCAGAAGAGGATCAGGAGAAGACGTCATTCACTACACCTTGGAGAACATATTGTTATGTGGTCATGCCATTTGGGTTAAAGAATGCTGGAGCTACTTACCAAAGAGCTATGATGGTCATATTTCACGACATGATGTATATATATCTGGAGGTATATTTGGATGATTTATTGGTGAAATCAAGAACTAGGGTGGAACATCCGAGAATCTTGGCTAAGGTGTTGCAGAGATCAATGGAGTTCCAATTGAAAATGAGCCCGAAGAAGTGTGTGTTTGGCGTATCATCGGGTAAATTATTGGGTTTCATTGTGAGTAAAATGGGGATTGAGATAGATCCCAACAAAGTTAAGGCCATCAGGGATATGCCGCCTCCCAAAAATTTGAGGGAAGTCCAAGGTTTAATTGGGAGGTTGCAATTCATTCGTCGATTTGTGTCTCGGCACTCACAAAGGTGTATACCTTTCTACGAGTTGACCAAGCCAGGAGTAGAATTCCATTGAGATTCTAAATGCCAGAAAGCATTTGAAGAGTTAAAGAAATACCTGGCTAATCCACCCGTTCTCATTCCACCCAAGCCAGGAAAACCTCTGATCCTTTATATTTCAGTCTTGGATGACTCTGTGGGAGCCGTTCTCGCACAAGCCGGTGAAGAAGGTAAGGAACGACCAACCTATTACTTATCCAAACTCCTTAATCCCTGTGAGCAGAAGTACACGGCCATGGAGAAAACCTGTGATGCCCTTGTTTGGGTATTACAGAAATTGAAGCACTATTTCTTGACTCATGAGGTCTGTTTGATTGCTCGCATGAATCCTATCAAGTTCCTCATAGAAAAATCCATCTTTACCGATAGGCTAGCACGCTGGCAGAGTTTCTTGTCTCAATTTGACATCACCTACATCCAGTAAAAGACAATTAAAGGTTATGCTATAGCCGGGCATCTCGCTTACCATCCTCTCCCCAAGTTCGATCCTGTCCAATCAGAGTTTCCAGATGAGGAACTAATGTCCATCACCTAATCCGACGAGCCAATGTGGACATTATATTTTGATGGAGCTCTGAATTTCCAAGGGAAGGGTATTGGCATTGTCCTTCTGACGCCCGAAGGCGTTACCATCCTAGAGACATTTCATCTCGCATTCCCAGTCACCAACAACATTGCTGAATATGATGCTCTTCTAGCTGGTCTGGAACTAGCCCATTCTTTCTATATCACTGAATTGCGAGTCGTGGGTGATAGTCAACTTGTACTCCGCCAGGTGCTTACCAAATATCGCACCATTGATCCCAAGCTCAAGCCTTATCAAGAGCTGGTCTCTGCCTATGCCAAATTATTCACCAAGCTGATCTTTGTCCATGTTCCTCGCGAATAGAACATTCTGGCCGATGCCCTCGCCTCCTTGGCGTCATCTTTTAAATTCTCTTTAGGTGTATGGTCTAAATCCATCACCATCTACAAGCGCATCGTCCCTACTGTTCAGGACCCTTACCTTTTAAGAATCAAAGAAAGAGTCCTACGGAAGCTTCAAGAAGGGGAAATTCTTGAGAAGAGGGAAATCATGTTGGCAGAATTTGAAGAAGAACTGCCTGATGAGGAGAAACCTTGGTTCTATGAAATTGTCAAATATTGCAAAGATCAGTCTTATCCTGAAGGGCCACCACAGAGGATAAGAAAGCCATAAGAAGGGTGGCCCAGAAATACACATTGGTTGGAGGTCTACTGTGTTCTATTAAGATGTCTTGATGACAATGAGGTCTGAAAATGTATAGAGGAAGCACACTCGGGTGTGTGCGGTGGCCATGTAAATAGCCAAATGCTCGCTAAGAAGATCATTCGGCAAGACTTTTACTGGCCCACCATGGAAGAAGATTGTGCTATTTATGTCCGTAGGTGTGTCAAGTGTCAGCTTCAAGCCGATAAGATTAATTCACCATCTTCCTCCCTTCATCCAGTATCCTCACCATGGCCTTTCTCCATGTGGGCATTCGACATCATTGGTCCCCTAGGCGATCCTAACACCCTCACCAAGTAGAAATCATTCATCCTCACTGCGACAGTGTACTTCACCAAATGGGCCGAAACCGAAGCTTACGCAGAAATCAAGGCGTCAACAGTCTGCAAGTTCGTCATGAAGAACATCCTCACCAGGTTCGGCATTTCAAGCACAATCGTCACCGACAATGGGCCACAGTTCATTTCACAGGACCTTCAAGACCTCTGCAAAAGGTACGCAATCGCATTGCATCATTCACCACCTTATTACCCACAAGGTAATGGCCAAGCAGAAGCCACCAACAAAACATTGATCAAAATCATTAAGAAAACTTGTGAGTCTAGTAAATTCTCAGACTGGCCAGAGAAGCTTATCGAAGCTCTATGGGCCTACCACACTTCAATCCGTACTCCCACTGGGCAGACTCCGTTTTCCCTTACTTATGGGATGGAAGCGGTAGTCCCGTACAAGATTCTGATCCCTTCTCTCAGGGTACAATTGGATAAGGAATTTACCCTCGACGAACGTCGTAATTCACTCATTGCCCAGTTGGAACTCTTAGACGAGAAGCGGTTGGCCGCTGCCGAGCATGCATGTGTTTATCAAAATAGACTTGCTCATTTTTACCAAAAGAAAGTCATTGAGAGAAAATTCAAAGTCGGCGAGATGGTCGTGAAAAGAATTTTTGTGAAACCTGGAGGGCCGCGTTCTAAACTTCAACCCAATTGGGAAGAACCATATGTGATTCAGGCTGCATACCCCAGCAACGCCTACAAGTTAGTCAATGTCGAAGGGACCGGGTTATCCCACCCCTGGAAGGGGCTTTATCTTAAGAAATACTACCCTTAGATAGGTATAACAACTGGCATGGTACGAGGATCGTCGGAGTTGGAAATTCACTCTTCGGTCTTTGTAGTCAGGGTTAATCTACACACACTCCCACGCCTCGCTTTCGGGATCAAACGAAGCGGAACTTGAGGGAAGCTCCAAAAAAAAAGAAGAAGAAGAGAGTGCCTAGTATTTATCATGCAGTTAAGTCTTTACATCTGTCTTTCATGTAGGATAGGACCCATTAAGGCTCGGTAGGTATCGGGTCTTGGCCCGTCATAACCGTGGAGATTCCTGTCCGGTCATGTCGGCTTACGCCCACTAAAAGAAGGCAACACGCACACACACGACGGTTTTAGCCAAAAAGTTGGTAGTATTGCTTATTATGGGGCTGTACTCGAAGGTCTCCAGGAAAGTCGTAATATTTGTTCTCTTCCTCTTCGACCCAATGAGACAGTCGGCGCCCTTAAAACGATGAGCATAAGGGAACCAAAATACCATACCCTGAAGGTGAGAGTAGGATTCATCTTCTCGAACTCGAGTCAGAGCACGAGAAGAGGGCAGTGTCCCCGCAGGCATACAAGAGGGATTCCCACATATCAAATTATCATGTCTCCCTCAAAAAAGAGAAAAAGAAGAAAAGAGATAAATCAAAGTCAAATGAAAGCCTGGTCGTGGCCCTGCCTGATTTCAACAAGCGAAAGCCCTCAAAATAAAAGTTAAATTCTACAAAGGGGGCAACGTAATTCTATTTGAGGTTTGGTCCGAAGTCGCCCAAAAGGGAGAGGTCGAGTAGGTCCCGGTTAGCTCGTCGGGTTAACGGTTTTACCGGTCCTCTCGGAAGGTTTACCCCACTATGCTCTTCTTTCTCCCCTTGAGGATGAAAGCTCAATGGAAATCCCGAAAGACGCACCCCGCTAAGGCAAACAACCTCATTTTAACAAAACACACATATAGTTGGCTACTTCGAAAAGCGAAAGCCATCGCCACGAAGGAGTCTCAGTGTTTCTGGCCGGTCAAGACCTCTATCTACCGCCTTGATGGCTTCTTACTTCAACCTCGGGCTTAGGTCAATGTAAGCGCGTCACCATTAGGTGCGATGGCGTCTGATTCTAGGTCAGCGTCGCGCGGTTGGCCGTTAGGGTTCCAGGGTGTTCCATCACATACCATCTAGAGTTGTGAGGAAATAGACCCGGGTCGGGTAAATTCCTTACCTAGAAAACTCTTTCGGTGTATCCTTACGGTCGGAAGCGACTGGTAGCCTAAGCATGGCATGACGGTTTTGTCATCAGGTTAAGTCTTAACCGGCAAGATTATCATTTGAGGAGTCTAGGGGCCCAAATCAATCTAGATGTGCACACAGGATACCTAGGAGGTTAGTAAGAAACTCTGTCTTCATAAGAGTTAGGTGCCATAAGAATGATCACTAGGCATTAGTTATCCAAAAAAAAAAAAATTTGAAGTGGCCCTCGGAAGACGCCGTCAGCTGAGTCCCCAAGTGGGAATCCTCTTGGAGCACGTTAACCCTGTTTTGAGCTACTTAAGAACGATTTAAACACCCCTGATCCAAGAACCATGCCGGTTGTAATAACAAATGTCCATCATTAAAAAAATAAAATAAATAAAATAAAACAAAAAATAATAAAAAATAATAAAAATATAAAAAAATTACATCAGTGTGATCTCATTTGTGTGCTACATTTTATATTTTGTTCCCATTTGTGTGCCCGTATGTTACATTCATCATCTTTTACCTTAATTGATGAAGGCTTGGCCCCTTGACCCGTCATCAAGGACAGTCGAAACAAACATTTGCTTATTGAGCAAGGGGCCAAGTCGGAACAGAAAAATCGACTTGTTTCATTGAGCAATGTGTACATGATTGAAAAGTAGGAACGAAAGCAGGAGACAGGAAACTGAACATTCCTTCCCTTATTTCCTTCTAGAAATTGTACATTAAGTTCCGTCCTCTCTCTAAGTGTTACACCTTTCTTCACTCTCCAGGCGAGGAACCCTAGAGGGTGTTGCTAAGCCATGTAAAGCGGTGCCTCTACCGCTCTGTACCCCTCTTCCCATCTCTGCTCCCCGTCGATCGACAGGGGCGGCAAAGAAGCTACTAACACGAAAGCCACGCTCTCGTGCTCTTCGGTAGCGTTCTTCACCATCCCTCAGCCATTGTTCAGCAAGATCGAGGCTCGTTCGGAGTTCGAACAGTTGGGCCTCCATGGCCCTCCGCTCCCCCCTCTCAGCCAATCTATCGGCTCTCTCTCTTTCGGTGACTCTTTCCCTTTCCGCGCGTTCTCTCTCCCTGTCCTCCCTTTCCAACTGAAGAATAATCCTCAGCTCCACGGCGTCTCGAGAAGAGCCATCGTTTGGACGATGCCGCAACTCTTCCTCCACTTCCGCTATTCTGGCTTCCCCCTGCGTGGTGCGGGCAAGTGCATCTTGCACCTCTTTTATCTGCCATGTCCGTCATTTCAGATTTGTGGAGGCCTGGATAAGTGAAATTCAATGGCAAGACTCTCACCTATGTGGAGAGCATTCCTTCTACCTCTGCGGCTCACTGCGTAGTATGAGCAAGCTGCTCATGAAGCAAATCGAGTTCGGAAGTGGGGATCCATAAACTGGAAGAGACACCATCCGCCCCCATTGTTGAGGAAGCCGCATCAAACTGGGTGCGGTACAAAACACATAAGGTGACACTGAGGACCTAGCACCATGAATCTTGGTCTATGATCGTGTGTATGAAGGCTTCCCAAAGAACTCAAGGCTGCGCGAGTATCATGTAACTGCCGCTCCATGCCTATCAGGCGAGCTTGGAGGTTCGCTATCATAGTGTCGCGAACATCCTATGGCAAGGGCATAGGTTAACATACAAAAATAAAAAAAAAGAGAAAAAAAGAAAAAAATGTTCACCTCCATAGTCCCCTCGGGATGGAGTCGCTCTGTATACATCGCCTTATAGAGGCGTAGATAATGCTCGCTGTCTTGAGCATGTGACTCCACGGGAGGGCCACCCCATTGCCAGTCCTCATATTGCTCGGGGAACCACACTCTCCAATCAACGGAGGTTGCCGGTCCACGCGTCTTCCTCCCGACACATGGTGTTGTAGTCATGTCCACCCACTCCTGGGCGAGCCCTAAGGTCCTCATGGTCAATCGTAGCCGAAGTGGCTCGATTTCATTCAGATAGTGGATCCAGAGGTCGCGTCCGAACTGAGCACGACTAGTTATGACCCATGGCTGATCGGCATCAGTCATGCCCGCGTAAGGCCTCCAGACCACCTAGATCAGGTCACACACATCTTCTTAATCATAAAAAAAAAAGAAAAAGAAAAAGAAATGATGATGAAATAATAACCACCATCGCTGCGGAGAACTCTTGCAACTCGTGTCTTAACACCATCAGCTTGTAGGATAGGGGGCCGGGTTTGTGATGGGCTGCCACCGCCTCGCCAGCGGCACCGCCATTGGACGCCAATGACGGGTCTTTCCCATTGGGGGATAATAATAGCTCCACAATTGCACCATCATATGTCGTTAATGTCATCAAAAAAAAAAGAGAAAAATGGGGGCACCTGAATGAACGGTGTGAAACCACTCACTGTTACCTCTCTGTCTACCCTTTCAGACAGACCCGCGAATAGATGCGCCAGCGTAGCTGCTCCCCAGGCGTATCGCCCCACTTTCTCAGGGTACACCAGGAACTCAAAAAGGCGGTAATTGCTCGCATGCTGCCTCCTTTCGAGCCCAGTAACAATTTCCCCAACAGGAAGAAGACAAATCTCCTCAAATCCATGTTGGCTCTCTCCCAATTGCTCGCATCTCCGTAATAGACGGCGTGGCATCCTCTTTCAGCCCTCTCCATGAACTCTTCCAAGGACTCATCATCATGGGAATGAACGTCAGTAAGCCCCAATGTCTCCATGATAGGCATCTTGGCTACAGACATGTTCTTACGATCATCCAGATCCACTCCTAGTAACCTCTGAGCAGCCTCTCTGTAGTTGGAGTACGTAATATCAGTCAGCGCCTCGCCATCCACTTTGAGGCCCGTAATTCAGACCACATCTTCCAGGTAGGGCATCATATGCCCCCAAGACATCAAGAAGGCACGGCTCATTGGATCCCACCTTTCACGCAATCCCTGGACAAGGGCGAGGTCGAGCTTGATTAGCTCGATCCGGAGAAAGGCTCCAAGCCCCATCACATCTAGTCTAGCCTTCGGAAAATCCGGGAGACCTCTGTATATTGTCACTACCAACTCCCATGAAATATGTGATTTCATCACACTCTGCACGTACATGAGGAATGGACAGAGGTTTTGTCAAAAGAGAGAAAGAAAGAAAGAACGAGAGAAGAGGCAAGAAAGTTCATCTTACGAGTTACGATTGGGTGCTTTCACTGAAGTGCCCTTCGAGGTCTGAGAGTCTCCTGGAACTGCTACCACTGGACCTACTTCTCTTCGAGGATTGGGAGGATTCACCCTCCATTCTGAATCTCAGAACTCTTAGTTCCTCCTTTTCCGTGGAAACTTGTACTCTTCGAGTTGGCTCTCGATGCCCCTGGGAGAACGAACGAAGGAGGTATTTATAGAAATGGAGGAAGTGCGAGCCAAAGCTGCCTCCATCACCTTTAACAAAGACCCTCGTGCTAGGGCACCTTCCTTGCGGTCCCATGTGTCACTTCACCGCTCGCATAGGGTAATTGATTGGATGGTATGATGTGACGACTCACTCCCTACGCAGTCTATAGCTGACCTGTCATGTTGTAAGAGTCATCCGGGACGGTCGAAAGGTCGTCCCCAGAAGAGGCTAGAGCCATCATTATTGACTTTGATAGCAGATTCTCATGGAAACAGTCACGGCGAGACGCGATTCTACGTTTCACAGTTGGGTCTTGTCGGGCGCATCAAATGGGAACAGTATAAAGCAGAAGAAGCGTGGGGAAGAAGGAACACACAAGAGAACAAATAAGCGACAGGAAATCAAATCACTCCATTCATAAGTCTACATAAACTATCATGAACATCACAATCATAAAGAGGAGGCGGGTATGCTAGCTCGCCAACTCTCGCCATCATCTTCATGCTCATCCCTCTAGGCGTCCCTCTCCTCTCCCTTGAGATGAGGGTCCCTCAGGGGCCGTCTGGGGCTCCGTGAAGAAGCAGTTCCCTCACCCCACAATGTCTGCTCAGCAACGGTGACTCGCTGCTGCTCCCCTGGCGTGGCGAAGAAGCCACCGACAGAAAGGTAGCCAGACTGGAGGAGTCGCGCCCCGAACTCTTGTGCTCTCTCGTAGCGCGTCTCCATGACTCCTAGCCTATGCCCCATGACTTGAAGGCCTAGCTGGAGCTCCCTCACCTGGGCCTCCAAGGCCTTCCTCTCATCCCGATCCTGCTGTCGCTCGGCCCTTCTTTCCTCCCTCTCCTTCTCCCTCTCCTCTCTCTCTCTCTGCCTCCCTCCTTGCCACCTGGAGGACCCTTAACTGTAGGATGTCTGGAGACGGCCTGTAACGACCCGAGAATCCGATTACCGGGAAGGCCTCACACGACAAGGGAATGGGCACAACTTCTCATAGGCAACCACCCTGCCAAGACAAGGAGCACGTCTCGCACGGACTTCATGGCACACAAGGCCAACCAATCCGAACACACAATGCAAGACGACGATCCTTAGCCGAACGCAATCTCTCCAACCAACAGAGAAACCAGCGCACTTCGACCAACGGAAAACTCCACGCTCGACCTGACATCGAACCTCGCGCACGCTGGAAACAGCACCATCCAGCACCGAGAAAACCATCACTTCCATCAGGTCGGCGCCTCCGACACACTCGGCGAGCGTCACGTCGGACCATAATCACAGCATCTCTCGATGCACCACCGCTGCAATTCCTCGAACTGCACCACGGCATGCCAAGAGCCGCAACACGAGCCATAACGACAACCGCCGACGCTCACTCTCGAGTCCCGAACTCGCCGCGGAGCCTTCACATCTCAAGCCAACTCCAGAGCGAACACAACCCGTCCACTGATATAAGCGCAGGAGCAAAGACTTAACGGGACATCTCTGCCAAATCCTGCCTCAAAATCAGCAGAACACTCAGGACCGACACGTCATTTCTGACGCCACAGAGCGCGACAAGAACATCAGGCTCGACGAAACAGTAGCCCACCGAGAAGACATTCCGCTCACCGGAGCACACTTCTCGATCAGAACGCCTCAGGAGCTGGACAAACCTCAAGCTGGAGTGACCAAAAACCGACAGTAGCTCCCTCAGAGCACGCTCACGGCCACTTAACCAAGAACAGTCCTCACCAGCCACCTGACCACGCTGCAGGTTCCTCGAACGTAGCACCGCGAGCTCACGCCTGCCAGCAACCTCTGCCCAACGCAGCACAACCAGGGCCACCACCGATGAGGGAGAAGACTCTCAACCTCGATCTTTAGACCCCATGCTGGCATGAAAGCCGCGGACAGCAACCACCTTCTCAGCACCGCACAGCGCACTCAAGCTCTCAAGCGAGAAACTAGGCGGAAAAACAAGCACAAAACCCCAAGCCAGCTGCCGACTGTACTGGACCTTATGGACTCTGATCACTGCAACATTTCGAATTCCTATGTACGTCGACAACCACCGCTCTGATACCAGCTGTAACGACCCGAGAATCCGATTACCGGGAAGGCCCGATAACCCGAGACTCGCACCGCCGCCCACGAGCCGGGAGGGCTCGGAAGGGCTAAAAGGAGTGTGGAGGCACAAAGAAATAGGAAATAAAGCAGGACAACCAACAACAACAAGCTGAAAGAAAGAACAACGACAGCAACAACAGAGTCCAGTCCAACAGAAAGTACAGTCTAAAGTAGTAAAACGTACCACATGCCAAGTGAACACTCGGCCCGGCAAGCTGGCAACTGAGAACCTCCGCTCCGCACCCTCGAACCACGAGGAAGAACCGCTGCACCTGAAAAGCAGGGAATGAGTCTCCAAAACAGAGACTCAGCAGGGATCCCGCGGAATCCCAACCGAAAATAACGGCGGTAGCGGAAAGGAGAGCTACGACTACAGCAGGAACAGCAGACCGGTGGCCGGTCAAAAACTTGGCACTATAGCTACTCCTACTGTACCGGAAGGTACACCTCGATCACGCAGACGAAGCTACCAAACCACGCTAGTACCGCCTACCGAAGTAAAAACACACGGCAACCACGCTGTAGAGGCCTGTCCCCCGGACACAGCCGACCTGGACACGCTGTCCAAGGTGCAACCCCGACCATCCGATCGCGGGTACCGCACAACAAGACCCAACCTCGGTAAAGCCACTAGCACTAATCTCATGACGTGAAAACCAACACACGCGTCACGGCGAACCAACCGAAACTCGACGGTCAACACGACCGAAACACGAAGGTCAAAGACACAGAAACTGACAGTCTGTCACTCCGTACTCGACAGGAGTACCACCCACTAGAAGCACAGCCGGTAGCGTCCCCTGACGTCTTACACCGCACCGCAGGTGAACCGCCTGACGTGGTAAGTCCTACCCGAGGCGCGAACACCGTACAAGTAACCACAACAAGTGACTAGCTGGGGTCACGCCCGTCGACGTGCGTCCACTGTCCCCAACCACGTGTGCACACACAGACCACGCGTCCTAGGTCTGGCCCTCTGACTGGTTTTTCCCCCGCAGCCGGACTCTGGCTACGACGAGGGGCCCGACGGAAACCAGTCTAACCGTCCTCAGGGTAAGCCCGTACACCACTCCCTGGTGCGACCAGCACACGCGTACTGGTAGGCTACGACTAGTGGAGGGTCACTGAAGGAGTAGACTCTCTAGTCAATGGAAAATAACGTCCGAATCCGACGACGTACGGGGACAACCCCGCGTACCGGTCCCGTTGCACGGTGGCCACAGTCGGAGAAGAAACAGGACTCGCAGTCCACGGCCACGCACGCACCGTGCGCTAGAGTCGAGAAAAGTCAAGTGGCTCTAAGCCACTGGACTCTGGACAGTCCTCTAGACACACTACACCCAACGGTCCTTGAGTCACAAGACTCGGGGTCAAGACCGTTGCACGCAACAGCACAAGGCCATCGATCTAGTCCAATCTCTAGGTCTAAAACCACGATATCACGAATACCGAGACAACACACGAGTTGCCAAGACCATTCCCTTGGGAAGGGAACGCAAGGGACAAAGGCCACTCACACGGGCCACACGGAAAACACAGAAGCACGATTCCCAAGATAGCACACAAGCCGCCACGACGATTTCCCATCTTGAAGCAAGCGGGAAACCTCCAGCCCCAGGCCGGACAACTGGACTCACAGTCCAAGGCCAAACACATGGCCCACATGGGAATCGCCTTCCAAAGGAACCCACGATATGCGGGGGAGACCCCACCGCACACCCACCGACACACGGTGACTCGATCAAGCGTAACACAAGAGCCCGGAAGACGTGGGGTCACCCGGACCCACCACACCTACGGGCACGCTAATCGAGGTAACACGGTCCCACCTGACACCCCAAAAAAACACAGACACAGAACCCATGGGGTGTCCGGGATACTCACAAGGCCGTAGGTCGACCACTGGGTCCCAACCGGGTCGACCGGAGACCAACACAATGCGAACGGAACGCTAAAGGTCACCCGGACCCTTAAGCGCGCGGGCACTTAAAACGAGGTAAACGGAACTTCCAGACACCCTAAAACACGGTCACGGAACTCCACTGGGTGTCCAAGGCACACACGGCCCAAGGGGAGCACGATCAGCCGCAGACCGCCTGCCCCGGGCAGCCCGGCTGGTCCCTCCAAGAACGCGCTACACGTGCATAGCGCGTTCAGCCAGAACGCGCTATACGTGCCTAGCGCGTTCAACACGAACGCGCTACATGACCATAGCGCGACCAGGCCAGGTCGCGCTATGATCCTATAGCGCGACAACCAGAACGCGCTGGGGCCGTAAGGCACGACCCGAACCGCCTTACTGTTCATCTTCTCCGATGAACGCGCCCTATCGAGGCAGCGCGACCTTCAAGAACGCGCTACTGGAGTATAGCGCGTTCTCAGTCCGCGCCCGGAAACGGTAGAAACCGCGGTGAAAGCCATGCCACACCCCGTTCACCCCCAGATGAAGGGGAAACAAAAGGGGAAACCTTCCCCAAGCCCCTAGGCATGCATCTAAACCCCTGGATCGCCCAAAAACACCATAAAACGGGAGATCCGGCTCACACCCCAAAAACATGCATTTTGCCCAAAACGCCCCGTTTAGCCCGCTCGGCTCACCACGGCCTAAGAAACTTGCGGGGAAGGAAGTACACGGGCTGAGGGTCCATCACCCTACCTCCACCGAAGATTTCGCGCACCGTGGACTCCGATCCACGAAGAAAACGCCGTTGAAGCCTCGCCGTTCCACGAAGTCACGGCCGAGCTTCCACGCGCCTCCACCGCCTCGATCCTCATCCATCCTCGCCCGTGCCTCGCCCGCGCCGTCCCCGCCTCGCCCATGCTCCGCCCCGTCGGCCGCCGGAGAGAGAGGGAGAGAGGAGAGTGCGTGAGAAGAGAGAGGGAGAGAAATGAGAAATGAGAGGGGGAGAGAGAGAAAAGGCTTATATATAGGAAAATCCAAAAATTCGATAAATTCAGAAAATAGAAAATTACACCCTCGCGATCCTCGGAGCGCACCGATCGCAACGGTACCACTCGCGCCCTGGTGAACGGCCCGGTTCACCCGCAACGAGGTTCCGAAGGGAAAGCCGAAACCCACGCTGGGAATCGGAAAACACACGCGGAAAAAGCCGCGGAACGCCTCCGGGCCTCCGAAACGACTCCGGATCGCGCCGATCCGAACACGAAAGATGTCCGAAACGAAATTTCAGACACAACGGAGCTAGACACTCCGAGAAACCAGATCCGGAACCCACGAACGAGGATCTGAAAAATATCCAAAAAATCCGGGGCATTACAGCCCTCCCCCCTTAAAGGAATTTCGTCCTCGAAATTCACGACCAATCACGAAGTCCCAGGGGAAGAACACTGAACGAACTGACAACGCTGTCAGAGCCCCAGCACAGAAAACTTCGATTCTCACAAAACACCGATCTTGAGGGACACATCCAGACTTACAATCACGAACAACACCTCGCTCCTCGCGTCGAGCACACTGGCCAGCAGAGCAGGCATATAGCAAAGGACATAGTCCGGCATTACCTCAGACAACGTGAGAATCCACCATGGCGCCGCAGCCACGATCTCGCTCACTGAGGAATCACAACCCTCGACATGAGCAACAGCTACCGATTCATCCAATGGTCGGCAGACAAATTACACAACAGCTTCGCAGCCAGCTGACAGATCGCATACCCTCCTCAAGGGAGCAACCAAAACAGAGCCTCCACCAGCTCAAGCAGTCATCTCAACAGACCGCAACCAGCTCATCGGCTCAACACCAAGAAACACCTCACACATGGCAAGCCGAAAGCCGGACACAACACAGAAACGACCACCAAAGTTCTCGCTGGCACACGGCTCTCGCCACGCTCGAGCCCCAACAACCAGCATCTTCTGTCTCTGAAAAGACCATCCACTGGTCACCAACTGCTCGCCAACTCGACCCTCTCGGGGAGCACGACGAAACCAAATGACAGAACATGGCGTCTTCAGTCATCACCTCACGGGACTCAGACTTATAGGGAACCACCCCATGCTAGTCACCCAACCAGGGATAACCTTGCGACACCAATGTCCTATCAGGGACCACCAAGCCGACGCCAACCTCACAGGAGGCCTCCACCCTAAGGCATCACTCATTCATCTGGCCTCATCAAATCCTTCGATCAATCCAAGTGGACACCCGCCAATACCGATTCTGCCCTTACCACAGAGCCACGGGACACCACCTGAACAGTGCTCACGGGTCCCTAAGCAAGGAACATTCCACCGCCACAATCCGACAAGACCGCAGAACCAACAGACACTGTTGTGGTCGGTCACACGGTTAGGCTCATCAACCACTCATAGCCGTCAACAGGGACCCATAGCCTGCCAGAGACCACTTCCCCAAAAATGATCTCATCCGAGGACACGACTGGGAACACAAGTCGGACACCAAGCCACCGACTCTGACCAACACGTCCTCGACCACCATCAGGCGACATTCTCAACAACCCCATCCAGGCCCAACACCGACGCCTGACACGGCTTCCAACACAGGAACAGGGTACTCATGCGGCGCACTAGCCAGCACTTTTCCCAACACTCCATCCTGCCAGTGCCAACAACCATAATATCTCGAGCAACGGCACGGCAACAACACGTTTCACACCGAGGAACCAATCCTCCGAAGCTCAACGCGAACTCAGGAATCCGCCCGTAGCAACCAACGCTACGATCCTGAACCAGTGGGTTATGGGCCCACCACGTTTCCGCTGCGCACTCAAATCCGCGCGCACAGCCGAGAAAGCACACACCGCCCAACTAGCACTCGTCCTTCCGGAACAGCGCCAGCACCCTCACACGACAAGGGAATGGGCACAACTTCTCACAGGCAACCACCCTGCCAAGACAAGGAGCACGTCTCGCACGGACTTCATGGCACACAAGGCCAACCAATCCGAACACACAATGCAAGACGACGATCCTTAGCCGAACGCAATCTCTCCAACCAACGGAGAAACCAACGCACTTCGACCAACGGAAAACTCCACGCTCGACCTGACATCGAACCTCGCGCACGCTGGAAACAGCACCATCCAGCACCGAGAAAACCATCACTTCCATCAGGTCGGCGCCTCCGACACACTCGGCGAGCGTCACGTCAGACCACAATCACAGCATCTCTCGATGCACCACCGCTGCAATTCCTTGAACTGCACCACGGCATGCCAAGAGCCGCAACACGAGCCATAACGACAACCGCCGACGCTCACTCTCGAGTCCCGAACTCGCCGCGGAGCCTTCACATCTCAAGCCAACTCCAGAGCGAACACAACCCATCCACTGACATAAGCGCAGGAGCAAAGACTTAACGGGACATCTCTGCCAAATCCTATCTCAAAATCAGCAGAACAATCAGGACCGACACGTCATTTCTGACGCCACAGAGCGCGATAAGAACATCAGGCTCGACGGAACAGCAGCCCACCGAGAAGACATTCCGCTCACCGGAGCACACTTCTCGATCAGAACGCCTCAGGAGCTGGACAAACCTCAAGCTGGAGTGACCAAAAACCGACAGCAGCTCCCTCAGAGCACGCTCACAGCCACTTAACCAAGAACAGTCCGCACCAGCCACCTGACCACGCTGCAGGTTCCTCGAACGTAGCACCGCGAGCTCACGCCTGCCAGCAACCTCTGCCCAACGCAGCACAACCAGGGCCACCACCGATGAGGGAGAAGACTCTCAACCTCGATCTTTAGACCCCATGCTGGCATGAAAGCTGCGGACAGCAACCACCTTCTCAGCGCCGCACAGCGCACTCAAGCTCTCAAGCGAGAAACTAGGCGGAAAAACAAGCACAAAACCCCAAGCCAGCTGCCGACTGTACTGGACCTTATGGACCCTGATCAATGCAACATTGCAAATTCCTATGTACGTCCACAACCACCGCTCTGATACCAGCTGTAACGACCCGAGAATCTGATTACCGGGAAGGCCCGATAACCCGAGACTCGCACCGCCGCCCACGAGCCGGGAGGGCTCGGAAGGGCTAAAAGGAGTGTGGAGGCACAAAGAAATAGGAAATAAAGCAGGACAACCAACAACAACAAGCTGAAAGAAAGAACAACGACAGCAACAACAGAGTCCAGTCCAACAGAAAGTACAGTCTAAAGTAGTAAAACGTACCACATGCCAAGTGAACACTCGGCCCGGCAAGCTGGCAACTGAGAACCTCCGCTCCGCACCCTCGAACCACGAGGAAGAACCGCTGCACCTGAAAAGCAGGGAATGAGTCTCCAAAATAGAGACTCAGCAGGGATCACGCGGAACCCCAACCGAAAACAACGGCGGTAGCGGAAAGGAGAGCTACGACTACAGCAGGAACAGCAGATCGGTGGCCGGTCAAAAACTCGGCACTATAGCTACTCCTACTGTACCGGAAGGTACACCTCGATCACGCAGACGAAGCTACCAAACCACGCTAGTACCGCCTACCGAAGTAAAAACACACCGCAACCACGCCGTAGAGGCCTGTCCCCCGGACACAGCCGACCTGGACACGCTGTCCAAGGTGCAACCCCGACCATCCGATCGCGGGTACCGCACAACAAGACCCAACCTCGGTAAAGCCACTAGCATTAATCTCATGACGCGAAAACCAACACACGCGTCACGGCGAACCAACCGAAACTCGACGGTCAACACGACCGAAACCCGAAGATCAAAGACACAGAAACTGACAGTCTGTCACTCCGTACTCGACAGGAGTACCACCCACTAGAAGCACAGCCGGTAGCGTCCCCTGACGTCTTACACCGCACCGCAGGTGAACCGCCTGACGTGGTAAGTCCTACCCGAGCCGAGAACACCGTACAAGTAACCACAACAAGTGACTAGCTGGGGTCACGCCCGTCGACGTGCGTCCACTGTCCCCAACCACGTGTGCATACATAGACCACGCGTCCTAGGTCTGGCCCTCTGACTGGTTTTCCCCCGCAGCCGGACTCTGGCTACGACGAGGGGCCCGACGGAAACCAGTCTAACCGTCCTCAGGGTAAGCCCGTACACCACTCCCTGGTGCGACCAGCACACGCGTACTGGTAGGCTACGACTAGTGGAGGGTCACTGAAGGAGTAGACTCTCTAGTCAACGGAAAACAACGTCCGAATCCGACGACGTACGGGGAGAACCCCGCGTACCGGTCCCGTCGCACGGTGGCCACAGTCGGAGAAGAAACAGGACTCGCAGTCCACGGCCACGCACGCACCGTGCGCTAGAGTCGAGAAAAGTCAAGTGGCGCTAAGCCACTGGACTCTGGAGAGTCCTCTAGACGCACTACACCCAACGGTCCTTGAGTCACAAGACTCGGGGTCAAGACCGTTGCACGCAACAGCACAAGGCCTTCGATCTAGTCCAATCTCTAGGTCCAAAACCATGATATCACGAATACCGAGACAACACACGAGTTGCCAAGACCATTCCCTTGGGAAGGGAACGCAAGGGACAAAGGCCACTCACACGGGCCACACGGAAAACACAGAAGCAAGATTCCCAAGGCAGCACACAAGCCGCCACGACGATTTTCCATCTTGAAGCAAGCGGGAAACCTCCAGCCCCAGGCCGGACAACTGGACTCACAGTCCAAGGCCAAACACATGACCCACACGGGAATCGCCTTCCAAAGGAACCCACGATATGCGGGGGAGATCCCACCGCACACCCACCGACACACGGTGACTCGATCAAGCGTAACACAAGAGCCCGGAACACGTGGGGTCACCCGGACCCACCACACCTATGGGCACACTAATCGAGGTAACACGGTCTCTCCTGACACCCCAAAAAAACACAGACTCATAACCCATGGGGTGTCCGGGATACTCACAAGGCCGTAGGTCGACCACTGGGTCCCAACCGGGTCGACCGGAGACCAACACAATGCGAACGGAACGCTAAAGGTCACCCGGACCCTTAAGCGCGGGGGCACTTAAAACGAGGTAAACGGAACCTCCAGACACCCTAAAACATGGTCACGGAACTCCACTGGGTGTCCAAGGCACACACGGCCCAAGGGGAGCACGATCAGCCGCAGACCGCCCGCCCCGGGCAGCCCGGCTGGTCCCTCCAAGAACGCGCTACACGTGCATAGCGCGTTCAGCCAGAACGCGCTATACGTGCCTAGCGCGTTCAACACGAACGCGCTACATGACCATAGCGCGACCAGGCCAGGTCGCGCTATGATCCTATAGCGCGACAACCAGAACACGCTGGGGCCGTAAGGCGCGACCCGAACCGCCTTACTGTTCATCTTCTCCAATGAACGCGCCCTATCGGGGCAGCGCGACCTTCAAGAACGCGCTACTGGAGTATAGCGCGTTCTCAGTCCGCGCCCAGAAATGGTAGAAACCGCGGGAAAAGCCATGCCACGCCCCGTTCACCCCCAGATGAAGGGGAAACAAAAGGGGAAACCTTCCCCAAGCCCCTAGGCATGCATCTAAACCCCTGGATCGCCCAAAAACACCATAAAACGGGAGATCCGGCTCACACCCCAAAAACATGCATTTTGCCCAAAACGCCCCGTTTAGCCCGCTCGGCTCACCACGGCCTAAGAAACTTGCGGGGAAGGAAGTACACGGGCTGAGGGTCCATCACCCTACCTCCACCGAAGATTTCGCGCACCGTGGACGCCGATCCACGAAGAAAACGCCGTTGAAGCCTCGCCGTTCCACGAAGTCACGGCCGAGCTTCCACGCGCCTCCACCGCCTCGATCCTCATCCATCCTCGCCCGTGCCTCGCCCGCGCCGTCCCCGCCTCGCCCATGCTCCGCCCCGTCAGCCGCCGGAGAGAGAGGGAGAGAGGAGAGAGCGTGAGAAGAGAGAGGGAGAGAAATGAGAAATGAGAGGGGGAGAGAGAGAAAAGGCTTATATATAGGAAAATCCAAAAATTTGATAAATTCAGAAAATAGAAAATTACACCCTCGCGATCCTCGGAGCGCACCGATCGCAACGGTACCACTCGCGCCCTGGTGAACGGCCCGGTTCACCCGCAACGAGGTTCCGAAGGGAAAGCCGAAACCCACGTCGGGAATCGGAAAACACACGCGGAAAAAGCCGCGGAATGCCTCCGGGCCTCCGAAACGACTCCGGATCGCGCCGATCCGAACACGAAAGATGTCCGAAACGAAATTTCAGACACAACGGAGCTGGACACTCCGAGAAACCAGATCTGGGACCCACGAACGAGGATCCGAAAAATATCTGAAAAATCCGGGGCATTACACGGCCTCTCTTCATCGTGACGCCGCAGCTCTGCTATGGTTGTTGCCCAAGCATCACACTCCTCTTCAGCCCAGATCGCGCGAGCCGCTGCACTGACAAGTTGCTCCCGGAGGGTGGCGATCTCCAGAAAAGGAGCCTGAGAGCTGGAAGATGATCCGCCAGCCATCCCTGCCATCGCTGCCTGCTGAGCACGGTGGAATAACAACAGCCATCAGCTAAGTCCCGGGATTTTAAAATAAATAAATAAGTAGGGCCCTTCTTTTACCTATGTCCGTCTCCCGAGTTGAAGGGGCCCCACATGCCTCTCCTTGCACTGTTGTAGGTAGTCGGCACTCCCCTGCACAGGCACGTCACCTCGCTGCCCGTCTGGGAACTAAGCAGAGAGACGTATGTGCCAGTCTTTAAGTTTTACCTTGCCGCGTCTCTCTCCCCAGATGCGGTTCGGCTTATCCGCACTCGCCCACTCATCTGCCAAGCACGGGACCCTTGTCATACCCTGCGCATCAAAAGGAAGGGCCACATCATAAAAAAAAAACATCTCCTGTCGAAGACGTGTTCATCATTTGAGTGCAACACTCACCGAACCCTCTTCTCCCTCTCCACTTGTTCGCTACAAAACTAAAAGAAATTAAAAGGGTGGAGATCAAGGAGCTTACTGAGCCGTGCTCGTCTCCCTCCATGTCCTCGGGCCCCTCGGGTCCCTCGAATGCCATAAGAGGCCCTTCCTCTTCTGTGGCCGCCTCTCCGTGCTCTTTCACGACCCTCCTTGGGCGAGGAGTTCCTCGCCCCCCTCTCCCTTCACCACAGTTTAGCCCACCGTATTCCATGGATAAAGGGTGGAAGAAGATGAAGCTAGGCAAGTAAATCTCAACGAGAGGAGGAGTTATTTGTGGGCGAAGTGAGAAAGGATAAAGACCGCCCCGTGGTTCTCGGTGATTTAAATTTGAATTCAAAAGGTTAGAACGCGTCTTCACACCTAGACGTCTCAAGAGGAGTGAGGGAAAGGGGGTATACCCTCCGCGCAAGGTGTAATTCCCCGCTTTCGGGGCAAGATGCTGTAAAGCATGTCATGAGGAGATAAGTAAAGAAGAAGAAGCATGGGGGAAGAAACGTGCACAAAGGACAGTCAAGTGACAGAAAAGAAACCATTCCATATAAACAAACTGTCTGTCATATACATCATAAGTGAGGATGGTGGGTGTATAAATCACTCTCTAACTCTCACCACCACCCTCCTGGTCATCTCTCTGATCATCTCTCTCCTCTCTCCTCTAGCGCGGATCCCTAGGGGGCCTCCGCGAACTCTAAGAGGCGGTGCTCCCCTCGCCCTGTGGTGCCTGGCCGGCCTCAAACGCATGGCGCCGCTCCTCGGCTGAAGAAACTAGGAAGCTACCCACAGAGAAGGAACCAGACTGTCGAAGACGCATCCCGCACTCCTTCGCTCTCTGGTACCGCTCCTCGCTCTCTTGTAGCCTCCCCTCTGCCGTACCGAGACTCACTCGGAGCTCCGTCATCTGGGCCACCAAATCCCTCCTTTCCAACCCTTCCTTCTCCCTCTCCGCCCTCTCCTTCTCCCTCTCTGCCCTCCTTTCCACCCTCTCCCGCTCCCTCTCTGCTCTCTCTCTGCCTCTCTCCTCGACACCTCAAGGGCAATCCGTAACTCTAGCACGTCGCGAGGAAGCTCCTCCGCCTCCCATCGTCGTCGGTCCTTCTCTAGCTCCGCTATCCGGGCATCGCGCTCCGCCACCCGGGCATCGCGCTCCGCCGCCCAGGCATCACGCTCCTCCTCTGCACGGACCGCACGAGCCAGTGCATCTCGAATCTCCGCCACCTATCAAAGCCCATATTGAAGTCAATAGAGGAAAGGAAATATGCGGAAAGGGAACCCGTGTCAAGCAAACGCTCACCCGAGCCGCTTGGTCACGCTCGGCCTCCTCAGCACGGGCCACCGCGCCCACCAACTGCTCCTGGAGAGAAGAGTCCTCTGGAGGAGGGGCTCATGAGTTGGAGGCCACCCCACCAGTCAACTCGGCCGTCGCCGCTTGATGGGCACGCTAAAACATAGAACAACAAATGATAGTAAGAAGCTAAGCATCAGGAATCTAGGTGACACAAAAGAAAAAAAATGATTATGCATTACATAGACTCACCAGGATGTCCAGCTCCTGACGGGTGACTGCCAACTGCTGCCTGGCAACTGCCAGCTAGGCCCGTAGATCGATGATAATGGTGTCCTGAACATCCTGCATTCATGAGCATATAGATTAAAGTCACATGCATTTGTACAAAAGGAAAAAGAGAGCCTCATTTCATACTTACCCCTGCTGGCCTCCCTAGGTAGAGGCGATCCGCGTATGTGTCCCGGTACCGTCGCAAGTAGTCGGCGCTGTCCTGCACATGAGACACCATCGGAACGCCACCCTGCTGCCAGTCCTGATACTGTACAGGAAAGCGCGTGCGCCAGTCCGCGAGCTTCTCCTTGCCCCGGGTCTTCCGCCCGATGTGGCTCGGCTCGTCTACCTCCACCCACTCCTGGGCAAGCCCCAGGGGCCTCATGACTAGCCCGAGTCGCAGTGGCTCGATCTCGTTCAGGCAGTGGACCCATAGGTCCCGCCCGAAACAAGGTCGGCCCGCTACGACCCAAGGCTGGCCAGCATCGGCCATGCCCAGGTAGGGCCTCCATACCACATGCATCACCATACATGCATCATATCGGCCCCCACCCTAATAAACAAATGAACAAAAAAGTCATTTACATCATACCATGGCCTCAGGGTACTCGATCAGCTCACGTCGAAGTGACGTCAACGGGTAGCTGCGTGGCGCAGCAGTCGTGACCGGCCTCCACCGCCGCGCTAGGGGTACGACTGTCCGGTTCCATTGCCTGACTCTACCCATCGGGAGGTAGTAATAACTCTATACCTGCATCCATCATACATCATTAGTACAAATAATTGCATCACTGTAAAATACATAAATGAAATGTTTACCTGGAGGAAAGGCGTGAAGCCGCCAACTGTCGTCTCCTTCTCTACCCCCTGTGAATGATTAGCGATCAAGTGGGCAAGCAGGGCTGCTCCCTACGCATAGTGCCTCACTCTGTCTAGGTCCGCCAGGATCCCAAGGAAACGACAGTGGATGTCGTCACCCTTCGTCCCCAGCAGAAGGTGGCTCAGTAAGAAGAAGAGGAACCTCCGAAGGCCCAGGTTCGCCCGCTCTAGGTCGCCCGCGTCCTGGCTAAAAGCTCGCTGAGCTGCTCCATGATGTCCACCCGACCGACTGTCCTGCTGTCTCTGTCAGTCGCGCTCGTCTCCAGCCCTAACAGCTCCAGGGCACTCTCGGATGGCAAGCAACTCGTTTCCGCTTCTCTCCACCTTGGCTTGGGCCCCCGTGCTCCATTGGGACAAAGATTGGATTGTTTAGCGTCGAGTGGGGAGAGATGAGAGGTTTGGGAGAGAGGGGGGGTCGTTTGTTTGGCCGGAAAGAGGAAAGGCCGCGTGAGCATCCTTTTAAACTTAAATTTCAAAATTTTGACGCGTCTAGGCGCCTGGACGCGTCAATAAAAAAAAATATTTGGCGCGTCCAGGCGCCTGGACGCGTCAATAAAAAAAATTTATTTGGCACTTCCAGGCGCCTGGACGCGTCAATAAAAAATAAAAAAAATTAGTGCGTCCATGCGCCTGAATGCGTCAATGAAAAAAAAAAGAAAAAAAGAGATAAAAATAAAAATAATTAATAAATAAATAAATAAAAACATATGATAAAAATGATGAAATGAGCAAATATGTGCATGTCTAGACACGTCCATTAAAAAAAAGAAGAAGAAAAATAATAATAATGAGGAACAATGATTCAAAAATATTTAACTTGACATTTATTTCATTAAAATAGCAGAGTGAGCTACATTAGGGGCTTAGGCGCTTAAGGTCTTAACTTCTCCAGTTCGGTTACATAAGCCCTCCACAGCTCGCATTCTTCATCTACATGCACTGATGCCTTTCCCGGGATGCTCATCTTCCATGACACTTTGATGGCCTTCACCTCCTTTGCATCACCTTCCGCGCCCAACTCTCTCTTCCTTAGAGGAGCGACGCCAGATAACGGTGGGAACGAATGGCGGGGAAGGCCGATTTGAATGCAGCACCGATGCGCGTTGTAAAGAACAAACTCAGTCGCGCCAATAAGTTGGAGTTCAACTTCGGGGGAAGAACTCGTGAGGAGTTCGTGCGAAAGTAGACATGCCGGTACACAAGTGAAGAAGCTTTGTGTCATAGTTATGAAGTGAGAACTCCAGTCTTCACGTTTCCTCAGCCACGGAACGTGGTTCACTATATTACCACCAAAGCCTAACACATCGGCTATGTGGTAAAGGGGACTTTGTTGAAAGATCTTTAAGGCAGTTGGCATCCCCTCTCGATGATCAAATTTGAAATGTAAATCAACCTAGCAATTCAGAAGAAGTGCGCAACCAAAAGGAAGCTTACCCATGCTGGAAGCAGTAAGGCCACTGTAAAGGTAAGCAAGGATGGCATGTCCCACCCTTTTGTCATTCCAAATGTCACAAATAGCACTCAGCTGATCTTCCTCCACTATGTTGTCGGTATAAGGGAATAAGAGAGCACCCGCCAAACAGATTGTGAATCCCTTCATGATTTCTTCCAAACGATCATCATCTGGCAATCCTCTCAGGGCATCCATGACCCATTCCGCGAGCTTTTGCAGGTTACTTCCCTTCTGAGTCTGGACATTTCTAACGGCACCAGACGGCATGAAGCTCCCAAGGACGTCCTCGGAAGTCACCTTCTTCTGCATCGGCATGATCTTTATCCTGCCATCCCTTTTGAATCTTTTCAACCCAAGCAGAAGTTCCACCTCCTCAAGAAGGATGGCCGCCTCGAAACTGGGGAAAATAAAGGTATGAGTCTGAGGATGCCAGATCTCCACCAGTGCACCCATGGCCGCCCAGTCCATGCGAATCTTTTCGTAATGCTTGGCGTGAACTAGGAGCCCCTGAAGATGCCACCTCGTGAGTATGGCCCTCATGCCGATGGAGATGTTGGAAGTTAGCTTCGAAAGCCACGGTAGTTTGGAAAATTTTCTTGGGCCTGGGAAGAAGGGATACGACTGGAAAAGAAGCAGAAAAAGAAAGGAGGAAAGAGGTCAAAGAGAGGTCGTACAGAAAATTTGAAATGAATCAACTCACCATACGCCATTAGATCATCCCACTCAGATGTCCTTCGAGGTCGGAGAGCCGCCTGAGTTCGCTTCTAGGCCTGATCCTCTTCATAGGGCGGGAAGACTCGCCTTCCATCTTGAAGAACACAATATTCTTCTCCTCCTCCTCTTAAGTTTCAAGGCTCTCCTTGGTGCATTTGGCTGAACTAGGCAAGGGGGAGTACTTATAGGAAGGGAGGGGTGTAAAAGGCAAAACACGTCACATCAATGATAAGTTGTCGTTGTTGACTTTAGCAAAAAGATATTTTGTCTTGACCTCCCTTGCGTCGTGGTGCAATTCTGCTGCTTTTAATGATGTTGTTCAGTGCAGGTTTCACTAATGGACACCACTGCCCCGTCTTGTACTGTCATCATTCGGTGACCGGTCCTACCATGTCATGCATTATATTTACGTTACTAGAGCACGCCAAGGACCTTGTGACCTGAATGACTCTGGAATTTGAGTTCCCCTTCAACAAAAATAGTGATGATTTTAGAGGAATTTAAGTTGTACGGATATGCCGTGAAGTTGTGAAAGTATGGGGATGATGGTTCCATCCAGTAAGTTGGTGCGTGGATAAACGGGCCCCGACTCAGTATCAGCTCACCGGATCGGTATCCTGACCCATTCTTAACAACTTGACAATATTATCCTTGGCTATTTTCTATTTTAGTTTGTTTTAAATTTTCCTTTCAACCCAGCATGCATTCATGTAGGACTTTGATTCCATTGCGGAAGATCATTCAAAGTAATTCGATTGGGAAGGCCGCCGTGCTTAAGTCTTATAATATGAGATATTCCACTCCAAATGAAATACTGAGTTTCCTTAAGACAGCCCTGGACTATTCTTCCGAAAGAGACCCTTGTTTGGACTGATCCTCAAATATTCCTTTACTTTTACTCCATTTGACCCACCTTGGTCGCAGCACTTCCACATTGGCTGGTAACCGCTCCCCGAGGTGAAACCTGCAGGTTTACGACCCGGGTACTTCCACACAGAGAAGTTGGTCCCTTTTTTTACTTGTGCCTGAGCGCACATCTCCCCCTTCCTTGTTTGATTTCCGTCCAAGCAATTGTTGAATTTGGAAGACCTTCTTCAAAGTCGCCTCATTAAAAATTTCGAAAATATTCTAAACCATAATATTCAAAGCGTGTCTCATCACACCTTGGCACCCACTTTTCAGTCCGCTCCCACTCCATTTCATTTCACTTCTATGCCACTCCACTACGTGCCACTCCCTTGCAAAGCAGACGCCAAGGCGAGGCAGTTGTAGACACGCTGTTTTTGACATTACCGTGAGTACATCTCATATTACACTATGATACCCCAAGGTTGTCTTCACATTTTTAATTATTTTATTGATTTCCTATTTTTATGAATTTTTTTACATTTTCTTGAATTTTTTTCATGAAAAATTTTAAACGTGTCAAGGACCCTAGACGCCTCACTTTGACGTGTCAAGGAACGTAGACGTCTTCTTCAGAGCCTCGTGTAGTGCGCACGCGACGCCGCTTGAGTTTGACGTTTTCGAATAAATCCAATCATAAAGACGTTTTGCCGACCAGACGTGCCCTTCGAGAGTCACGGTTACGCGCCGAAACCACGCGCTTTCTCCACAATCGACGGCTTTCGACGACGGTTCGGTGGGCGAAGATGGGCGCGTCCAGGGCCCATGATGCCTCAAGATTGAGGCGTCCAAGAGCCTAGACGCCTCAATCAATTTTAATTATAAAAAAATAAAAAAATAATATTGAGGCGTCCAAGGTCCTGGACGCCTCAACATTGAGGCGTCCAGGAGCCTGGACGCCTCAATCAGATTTTATCCTATAAATAGAGGACCCCCTCCCTTAGAGGGAGGGAGCTTCAGATCCAACAGAGGAAAGAGAGACTCTACCGGATCCCTTTCATAATCCGTGGACTTTTGCAGGAGGAGGTTCTGCCGAATTTCTGGGTGCCCGCGCTCGCGAGAGGAAGGCTAACTCCGTCCATCATGCTTCCACGTCATCCCTACGCTGCCGAAGCTCCGTCGGATCCCGCCATCGGCATCTTCAATAAGCCATTCTCTCCCAATCTCTTTTGTCATTTCAGTTGCATGCATTATCCCGTCATCTGTCATCTCACTTTATAAGAGAGATTTGTTTCATGCACGTCTGCATGATCTTCCATTCATCATAGCATTTTCTTCCTACTCGTGTCCGAGAGGGGTTTAAAAATAACACCAATCAGGTGTGTGTCTCGTCCTGATTTTATCATTTTCATCACAAGGGACTAATACTACACTGTCATTTTTCTGATTCATTTGCTATCTGTCTGTTTCCTTTTTTTGCAAGAGTAACCAAGGAAAGCCCTCTTCATCGGTCGACCGAAGGGAGAGGAAGAAGCAACCCGCCATTTTTCATTTTTGAGGTAAACACGATCATTCTTCTTATTTTGGGGTCTCCGGCCCCTGGCGATCACATCTATATTCTCGAGGCCGCGGCGAGTCACTTCCCGCAATAGCCGTTTAAATTTCTGTTATTTATATCATGTGTTATCCTTATATCTTCTATATTCTCGAGGCCGCGGCGAGTCACTTCCCGCAATGGTCGTTTAAATTTCTGTCATTTACATCATATGTTATTCTCATATCTCTGATATTCTCAAGGCCGCCGCGAGTCACTTCCCGCAATGGCTGTTTAAATTTCCGTCATTTATATCCTGTATTATTCTCATATCTTCTATATTTTCGAAGCCACGGCGAGTCACTCCCCGCAATGGCCGTTTAAATTTCTGTCATTTATATCCCGTGCTACTCTCATATCTTCTCATATTTTCGAGGCCGCGGCGAGTCACTTCCCGCTATGACCGTTTAAATTACTGTCATTTAAATTATGCATCATTCCCATCCCCCGAGGTCGCGGAGAGTCATTTTCCGCTATGGCCGTTTAATCCCCATGTCTTATTTCGTTGTATCTATTCTGCACACTCCGCCGGAGCAATCTCTCGTGGTGGTTCCTCTACTTCTCTCTCTCTTTTTTCCGTGTTGCAGCAAAACGAGCCTGCGCGCTCCGCTCGCCGTCACATTTCGCGTGACGTCGCTCACACCCTAGTCCTAGGTCTAGGGTTTGATATAAAATGTCTCTGAGTACAATTTTAATGAATAGAATTTAGTCATTTTGTTAAAGCAAGCCTTGGAGCAAAGGGGCACTATTTGTAGTGCGGCGTTCCCTATTTGAACGTAGTGGCCGTTTTCGCCGGGTCGCGCAGATCTGTCCGGTTGCAGGACTGCGGGATAGATCTCTGTCCTAGATCTCCCATCGGCCCTTCGACAGAGATCCAGCGACCACCACTCTCAGAGATCATAAAGGGACACCCTGCCAACGTCCTAGCCAGCTGCCGCAGCCAGAAGATGATGGGAGGCCGTCGTTCCACTAGCCGCTCTCGCTTGCTGTCCTGCATGTCTGAACAGTACCGAGCCGGACCAGCAGCTCGTCTCCCTCCCGAAGAACCCCTTTGGCTTGCTTCTCGTCAACCCAAACCCGACGCTCCCAGATTTAGTGTGTAGCCTTTTACCTTCCTGAGTGGCGTGGGCAGTAATTTTGGATATGTAATTAATTATTTTTTACTTGTACAGGGAGTGTAGTCGCACGTGACTTTGGAGCCATAAAAGTTCGAGGCTTCGGGCCTAATGAAGAAGAGGGGTTGGTTTCTAAGCCCATGGGTTCTATGCCACCATTCATATCGCCTGGGCGACTTGGAATCCATGGGAAACTGGGGGGAACTACATGATGGGCATGTAATGGAGCTAAATGCAGAAGTTGAATGAGACACCTAATGCGAGACTACTCTAGACTCAAACCAATATCTAGTACGTGGCAGAGTTATTAATCCGAGGATCTAACTAACGCAAGGCTGCTACCTTCCCAATAGGCGTAACCTATCATTCCGGTAACACATTTTCATATACCGGATATAGGAATGGAATGCGGCCGCCATCGAGGCACCACGAGCCATCTTTCGACTTGCTGTCCAGAACTTTGTGCAGCAGGATAGAGGGTGAAAGAAAAGGTTTGTTCGCCCAATCCCACTATCTGATCATTATAAAACTTTGACAACCTCTTCCCCGTGTCCTCCCCTCTCTCCAGTTCAATTTTCACCCTGATCCATCCCCGTCTGATCCCCTTTCCAACTTTGTTTTCCCACCCCGCGCAATCTGCCTGTGTGCAGACCTGCGAGATAGAACCCTGCAAAACTATTTTTCCCACCCCCTAAATCTTCTATGATTGTCACCAAATTTGGTGTGCACGACCCCCACTTCCCCATCATTCATCCATGTTAGCCCCTTGATCCAGATCCACCTTTTACCCCTCGGTCAACGTTCATTTGCAGACTAGTTACAGTATGCTATGCACACCCTTCCAGCATGAGGTTCATGTTTTAGAGTTTTCTATGGCAAATCAGTATGGTCGATGGTTCTGAAATTTCGATATGTTGTAGATTTTCAAGCCCCCTTTGCAACGGTGCTAGTTTCGTTCCGATCCGACTCCGGATCTGAACGCAACGGCCATTTTCGCCGGGTTGCGCAGATCTATCCAGTTGTAGGACTGCGGGACAAATCTCTGTCCTAGATCTTCAGTCGGCCCTTCGGCAGAGATCCAGCGACCGCCACTCTCAGAGATCGTAAAGGGATACCCCGCCAACGTCCCAGCCAGCTTCTGCAGCCATAAGATGATCGGAGGCCACCGTTCCACTGGTCTCTCTCGCTTGCTGTCCTCCGAGTCTGAACAGTACCGAGTCGAACCAGCAGCTCGTCTCCGTCCCGAAAGCCCCTTCGGCTTGCTGCCCGTCAACCCAAGCTCGGCGCTCCCGGATTTAGTGTGTAGCCTTTTACCTCCCTGAGTGGAGTGGGCAGTAAATTTGGATCTGTAATTAATTATTGTTTATTTCTACTGGGAGTCACGTGTCTTGATCGGGAGTCTTCCCCACGTCCCGAGCGTGGAGGTACGTTTTCGCTTCTCCTCTTCGTATTTGCTTATTCCGTATGCAATCTACTGCCGCTGCTTGTGTGAGATAGGATCCTAGCTCGCTCAAATTCAATCATCGCTGTGAGAAAGAGAGCATGACTATCCCGTGACTCGATCCGAGCATGAGTGTGAACTGGCCACCTTTGACTTAGTGTCGGTTTCTCAACCACGAGGATCCACACATTTTCCTCGCTTGGGAGGAATTGTGAGCTTGCGTTTCTTGTTGAGGACACATATTCCTCTTCTGGAGTTCTTTTGGTGGCGAGTTATTCGCGTTGTCGCTGGTTGCGTCGTCAATTTAGTCGCGTCATCACCTAGAGTCTCATGTTCGCATCCCGTCCCACATCTGATGAGGACATCATGAGCTTATGGATTGTATTAGTGTGTATTAGCTTGTATAGGTGTGTTTTATGGGTTGTATTAGCTTGAAAGTGTGTAATTTTTGATTTCCTTCTTTTGGGCCATCCTTGTAAGGCTTAATTAAGCCAATGGGCCTCTTTCTAGGAAGAGTCCATAACTAGGTAGCATGTTTAAGGTCCATTTAAGATGGCTCCTTCATATTGGGCCATTTGGTTTCAAAGTGGGTCATTAAGGCTCTTAAAGCCCAAATGGGATTCCATCCTCTCATGGGCCATCAAAGTGGGAATGGCCCATGCCTAGCATGCCATATGGAGTGGCTCTTGGCCCAAGAATGGGCTTGGCCCAAGAAGGGGGGCGCATGCTCTTTTGGCCTTATTAGGCTTGGTAGTTGTAGTTAGGTTGTGTTTGAATGGAATTACACCAAGTTTGAACACATGTGGTCAATTTGATTAAACTAATGTATTCAATGTGGGATTCTCATTGTATCCCAGCCATCCAATCCAAACCCCTAGATCCAAGGGTTGAGATTGAGTTTGGTTGGCATCCTATATAAGGTTGTAATTTTCATTTTGAATGATTTAATGAAGAAGAAATTAGCATTTTGCCTCCTTGAAGCTTGTGCCCCTCTCCCCTCTCTCCCTGGTGTTCTTCCACCTCCAGCCCCCTTTCTAGAGTGTAATCCCTTCCCCCTTGATCCCCTCCAACTTCTGAAGCAGCTCCGGTGATCGCCGCCGCCGCCGTCTCGCCGCCGACGCGTCTTCACCAACGAATTCGGTTTTCTGTCCACTCTGGATAGACCTCTCTTCTCCGGATTGTCTCTCTCTCTTCCCTCATCTTCTGAAGCTCCAATTTTCAGGGTTGGTTCCCCTCTTGAACCCTTACCTCCACAAAAAATTTCAGGCAAAAATTCGTCCTTTAGATATTTTTAGATTTTCGTCCAAGTTCAAATTTCAGTTCTGTCCAGGTTCTGTCTACTGTTCAACAGTTCTGAGTCTACCTTGTTCGACCCATGTTTTGAATTTTTTTTGGGCTCTAAAAATTACTGAGACTTCTGTCCACATATGTCTACCACCATGAATTTTCTTAATTTTTTATAAGGTCTCTAGGTATTTTTCAAAATTCGTACCAGTTCCTGTGAGCAATTTTTCCACAGTGTCCCAGATCCGACCCAGGTCCACTCAAAAAATCTCATAAAATCCATTTCCTATCCAAATCAAAAACCAAAAATAGTCCCGGTTTTCTATCTCAGAGATCTTCAACTTTTCTGAAGAACTCATCTCCATATTCCAAGGTCCTCCCACCGGTCAACGGTGATTTTCAGAGAAGTCAGAACCTGCCCCTGCAGTTCTGGCCTGTTTACAGCAAGGGTGTAAATTCCATAAGTCAGATATACGTATCTGATTATTTTTTCTGAAGGCCCCTACGTCGAAGTATTTGGAGTCCTCTTTCCAACGGCGCCGATCTCGTTGCATTCCGACGACGGGGTTGATCACAGCAGCCGATCTCGCCGGACAGCGTGCGAGAAGACAGCAAGTGCAGACTTGTGGCCGGTTTCCCGCGAGCGTCGTCCGAGGGCCGCCCGGCGTCCGGCGGTCGTTCCAGAAACTCGCCATCCTAGGGGAGCGCTTCCCAAGTGTACCCACACCAAAGGAGGCATCAGGTCCCACACGACCCCTCCGGTCCACACGTGGGCCCCACTAGCACGAGTACGCGCGAAGCCGAAGCCGTGCCCGGAAACCGCCCGTCAACCCGGAATTGGTCCTCCCGGGCCCCCCTTGTGTCGCCCGTTACCTCCCTGCGTGGAGTGGGCTTACTTGTATTGCTGTAATCTTAATGTATTAAGTTCCCGGGAGTACGAGTTTCGGCCGGGTGCCATCTTCGCCACGCCGAGCGCGTGGAGGTATCGTATTCGCTCCTTGCTTGGCATTCCGCTTATTTCTATATATGCTTGTTTATGCCGCTGCTAGAGAGCATGTGTAGGGTTACCTAGCTCGCTTTTAATTTATCATATCACTGCTGCGAGTGAGAGAGTGACCGTCCCGTGACCCGATCCGGGCACAATTGAGAGCCGACCACCCTAGCTCACTGCCGGTTGTTCAACCGCGCACATCCGACGCTTCCCTCGCTAAGGGACGACCGCTAGCTTATCGTGTCCGTGGTCCCGTCCCGCATCAACATCACCCCCTCACTGGAGTCACCCCTCCTCACACCGACAGGAGCTCTTCTCCCCGGCCCTGTGTTGTCAGGACCCCCCTCCCAGTCACCCCTTGCCGGACTCCCCTCCCCATGCTCTCTCTCTCACCCCCTCAATGGAGTTGCCCCCCAGAGTCACCACTCCTCACCGACGGGAGCCTATCTCTCTCTCTCTCTCTCTCTCTCTCTTTGAATCATTGAGGGCATATTGATCATTTAACCCCTAACTAATATGAATATTAACTTATTTTTCAAATATTCAGTCTCCAGTCGATGGAAGGTATTCACGATGATATATTTATACTATTTGATTTAACATAATGATATATCTGCTAATACATTTTTAAGAATGATTTTCTTATAAAATTTTATTTATCAATAATTTTCATGTAAAAATCATACAAAATTTGTTATTTATATCATACAGCTGGTGCCACCTTAACTTTCCTTTATTCTCACTTGCCATTAAAAGTGGCCACTACGTGAGGAAGGATCGCCGACAAAGAAGATGAGACGTGGACAAGAAACGTTGAACGGGCACACGTGCAGGGGCAAGTGACGGCGACGCCCCTGCGTGTGTTTGGCGTCCCGCCAATACGAGTCTGTTAGGCCTGCTTTGGTATTTGACCAGCATAAGGTCGAATATGTCACTCGGGAGAAATCCTAACCAACCCCGGGTGGTGTATTCGATGGGGGGTGCTCGAATGGCTTATCCCCGCAAAATCAATCGCAAATAAGAGCGGGTGACGTATTCTCAAGAGAAAATCAAAGTCGGTTAGGCATGTTCGACCCCTGCTACCGCGAAATCGGGGGCATACCGACAAATATGCCACTGCGGGTTGGCCTGTTCGGATATCAAAGAGGGCCTTATGCTGTCAGACATATTTATACTTCATCAAGACTGTTCGCTTTTCTGGTTCGAATTAAAAAATATTAGATACAGTTACTTGATTCAATTTGATTTCGTTTGATCTAAAAGTGAACAAAAAATCTTGGTTTAATATAAAAGCAAACTTAGTTATATGATTTGGGTGATTAATTTTTAGAAATTCAGAAATAAAAATAAATGGAATAAAAAAGAATTAAAATTTTAGGCTCACCAAATAATCTCAATGTGACCCAAATTCAACTAATTTTTTAAGCACATATTCATATTATGTTAATTAAACTGTGAGTCAACTCTAGAGTTCAACTTGGCCCGTAAATTCATTGAACATGTATTAACCCAATCATCAAACCAGATGCAATTCTTCTAGACTCATAGGTTTTTCCGATTTGGATTAACTTGCTCGGTATATGTCGAAACCTGTATTCAAGTGCTAATTACTTTAGCTGTTGTGCCGGTGCATGAACTAGACAAGAATTATAAGCTGCATGCACCTTAAGTGTGCGTTTGGAATATATATATATGTGCGTATATATATCGGAAATATTCACATGGGGTCGGCCCCATGACAATTTACCGTGGGATCGGGATCTGACACGATAAATGCATGGGGCCAGCATATAGGGAGATCATCTCCCATGTATTTAAGGGCCCAGATTCCGGCACTATGACAATTTGTCATGGGGCCGGCCCCATGTGAACATCTCCCTATATATATATATATATATGCAAAAGATTTAAATCATTATAATTTTTAATATGAGAATCTAATGCATGGTTTACTGACTCGGTCCGACTCGGGTTGACTCCGACGTGCTGTACCGTATCTGAAAAAACTCGATACGTTGCGATCACTCCCAGGATCAGTCGAGTCGGACCGAGTCATAGTGAGAGAGAGATAGGGGGAGAGAGAAAAGTAAAGGGAGAGAGTGGAGATGATACACGTCGAGTCAGGTCGAGTCAGTTACGACTCGGGCGTACCATATCGGATCAGGGAAGATTCGATCTGATACAAATCACCGAGTCAGTCAATCTTGATCCAATGTACTATGAACTCCTATTCCACTTCCCAATGTGCAAAGTAAGATCAACTACTCACATGTTATTTGCAAACATAATATTTTTTTATGTTTCAACTTGCAAAATGACCGATTTCAAGAAATAGACACGAGGGCATTAGTGTGCACGTGGATTACTCTCTCTCTCTCTCTCTCTCTCTCTCTCTCTCTCTCTCTCTCTCTCTCTCTCTCTCTCTCTCTCTCTCTCTCTCTCTCTCTCTCTCTCTCTCGTACTATTTAGATAAGATTTGATGCGATGGAAGTAATGTTATCAGAATCAGATCAGATCGATCGGTCCAACCGCCAACCGGTCTAGGCATCGGTTCGATTAAGATCGGTCCGATCTAACGTTAAAAAATCGGCCGAATCGGACGAACTGCTGTTCGACCGATGAACCGGTCCGACCTGATTCATCCTTTAAATCAAAAAATATATAAAATATATAGATATTCAAAATAGTATTTACGTGTGAATAAAATTATCTTACTATTATTGTTTTGTTGTTATTTATCATTTCATTTTAGATATATTTGAAGTTTAAAAGTTTAAAAGAACATAAATGTCAATTGTGAAGAGTGAAGACCAATAGCGTATGACAAAATTTTAAGGTCAATTTATTTAACCATATTATTGTTATTTTTTTACTGTATAGTTACATAATCATGAATAATAATTATGTATGTATATTTTTTTATTTTGATCATTATATCTTATTTCTTATTGTCTTGTGCTATAGAATCATTGTTTCATGCATAATATAATTTATAATATATATTTAAAATTATTAAAATTTTATGATACCATAATTTTATTATGATGACGCCATGGTTCAAATCTATTCGATTGAAGGGTCTAACTGATTCGAACCGAACTAATTCATTGACTGATTCAAGTACCGATTCAATTCTAACAACATTGGATAGAAGTCATGTCATGAATAGATGATGACTAAACAACTCGTCAAACAGTGAATACCACCGGGGCTATTTTAGAGTTGAAAGGAGCAAGAATATTGAGTATCTCCTACCAAGTTGTTTAAATTATTTTTTACAATTAAAGAGAAGGTGATTTATGCCGAAAATTCATAGAATTTTACATCATATTTGGAGAGGCATGAAAGTGTTCTCTTGGTCCCGTACAACATCTTTAAAATTTATTTATTTATTAGGAAAGAATAGTCGACCTCTCGAGAAAACCTACAATCACCAGAAGACGGTGTCAGAATGAGCCCTGAGAGTCATCTGAAGGGACAACTCTCTGATACTTAAGTCAGAGACATGTAGGAACAAAGATATAGAGAGTTGTGGGAAGGAGAGAGTCAGAGAAAGTGAATTGGAGGAGCCCGAGTTGGGGAGAGAGTGCTCGAAGAGTGGCTAGAAGATTTCGAGAGTGCTCGGAGAGGCAGGAGAGAAGAACCTCTTTGGCTCTACTTCCCGGATGGAGATCCCTTCCGCCGGTACGTGGAGAAGCCTCTCTCTCCCTCTTGGTGTAAAACTCTGCTAGCACCAGGATGCCTCTCCTTCTCTCTGTGCCTCTATATGCGTGTATGTCTGTAGATGTATCACCCCAGCTCCGTCATCTGGGTCCAATTGTGGATCTATTTATATAGACTGTCGTGGTATTGGCCTTTCTCCGGCTAGGAAATGATGTAGATCGTAGAGTAACGTCTCCTTGATCGTGAGGGTTATCCATTGTATATTTGTCCGCTCCCAGAAGGGAGGCTTCGTGAAGGGGATCTCAATGGCATGAGCATGACTAAGTCCACGCTGGGGGAAGCCCCGTGATAGCGCTGACAATGTTCCTCTATTGGCGAGTTTTGCGGCGTCTGAAATCTATGCGCGCAGCAATTCTGCTGGGTTGGCGGAGCTTCCTTGGACCTCAGCTGGGCCGTATTGAACGGGTCAGAGGTCAGTGGGGTGATCTTTCATGGGCTCGGTTGAGCCGTAATTGACCAGGCGATATTAGACCGCATTAGGCTTGATGACTATTCTCCTCCTAAATGTTGTTTTTGCAAAAGAAGAGAGAAGGGATAATTTTTATATACACACTATCTTTACATGTAAAATATCAAAAATGTCATCCTTACATATCAAATTATAATGTACCATCTTTATAATGTAAACTATGTACATTTGTCATAATTACTATCCTCTGTCCTTTAAGACATACTTATCCTTTGGTCAAAATATGTAATGTTGTTGTAGTTGTAGTTGTCGTCGTCGTCGGAAACGCCATCGTCGTTGTTGTGGAAGAGATAAGAGGTTGTTATCGCTATTCCGTGTTTGGGAGAGGCTAGATCGGGGAGAGGAGGGGACTATATTTTAGTTATTCATTCCTTCCCCACTAATTAGTAGGTAGATTCTAACCAACATTCCTGACATATTCAAATAGCAAAATTAATCTAAATGATAATTTTTAAACAAAGATTTAATAGAGAATCTAAACAAGAAAAATTAATAGCTGGATTTGTACCTGAACAAACCATAGAAACTGATTGGAAAAAATGAACTCGGAATAATTCTAAGGTAACTATCGATAAACCCTAGCAGGGCAAGGCATCGCCGCCACCCCTTTGGCCCTGGCCATAGAGGGTGGGTGCATGGGGCTTTTGCCCTGCCCTTCCCCTTCCTCGGCCTCTGCCTTCCTTTGGTTCTCCTTCCCTTGCCTCTCACATTCAACTCTCAACTGGGGTATGTAGATCTTGATGAGGATCGGCGCGTGCAACCATTGCAAGTGACGTCTGCCTTCGCTAGCCTTGGAGGAGGTGGCCTACCCGACCCATAATGGGAGCGCAACTCTCTAAGCCCACTGCGTTGAGTGGCCTAGTGCACCACCTGCCCCAGCGCGGGACTAGCGTAGACTCCGTACTCGCATCTGCCTTCTCCGTATAGGCGATGCAATAGCCATTGAGGATGACTCACCAGTGGATGACTCCTCCATGTCTAGCTTCGCGCTTAAAGATGTTAAGGTATGTGATTAGCAGGGTGATGCTTGTACTCTTCATATAGGATGTGTCTCTTCCAAACAGACATCCACCACCCTTATAGCCCCAAGCACAACTAAAGGCTTCAAGGGTAACGTATTTGTCGGTCATAGCACCTCACGCACGGAGGGTAGGTGGGAGCTCCCACCTACCCCCCGAAAACTTCACTGTCCTCGGGCGGTGGCTATCTTCGCCGGATCTCGATCCAGCGGCCTCTCCACCAGTAATTCGCACCGGTGGCTCGTCGGGCGGGGGAGTTCCCGTCGGGTTCTCCCCCTCCCCCCTGCCCAGGTGAGTCCCCGCTCTTCCCCCATGAGATTCCCCCCCGTCTTCGCTTCCCTCCTCGCCGGCCCTCCGCAACCCCTCGCCTCTCCGGTCATCTCCCCCTCCCTTCCGACACTAGCATCCTCCCCCCCCCGCTTAGCTCCTGCCTCTCCTCGCCCCGGATCCCCCCCCCACCGCTCCCTTCCTTCCCCGTTCCCCCTCCCCCCACCGTCCCCCCTCCTCTCCTGTCTCTCTGAGTCTCCGCTCTTCCCCCACGAGATTCCCCCCCGTCTACGCTTCCCTTCCTGCCGGCCCTCCGCAACCCCTCCCTTCTCCGGCCGTCTCCCCCTCCCTTACGATTCCAGTATCCTCCCCCCCCGCTTAGCTCCTGCCTCTCCTCGCCCCGGATCTCCCCCACCTCTCCTTTCCTTCCCCGTTCCCCTCCCCCCACCGTCTCCCCCCTCTCCTGCCCACCCACACACCCTCCTCCGTCCTCCGCCATCCACCCGTCCCCCCCTCTTGATCCCCCACTGTTTCCCCCGCGCCATCCTCAACCCTCCGTTTCGCTCCACCCCCTCGCCCCCCCTCCTCCCCCGCCTCTCTCTCCCCTCGTCCCATTCATCCTTCTCCCGTGTCCCCCATCTCCCGTGTCCACCTCGCCACCGTTACCCCCTTCGGCCCTTCCCCTACCTCTGTCTCCCACCCCCTCCTCCACAGCTGTAACGACCCGAGAATCCGATTACCGGGAAGGTCCGATAACCCGAGACTCGCACCGCCACCCACGAGTCCGAAGACTCGGAAGGGTTAGAAGGATGGTGTGGAAACTACACAAGTATCACAAATAATTACAGAATTAAACAGTTATATATGTAAGCAGGAAATGGATTAACGTTTTACATGGTCCACAATATAACAATAAAATAACAACAGTAGTCCACAACTAGTACAGAGACAAGAAAAGAAAGTACAGCTACACGGGACATACCCCGGCTCTGACCTCTGGCACTAACGCTGGGCACCTGAACCGCGCTGAGCCTCAGACGAACTCCCCTGAAGCCTCGTCTCGCCTGAAACACGGTGAAAACACGCAGGGAATGAGTCTCGGAACAAGACTCAGTATGGATCACTCGAACCCTACCTCGCAAACGGAGAAACCGCTACGCTAGCAGTAAGCGAGTACCTCAAAAAAGGAAACCCTGCCATCTACAAAGCACCGGTCACACGGCACGAAAACTGACACACGTGCCACGGCGAAACAATCGGAACACAACGGCCAGTACGGCAGAAATCCGAAGGTCGAAGTCGTAACGAATGACAGTCTGACACTCCCGACTCGACAGGAGTACCTCCCACTAGAAGCACAGCCGGTAACATCCCCTGACGACTTACACCGTACCGCAGGTGAACTGTCTGACGTGATAGCGTCTACCAGAGGCACGGACACCGAACAAGTATCACAAACAAGTGACTAGCTGGGGTCACACTCGTCAGCGTGTGTCCAACTGCCCCCAACCATGTGTGCACACACAGACCGCGCGTCCCTGGTCTGGCCCTCTGACTAGTTTTCCCCTTAGTCGGACTCTGGCTACAGACGTGGGGCCCGACGGAAACCAGTCCAAAAACCGTCTCTAAGGGTCGGCCCGTACACCACTCCCTGGTGAGACTAGCACCGCGTACTGGTGGGCTACGACTAGTGGAGGGTCACTGAAGGAGTAGACTCTCAAGTCAACAGAAAATCACGTCCGCATCCGACAACGTACGGGGACCACCCCACGTACCGGTACTGTCGCACGACAACCATGGTCGGAATGGAAACGGGGTTGCAAACCACCCGGGGCAACCCAGTGCCTGACGGTCTACCCTAGACGCGTCACATGGCTTTGATGGTCTAGGCGGGACCGTCACAGACGCCTGACGGTCTAGGCGAGACCGTCATGCTCCCAGTGTAAAACGGGGAGTAACGCGGAGTGTAACGCACCTGCCCTGGTGCGTTACAGACTATGACGCGCCTATGCAGGTGCGTCACAGCGGAAAACAAGGGCAAGCCGTGACGCGTGCCACTCGGTGCATCACAGCATGTGACGGTCCATTCCTGGAGCGTCACACGCATGTAACGGTCCAGCCCTGGAGCGTCACATGGCCTGGGGGTAAAACAACTTCTGACGCACCCACGCTGGGCCGTCACAAGGCTGTGACGCGCCAGTACTGGTGCGTCACACGCCTTGACCCCCACGGTCAAACCAACGGTCGGATGCCAACGGTCGGGACGCTATGATGGCCCAACCCAGGCGCGTCACACGCCTGTGGCGGTCTATCGCGGGACCGTCACGCTCCCAGACCCCAGCTGGCTAAACAAGGGCTGTGACGCACCCACCCAGGCGCGTCACACGGTGTGACGGTCACTGGAAGGACCGTCACACCCGCCCGACGACGGAACGGCGGGAAAAGCCCAAAAAAACCAACCACGCCCCCATGCCTCCACCGGAGAGGGGAAAATCAAAGGGGAAGACCCCTGGGGACCCCTAGCATGATACTAGGCCCGTAAAACGTGAAATCGCGGGCTAAATCCATAGATCGGGCAAACTCTCCCCAAATCATGGAAAACCCCAAACCCGCTCAATCAAGCCCCTCTCGGCCTCCCCTCGGCCTATAAACCACGGAAATGAACGGCAGGGAGATAGGGAACGTCACCCTACCTCAATGGAGCGAATGCTCCGCCGAATTGATGCCGAGATCACGAAGAACACTTTGAAAACCCTCGTCCCTTCACGGTTCCCCACAAGCTTTACGCCGCCACGATCACCTCACCGTCGCCCACGTCGTCACGCCGTCGCCCCGCGCCATCTGCAGCCGGAGGGGGACGTCGCCGCGGCTGAACGAGAGAGAGAGAGAGAGGGAGGGGCGGTGGTCACGGTGGGGAGAAGAGAAGGAAGAAGAAGAAGAAGAGGGTGAGGGGAGAGAGATAAAAGTGAGATATTTATAGAAAATTCAAAAATTTCAGAAAATATTAAAAAATAGAAAATTACATTTCCGGGATCCTCGGAACGCACCGATCGTAACGGTACCACTCGTGCCCAGGTGAACGACCCGGTTCACCCGCAGCGAGGTTTCGAAGGAATTACCGAAACACACACCGGTAATCGGAAAACACGCGCAGAAAAGTCGTGGAACGTTTCCGGGCCTCCGAAACAACTCCGGATCGCGTCGATCCGAACACGAAAGATGCCCGAAATCAAATTTCGGACACAACGGAGCCGGACACTCCGAGAAACCAGATCCGAGACCCATGAAGAAGGATCCGAAAGATCCGAGATATTACAACAGCCATCCTCTTCCACTTTCCCCACCTACTACCGTCCCCCCTAAACCCTTTTGAAGCTTACCGTCCCCCCCCCCTCCGTCTTACCCCCTGATCGGTTCCCTCTCCCGGCGGCCGGGTGTTCCCGCGGATACTCGCCGTGGTATGGGCCAGTTCCCAGTGATGCAGGTACTGGGTCTCCACCCTCGACCCCCAAGGAGCTCGGAGACTCTGCGATTATCCTCCCTGCATCCTACCGGATGCTGGTTACCCGAGCATCCTCTTATCACTGCTATTCACATGAGCGATTTGGCAGCCAAGTGCTCCTCGAGAGAGGAACTGGTCTCCTCCAGCACTGACTGGCAACTACCCGGAGTCTCCAAGAACCCTCACCCACGGGGGGCGCTTAGGGATCTCTACAGTTCCTGTTTCTTCTACCTGTGTGTACGATGCACTGTCGACGATATGGGTCAGGCATGGCTTTTTTGTACGGTTTAAGGTCAATGTCTTTCTTGTACTATGTCTATCGTTTGGTTTGAATGAAATATGGTATGCTCTGTTACAAAAAAAAAAAAAAAAACTAAAGGCTTCAAGTATGCTGCTATTCGTGAGCAACCACCTCCTCAGCATGAGCCGTCTTCACCTTCTACAGTTCTTCCTAGCCTTTTTAACGTATATAATACCGATGTCTAGGTTCCGAACAAAAAATTATGTGATACCACTACTGTTGCACGTATTATAACTTCTCTAAATAATCCTTTATCCTCTGCGGATTGTAGTTTGCTACATGTCTTTGTAAATCTGTTGCCTGAGAGTTCTACACAGGTTCCTACGCCTGCAATTGGTGATATTCCGATGGGCCACAACAATCTTGGGGATGAATGTCATAAGATCCTAGAATCTTCAACAACATTTTGGGTCCTAGGAAGTACACTTCTCGCCCAAGTCATAAAGTTACAGTCAAAGTTCGTTTGCCTATCCCTCAAGATCGATCCCCAGAGTCTACAAGTCCTTCTAGCACTGCTACGGCTGGTAATCCGAAAGTAGATTCGACTTCTATTGATTTTCTACGAAAGTCTTTGGATCAAATGTTAAGGGTTTTAACTGATACATATCCCCCCAATGGTGCTCTCAATGTTGATGTTATCCCTATTTGTCTCTCAAGCGATTCATAATCAAACTTCTTTATATATTATTGTAGCACATATATAAGACTTGAGTTGGTACCTATCGAGTTGAGGAGGATGATAAAGATGATGAAGACGAGGATTGTTCACGACGTCCGGGTCTTAGACGACTATCTCTGCTTTGCCGTAGTATTTCTTAGGAAGATCTCTCCATATCATATATTGTTCTCCACGGCTTAGGCAATAATACATGTAAGGATGATACGGACTACGTTATCCCAAAAGAGAGCGTATAACATTTTCCCCACAATGGAACTTCCTAATTTGAAACAATTGGTAATATATGCAAATTTGTCATGACTCCACGCGGTAACGATCTCTTACTCAAAAGTTACCAAGTATGCTCTGATTAAAAACATCTTTCCTTATGGAAAAATGTGTACATACTCACATTATTCGAGCACGGATCGGGTTCACTAAAAAGGTCAGTGAAAAGAAAGCTAATACAAACATCAGATCAACATCCCCACAAGCGGAGGCCACATGGTGCAAATATAGAATGATTAATCACGACACTTCCACCCTCCCCTCCGTCTGAGGGGCCAGGGACCGGCAACCACCCCCCCCCCCCTGCCCCTCTGTGCGACCACCTGTCCTCGTGGAGCAACCCGGGCCCTGGATATGTGTAAAACACCTTAAAACAGCGCCGGGCCGGCCGGCCGGCCGGCCGCCCAGGACCGTCCAGCCGCGGGCAAGTGCGGTGGGTCCCACCAGCCTCTCCACCTTCCCAATCTGCCCCCACTCCAGCATCAATTCCCGAGCACCCCCGCACCAAATAAAATATTAATTAATCCCCACTTCGCTCTCCCAGGTTCGCCCCCACTCTGTTTTTTTTTTTTTAATCTCTATCACTTCTTCCTCTCCAGTCCCGACGGTCTAACCTTAAACTCTCCCTCCTCCACACCCCCCAACCTGCCGTCCTCGTCCTCTCCTCCCCCACCCCAATTTGACCGCCACCGCCTTCCTCCTCCGCCGCCTCCTCTGAGTGTCCTCTTCCTTTGGCGGCAGCGGGAGGAGGAAGAGGGTGGGTGGGGTGGGCACCTGGAGCAGGAAATAAACTAGGCGATATGAAGGTGCTGTGCGACGTGTGCAAGGGGGAGGAGGCGGCGGTGTACTGCTGCGCCGACGAGGCCGCCCTCTGCGGCGCCTGCGACGCGCGCGTCCACCGCGCCAACAAGCTCGCCGGCAAGCACCGCCGCTTCTCCCTCCTCCACCCGACCTCCCCACAGCAGTTTCCTCTCTGCGACATCTGCCAGGTTGGTTATTCGTCAATCTGATCTCCCTTCTCCTTCTTCCTTTTCTGGTTCTTGTACCGGGGGGGGGGGGTGTTTGCAGAGACCTGTTGTTTGCTGCAATCTTTGTTGAGGGGGTTTGGAATTTTGTGTGGGTGGGTGTGCACAGGAGAAGCGGGCCTTGCTGTTCTGCCAGGAGGACAGGGCCATCCTCTGCAGGGACTGCGACTCCCCGATCCACACCGCCAACGACCTCACCAAGAAGCACAGCCGCTTCCTCCTAACCGGCATCAAGATCTGCCCCTCCGCCACCCCCGATTGCCCCGGCTCCGTGGCGGCCTCCTCCTCCAGCTCTGAGGTGACGGAGGAGCCCCCGGGAGATGTCACCACAGTGAATCACCGCAGCCACCTGGGAGTCGACGCTGCCGCTGCTGCTGCCAAGCAGCAGAAGAAACCCGCGGTGGCCCCTGTAGCAGCGGAAGTGAGCGATAACAGCCGCGGGGCCACTGCAGCAACCGCTGCGGGTTTTGGCAACGGCAGCAAGGTCATGGCGCAGGACAAGGCCCCCTTCAACGGCATCAGCGGCGCCGCTTCCTCCGCGGCCGCCAACGCAGGCGGAAGCAGCATCTCGGAGTACCTGATCAAGGAGCTCCCCGGGTGGCACGTTGAGGACCTCCTCCTCGACGCCTTCCCGGCGGTTCACCCCGCCGCCTTCACCTTCTCCAAGGTACTCTCCCTCTGCCAGACCCTCCCAGCCATTTCCTCGTCAATTGTCTTCGTTTCGTTGCTTACTCACCTGGACCGCGCGCCTTCTGCAGATGACGGGTGAGGATTTGATGCCGTTCCTGGAGGCAGATCTGGACGCCGCCACCTTCCCGGCTTACGACGGCGGAGACAACCTCTCGACGTGGTGGGTGCCGCAGGTCCCCCAGGCCGCCCCCACCCTCCCCCCTCTCCCGGAGTCCCACGACTTCGGCCAGGAGCGCCAGCACGCCATGGGCACGGGGATGAGCGGCGACTTGAACAAGCTGGCCTCGAGACAGCTCCAGCAGCAGTTCCAGCAACAGCAGTACCACCACCACCGCTGGCCGTCGGACGACTGCTTCACGGTCCCGGAGATCCCCACCATCCAACCCCGGCGCCAGCAAAACCCGCCTTCCTCCTACAAGAGGCCCCGCCCGACTTCCTGGTGCATCTCTTGACAAGCTCCGAATCTGCACCCAACCCAACAACGTATAGATACGCAGATATCTACATATACATATGCCTCCCTTGTCGTCCCCCCACTATGCCTCCCTTGTCGTCCCACCCTTGCTGAAGCGACCTCTCCTTCCCCCAGTGTGACATGTTCCTCTGTGTTTCTTTAGACTCTCATCTTCCTTTGAGCTTGTGTACGTTGTTGTCGTCACCCTACCGTTTTCGGACGTCTTTGTAAATATGAAGGTGGAGAAACGAGGTTCTTCTTCTTCTTGTTGTTGTTGTTGTTCTTCTTCTTCTTCTTTCTTCAGCAAGGGTGGGAGATGAGACGAACCCAGACGGCGGCTTGAGGTCTGTGTGTGGGTACACAGTGGCCATCACGGGGCAGCTCCCGGGATCATACCGGGAACAGCGCACCGGGTCAGAACAGAAGGGTGCGGGGTAGTGATGGCGACGTGGGGGAGGAAGAGGGGGAGATACTCCTGGGAGTGCAGTGCAACCGGAGAGAAAGCGGGCAACTTTGGGAGTGTGGGGGACGGGGGGGGCGTTGGGGACACCGTTCCTGCATGGATTGCGGTGTCGGTATCGCATCACGTATCGGACAGATGGATACGTTTGTAGTTGTGGCAGTGCAATTGGGACCAACCGCAAAGAATCCGCACCCAGCTAAAGAGGCCGCAGGCCCGCAGTAGCCTCCTCTTTCTAAAATGTTAATACAAGTGATCTAGGTTTACTCGGCAATCGAAAAGCCCTAAATATATCGGTGCAAGTCGGCAAGTCGTGTTATTTCGATAGAAAAATATTTAGTGAACTTCCTAGTATTATTATAAATTCCGGGCGTGTATTAGCTTTAATTTTTTATTTTTTAAAAAAAATTATGACGTGAGATTTAAAAATGTAAGTCACAATTTCGTCGGAAGTCTAAAGAAATTCATATAAAAAGTAACATTTGATTTATATTTAATTATTTTTTAAATTTTAATTTTTTAAGACGTGATTAAATCATAATTTACATCACAAATTAATTAAGATGATTTAGATCTCATATTATAAAAATTTAAAAAATAAAAATTCTTAAATCTAACGCATATTTGAAGTGTGTAATAATCTGAGTGTGCACTAATCGTTACTCATTTTGAGATCGTCCTTTGACCTATTATCTTAATAGGCTACGTACGGCCCTAAAGATAAAAAGGGGAATAGTCAATGCACCTTTACTTCGATCTTTTATTGTAAGGTGGACGTCGATGGTAGTATTTAATTGAACATCTTCTTCAAGGAAAAGTTTAAGTTTCGTTTCTTTAAAAACTTTCTTACTAATTGTAAGTTTCGTGTCTCTTCATATGGACAATATTTTTCTCTCAATCACTAGAAACTTTGTTTTGTAGGTGGAGAGTAGGGCTGCAAATGGATTGCCGTCTAGCACGGGATAGTTTATAGGAAATGAAATTGAAACCCGGAATGAAAATAATATATAATTAGATTTTAAAATTTTATATAACTTGTGGCCTTTCTACTTTTATAATTTTAATTTACTAAAGAATATTTGTTGTAATTTAGATCGAGGTGGACCGATAGAAGCAAAATGTGGAAATAGAAATGTCTGTTATCATTTTCGTTTACGTCTTCGACAATTGTTATAGGAAATATAAGCAAAATGTGTCATTTTTTGTTTCCACATCTGAATTGTTTCAGCCCTACGTGGAATATACTAAGTAGTACTTTTGTGTTTAAACACCTTAAAACATCCGTGATATACGCGATTATCGACCTACAAGTATTCTAGTCTCCCCCCCTCCCCGGTGTATTTTGATTCACCAAGATCAGCGAGAAGAACTTGGTTTTTATTTGTAAAGCAATAAGCAAGATGAACTTAGTTCTTATTTGTAAAGCAATAATTATCAAAAAGCTCCCGACAAAATCAAAGTACATTGTGGGTCGACTTTAGACTTTGTAAATTTGAGTTTGATTTTGTTGCATTTTATTGGCAATACTCCGGTGATGCCATCAAAGGAAGTAAAATGCTTTAAATTGATCATGTGCAAAGAAATTAAAAGCATCGACAGGAACAAGCAATATAAAATCTTTCCTTGGGTAAACTTGGAAGCAAATAACGTAATCAAGGTGTCCACGTAGCACGAAGGCATTGGCAACGATGTCAAGATTGTCGTTGGCATATGATTTATATGATCAAAACCTAGCTATTTGCATGTTCAATGGAAATAAATCACCAAGATCACATACATATGTATCTATTTTAAAAATATATATATATATAAGAGTATTTTTGAATAATAAAAAGCAATATTTATCAGTAGGGACATGGTCTACCTCATACCTACCTAACCTACTTGCTAGTTGCTACTAGGCCTTTATTGCTGTAGATTCGGCCGTACACATTGGTGGTTGGACTTTAATATGCCAATTGGCCCACTTTTGTTCGCCGTAGGATTGAGCTGTCAAACCCCTAGTTGAGATTTTTTTTTACTTTTTTAGTTAATGCTAATATAGCTTTTTTTCTTCTAACCAGCCCTAGAAGTAAAAAAAAAAAAAACATCCTGTCCAAGTGGTTCCAAGTGGAAGCTGCCTGTTAGAATGAGATCAAGGTTACATTTGAAAATAATGTTGCATGTGTGGAGATTTTTTTTAATTTCTAAAGATAGATCGAGAGCAAATTATTTTGAGACAAATTTTAGAGATTTTGAAATCTTATTCACTTTCTCTCTCTCTTTCTGAGTCTCAAATTTTATATAAATAGAAAGGATTTTGAGGAGGTGGAAATTTTAATGATTTAAACTTCCAAAATTTATTTTCAACATCTTTTCTAGATGTCTCCTAAGATTTCGAGACGATCACCATCTTGATCGTCAAGAGAGTTTGTGAGACCAATTCAAACTGATATTGGGTAACACACCATTTTTAGTGATCAAGATGGTGATCAATCTTAATCATCGGCTGTGATCACTCACCCCACAATATCATTGGTCTGCAAAACACAATATATTCGTGTTTACTTGGCACTGCTCAATAAAGGGTATTTATTTTGCCTTCTTAGCATATGTATCGGATTTCATCATTTTGTTACCTGTGTCATTGGATCATCACTTGTTCCATTCTGCCTTCACATAACGGTGATCCCAAGTATGAAGGCTCGCCAAGGTGGGGGACTGACCAGCCGTAAGGTGGAGTTCATTGAACAATCTTACAATTTGCAGCCGTCCACTGCGCTCGAGAGACTTGACCAGTTTTATCATCTTTAGGATCCTTTTGGTTGAGATTGTTCAAGTGAATTTTTTTAAAAAGTTCTTATTTTGAACAAATGTCAGATCGTCAGAGATTTTAGACCTCGAAATCTATTCCGACGCTCCACGAGAGGAGTTATTGTAGATTATTTAACACCTCTCATTTTGTGTCTTTCTCTCTCTATTTAAAAAAATTCATCCAACACAAAAGTCGAGACAACTTTGAGCCATTTGATTGGGATGAAATTATGCAGGGGATTCCAATTATTGGAATCCCCAAATGATCCGAAACAAACGGGCCCTTAGACTTGAACTAAGAAAGTAAATAAATGACGACAAGGGGTGAGTCAAATGATTGAGGCCTTTGCATCTCGAAAAAATTTTACGAGATCATGTACTCAATCTCAGAGCGATGTGTGCGTGATTTAAGATTTACTGATTGAACAATGATTAAAAAAGAGTTAGGAGTTAACGTCTATTGATATCGAATGTAGGTCATCCGGCTCCGCATCATCCTATCACACTGTTAGATTTATCTCAGTCACAAAAAAATCTTAAGAAAATAAATCATTAATACTTTTTTAAACATAAAAACTAGCATATCATTAGGTGTATATTACGATGCTCTCTTGTTAAAGGATGAAGACTCTGTGTTACCGTATCGAATTGAAGGTTAGGGGCAAATACTTACCTTAGTTGGCACTTGCTATTTTATTCTCATATAATGTAAAATTATTAAATGTTTTCCATCTAGTACTCCATATCGTTGAATGACCGTAAGATTGTGATTACTTAACTAAGCCTCGTAGCTTATGAGTACATGATATGATCATGCATGTATGCCCTAATAATATCGATCTAATCACGTTTCATTTTTTTTTTGTAGAAAATTAGTGTCCGGCCTTTAAAATGAAAGGAAGTCAAACATAACTTGTCATGGACATAAGCTCGTAATTTGATCAATATCTGCTTATTTTATATATAGAGTCGTCTCTTTTGTTCTAAACTTTGATCTTCTCAAATAAAATCCATACATACATATACTTTTGCGTCTAATTTTTTACCATATTACTCAAAATTTAAGTACTGATTAATATATTATTAATGTGTTGTGCATAAATTTTAAATAGGCTTCGACTATATTAAGACAAGTTTGCTGTCCTTTGCACATGGAAACACCTATCACCTATGGACTTGTGTGGTTATCAGGCCAGTTGTTTCCTATTCTGTAATTTCTTCTTGTGTTCAGCTTCCAACTAGTTAGAAGATCTAAAATAGAGAGCTTTCAAGAATGGTCCAAGAGTGGAGTTTTTGGAAGTGCTCCTGGTGGGTGTCTTCCTCATAAAACTGCGAACAATCGTCCAGTCGGTAGTGTTAGATTTGCGGTGGGCCAGTTTTGATCGGGAGTTATCCTATGCATGGTTAACATACTTAGCTATAAGTTAACTCTTGGGTTTTTTTAACTCGATCAGAGAGGTGAGATAAGTTAACCCGACTGGAGTTATAAACTAAAATCGGGTTAAACAGAGGATAACTTAACTCGAGTATATTAACACGAAAAAAGTCAACCCCGTGTCAAATTATGTCTTAAAGTGGGTTTGAGAACCCCACCGAGCAGCTGCCTATTTAATAACACTAAATTCTTGTTCCTAAGTGATGGGATTCATGTTATACTAGTAAACTACCTGGATGTGGCCTAGGCTAGCTGCAACTGTTTTAACTTCAAACTTTGCTCAGATGTGACTGCCATTTTGAACATTATTAATTGCAGTCTATTGCAACCTAGATAGAAGTATTTGGCAGGGAAGGAGGACAGCTTTCCAGAAAGTTTGATTCTTGTCTGACCACAGCCGAGTGGTATCCAGTGAGGGCTATGCTAAGCAAATCATATTTTTCAATAAAAAACCCTCTATCCGAAAAATACATGATAATTCAGGACAACTATAGCTCTCGGACTCTGTTTGTTTACGTAACAGGTCAAGAGAGATGTCATAAATGGGGTTAAGATATAACAAAAAACAAATAATATTATTTCGATTCTATTCGAGTTAATTTATTTTATTATTTTATTAGAATATATTTAACTCTGATATTAACCCTTAACTCGAATACAAATAGGATCCACGCAAACGAAGAATAGGGCGGTGGTATATGGATAACCAACACCTTATTCCAGCCCTAAGGGCAACTTTGACATCCGGTTAAGATAATTCACTCGATGTGAGAGAGCGACGTGAGTCTCACCGCTCTCTCACAGACAAAGGCATTAATCGGGGGTGATTAACGTGTTCGACTCTCTGAGATCGAGCATGTTAACTGTGCTCGGTTAACAAAGGGATCCTAAGTTATTTAGGTTCAGATTGGAATAAAGCTAAGCTTGAAATTTGTATTTATCACTAATAGTTACATATATGTGTGAACAGTTTTGTAGGATTTGTACATAAAATTTAGTAAATATATGTTGAACTATCGAGATGGTTTTTGTTATAATATTTGATTCTTGAAGGATGTTTTGCAAAATACTTTCACACTTTCGGTTGATTACACCGTGTAGCTCGCAAGTCGCATCGGACGTGCTTAGAAGCTTACCCTCTAGGTAGTGCAACTTCCCATGGCCCGTCTTAAATGAAAATGTCACGCATTGACCCTTTATATACCATTGGATGTTATACAAATATAAAAATGTTATTCTAAAAATTAGTTATGTTATTCTTTGGAAGTACTGTCACAGAAATATTAGCATAAAACCCACAATTATAATGATCAGTTTTTAGACTCAAATGAACCTTGAACTGATTTTGTCGATGAAAAACAACCTCATTATAGTTCATGAAAACACATAACCGATATTTATTTAATTTTTTCAAATTTTAAATAAGCAGTAATTTGAGGGGGCAGTTATTTAACTTTAAGAAGCTTAGGAGGTCTAAATATAATCTTCTGAGAGTCAGAGGATTCATTGATTGCATTTAGGGGGAAAAATTAGATGTTCAAGTCAGTCAAAAGCAAAACAAAAGAGAGAAAAAAAGTGAAAAGTTATTGGAAGAGACGAAGAAGAAGATCCTCGGGGATCGCGAGTAACGGGGGTAAAGGACTTTGTTTTATGATAAGGAGGTCCCGAGTTCCACTCTCGAGATATGATTAATTATCTGGTTCATATTTAATCTTCTAGAGATATTAATTTGAGATTTACTAGTCTTGCAAAATTCTGTCATAAAATTAAAAAAAAACAGGAAGAAGATACTCTACATGCATCAAAACTCGCACTTTTACGGGGACAAATATTGCGACTTGTGAAGTACTTTTGTAAGTGTCAATATGAAATTACTTTTTTATCCGAGATGATGGGCACATGGTCATACATAAATGCCTATATATTATCATCTCATGTGAAAAAGAGCCTTCTAGATGCATGCCACTAGATCAAAATATGTCGCCATCTAACGGTTAAAAAAATTTACATGTTTTTGAGAGGTTCTTCTAGACAAATGCAAGCTGTCCATTGAAACAAAGGTACCTACTCAAGACTAGGGTATATAAGGAATACGCATAAATATGGCTACATATTAATTAAATTTATTTCTCACGGCATATTCCCGTATACATATAGCCATCTTGGGGTCCGTTTGTTTCGAATCATTAGGGATTTCGAATCATTGGAATCTCGTGCATAATTTCATCGATCTCAACTAAATGACTTAAAATTATCTCGATTTTTGTGTTAGATAGATTTTTTAAAATAAAGAGAGAGAGACACAAAAGAAGAGGTGTTAAATAATCTATAAAAACTCCTCTCATGAAGTTTCGAAGTGGATTTCGAGATTTAAAATCTCTGACACTCTGACATTTATTCAAAGTAGAGATTTTTTAAAAATATCCACTTGAACAATCCCAATCAAAGGAGCCCTTAGACTATCCTGCATCGCAGAGATATTTGTTCAAGACTAAAATATACAAGGAATACCCATACACCTGACTCCTCTCCCAGGGGCAGATCCGAATGCAGGGCCTTGACTTCTGTTGCCTGAAGGGAAATTTAGAGCCACAAATCTTAACCCTCTCTAATATAAGATGCCACCAGTAAGCAAAGACAAGACCCACAAGCATACATAAGAACATTTCGGGTAAAGCAAGAGCATCCAACACGTTACATGTCTACATCTGCAACCGACAGGAGCATTGTGCGCATTGTTTATTCCTTCATCGCAAGTGACATAACACTTTGTTGGTGCACTTATGTAAAAGGTGTGTCCTCTTGTGCGCAGATAAGGGCAGAGTTCCTCCTATTTCAGGTCATAGGACCTTGACTGCACAAGGGTAGCTAATTAGTGCCCTTTCAAATATATATTAGCTGGTCCCATTTAAGTCACATTCAATTATGATTAATTAGGTCTTAGGATCGATCTGTTTGATAGTGACTAGGTTAACGAAGTTTTATAGGGTGTTTGCGAAAACCGTTTGCATTTTCATCAGACCCTCTTAACAATTTTTATGGATTATAGTGTGTCATGAGTAAAGATTGAGTTGAGCGGGGTTTCGTTGGGATGAAGAAAATGTGGACCAGCCCATGTTAATTTTACTGGAGACTCCGCCATACACAACTTAGATTTAACCCAATGAGATATAGTTTCAATAAGTTACCTTATAGTTTATTAATTTCTTAATCAAAAAATATTTTTTTAAAAACAAAAATTTATTAAGAGATAAAAATGAAGACGAAGGACTTTAAGTCTCGTACAGTGACAGATGGGCATTGCCCTGATGGAAAAGAAGACTTTTATGACAATGAGTAGGCAGCCCAAAGAAAGAAAAGGGAATCTAAGTTAATTAGGGAGACTATACGGCAACACAAATATGTTTCTTAAGTTGTGGAGAAGAAAATCTCTAAAGGTTACAACGATGAACGATTCTCAGAAAAGATACATGGAAAGAGAGATCAAGGGTGAAGTCCCGAACGATCAGAGTAGCAATCCTTTTCACCAATGTTTTTTAGCATCTTCTTCGTCGTACTATGACAAATATTCACCAACCCATGCCTATAGTTTATTACTATGAATTAGTTTTCGAGGACCCTTTCACATATTAGTCCCATGAGAAACCGGTTTATAAATAAGAAGAGGAGTTGAGTTTGCCTGTACCGTCCAATTTACTCTCCACGAAGTTATCCACGAGTTCCACTTCACGGCAGCAACTCCACCACATGCAAACTGAGGAGAACGAGGTGCCATCCTCCCCGGTGAGTACTCATTGGTGTCCTTAGATTCTCGTCGATCTCCCCCTTACTGTAGCTTTTTTTCCCCTAATATTACCGCTGCTGCTGCTGCTGCTGTACTGTCTCCAGATCTGTTCATAAATAAATACCAGGATGGGCAAGTGTGGGGACTCTGCGTCCCTTCTTCCCTCTCCCCCAGTACTGGAGACAATCCCGGTATCTGTTGCACGCTGTTCGGATCGATCACGGCGCAGCTCCATCATCGCCTGCAGTGCACCGACCGTACGAGGAACACTGCACCGAGTCGAGGGGATGGCGATGGCGATGGCGATGGCGATGGGGTCGGGTTGAACACGGTACTGATCCCCCATGCACGGGGGGCGGGGGGGTGGGGGTGGGCACACGGTTTTTGGCGGAGGTTTTGTACCGAGTGGTATTGGAACGTGGGCCCCCTCACCCTTCAAGAAGATAATTGGGAGAATTACGTGCGCCCCCCATAATAATACATATTTTTCTTTATATTCTTATATTCTTCGTATTATCACATAAATTTTTATAATAATTATATTTCATGATATATATATATATATCATTTTTATTTTTATTTATTTAATTTAATTTTAGGTAGATTAAAATTAAAAAAAGACTAATATGCTCTTGTTCAATCTTCTTACATATCTAAGATAATGGAATATATACTCCTGTGATCTCTTATTCTCTTGTATATCTCTTTAAAACCTCATATTCACACGTTCAATTAACTATTCCATTAAGTTTAATAGTGATGAAGCAGGAGAAGTATAGCTGAACAATATTTCTTAACATGGAAGTATATATGATAATATTAAGAATATAGAAAATATAGAGTAAAATATCTAAGATTATTTAAGGATTTATGTATAATTATCGCAAAATAATACGTATCAGCCCGCAGTGGATAAAATCGTCCATGAAACTATTTGGTCAGACCTACTTGTAACTTTTATAAGTAACTTATATGAGGTAAGTTTTTTCTTTTGTTCTTCCTTCTTGTTGTTTCCGGGGGAATTTTGATCTCTAATGTCCTTGATTCCAAGATGGAGACTGGTTTCACCCAAGTGAACAGTGCACACGTAGGTCTTGTACTTCTTCGCTTACTTTCCCTCTTCGATATCTTTCTTTTCACCCTTTTCCGGTTGTTATCTTCCTTTTCACCCACCATAGCTTTTCCGTGGGCTGTAAAAATGGGCTCAGGCTTGGATCGAAATTATGATAGGTTTAGAAAAATTTGCAAAGATAGTCTCTTATAGTCTGTTAACCAAGGTTTGTCAAATTGGATAAGTATGTGGTACGTAACCCGTACGTATTATATATTTTTTAAATATTTTAAATATTATTTTATATTAACTATAATTTTATAGGTAATTTAGTTAAGAGACTTCGTTTTGGAAGGTTAAAATTTAAGTTCAAAATATACTAGTGACATTATTTTTTATTTTTTTATAATTTTTTAATAAAAATAAGTCAAAAAATAGATGATATTTGTGAGATTTAAATCTTTTATCTCACACACAACTAACACAACTATTAACTACTAAATATCACATAATATTTTATTATATTTTATAATAATATATATTTATTAAATAATTTTTTAATGTTGACGTGTTACGGTACAGATCGATACCGTATCATACCGTAAAAAATCGATACAGTCAGTACTACCGACCGATAAATCTTACTCACTCTTTACAAATTTATTTACAAAATCACCAATCTTCTTTTTTATATTATTTTAAATAACCTCGTTATATCACGGTACTTGTAAAAATATCTTTGTCTATCATCAACGGTTGGTAATTGTAATTCTATAGAACTCTTTGTTTAACCTTAGTTTTTAACTAAATCCGAAAAAGGTCCAAAATATCCTAACCTTTTTTTAGTTATTTCCGAATCTCTGTACCTATCTATCTCTTTATCTCTCCTTCTCTCTCTTACTTTGACACAACGAGCTAATTAGAATAACTTCATCAAAGAAACTTATTTTTATAGATGAAAATAAAATATTCTTTTCCATTTTAGACGGAAGTTAACCATAGAGATTTTTTAGCACTATATTGATATAAGAAGGTTATTAAAATAATATAAAAATACGATTTGACAATACAGTATTTATAACAGACTTGTTTGCTTATGTAAAACTGTGACTAGATGTATGTAAATTTTAGCTTAAAATTAAGTTTATTTATAAGGTTTAAGATCAATTAAACTGTAACCTGAGGGACTAATCCTAAAGTCCATATGACGGTTGCAGAGGTGAAATATAAAATCTCCCACTCTCGGATCTCAGCAACAATACTAATATAGTGCATCATATACTTTCACATGTGGCCTTCATCATTTCACATATGGTATGGCATCACCTGTAGAAAAACTTGGGTTTTTTCTACAATAACCAGAGGGAGGCATCCATGTACATAACAACCGTGGGTATAGATGAGCACAACACATCATGTGTATCTATAGCCCGCAATGATATATAACTTGTGAGACTCCCGTACGTAGATGTTGACTCGATCATCTACATATGAACTAAGAAATACTTTATTAATATCTATAATTTATATCTAAAATATCGATAAAAGTATGCCAAAAGAGGTTTTCGTTGGAAGGCAAATATTTGTTTTTATGTTATAGAATATTTTTAACATCAAATTATGTAAATAAAATGCCAATAAGCTTGCTTTCTTTACGATTCGTGGGTATTGAAGTTAACGAATTGGACTATTCACCTATATAAATAACTTGTATTAGAATCAACTTCAAAAAATTGAAAAAAATATTAATAACTGTAAATGTATGCGGTGCAACAAGTATTACCCGAGTTTATTGTCTCGAGTGACATATTTGTCTCGATTACGGCCTGAGATAGGTCGGGTCGGTCCCGTCTCACTCTATCTCGGTCCATCTCGCTCTGTGTTAAAATAAAAAATATATATATATATATAATATATAAAATAATAGAATAAAATAAAAAATATTATATATATAATATAATATTAAAATAATAAAACGTCTCGACTCACAATCTAGATATTTTGCCGCTCATCTAGATCGGGTCAGATCATGCGAGTCCGGACCAATCACACCAAGACGACAAACCCTGATTACTAGTCAACATTTTGTATCTATGGGCCACGAGTCCGTTAGACGCTAGCTGTCACGTTGGGCCTCGAGCAAGCTTGTCACATCTGGAGTGGCCCGTTGGGCACTGCGCCCAATCAAAAACCCTAGACGCGCGGATGAGGGTTCTCCCTTGGCGGGGCGCATGAAGCTTCTGCTCCTCCCGCGACGCCCCATCGCCCTTCCCCTTCCCCTGCTCGCCCACCTCCTCTCCTCCATGGCCGCTCCGCCCCCTCCTCCCCCCACCGACTCCGAGGACAATCCCGACGACAGCCTCTGCCTCGCCCTCGACAACTGCTCCCTCTCCCACCGGCCCCCGACTCCGCCCGCGGCGCCGGGAGAGTCTCCGGTCCGGCCGCTGGGTGGAGAGTCGCGGGTGGAGCGGGCATGGGCGCACTGGAGGCGGCTGGGCAGCCCAAAGCTCGTGGTGGCGCCCATGGTGGACAACTCCGAGCTGCCGTTCCGGATGCTGTGCCGCAAGTATGGGGCTGAGGCGGCGTACACGCCGATGCTTCACTCCCGCATCTTCACGGAGAATGAGAAGTATCGGCGGATGGAGTTCACCACCTGCAAGGTGAGTGAGAGGCTCCCCATCTCATCTCCAGTTCTTGAACGCTTCTGTTTTTGATGAATGTGTAGGTTATATATATGACGTGAACTTCCCTTTTCCCTTTAAAATTTTTGCGCGTTTCTATTTTCTGGGAAGAATTCGGGGGTTGATTTTAGTTGGATGAGTTCAAATTGCAGCGACGAAGGTAGTTTTCTACTCGCCAAGCTGAGACGTCTAGTCATCGGTTGGCAGAGAGAGGTGTTTCACATCATTCAGCTTTGGGGCAGAAGGTGGCCGAATAGATGGGATAGCATAGCGTGGTGGCTGATTTTGCATGACACCTTTTGGTCTCTATGGAGAGAACAGAACAATAGGATTTTCAAGAGGGAGGCTAGAACAGGGGAGTATTATTGTATCTTTCATTTGCAATGGAGCGAGGGAATGGGCGGAGTTGCTTATTAACGTGAATTCTCTCAACTCTCAACTTTTTGTTTTTTTTTTGGGGGGGGGAGGTGTTAGTGAGGGCCACCCGGTCTTGGTGTGACTTTTTGTACAGGATTTTTTTGAGAGATTATTGATTATACTTGTGCATCATTTTTTTAATTTAATATAATACTGGTACTATCCACTTCCAAAACTTTTCACGTACACTCCCACGTGGAAAGCTATCTTAGCCAACGAACTTTAGACAAGGCAGCTTGTGGAGAGAAGTTGCCAAATGTGAGGACCCTTCATTAGATCGCGGTGGCCTCAAATTGGCTATTTCACTTTATTTACATATTGCATACTGATATTTATATGGAATTTAATACCTGTTATGCACACTTGAATTTGTAATAAGAGACCGAGCAAGAGAGTGCTGATAGGAGTGACTGGAGTTTCTAACAATTGAGTGGAGCGTTGAGGCCAAGCGTCAGTAGGCTTCTTCTCCTTGCGCTTGGGGCGGGACGTCGAGAGTCGGGCAGTTCGCGCGCGCGCGAGAGAGAGAGAGAGAGAGAGAGAGAGAGAGAGTTTTATGAAGAGAAGTGGATCATCAGGAGTCGAGCTTTTCCTGCACATAGAAAGAGAAGTTCTCGATGGGGGTGAGGTGTCTCGAGAGAACTCTCCGATGCTTAAGTTAGCACAAGGTGGAAGATTTTGTAAGTCAAAGATAGGCTGGAGAGAGAGGGGTAATTGTTGGGGTTGCCTTTGCCTTCTAATGTTTACCTGGAGGAGGCCGTCGTGACCTCCCTTATATAGTTTTGGAGCCGAGATGCATTAAATGTCGACCTTGCCTTTGGGGCAAGCGTGCCCGCGGTGGGCAGACTGCAGCCCACGCCTTGGCACAGAGTCCGCCAGGACATGCGACGGTAGGTGGCTGTAGAGTGTTGGGCGGCAGGCGCCGTGCGACATGTAGGGTTGGTGGCAAGACAAAGTGTGAGGTGCCTCATGCGGCATGCCGAAGAGGCAACAAAGCGGGGTGTTTGGCCTGCCTATCATCCGATCGTACACGCGTGGCTGGCTGTCGTCTGCACTGTCATTAATGCGGTTCAAATTCGAAAAATAAGCGGGAAGCACTTGAAGCGGTGGGAATGCACCACTGTTGAACCGCAATATTTACTGATATTTTAAGAAGAAAAAATAAATTAATTTATCAATTTTGTCCCATGATGGCTCAAAGCGGTATGAAACCCTTGTTGTCGCATGTTCGGATAATTTATACGTCCTCAAGATTTTGTCCGACGAGAATATTTACACAAAAATCTGCGTGTGTTTACTTGTGGGGAATTCGTTGAACGCCTTGGGCGCGGCACAAAGCAACATACAAACGCAATACATCAACAAGAAAGGCCTTTCTGGATCGTTCTCAATGTGTCGGGACGTGGTCTCTACACTGCAGAATTTTCGGGCAGTGAGACGGCGTCAAGAACAAGACAAGAAAACCCAAGGCAAATTCCCACGTGCTGCTATCTTGGACTACAGAGCAGAGAGCAGAAAAAAATTGCTTGAAAAGGACTGGTCGAGAGTCTTTATAGCCTACTTAGGGCCAGCAAACCAGGAGGAACTCCAAGCCTCCACCCTTCCCTCCTTCCCTCTCTCTCCTACGCATCAAGTGAGGGTGGGGCCCACTCCGCAACTCTCCTCCTTCCTCGGCTGGGAGCCAGGAGAAAGTGGAGGGGGTGGGAGGCAGTGACCCCCCTTCGCTGGAAGTTAGGAGGGAGGGAGATGGGGGGGCGGGTACTGCGACCCGCGACCCCCCCCACTCCCTCCGTCTACAACTCGGAGGAAGCAGGGGCGGTTCGCGGGAGTTTCGATGCCCCGCCTCTCCTCTGGAAGCCCGGAGGAGGTGAGCCGGATGCTGCAGGCCCCGCCCCCACTAGCTCTTTCTCTCTTTTCTCTCTAAGAAAGGGCAATAAACAAAAGAATGAAACCAGGAGGAGGTGGGGGGGGGGGGTTGGCGACCGCTTCCTCCCTCCTCCGGTTGCCTTGAGGAGGTTAAGGGGGGGCATTCTCCCTCCATCCTCTCTCTCTTTTCTTTCTTCCTTACCCAGAGGAACTCAAAGAAGTCACCTCTTCCTCTTGCAACCAGGATGAACTCAATGAAAATTTAATGTGAAGGCATTTAATGGCGCAAACCAGGAGAACTTGGCTTGTGGTCACCCCCTCCAAGCTTCCCACCCCAACTCCTATAAAAGGAAGAGGCTTGGCCCATGGGAGAGAGGGGAACATCTCGGAAGATCTCAACACCTCGGAGCAACTTGAAGCACTGAAGCACTTGGAGTTGGCACAAGGAGCAAGAGGATCTAAAGCTTGAAGACCTTGGTCATTTTGTAAAAAAGCCCAGTAAGGGTATGTTTGTATAAATACCCCTATTATTGGGGAAATGCACTTGTACCTTGGTGAAATTTATGTAATATTCAGAAATGTCCAAAGGTCTGGAAACATGTTGAAAAATTATGGAAAAACCCGTCATGTCAAAAAATGTAGTTTTGCCCTGCATGTTCGCAAAATTGCAGAAATATCCAAAAAAAATCAGAAAAAACCCCAAACTCTCAGAAATTGCACAGAAGCCCTACTGCTGTCCAAAAATTACATTTATACCCAGCAACTTAGCAGAATTGCAAAAATACCCATGCTTTTGTAAAAATTGCAAATATACCCTCATCTTTGGGCATAAATATCCTTTTTATGGACGTAGGTTAATCTGATGGCCCAATGGCAATCATATGGCGATCCAGCGGTCTGAACGTGATGTAAATTCAAATCGGTTTGATTGCGAATTTGCGATATAATACGAATCCAATAGTTAGATCTTGATCTAACCCGATGGTACGATATGAGCCGAATGCAACCCTCAATATCACAATGGATAATGTAGGGGCTTAAAGATTTCTTGGGTAGTGGAATTAATTATGCGCATGTTAATTAACATCGACTACGGTCGGTGGGGAAAGGTCCAGCACATGAACCCTAGATCGTCTGATAAACTAAAGTTGTGGAATTAATTATGCGCATGTTAATTAATTAGCCAAAAATGTGCATCCTTGTTCAATAAACGAACATTCCAATCTTTCAATTTTTTATTTAATTCCACGGGTCAAACAGCCACGTACCTAGGTTCAGCGGGTCGTACGGAGAGCTGACATCAATACCCATATCGGATGATGTGGTTAGTGTATCACCTCACTCTTTCTGTTCCCAGCTTTCTTCTGTCCTTGTGGAGCATAACATTGAAGGAAGCAATCAACATGCAGGTTTCAATTACTGAAGAAAACCTGAAACATACCTGTGGTCACTTCTACCACGTTGATGAGGGGTGTAGCCTATTATTTTAGTTCTGCAATGATTGATCATTGAAACAAGTACAGATGAGATAAATCCTAATAGGCTGTAGGGGAATACATTTGCCGAAAGAGAAATGTTAAGAAAACATTATTTTTTCTTGTCAAAAGTAAGATTTTTCTCTCACCTCATTGTTTAATATCATATTAACCAACCCCCCATGACCAAGCTTCCCAGACTGTTATTCCCTTTTCCTCACCCTTCTCTGCACAGAATCAACCAACGTCTCCTGCCAACCTGCATCCTCGACGAAGCATCCCTTTCTGTACTTCACTCACTTTTCTCTCACTCTTTCGAGGTTGCATGGAAAATCATGTGTAACTTGCAAAACTTATTGATAGTTGAGAGAATAAAATTATCTATGTAACTGGTGGGGAGAAATATATTCCCTTCTTAGCTTAATAGAACATAATATCTGCTGATCAGATTACTGAATCAGAATAGGACATGGAAAAATAAACATCTATTACAACAAGAGGGATGATTGGAGAGCTATCTAGTGGATGGCGATGCATTCTTGGAATTATGTGGATACAAAGCACCTACATCGCAATATATTTCTTTTTTGTTTTGAAGCTGCTAGTAGTGACGTGTTGCAGCTATTGTAACCTATTTGAATTTCAGATGGTTAGAGAAATATGCATGCATAGGAAAAGAGATGGAAATGTGTTATCTCATGGTTGACAAGGGAGACTCCTCTCTCATCTTTGTTTATATTGTTTAATAGATGTGAGAAATTCTAACTAAAACCACAAATATCATTTTATCTGAAAAATGTCAACCTCAGTGGTTTGTGGTTCTTGCATGCTTTTGGATGCATTATTTTTTGGGAAACTAGCTACACCTTGAAAAAAAATCAAATATTGCTTTCTATTTCTCATGTTTGTTTCCTGTTTCACCTTGTAATTCAAAATGTCATCACAGTTTTTCTTGCTTTTGCTTCACAGTTTGCTTTCCACTCTTGTTTCCCATCTTGGTAATTATGGTTAGATGTTTATATGGTCTATGAGGTTGCAATGAGAAAATGAAGATGTTTAGGTCGTTTTACAAACTACAATTTTCTCAACTTCTCTTTCCTTATAGACTACTTTGTCCTATAGATTCTCTCGTAAGATTGGGATGGAGATTGGTAACAGCATGGTAGCAATGCATTTCGTTTGTCTCCTGCAACCAATTGAATGTGTTGTTAAACATTTCTTCCTGCATTCATTTTGCCTTCCCTGTTTAGTTGCATCTATTTTTCCTTCTTTGTTGAATCCTTGAAGAGGAAACCTTATTTTGCGTCTGTAGTGCTTTTGGAACCTCACATGATGGGTTGGAAGTCTCACATCTTGTCCTCAGGCTACCGTAGGATCTGGTATGAGGACCAAAGACCAAGGAGGGGGACAAAGTGACATCACCTTTATATTGGGGCTGAGGCAGCAAAAACATTATCTCTATCTGGGAGCTACTGGTGGGAAGTAGAATGTAGTGGGCAGCAGGAACATCATGATTTGGACAGTCCTAGGATGAATGGAGGCAATGTAAGGGTAGTGGGTTTGTTGTAGGGTCTTTGTATTTGAGTGAAAATGGTCTTTTTGCTGGTTGAGGAACAGACAAAGATGGCTATCTGTGTTTTGGTTGCAGATGGAAGTTGATGGCTTTGAACTTACTATTTTGAATAGAGTCCAATCTCTTTCTTCAAACTAAAGGAGTAAGACATATCCGAGAAGAAGGCATAGTCAGTGGTAGGCATCCAGTCACATCATGTATTACAGAAAAGGCAGTGATGGTGGTGTTGTGATGCCCTAGCATGTTATAATATCATCACTCAGTATGCTGAGGTTGGTCCTACCTGCTAGGGCCCAGCAAGAATGTAGTACTCTCTCTCAAAGAAGCAGAAGAGATAAAGGCGAAGAGGATGACAAGAAGATGGAGGAGAGAATGGAGGAAGAGGAGTTGTTTTGGTTGTCACTTTTCTTGTTTTCTCCTTTTTTGTTATTTTTTTCATTTCCTTTTAATTTTCTTTCAGTCTTCCCCCAGATTGGCTTATTTCATGATCTGATCTGATTTGAATGCACTAGGCCTGCCCAATTTGATGTCCCATTCTGATCCTTCCTTCCAACAGTACATGGTTTATGATTACAGATGTATTTTTACATTGCATGTGTTTGCCAAACAGAAAGGGAAGAAGGCTTTTTACAACCTAGCATGTATGGTTTTTTTTAGGTGAGTAGTGCGGTAGGACTACTTTTAATATTTCTGCTGGAACTAGGAATAGCATTGATACAGAGGCATCCGCAACTACTGGAAAAATCAAAGTATTGTACATGAAACTCTCATTTCAAAATTAACAAATTGAATAGTGCTATGATTCAGTAAAGTTGTGAACTAGTACCAGAAATATTATAACCTCATCTTAAAGGCATGCATACACACCTTTTTGTTCTGATTAGAGGATCTGAAATTTTAGAATTCAGCTTGCCAGAAGGGGGCGAGGTGTTAATGTGTCAAAATATTTTATTTTTTGGAATTGTTCAAGAAGAATGGAGTGAGTATTTAGTAGGATGAGTGATTTTATTAGGCTGTAATATATATAGGGTTCTTCTGAGATCTCAATATTTTGTCATTTGACAGTTCAGTATTTTGTTAGTGTGTTAATGTGTTAAAATATTTTATTTTTTGGAATTGTTCAAGAAGAATGGAGTATTTAGTAGCACGAGTGATTTTATTAGGCCGTAACATATATAGGGTTCTTCTGAGAGCTCAATATTTTGTCATCTGACAGCTCAGTATTTTGTTGTCTGAGTGAAGAACATACTGTGGATGGCAATAACATTTTTAGCCCTAGATACCACTCATGAATAATTGGAAAACTGAAATAACTTTTCCATGTGATTGGATTGTTGTGGAGGTTTCTCTCTAGAGGGAAAGGAAAAGAAAATGGAAGTCTGTGAATGCACGTTATCTTTTCTTTCAGAGATTCCTTCAAGTAGTGAATTGGGTGTTTAACTTCAGTAGTTCTAGCACATACTTGGTCTGAGCGTGATACACTAGCTTCTGATCCAAAACATGATCTCCCAGGTTCCAGTAGTATATGCTGACATTGTCAATGTATAAAAGTCTCTATACTCCAGTGATCGTGCCATATCTCGGCGAGTGTTCATTTATCTGTGATAGAGTATTTAGACGTTTACTGCAAAGGTGCTTTGGATTAAGTGGATGAAAGATAAGAAAGAAAGTGTCGCTATGAAGCGAATGCAGAGGAAGAACGACAACAACTTTATTCTGTGCATGGAGCAGTATGGAATATCATGGCTGACATCTTAAAATATAGTTGGCCGGAAAAGGTAAGCCCATTTTATCCGTTGATACTGGTTAGTATGTTATGACTATGGATTTTATTGCATCATGAATGACACTGAAGTAAAAAGTGGGTGAAAATGTGCACGACATTGTTTGATTTTATGATTCAGGCATTGCTTCTTTTCATTTAGTACAATTCCGTTGCAAGGATGTAATGGCTACTTTCTACTTTGTCTCAATAGAAGAACTGTAGGTTTGTAGTGAAAATGAATTTCTCTATATTATTAATTTCATCTCAACTGTGCATTTTCTTGATGCATGCAGGAGGACCGTCCACTTTTGGCCCAATTTTGTGCTAATGATCCTGATACACTATTAGAAGCAGCACGGATTGTTGAACCTTACTGTGATTACGTGGACATTAATCTGGGGTGAGACTTTTTTTTGCTGAAATTCATAACACCAAAATTCTAGTGCTATATATTAATTTTTCATGTTTATATGATATATTTTGGATCAGTGTTCAAATGAGGCAAATCATTCTCTCCTGATGGATCCATTGTTTTTCTTAGCCCATTAGGGTTTAGATCTGCCTATTAAGTGATATGTCATTTTTGTGTTTGATCTAACTGGATAAAAGGCAGATTTAGAAGCTATTTCTTTTTACAATCGGCCCAATGCAACACTTGATCTAAGTTGAACACCTGAAGAATCCCTTTTTTTCACGTTAGCTTTGCAAGCAGCTGATTAATTCATTTAAAATGCTCATGGACACGTACTTGCGACTGCAGGTGCCCACAAAGAATTGCAAGGCGAGGGAACTATGGTGCTTTCCTAATGGACAACCTCCCTCTCATAAAATCACTCGTTGAGAAGTTGGCATTTAATCTTAGTGTTCCAGTTTCTTGTAAAATTCGAATCTTCCCTCGGTTAGAAGACACAGTAGCATATGCAAGAATGCTTGAGGAGGCTGGATGTGCCCTTCTTGCTGTCCATGGCCGTACCAGAGATGAAAAGGATGGGAAGAAATTCCGGGCTGATTGGAGTATAATCAAGGCTGTAAAGAGTGCTGTCAAGATTCCTGTGCTTGCAAATGGTAACATTCGGCACATGGAAGATGTTCGTGACTGCTTAGATCAGACAGGTGCCGATGGTGTCCTCTCAGCTGAGTCACTTCTTGAGAACCCAGCACTCTTTGTTGGATATCGGACCACAGAATGGGGAGAGAACGATGGTGATGCCACTGTGGATGGATTAGACCAGGCTGATTTAGCAGTAGAATATTTGAATCTATGTGAGCAATATCCTGTCCCTTGGAGAATGATTCGATCCCATGTGCACAAGATGCTGGGTGAGTGGTTTAGGATCCACCCACATGTGAGGGAGGAGCTCAATAAGCAATCAAAACTTACTTTTGAGTGGCTTCATAGTATGGTGGATAGGTTGAGGGAAACTGATGCCAGGGTTCCACTTTTTGTGAAGCATACAAACGCAACTGAAACAGAGGCTACGTATAACATAGCTGCTGCACAATGTACCAGATCCTGAGACTAGCGGAGAACACTATACTGAGGCATACCAAGGCTCTGTACGAAAATTTATTCTTTTCCCCTGATTTCGGGGCATTGAAAGATATTGGATGACTAATTGATCTTGATTTAAGTCCTCTGATTGAGGTGACTGAACATTATGAGTTGATAAAAGGATCCAAAGGAACCGGTGAAACTCATTCCTTTTGATGTGTTACACCAAGGTCAATGACAGTTTTGAATGTCAGTCCGGGATGACCAGATTTACTCCCGAGTTAAATTTGTTGAACATGAATTTATTCTGATGTGGGGAGCATTAATTAAAGACTATGTTGTTGTATTATAACTATATTCTGATGTGGGGAGCATTAATTAAAGACTATGTTGTTGTATTATAACTATATACCTGCCTGTGAAGATGTGCGCTCTCATAAACGGTGGAAGTGTATCTGGACGGCCTTTTTACCGTTGTGTTCCCAAACATTTAAGCATTTGCTGGGAGATCTGTTGTGTGCACGTAAATCTGATATGGATATTGGAATGGCTATTTGTTAACTATTTTTGATTTTTTGCCGTAATAGCTTGATAAATGTTTATTTCCATGAGAGTACCTCTTTAAACTGTAATTTTATGAATATTCTCCTTAGAAAAGAATAATATCATGATGACCTTTTTTTTTACGTTGTCCAAAGTGTATACGTATTTTATTTGCCCAACTACGACGACAACGACCGCGATGCCTCTTCTGATTCCCCCTCGCGGGCCACCTTGCTCGCTAGAGCTGGAGTCCGCGGTCTAGGAGTCCATCGCCGCCCTCAACAGTGCCATCTTACACAAGCTTGAACTGGAGCGCCCCCAAGGACTTTGCCTCCGTGGGGGCCGGGGGCAGCCTGCGGTGCACCTCCTTCACCGAGGTTGCCCTCCTCCTCGAGTCCTCCGACTGCATCGCGTACGACCTGTGCCATGCACTCGATTCGTGTTCCGATAGGATGCAAGCCGCCTCCTCTCCCTCTTCTCCCCCTCCCGACGGGTTCCAATTCCACCTCGCTCTTCAGAGGTGGTACGGGTCACTCCGTCTGGAGCTGGGGTGACGATGCTTGACCACGTTCTACCCGGTGCTTGTGGAGAAGAAGGGCACCCTGGAGCTACTAATTGAGAACTTCTTCGAGGAGGTTGTGAGGGCAGAGTTCGGGTCGGAGGACTGCACGTTCGATGTGTATGTGACAAGAGATGGAAGGGTGAAGATTGTGGACTTCAATTGCTGGGGGGCGTGCACGTTGCCCTTGCTGTTTGAATGGGAGGGGTTGGAAAGAATGGGAAGAGGTGTGGAGGGGAAAGGATTTGAGTTTAGGATCATAGAGAGCCAATGTGGAGTGAGGCCAGGGTTGAAGACTACAGTTCCATTTGATTACATATGCAGGGGGGAAGAGAGTCGCTGGGACCAGTTCCTCAGGAGGGCAGATGAGGAGCTGCGCAGGCAATCTCAAGCTCCAGAAGCAAGAGCTTGATGGCTTCATTCTGCTAGGTTAACGAGGTTAAGAGTCACATTTGCTCTCTCTTATATGTTGGCTTGTTTCGTGTCGTATATCCATGGGTTTTGACTTCTTCTTTCATAAGACCATAGATTGATAGTTTAGTCCCTAATATGACATTTTTCCCCAGGGCCCTACACTTGATTTGAAAGTTATGATCTGAATCTTGATTTCATTTAATTGGCCCACCGCGCTTCAACTGGTGGGTAGTAACATTAGGCAACCGTTACATCGGTTGAAGCATAGCAGCAGCAAGAAGATGACAAAGAATACATATTTTTTAACTTTCATATAGTGAAATATTAATGATTGAAGTTGTATCTTTCAATGCTATTAATTAGTCTTTGTATATGTTTGGAATTAATGTTTGCAGAAAGATTAATTCTTTCATGTCTAATGAGATTTAAGTCCAACTCTGCTTGTAGTTCAGAGCAAAATCTGATACTTTCATGTCTTACCCAATTCACATCCTACTATGCTTGTAACCTCAAATTTGCATTTTTTTGTTATTTACTATTGGACTCTTTTCCCCGTTATTTATTGTTTATTTTTTAAAAAATGCACTGATGTATAATTCAGAGATTAGCAAAGGCTATATGCTTCTTCTTAGGGCTGAAAGTATTTCCAAGATTCCAACAGTTTTATGTGCTTGTTGCCTTGTTCCAGACCCTGTGGTGGCTGCCTCACACGTGTTCCTGTCAGTGTCCATTTGGAATCACAAATGCTTGTTTGCTCATGTATAAAATCCATGAATTTGACTGCCTCAATTGTAACATGTTAAGACCGAACAAGGTTGTGAATGATTTTCTTTAGATGTTTTTTTTTTTTTGACTGCACAAGTGTGTCAATGGCCTCATTTTGGTACCTTTTTGTACAAGCAAATACGTGTGACTTAGCTTTCATTGACTTGTCTAATGTGCTTGATTCTTCTCTTTGTTTATCAGGAGTGAAATGTAAGGATAAATATTCCCAGAGGTCAAAGGAATTTGGTTTAACATTTAAATGGTGTAGTTACAAATGTGATGCATGTGATTACTGGTAACTAATCCTTCCATCAAGATACCAACTAATAATGATGTTATGGCTTGTTTAGAAACATGGAAATGGTCATGTTGTCTTGGGATCCATCAACATGCCCTAGGCTTATAATTATCTTTTGATTTCTGTTCCCTCGATAAAGTCAAATATACAAGGAACTCATGTGATTTTCTTCTAGTGAACTATCTACAGTTTGGATAATAACTTCAGAGATAAACCAATCAGTAAGCTTTTGTTGTTTAAAAGTAGCTTAGCTGTAGGAATATTTAGACTGGAAATGTAAATTTCATGAATAGTTTTTAGTGTGTATGACGAGGAAAGAAACAAAAATAAAATTGCAATGTTGAAATTTTGTGCTAAGTGAGCCTCCTGTCTCTAAAATAACATTTTGAGAAGATTCTGATACACAACCATATTGCAGATATGCTATGACTGGCCAACTGACCATGAAGAGTGATGTGTATAGCTTGGCATTGTTCTTTTGTAGCTTCTGACAGGCAGGAAACCAGTGGATCATACAATGCGAAGAGGGCAGCCACGTTTAGTCACTTGGATGAGTTTTTATTGCCTGAATTAGCCAGTTCTTGACTTACTTTTAGCCTGTCATTATTGTTCATCAAATTTGGCTTACATTTGGGATAAGAAATGACATAACTACTTATTTCCCTTCCATAGGCGACACCCAGACTAAGTGAAGATAAAGTCAAGCAGTGTGTGGACCCAAGATTAAAAGGGGAATATCCCCCAAAAGGAGTTGCTAAGGTCTCTCTCTCTCTCTCTCTCTCTCTCTCTCTCTCCCTCTCTCTTGGGATACACACATGCATCCCCCATGTACACATCTATAATTGTTATCTACCCAGATGCGTGCATATGCATACATATGTAAAGTATAATCATGCCCGGTATCAGCCCACCTTTTCATGTCGTCAATTCCTGCACTTTTTCAGGCAGTATCAGGCGACAGTTGGTGTTATTAAAGACAGTATTACATGGATATGGATTTAACTAGCTAATGATAGGATCTATTATCATAAGGGTATCCTGGCACGCACTGCCAATTACTATTTTTATTGTACAAAAATGCAACTAACATGTTTCTTCCTAGGTCTCATACTTGTTCAACATTTGAAGAAGTTGCCTTGATTTATGCAGCTAGCAGCAGTTGTAGCTCTCTGTGTGCAGCATGAAGCTGACTTCAGGCCAAATATGGGCATTATAGTTAAAGCATTTCAGCTTGAGGTCGAACAACTATATAAGGCGTTTTTCATCTGATTTCTTGCTAATCAAAGGGAAATTTGCATTGATTCAGTCATTCTGTCAACCCGACATAGTTGGTCAAGCAATGCTGTCGGTGCTAAGAAGAAAGAGAGAATAGAAAAGATGATTTTAATTAGCCTATTTTGCATATACGTGAATGAGTTCTTTTGTGGTTGATTTTAGTCGGTGTGTAAATCTATAGAATGTATATAAATGAACTCATTTTGTGAATGAAAACCTGATCTGGTATTTTGGATCTTTAGGTGTTCTGAGCGTTCAGTGTTATTGATGGTGTATTCGACATTCAATATAATGTATTATATTGTTTTTTCTAGCTAACAGATGAAGTGAGTTTTGAAAAGACAATTGTACGACTTAAACGAGGACTATTTGATATGACAATTGTACTTATTCTATGTTTAAACGTACATGAGAGCTGTATCGCCTTTTCTTTTCTGATTGTCAATATATTTGTGTAAGTGAAATATGACTATTACTCGTTGCAGTAAAAAAATAACTAAATATAAGTAAAATACCTGATTGCAGTGTAAAAATAATAGTAAATAGTGAGAAATACTAAAAAAGAGTGAAAAATATCCATTATACGCGGTTAGTAGTGAAAAATGCCGACCACTAAAACTTAACTAGATGTAGTGTAAAATATTTGTTTAGAGTGAAAAATAATTACAGATAATGATAAATATTAAATAAGAATAAAAAATATTTATTTAGAGTGAAAAATAAATTGCATAAATGAGAAAACAAAGACTGGTCGACCAAAATCCCCGATTGGTCGACTAAAATATTTTGCTCAACTAAAAGCTTATTTTGATCTACTAAAATAACAGAATGACCAATCAAAATTAATTTTTCCAAATATTTTGATCGATCATTCCATTATTTTAGTCTATCGAAATATTTTACATTCTATCTTGTTATTTTTCAGTCTAGTAGATATTTTCCACTCTAAACAGATGTTTTACATTCCTATCTATTTATTTTCTGGTGCCAGTAGTCATGTTTCACGACTAATGTAAACTGGAATTTTTTTACTCATGTTTAGGTATCCTCACTATTTACATTTTTTTTCACTCTAAATGAGTGTTTTACATTGTATTTGGTTATTTCTCAGTGCGAGATTACATTTTTCACTGCTACGCTATACTGGACATTTCCAACATATATTGATCAGCATCATTCAATCTCACTGTGACATAATTTTCATGCTGGGCTATTAGCGTCGGGATGGCATCGGACTTTGTTCTATCTTTTCGACGAATTTTTCTCAATAAACGATCAGTAAAATATATTTTTAAAAAATATATTGTTTGATTTTAGTTTGTTTAATCTGGTTTAAATTTATTATTTATTATTATTATGGGGGTGTGTTTAAATTTATTATTTAATTTACTATTTATTATAATGTGGGTATGTGTTCGGGAAAGGGAGGGGGGGCGATTCGGTGGGGAGGGAGGTACAGTGGGGAGGGCGGGGGGTTCGGGAGACGGAGGGGGGCACATTCAGGAGGGGAGGGGAGGGTGGGGGAGTCGGTGGGGGACATGAGGGTGGGGAGGGGGGCACAGAACGGAGGGGAGGGTGGGGGGGGGGTAGGTGGGGGACGGGAGAGGAGGGGAGGGGGGCACAGTGGGGAGGGGAGGGGAGGGTGGGGGATGGGAGGGGACGAGAGAGGACTAGGGGAGGGGAGGGGAGGGGAGGGGGGACGAGAGAGGAGGGTAGGGGGGTAGGGAGGGGACAGGAGGGGGACACATGGTGTGATTGGGGAGGGGAGGGGAGGGGAGGGTGGGGGGGGGGGGTCGGTGGGGGACGGGAGAGGAGGGGGCCCACTACGACAGACTCGAAACCGTCTCATGGGAAAAACATAGAAAACCCTCACCCTAGGCATACTCCTCAACGTGCTAGGGTCTCAACAAGGGGCAACCCTCATAGGCACAGCCAACACAGGAACATAGTTGCCAACCCACCGGCTTACTCACACCTACGGCCTGCTCAACTCACATCGACCTATCTTACCCACACGGGGAAACCTCTTACTCAAATACACTCAAAAATAGAATCCCAAGTCACCGCACCTCGGCGACCTCAATTTCAGATGTCGTTGGCTTGGGACGGCCCATTACTAAATATATTTTAACCCCAAAATCATTAATTATTAAACCTGGGGTGAACGACACATCATACGGCCCAAAAAGGCACCCGGGACAGCAAACCGGTCGACCAACACCTAGGGTCGGTCGACTGACCTGCACTGGTTTATCGACCGATGCACTTGTCCGTCGACCAACACCCGTGTTGGTCTACAGACCTGCACTCGTCAGTCGACCGACCAGGCACAATTTGTCGACCGGTGCAGGCACCCTACTGCCTGCACCGTGGCTGGTTTGGACCGGTCGATCGATTAGTTGGATTGGTCAACCAATTCCGGTCAGGAACTGACGGAACCTCACTGTGGGGTGCCTGTCCACGCCCCACTCAATCCAGATCGAGGGGGAAATCATCGGGGACCTTTCCTAGAGTCTCAAACCACCAAAAGTGAAAATTTAATTAAGGAAACGCCGCCCGATGTTTTTGGTGGGGGAGGGGAGGCTTGGGAGGGAGAGGGAGGGGGGCGGGTCTAGGTGGGTGGAGGGGAGGGGAGGCGGGGTCCCGTGGGGGAAGGGAGGGGTCCGGTGTGGGTGGGTCTTCGGTGGGGGACGGAAGGGGAGGGGGGGTCCGTCCAAGGGAGGGGAGGGGGTATGGTTTGGTTTTTGGGGGGGAGGGATTTATTTGTGTCCTCTCCTTGATGGTTTCTTCTATTTACATTATTTAGTTTTGAAGTTCTTCATTTGAATGTTTTTAAATTATATGTTGTTTAATTCGTTGTATACATGATGATAAGTGAGATGTTCTTTAATTTTATGTTATTCAATTACATGAGGTATTCCCTGTGAGCTGAGATGCATGGGTGCGACCTAACATTACATCAACCTCAGGAGAGCGTGTTAAATCCGTGTCAATGAACCTTCCCGTTCAAGATTTTGGGATTGATGTGTGTGTTCTCATTTTTTTAATGAGAATGTATATATTTACCTCAAAGTCTTGAATTGTCCCGTTTGGACAGTCTCTGAATGTTTGATCGCACTTAGGCAGTCATTTACTATATTTGTTTGTATGGTTTGTTGATAATTTCGATTGCGTCTTCTCACTCTTCTTTGGTATATCTTTATTGATTTTGAGTATTTTCTTAACTACTTGCTAGTAAGTGTTTAATAAACTTTCTTAATCAATAAATATTTTTGGTATATTGGAGAAGTGTGGGGAGATGCTACCAAAATTTTTAGCAGATTGTACAACACATATAGTAAGTGATGGTGCGATCAAACCTTCATGGATAGGTTAAAAAGTGATAATCTAAATAATACACCCTTCCTATTCAAATAGTCTGCGGTGAACGATGTGAGAAAAGCTTTAGGCTTATTTTCATGAGTAATGATTTCAATGTTATTTGTGTATTAACATTTAGTGGGTGCAGGAAAATGTAGACATATCGTCTATGGATGTATAGTAGAATAGTTGATCGGGTGGTGTCTGTTGAGTTTAAGCATGAAGTTGAGAGTTTCATTCATTTTGTATTGGGGAATCCAAATGTAGCAATAGACTGTGACGGTCACATTCGATGCCCTTGTTCAGTAGAAATTTGAGGTGGCGTTCACCATGGGATGTGCAACATCATTTGTACAAGAAAGGCTTCGTGGAATGTTATATGAATTGGACGTGTCATGGTGAGGATGTCTTGTTATATGAGCCCGACAATGTTGCAGGCACAAATGGATACATGGATATAGTTGTAGATGTTGTTGGTCCTAGTTTTAATGTTCATGAGGAACTTGCATTGTAATGTCCCGGGTTTTTCAGATCTGGATCCGTGGGTTTCGGATCATTTTTCGCGGATTTCGGATTGTTTCCGATCGAGCTTCGGACTATTTTTTTTACCGGATTGTCGGATCCACTGGTGGTGTGCCCGTGAGTTTCCTTGGGTCCGTGGTGTTGTGAGGAGCACGCCGATAATTTTCTGTAATTTTTGGAGCACCTTTGTGGGTCCCGGGTTACGTTTTGGGTTTTACGTGTGTTTTACGTCTGTGGGACCTTCGGAACCCCGTATAGGGTGAACCGTTGCGTTCTCCGACGCTGGGACGTTACCACGGTGATCAGCGTGTTCCGAGGATCGCGGGGGTGTATTTTTATATTTTTTGATATTTTTTAGAATTTCCAGATTTTCTATATAAACCCCCTCCCTTTTCTCTCTCCTCATCTCTCATTTCCCTCTTCCCTCCCTCTCTCTCCTCTCACGCTCTCTCCTCTCCCCCTCTCACTCCGGGCAGCCGACGGAGGCGGCGAGGGCGGGGCGGCGTGGCTCGTGGGACGTGGAGCGACGGGCTTGGGACGAGGATCGCGATGGTGGAGGCGGTTCGCGGATCGGCGAGCTCGGGGCGCGAAATCTTCGCTGGAGGTAGGGAGATGGACCCCCAGCTCGTGCTTTCCCTTTCCCGTGAGTTTTGTAGGCCGTGGCGAGCCGAGCGGGTTTATTTCCGCATTTTGGGGAAAATCCATATTTTTGGGGAGTGAGCCGGATCTCTCGTTTTACGGCATTTTTGGCCGATCTAGGGGTTTAGATGCATGCCTAGGGGCTTGGGGATGGATTCCCCTTTATTTCCCCATCACCCGGGGGTGATCGGGGCGTGGATCAGATTTTTGGGTCGTTTCCCGTCGTTTCGCTCTCGGACGGGTGTGACGGTCCTTCCAGTGACCATCACATGCTGTGACGCCCCAGGGTGGGTGCATCACAGGGTCCTGTACTGTCGGCAGGCGTCGGTCGCTCTGGCGATCTTACGATAAACCGCCAGAGGGTGTGACGCGCCTGGGCTCGACTGCTACGTCCGTTTTCATGTTTTCAGACCGTTGGGATCACGAGTCCCTGACGCGCCTAGGTAGGACCGTCAGAGCCTTGTGATGTCCCTTCATGGGACCGTCAAAGTTGACGCAGCCCATTTTCTGACGTGTCTGGATAGGACCGTTAGAGACTGTGACGCCCCTAGAGGTGTGCGTCACAGCATGTTTTCTTTCATCTTCTAACGCACTAGGTTGGGTGCGTCAGAGACGGTGACGCACTAGGGCTGGCGCGTCACACACCGTGACGCACCAGGACTAGCGCGTCACAGCTGGGTTACACCGAGCGTTTGACGGCCCTTTGTTGGTGCGTCAGAGTGGTTGTGACGGTCGAGGCTTGGACCGTTACAGACTGTGACGGCCCAAGGTTAGACCGTCAGGCTCTATGTGGTGCCGAGGTGAGTTTGCGTGTTCTCTGCGATCGTTTCACGTTGTGTCGGTCCCTAGTCGACCCGGTCGTGACCCAGTGGTAGACTTGCGGTCTTGTGAATGCCCCAAACACTCGTGAGATTCTGTGTCCGTGTTTTGAGGGTGTTGGGAGGACTGTGCTACCTCCTTTAGCGTGCCCGAGGGTTTAAGAGTCCGGGTGACTTCTCGCGTGTCGGGATTTCGTGTTACACTAGACCGAGTCACCGTGTATCGGTGGGGGTACGGTGGGGTCTCCCCCGCATGCCGTGAGTTTTCCTGGAAGATGATTCCCGAGTGGGGCATGTATTTGGCCTTAGACTGTCAGTCCAGTTATCGGCGTGGCAGCTTGTGCGTTGCCCTGGGAATCGTGCTTCTGTGCTTTCCGTGTGGGCCATGTGAATACGGCCTTGGATTGCAAGTCCAGTTGTCCAGCCTAGAGCTGGAGGGTTCCCGCTTTTCCCTGAGAGTGAGATTTGATTTGGCGGCCTGTGAGTTGCCATGGGAATCGTGCTTCTGCGTATCTGTGTGGCCGGGTGTGTGGCCCGTGGACTGTGAGTCCCGTTTCTTTTCCGACCGTGGTCACCGTGCGACAGTGCTGGTACGTGTGACGGTCCCCGTACTTCGTCGGGTTTGGACGTTATTTTTCGTTGACTTGAGAGTCTACTCCTTTTGTGACCCTCCACTAGTCGTAGTCTACCAGTACGCGTGTGCTGGTCTCACCTGGGAGTAGGTGTACGGGCTTACCCTTAGAGGCGGTTTGTGGACCGGTTTCCGTCGGGCCCCGCGTCTACCATCCAGAGTCCGGCTGAGGGAAAAACCTGTCAGAGGGCCAGACCAGGGACGCACGGTCTGTGTGTGCACACGTGGTTGGGGGCGGCTGGACCCACCCTGACGGGCGTGACCCCAACTAGTCATTTGTTTGTGGTTAGTTGTACGGTGTCCGTGCCTTTGGTAGGCGCTACCACGTCTGGCAGTTCACCTGCGGCGCGGTGTAAGACGTCAGGGGACGCTACCGACTGTGCTTCTAGTGGGAGGTACTCCTGTCGAGTCGGGAGTGACAGACTGTCAGTTTCCGTGACTTCGACCTTCGGGTTTTTGGTCGTGTTGACCCTTGAGTTTCGGTTGTCTCGTCGTGGCACGTGTGTCAGTTTTCGTGCCGTGAGACTGGTGTTAGTCGCTTTACCGAGGTTGCCTCTTGTTGTGCGGTACCCGTGACCAGGTGGTCAGGGTTGCACCTTGAACAATGTGTCCAGGTTGGCCGTGTCCTGGGAGGCAGCCCTCTACGGCATGGTTGCCGTGGGTTTTTACTTCGGTAAGCGGTACTAGTGTAGTTCGATTGCCCCCGACCGTGAGATCGGGGTGTGTTTTTGGTACAGTAGAAGTACATGTAGTGCCAAGTTTTGACCGGCCACCCGTTCGCTCTTCCTGCTGTCGTTGTAGCCTTCCTTTCCGCTACCGTCGTTGTTTCCGGTTGGGGTTCCGCGGGATCCCTGCTGAGTCTCTGTTTTGGAGACTCATTCCCTACTTTTCAGGTGTGGCGGTTCTTCCTCCTCGAGGTTCAAGGGTGCGGTGCGGAGGTCCTCAGTTGCCAGCTCGCCGGGCCGAGTGTTCACTTGGCATGTGGTACGTTTTTACTGCTTTAGACTGTACTTTCTGTTAGGCTGGACTCTGTTATAGCTGTAGTTGTTTATTTATTTCTATTAATTGTTGAATTGTCCTATTTTATTTCCTATTTCTTTGTGCCTCCACACTCCTTTTTGCCATTCCGAGCCCTCCCGGCTCGTGGGCGGCGGTTCGAGTCTTGGGTTATCGGGTCTCTCCTGGTAATCGGATTCTCGGGTCGTTACATGCATACATAGAAGAAGTGTCGAATAAGATAGCCGAAAGATTTTATCAACTACTTAGGGATGCTGATGAGCTGCTGTGGTTGTGAAAAGTACACTCGGTTGTCTGCGGTCTCATAGTTTTTGAACTTGAAATTTGAATTTCACATCAGTGAGACTTATTTTGACTGTCTCCTCCTCCTGATCAAGAGTATGCTGCCTCGAGACGAGAAGTTACCTGAAAATTTTTACCGTGTAAAAAATATGGTCAATGAGCTAGGGCTTGGATATGTGAAAATAGATGCATGCCCGAATCATTGTATGTTATATTACAAAGAGGACGCATGTAAAATATCATGTTTTATTTGTCATTATGACAGATTCAAACCTAAGAGAGAGGGCAATTCAAAGAAAAAAAGATGTACCTTACAAGGCATTGCGATAATTCCCTCTTACGCCTAAACTGTAACGCCTATATATATCCTCAAAGACGGCTCGACATATGACATGGCACACCGAAAGAGTACGTCGTGCTGATGATATAACCAGTCATCCTACTGATGGTGAAGCTTGGACTCACTTCAGCCGTACTCATTTTACTTTCTCAACGGAGCCACGTAATGTTAGGTTGAGTTTATGCACAGATGATTTTAATCCATTTGGTGGTTCAATGACGTCTTACTCTTGTTGGGCAGTGTTCATAGCACCGTACAACCTTCCGCCGGACATGTGTATGAAGCGAGAAATGATGGATGTCTACCGTGCTGGTTCTCCGGGTAAATTTATTGATTTATGAATTATATTCATTATTTATCCTTCAACTATGTATTGCCAATTGTTTTAACATTTGTAATTGCAGTGATAAATTAGAACATGTCGGGGCTGTTCGTCATGCTATGAGAATCATAATTGTGCATGTTCCCGGGCCGGCAATGTCTTTCAAAGAATTTTCGATCAGCGTCCGAGATTTATTGTTCGACATGTTCACAATATGTAATTTAATCATTTAATTCACGTCTTTCCCACACTCAAACGTACTCAGTATACTAACCCATATAATTTAATTTATTTACAGTGAACTTATCAGTTCACTAGTGGACAAGACGCGGCGAGAGCTCGTTCTGTCTGGGAGGCTATTGTGTAGACAAATTATAGGAAGACATTGCATGAGGCCCGAGTAAGGGCTCACAAAAAAGTTGGGGGGAGCAAAGACCGACAGCTGTGGAAGAAGCACCGCCCTCTTTGGATGAGGAAGGAGTATTCGGACACTACGTGTGACAAATGGGCCAATCCAAAGTGGATAGAAAAGTCCCAAAAAATGTTGACAAATAGGGCGTCGCAACCAGATGCAAATGTGTATACGAGTGGATCTGACTCTTTCGTGACACACAAACAAAAAATGGTAAGTAATGTTTTGATTTATCTTCTTATATTTTATTCATATATATGACATTTTCTTTCTATGATTTGTAAAATAGGCCGTGGAGCTCAATCGTGCGCCATCGTTCCTAGAGGTGTTCGATAGAACACACAAAAAGAAGGGGACAATTCAGTTCGTTAGTGAGAGAGTTCGCTCAGTAGCGATAAGTTTATATACATATGCAAGTTTTTTTTCATTTAAAATATAATTGATTCATATGGAATTTATAAGTTTTTTATTCAATTTGTAGGAAACATATAGCAAACATGTGACGGAGAAGTACGGGGAGGGAGGCACGTAACAGCCAGAGTTAGATCTGGCGGCATGGGTGGTAGTAGTTAGCGTACCGATTAAAAGCCGGCTATATGATTTTGGGCAGAGCCTGGAGAGTAGCATGGTGATATCATCGTGTGCGAGTTTAGGTGTTGCCCTAACCAGTAGTAGTGCCTTTAGTATGCCCCCACCCGGCCCCAGTTGTAATGCCCCAGATTTTTCGGTTATTTTTAGTGGGTCTCGGAGTGTATTTTGTGTTTTACACGTATTTTTTTCTGATGCGCCTTCGGAACTCTGTGCAGGACACACCGTGGCGTTCTCCGACTCCGGGACAGTACCAGCGCATTGTGCTCCTCCTGAGGATCGCGAAGGTAATTTTTCATAATTTTTTAAATTTTTAGAATTTTTAGAATTTTCTATATATATTAACCCTTTCTCTCTCTCCCCTCTCATTTCTCTCTTCCCTCCCTCTCTCTTCTCATGCTCTCTCCTCTCTCCCTCTCTCTCCGACGGCCGACGGAGCAGAGCGCGGGCAAGGCGGGGACGGCGCGGGCGAGGCACGGGCAAGGCTGGGTGAGGATCGAGGCGGTGGAGGTACGGTGAAGCTCGGCAACGAGTTCGTGTCTCGGCGAGACTTCAACGGCATTTTCTTCGTGGATCGACGTCCACGGCGCGCGAAATCTTCAATGGAGGTAGGTTGATGGCCCCCTAGCTCGTGAGCTTCCTTTCCCGCAAGTTTTGTAGGCCGTGGTGAGCCGAGCGGGCGTATTTGGGGATTTTCTGGAAAAATCCATGTTTTAGGGCTTGTGGGCCGATCTACCATTTCATCGCGTTTTTGGCCGATCCGAGGTCATAGATGCATGCTAGTGGCTATTTGGGGGCCTCCCCCTTGTTTTCTACCTCTCTCGTGGAGGTATGGGGGTGTGAGACGATTTTTGGGTCGTTTCCCTCCGTCCCGTTCTCGGGACGGTGTGACGGTCATTCCAGTGACCGTCACAGTCTGTGACGCCCCAGGGTAGATGCATTACAGCCTGTGACGCCCCAAGGAGGGTGCGTCATAGGGTCCGATTATGTTGGTAGGTCATCGGTCGCTCTGGCGGTCTCACGATAAACCGCCAGAGGGTGTGACGCACCTGGTCTTGACCGTTACATCCGTGTTCGTGGTTTCTGACCGTTGGGGTCCTGAGACTCTGACGCGCCAGGGGTGGACCGTCAGAGCTCTGTGACGCCCTTGCTTGGGTGCGTCAGAGTCGACGTGTCCCTTCTTCTAACGCACCTGGGTAGGTTCGTTAGGGGTTGTGACGCCCCGAGGGGTGTGCGTCACAACCTGTTTTGTTCTATCTTCTAACGCACCAGGCTTGGTCCGTTAGAGGCTGTGACGACCCAGGGTGGGTGCGCCACAGCCAGTGTTGCCCCTCTCGTCTAACGCTCCTGAGTTGGGCCGTTAGAGTGCTGTGGCGGCCTAGCTTTGGACCGTTACAGTCTGTGACGGCCCAAAGATAGACCGCCAGGCATTGTGTTATGCCGAAGTGGTTCTTCGTGTTTGCCGCGATCGTTTCGCGTTGTGTAGGTCCCTGGTCGACCCGGTTGGGACCCAGTGGTCGACCTGCGGTCTCGTGAATGTCCCAGACATCCCGAGGGTTTCATGTCCGTATTTTGAGGGTGGTGGGAGAACCGTACTACCTCGTTTAGCGTGCCCATGGGTTTCAGAGTCCGGGTGACTCCTCGTGTTCCGGGCTTTTGTGTTACGCTTGACCGAGTGACCGTGCGTCGGTGCGAGTGCGGCGAGGGTTCCCCGCATGCCGTGAGTTTCTCTAGAAAGAGGTTTCCGAGTGGGCCATGAGTAAGGCCTTGGACTGCGAGTCCAGTTGCCCAGCCTGGGGCTGGGGGAGGGTTTCCGCTTTTCCCTGAGAGTGGGATTCGGTTTGGCGGCATGTGAGCTACCTTGGGAACCGTGCTTCTGCGTGGCCAAGTGCGTGGCCCGTGAACCGTGAGTCCCGTTTCTTCTCCGACCGTGGTTACCGTGCAATGGTGCTGGTACGTGGGACGGTCCCCGTACTTCGTCGGGTTCGGACGTTATTTTCCGTTGACTTGAGAGTCTACTCCTTCAGTGACCCTCCACTAGTCGTAGCCTGCTTACGCGTTTAGCGGTCCTACCAGTGAGTGGTGGAGAGGCTACCATGAGGACGATTTTTAGACTGGTTATTTTCGGGTCCCACGTCTTGCAGCCAGAGTTCGGCTGAGGGGAAAATCAGTTAGAGGCCAGACCTGGGACGCATGGTCTGTGTGTGCACACGTGGTTGGGGGCAGTTGGACACACGCTGACGAGCGTGACCCCAGCTAGTCACTTGCTTTGTGGTTACTTGTACGGTGTCCTTGCCTCCGCCGGGGGCTATCGTGCCAGTCGCACACCTGCGGTGCAGTGTAAGACGTCAGGGGACACTACTGACTGTGCTTCTTGTGGGAGGTACTCCTATCGAGTCGGGAGTGACAGACTGTCAGTCTCTGTGGCTTCGACCTTCGGATTTTTGGTCGTGTTGACCGTTGAGTCTAGGTTGTTTCGCCGTGACGCGTGTGTCGATTTTCGTGCCGTGAGACTGGTGCTAGTAGCTTTATCGAGATTGCGTCTTGTTGGTGCGGTGTCCGCGACTGGGTGGTCGGGGTTGCACCTTAGACAGCGTGTCCAGGTCGACCGTGTCCTGAGAGACAGGCCTCTACGGCGGGGTTGCCGTGAGTTTTTACTTCGGGAAGTGGTACTAGTGTAGTTCGGTAGCCCCCGACCGTGAGATCGGGGTGTGTCTTCTGGTACAGTAGGAGTAGCTGTAGTGCTGAGTTTTGACCTGCCACCGGTTCGCTGTTCCTGCTGTCATTGTAGCTTTCCTTTCTGCTACCGCCGTTGTTTCCGGTTGGGGTTCCGCGGGATCTCTATTGAGTCTCTGTTTTGGAGACTCATCCCTGCTTTTCAGGTGTGGCGGTTCTTCCTCGAGGTTCGAGAGTGCTGTTCGGAGGTTCTCAGTTGCCAGCTCGCCGGGCCGAGTGCTCACTCGGCATGTGGTACGTTTTACTGCTTTAGACTGTACTTTCTGTTGGACTGGACTCTGTTGTTGTGGTAGTTGTTTATTTATTTCTGTTAATTGTTGAATTATCCTGCTTTACTTCCTATTTCTTTGTGCCTCCACACTCCTTTTAGCCCTTCCGAGTCCTCTAACTCGTGGACGGCGGGCCAGGATTCGAATGGTATCGGGTTCTTCCCGGTATCCGGATCTTGGGTCGTTACAGCTGGTACGTGGTGGTTGTGGACGTACATGGGAATTTGAAATATTGCAGTGATCAGAGTCCATAAGGTCCAGTACAGTCGGCAGCTGGCCTAGGGTTTTGTGTTCATTTTCCGCCTAGTTTCTCGCTTGAGAGCTTGAGTGCGCTGTGCGGCGCTGTGAAGGTGGTTACTGTCCGCGGATTTCGTGCCAGCATGGGGTCTAAGGATCGAGGTTAAGAGCCTTCTCCCTCATCGGTGGTGGCCCCGATTGTGCTGCGTTGGATAGAGGTTGCTGGTAGGTGTGAACTCGCGGTGCTGCGTTCGAGGAATCTGCAGCGTGGTCAGGTGGTTGGAGAGGATTTGGTTGGCCTCTGTGTGCCATGAAGTCCGTGCGAGATGTGTTCCATGTTTTGGTAAGGTGGTTGCCTGTGAGAAGCTGTGCCCAATTCCATGGTTGTGTGAGGGTGCTGGCGCTGTTCCGGAAGGACGAGTGCTGGTTGGGCGGTGTTCGCATTCTTGACTGGTGCTTGAACTTTCCGATGCGTGGCAGTTCGGAGTTTGAAGATTTGCAGAGGATTGCCAGTTTTGGGAGTGAATCTGTGCTTTGGGTTTGAGGTAATGGAGCTTTCCTCACCCTGTTTTCTGAGGTTGGCTAGCCGAGTTGTGGATTGTCAGGATGGCGAGTCTCGAGTTGCCGTGTTGGCTGTGCGCGTGGATCTGAGTGCGCAGCGGAAGCCTGGTGGGCCCATAACCCACTGGTTCAGGATCGTAGCATTGGTTGCTACGGGCGGATTTCCTGAGGTTGCGTTGAGCATCGGAGGATTGGTTCCTCGGTGTAAGACGTGTTGTTGCCGTGTCGTTGCTCGAGGTATCGTGATTCTTGGCACTGGCATGATGGAGTGTTGGGGAATGTGCTAGCTAGTGCGCCGCATGAGTACCATGTTCATGTGATGGAAGCCGTGTCAAGCGTCGGTGTTAGACCCGGATGGGGTTGTTGAGGATGTCGCCTGACGGAGGTCGAGGACGTGTTGGTCAGAGTCGGTGGCTTGGTGCCCGACTTGTATTGGAGGTTGTGTCCTTGGTTGAGATCGTATTTTGAGGAAGTGATCTCTGAGAGATTTTGGGTTCCGGTTGGTAGCTGCAAGTGACTGGTAAGGCTAGTCTAGTAGTCGACCACGGTAAGATGTGTATTGTTAGGGACACATTGTGCATTGGTCGTGGTGTTGGCGACCTGGTTGCCGTAATTTTCGTTGGCACTTTCTCCCCTAGAGACGTGTGCCATGAGTGTTCAGGTGGTGTCCCGTGGCTCGGTGGTGAGGGCGGAATCAGGATTGGCAGGTGTCCATTAGGATTAATTAAGTTGAGGGATGTGATGAGACAAGACGGAAGAGTGACGCCTGTGGGCGGAGGTCTTTTAGTGAGATTGCCATCGGAATGGTGGTCCTTAATGGGATGTTGGGGTCGTAATGGTTATCCCTAATTTGGCGACCAGCATGGGATGGTTCCCCTGTAAGTCTGAGTCGAGTGAGGTGATGACTGAAGACACCAGGATCTTGTCATTTAGTTTCATCGTACTCCCCGAGAGGGTCGAGTTGGTACGATGATTGAGATCGGACGCGGTGTCCGAGAGGAGTGCAGCTTGAGATGTGGTAATTGTCTGTGTGAGTCAGCGGATGGCCTATCGTGAGTTGGATCGTGCCTGCTGGGCCGGTGAAGGATTCCCGTTGACGATCAACTGGTGATTGTAGACGGCAGGAAGGCGTCGTCCACCCTCGAGGGAAGGAAAAATAATAAACAATAATAATAAATAATGACAATGATGAAAGGGTGATCGCCAGAGAGGTATAGGCAGCGGGAGTCGTCGTCTACCCTCGTCCGTCTTAGGAGATGGAAATGACGAGATCAACTCAAGGAGAGAAAGAAAATAGGGATGCGGAACGGACTCCGGTACGTGGCGGAGATAGGGGTCGGAAGACCCTCTCGCGCAAACTGACCCCTTTCCGGTAAGCGTGACTTACCGTTCCACGAGCAGTTTTTCATATACCGGGAAATCCGAGAATCTAAGTAACAGAAAGGGAGAGGCACGAAGACTCAGAAATTGCAACGGAATATCGTTCTCCAGACAATTACAAGGACAATACGAACAAAGACATACCACCACAAGACATTGGTCTTTGTGGGGTTCTAACAGCGATGTAATAATATCAACACTAATGAATATATATGTACATATTAGGACCACCGTAAGACATTGGCCTTACAGGATTTTTACTGCAGCATAAATAATAAATATTATATGTACATACCACCGCGAGACATTGGCCTTTGCGGGGCTTTTGCAGCGATGTAAATAATAAGTATAACTATATCAAAAGACCACCGCGAGGTATTACCCTCCGCGGGGTTTTTATTATAATAACTATATGTATATAACGAGAAAAGAAAAAGGGGATCAAATAAACCGCCGCGAGATGTTACTCTCCGCGGGGTTTTAGAACGATGATAGGGGGATGTTGAAATCAAATGGTTAGGTTAGGAGGTTAGCGTGCGGAAATTAAATTACTGGAACGAAGATGGTCGCGAGAGATGACCCACTGCACCAGTTAGATAAGACCACCGCGAGGAACGGGTTCCTTGATCGGGGTCAGAACAAAAGAATGCAGAAAATTAAACCACCGCGAGGAACGAATTCCTTGATCGGGGTTGGAATTGAAAGTGCAAAAAATTAAACCACCGCGAGGAACGAGTTCCTTGATCGGGGTTAGAATAAATGAAAAGGGGATTAAATAAACCGCCGCGAGATGTCACTCTCCGCGGGGTTTTGAAGCGATGATAGGGGAGGGTTAGAGTTAAGCAGTTAACGGTTAGGATGTTAGAATGCGGAAATTAAATTACTGAAATAAAATGGTCGCGGGAGATAACCCACCGCACCAGTTAGATGAGACCACCGCGAGGAACTGGTTCCGTCAACGGGGTTTAAACAGAAAGTAAATAACAAGAGAAGGGGAAGGGAAGTGTGATCGCCAGGGGCTGAGAGCCCCACAGGAAATGTCCTGATCGCGTTCGCCGCCGAAGCGGGAGCATTGCGGGTCCTCTCTTCCTCTTCGGTCGGCCGGCCGACGAAGAGGGCCTTGCTTTGGTTACCCTGATTTTTTTTTTTGTGTTTTATCTTTTTGTTATTATATTTTTTTGGGGTTTTGTTACTTTTATTATTTTTTATGCTTTTATATCTTTTTTAAGAGAAAGATGAGAAGGTAAAGAGAGAAATCGAGGGGTGAACGGTAGAATAAGATAGTATAATATAGAGGAAAACTACTAGGAGAATATAGACAGAGTAAGAAACTTATTTTAGATAAAACAAAGAAGAACGGAGGTGGAGGTTTAACGATTTACGATGATAACAAGGGAGAAGAGATAGACTTATTTTTAAACAACACGTAAAGGATGATGGAGATGGCAATTTAACAACAAATAACAATGATGAGGAAAAAACCAGAATAGATGAGGGAGACGATAGCCGGGTACCTCAAAATAGGAGGGATGGCCGCATTTATAGCCCCGAACTGAGGGTACGTGAGTTGCTCCTCCTACTCTTTTGGTCGACTGAAGAAGCGGACTTCCGGACTGTTAACCCTGCACGGAAAACAAACGAAGAGAAACGACTACTAAATAAGGACAACGGTGGTGTAGTACCAATTCTTTATAAACTAATATTGAAAATAACATAAACGAATACGCACCTGGTTGGTGGTATTTGAAACCCCTTTTAGGACTAAAGGGTGGACAGACAATATGATGAATGAACAAGCAAAGAGATCTCTCAGGGAGAGAGATGCAATATGGATGACAGATAATGATGCATGCAATGCAATGCAACTAAAGAAACCAAAGCAAATAAGACGACGTAGTGAGAAAACTTATTCGGAGGCCGATGACGGCTCGAGGAAACTTCCCCCACATGAGGACAATGTGAACACTCGGCAGGATGAGGCGTGTCCCCGTGCCCGAACGCTTGCAAACTTGTCTTCCTTTATTTCAACGTCTTCTATAATGATCAGACCAGAGCATCTCTTTCCATTCTGCATAGACATATACGAGCACTTACACACGCGCCAGCAAGGACACTTACACAAATATGTGTATATATTTATATAAATATAGGTATATACATATACAAATACTCATATGAATATATATATATATATATATGTGTGTGGATATATGTGTAGAGCAGAGAGGAAAAAGGAGAAGAAGACTCTTCCCTTTTTTTTTAGATTTTTTTTATGTAGAGGATATATATAGACGAACTATATAAGAAATATGTGTATAGTATTATATATATATATATATATATATATATATATATATATATATATATATATATATATGAGGAATGAATAAATAGAGGGAGAGTGAGGGCAAGAGAGGAGGAAAGAGAGAGGAAGTATGTGTAGGAGAGAGTAAGAGACAGAGATAAAAGAAAATAAATAATAAACAAAAAAAAATTGAGACAGGGAGATCGAGGGGTGGGGGAGAGAGGGAGTAAAGAAGAGGGAGAGAGAATATGTGAGGGGGGTTGGAAGAGTGAGAAGCAGGGAGAGGGGAAAAGGAATACGGTGAGGAGGGAGGGTTAGAGAGGGAGAGAAGACAGAAGGAGAGAGGATAAAAAAGAAAAGAAAAATAAAATAAAAAAAGATAAGTGAGATCGAGAGGGAGAGAGAAGCAGAGAGGTGAGAGGGGGATAATAATAAAAAAAAGAAAAGAAAAAAAAAGAAAAGTGAGAGGTGGAGTGGAAGACGGGGGAGGAAGAGAGAGAGGGAGAGAAGAGAGATAGGGGTGCAAGAGAGAGAGAGAGAGAGAGTGGGACAGGGAGAGAGAGGGGGGGTACGGCGGTGAGGCAGGGGTGGCGGCCGGAGCAGGGGGTAGAGGCGGGCGGCGGTGGCGAGCGGGGGCGCTGCGGGCGGGGCGGCGTCGGGGGCGAGCGGCTGGGGGCCGGAGGCGGCCGGAGCAGGCGGGGGCGCTGCGGGCGGCGGCCGGAGGCGGGGCGGCGTCGGGGGCGAGCGGCTGGGGGCCGGAGGCAGCCGGAGCAGGCGGGGGCGCTGCGGCTGGGGGCCGGAGCAGGCGGGGGCACTGCGGGCGGCGGCCGGAGGCGCTGCGGGAAAAGGGGCCGCAACGGCCCCTTGTAGTTCAAAGGGGGGCACGTTCGACGATGCCCCCCTGCGAACTTGAGAAACCCCCTTTTTTTAAAAAAAAAACGTAAAAGAGAGAGAGAGGTTGAGGGAGGGAGAGAATACAGGGAGAGAAGAGAGAGAGAGAGTACCGGGAGAGAAAAGGGAGATGGAGAGAGCAACTGGGAGAGGGAGAGAGATGGGGAGAGGGAGAGTGGGGAAGCAGAGAGTGAGGGAACCGAGAGAGAGGGAGAGAACCCCAGAGGGAACTTCGGAGAGAATGAGAGGAAGAGGGAAGGAGGTGGTGTTCGACAGGGGCTTCACGGGAGTGGGTGTGTGTGCCATGTGAGTGAGGGAGGTGAATAGTGTGTGGGGTGTGTGTGTCGTGAGAGAAAGGGAAGTGAATAGGAAATAAGAGGATTAGTGTTAGATTAATAATAATAATTATTAGATTAAGGATAGGATTAATCTATATATTAAGTATATATTTTTTTATATTTTTTTATTGATATCTCTTTATATATATATACATAAATAAGGTTATTTATTTTTTTATATATATTAGGATTTTATTTTTTATTATTTTATCTTTAAAATATTCTCTCATTATTTTTAAATCTTCTTCAATTCTTCCGAATTTTTTTTTAAATAGCCTTTTTATCTCTCTTTTTTTGTATTTTCTTATGACCCCTCTTTTTTTATTATTTTTCTAAAATTTTTATAAGCCCTTACCCATTTTTTGTATTTTAACACCATCTCCATTTTTATAACCCTTTTCAATTTTCTAATTTTTTTTGTATTTTTATAAAACTCAAACAAATGATAATCAATCACCTAAGTTAATCGTGTAAGCCACTCTGGGGCATCGTGGTGTAATATGAGATTTACTCACGAAAAATGTGAAAATAGCGTGTCTACAGTGATCAGCATGTGATCTTTCACAGACAGAAGATGCTGCTGGTTGCGCATCGAGATTGGTGAGAGTCATGTTTCAATAAGACCTTTGGTGGTCGTTTCTGTGATGTGCCTTTCCGGACGAGATCTGGGCTTTGTCGAAGTTTATCTTCTGACAGAGTTGGCACAGTGATATGTCTGGCTTTCAACTTGCCATGTGTGAGGTGATCCTTTGTGCTGAGTCGATGTTCTGGTTGCGGTCTGTCGAGATGGCTGTGTGAGCCGATGGAGACTCTGTTTTGGTTGTTCCCTTATGCAGGGCCTGGTTGTGAAGCTGATGTGTGATTTGTCTGCTGACCATTACATGGATCGATAGCTGTTTCTCGCAGCGAGGACTGTGTCTCCTCGGTGGGCGAGATGGCGGCAGCAGTTCCATGATTGGTTCTCGCGTTGTCTGAGGTGATGCCGGACTATGTCCTTTGGTGTTGTGCCTGCTCTGATGGTCGGTGTGCGCGGCATGCGGAGCGAGGTGTCGTTCGTGGTTGTAGTCTGGCTGTGTCCCTCAGGATCGGTGCTTTCGTGAGAATCGAGATTTTATGTCCTGGGACTCTGACAGAGTTGTCAGTTGGTTAAGGTGTTCTTCCCCTGTGACTTGGTGCTAGTCCTGAATTTCGAAGATGAAATTTCTTTAAGGGGGGAGGGCTGTAATGTCCCGAATTTTTTGGATATTTTTTCGGTTATTTTTAGTGGGTCTCGGATTGTATTTTTTGTGTTTTACACGTATTTTTTCCTGATGCTCCTTCGGAACTCTGTGCAGGGCAAACCGTGACGTTCTCCGACTCCGGGACAATATCGACGCGTTGTGCTCCTCCCGAGGATCGCGGAGGTAATTTTTCGTAATTTTTCAAATTTCTAGAATTTTTAAATTTTTCTATATATATTAACCCTTTCTCTCTCTCCCCTCTCATTTCTCTCTTGCTTCCCTCTCTCTTCTCACGCTCTCTCCTCTCTCTTCGACGGCCGACAGAGCGGAGCGCGGGCGAGACGGGGATGGCGGGGGCAAGGTACGGGCGAGGATGGGTGAGGATCGAGGCGGTGGAGGCGCGGTGAAGCTCGGCCACGAGTTCGTGTCTCGACGAGGCTTCAACGGCATTTTCTTCGTGGATCGGCGTCAAAGGCGCGCGAAATCTTCGATGGAGGTAGGGAGATTGACCCCCTGCTCGTGAGCTTCCTTTCCCTCAAGTTTTGTAGGCCGTGGTGAGCCGAGCGGGCGTATTTAGAGATTTTTGGGAAAAATCCATATTTTAGAGCTTGTGGACCGATCTACCGTTTCATCGCGTTTTTGGCCGATCCGAGGCCATAGATGCATGCTAGTGGCTATTTGGGGGCCTCCCCCTTGTTTTCCCCCTCTCCCGTGGAGGTATGGGGGCGTGGGATGATTTTTGGGTCGTTTCCCGCCGTCCCGTTCTCGGGACGGTGTGACGGACATTCTAGTGACTGTCACAGTCTGTGACACCCCAGGGTAGATGCGTTACAGCCTGTGACGCCCCACGGAGGGTGCGTCACAGGGTCCGATTTTGTTGGCAGGTCGTCGGTCGCTCTGGCGGTCTCACGATAAATCGCCAGAGGGTGTGACGCACCTGGGCTTGACCGTTACATCCGTGTTCGTGGTTTCTGACCGTTGGGGTCCTGAGACTCTGACGCACCAGGGGTAAACTGTCAGAGCTCTGTGAAGCCCTTGCTTGGGTGCGTCAGAGTCGACGTGTCCCTTCTTCTAACGCACCTAGGTAGGTCTGTTAGGCGTTGTGACGTCCCGAGGGGTGTGCGTCACAACCTGTTTTGTTCTGTCTTCTAACGCACCAGGCTTGGTCCATTAGAGGCTGTGACGCCCCAGGATGGGTGCGCCACAGCCACTGTTGCCCCTCTCGTGTAACGCTCCTGAGTTGGGCCGTTAGAGTGCTGTGGCGGCCTAGCTTTGGACCGTTACAGTCTGTGACGGCCCAAAGATAGACCGCCAGGCACTGTGTTATGCCGAAGTGGTTCTTCGTGTTTACCGCGATCGTTTCGCGTTGTGTAGGTCCTCGGTCGACCCGATTGGGACCCAGTGGTCGACCTGTGATCTCGTGAATGTCCCAGACATCCCGAGGGTTTCATGTCCATGTTTTGAGGGTGTCGGGAGAACCGTACTACCTCGTTTAGCGTGCCCATGGGTTTGAGAGTCCGGGTGACTCCTCGTGTTCCAGTCATTTGTGTAACGCTTGATCGAGTCACCGTGCGTCGGTGCGAGTGCGGCGAGGGTTCCCCGCATGCCGTGAGTTTCTCCGGAAAGAGGTTTCCGAGTGGGCCATGAGTAAGGCCTTGGACTGCGAGTCTAGTTGCCCAGCCTGGGGCTGGGGGAGGGTTTCCGCTTTTCCCTGAGAGTGGGATTCGGTTTGGCTGCTTGTGAGCTACCTTGGAACCGTGCTTCTACATTTCTGCGTGGCTGAGTGGGTGGCCCGTGGACTGTGAGTCCTGTTTCTTCTCCGACCGTGGTCACCGTGTGACGGTGCTGGTACGTGGGACGGTCCGCGTACTTTGTCGGGTTCGGACGTTGTTTTCCGTTGACTTGAGAGTCTACTCCTTCAGTGACCCTCCACTAGTCGTAGCCTGCTTATGCGTTTAGCGGTCCCAGCAGGGAGTGGTGGAGAGGCTACCCTGAGGACGATTTTTAGACTGGTTACCGTCGGGCCCCACGTCTTGCAGCCAGAGTCCGGCAGCGGGGAAAACCAGTTAGAGGCCAGACTTGGGACGCATGGTTTGTGTGTGTACACGTGGTTGGGGGCAGTTGGACACACGCTGACGAGCGTGACCCCTGCTAGTCACTTACTTTGTGGTTACTTGTACGGTGTCCTTACCTCCGCCGGGGGCTATCGTGCTAGGCGCACACCTACGGTGCGGTGTAAGACGTCAGGGGACACTACCGACTGTGCTTTTAGTGGGAGGTACTCTTGTCGAGTCGGGAGTGACAGACTGTCAGTCTCTGTGGCTTCGACCTTCGGGTTTTTGGTCGTGTTGACCGTTGAGTCCAGGTTGTTTTGCCGTGACGCGTGTGTCAGTTTTCGTGCCGTGAGACTGGTGCTAGTAGCTTTACTGAGGTTGCGTCTTGTTGGTGCGGTGTCCGCGACCGGGTGGTCGGGGTTGCACCTTGGACATCGTGTCCAGGTCGACCGTGTCCTGGGAGACAGGTCTCTACGACGGGGTTTCCGTGGGTTTTTACTTCGGTAAGTGGTACTAGTGTAGTTCGGTAGCCCCCGACCGTGAGATCGGGTGTGTCTTCTGATACAGTAGGAGTAGCTGTAGTGCCGAGTTTTGACCTGCCACCGATTCGATGTTCTTGCTGTCGTTGTAGCTTTCCTTTTCGCTACCGCCGTTGTTTCCGGTTGGGGTTCCGCAGGATCCCTAGCTACTGAGTCTCTGTTTTGGAGACTCATCCCTACTTTTCAGGTGTGGCGGTTCTTCCTCGAGGTTCGAGGGTGCTGTTCAGAGGTTCTCAGTTGCCAGCTCGCCGGGCCGAGTGTTCACTCGACATGTGGTACATTTTACTGCTTTAGACTGTACTTTCTGTTGGACTGGACTCTGTTATTGTGGTAGTTGTTTATTTATTTCTGTTAATTGTTGAATTATCCTGCTTTAATTCCTATTTCGTTGTGCCTCCACACTCCTTTTAGCCCTTCCGAGTCCTCCGACTCGTGAGCGGCGGGGCATGATTCGAATGGTATCGGGTCCTTCCCGGTATCCGGATCTTGGATCGTTACACCAGTACTTCTCCGAGCGACATCAGAGACATCGTCTGAGCGGAGATGTCTGATTTCCAGTGGCAGATGAGGACAGAGATGTCGAGCTAGGAGGCGCGCATGTTGCAGGCACTCGTTGGTCTTCTCTCCCAAGCGGGGCTTCTTTCTCAAGGAGCACCCTCGACCACGGCACAACCCCCTCAAATGAGTGTTTGTTATATTTTTATTTTGGCAAAATTTTGACTTATAAAATCAATGAATTGAATATACATGAATTTTGATTCAAAGTAACAAGACCCTCTTTAATATAGGAATAAATCAGGTTAAGATGGTTTATATGAGATAAAATGAGTTGTTTTTGTTTGACTAACAGAATTCAAGTCGGATACTCGGTTTGGGCTCGTCACTCAAATTACTCAATTTAGAACTAAGTTAGTTTTCAAAACTAACTTTGTTTAAAATAATTCAGATAACTAGGGGTTCATAGGTCCAAAATATAAAATATTGGCCTGATCAGCGTGCCAATCCTTCCAACGCGAGCTGGGTGGTGAGAGTGACTTAGGAGAGTTGACGGAATCCAAATCGGATACCCTATTTGGACTTGGCGCTTAAATTACATATTTTAGAACTAAGCTAGTTTTCAAAACTTTGTTTAAAATAATTCAGATAATTAGGGTTCGGGGGTCTAAAATCTAAAATATCGGTCTTACCGGTATGCCGATTGTTCCAACACGACCTGCGAGGTCACAGTGACTTGTGAGAGCTGACGAAATCCAAATCAGATACGCGATTTCGACCCGGCACTCAAAAGAGTAATCTCTAAATACACTTAGTTTAAAATTAAAGAAGTTGGATTCAGGGATCCAAAATCTAAAATATCGGTCTGATCGACCTGCCGATCATTCCAACACGACCTGAGTGGTAAAAATGACTTGTGAGAGCTGACGGAATCTAAATCCGATACCCGATTTGGGCTCGACACTCAAAAGGACATTCTTTAAATGCACTTAATTTAAAATATAGATAAGACATTGGGTTCGGATGTCCAAAATATAACATACCAGTCTGATTAGCGAGCCGATCGTTCCAACACGACTTGGGAGGTAAAAGTGACTTGTGAGAGCTGACGGAATCCAAATCGGATATCCGGTTTGGGTCCGATGCTCAAAAATATATTATCTAAATGTACTTATTTTATAATTAAAGAAGTTGGGTTCCTACGTCAAAAATCTAAAATACCAGTATGATCAGCTTGCCGATCGTTGCAACACGACCTGGGAGGTAAAAGTGACTTATGAGAGCTGACGGGATCCAAATCGGATACTCGGTTTGTGTTCGGTATTAAAATTACCGATTTGATATTATATCTGATTCGAATTTATACAATCAAATAAAATATTTAATTTATCTTTCTAATAATTTTTTATTTATTAATGAATGCTTAATGTTATTACCTTTTCAATATAAGATCCTCCAACCAGTGGCGATGGAGGGGGCGATCAGGACGGGGAGGATGAGAACATGGAAGATGCGGATGATATTTCTTGATTATTTTTATTGTTATTAAATTGATAATTGGTGTTATTTTTCATTTTTTTATAGATCTTAGGTTTTGTTTGTGATGGATAAATGTTATGTTTTTTTATTTAAACACGGTTTTATATAAATTATATATATGTTAAAAAATAGCAAATATTTTTTCCGACAGAACTTTCGATGGACACATTGCGTTCATCGGAATGATTCCGACGGAATCACCGAGGGAATACCACTACAAGAAAAAGTGGCAATAGCGACCGAATTAGAGACCGAATAAATCGGTCGCTAGTCGGTCCCAAATAGCGACCGTATAGCGACCGATATAATCGGTCGCACGTCTGAGACCCATTCTGCGACCGAAATTATTTCGGTCTCTAGTCGGTCGCTGATCTTGCGACCGAATTTATTTAGGTCACGAAGCGGTCGCTGATCACTCATCTCCCCCCCCCCCGCCACCAGCTCCCCCCCCTCCCCCCCGCCTCCCCCCCCTCCCCCCTGCGGCCCCCTCCTGCCCGAGCCCCCCTCCGCCCGAGCCCCCCCTCCCCCTGCGGCCCCCTCCCGCCCGATCCCCCCTCCGTCCGAGCCCCCCCCTCCCGCCCGATCCCCCCTCCGCCCGAGCCCCCCCCTCCCCCTGCGGCCCCCTCCCGCCCGAGCCCCTCTCCGCCCTAGCCCCCCCTCCCCTCCCGTCCGAGCCCCTCTCCGCCCTAGCCCCCCCTCCCCTCCCGTCCGAGCCCCGCTCCGCCCGAGCCCCCCCTCCCCCTGCGGCCCCCTCCCGCCGGAGCCCCCCTCCGCCCGAGCCCCCCCTCCCCTTGCGGCCCCTCTCCGCCCGAGCCCCCCCTCCCCCTGCGGCGCCCTCCCGTCCGAGCCCCTCTCCGCCCTAGCCCCCCCTCCCCCTGCTGCCCCCTCCCGCCCGAGCCCCCCTCCGCCCGAGCCCCCCCTCCCTCTGCGGCCCCCCCGCGACCAGCTCCCATCGGCGGTGGACGGACGACTGCGAGCGGCGTGGCGAGCGGCGGTGGACGGACGACCGGCGTGGCGAGCGGCGGTGGACGGACGACCGGCGTGGCGAGCGGCGGTGGACGGACGACTGCGAGCGGCGGCGGGGACCGGCCATCGGAGGTAAGTGAGGCGGACCCCCGCCGGAGCCCCCCTCCGCCCGAGCCCCCCCTCCCCCTGCGGCCCCCTCCCGCCGGAGCCCCCCTCCGCCCGAGCCCCCCCTCCCCTTGCGGCCCCTCTCCCGCCCGAGCCCCTCTCCGCCCGAGCCCCCCCTCCCCCTGCGGCCCCCTCCCGCCCGAGCCCCCCCTCCCCCTCCGGCGCTGCTCTCCCCTCCCCATCTGGTTTCCCCCTCCGGCGCGGCTCTCCCCTCCCCATCCGGTCCCCCCTCCGGCTCCAATCCCCCCTCCGCAGGGCCCCCCCTCCGGCTCCGCCCCCCCCACCGCAGGGCCCCCCCTCCGGCTCCGGGCCCCCCTCCGGCTCCAGTCCCCCCTCCGCAGGGCCCCCCTCCGGCTCCGGTCCCCCCACCGGCTCCGGTCCCCCCACCTGCAAGTTGGACATCACGGCTAGCTCCTGTTCATGGGACAGACTTCAAATCCTAACTTTCTTTATGACAGACACACACACACACACACACACACACACACACACACTCTCTCTCTCTATATATAAAAATATATATATATATGATCCTGAGCAACATAATTAATGTAGTTGTATATATTTTTTTTAAAAATATTATTTAGTTAGACTTTTCTTATAGCTTTTAATGAAAGAAACCGATCTAATTGAGATTTTAAGAAGTTTAAATTAAGAATCATGATTCTGTCGAGTACTTTCCAAGCAAATCCTACCTTAATTTGTGAGAAATTGAGACATTTTGATCAATATTATAGATATCTAAATTAAATCATGTTGTATGTAAAAAAAGTTATGTAAATATATAAAATGATGTTCATTTTGTAATTTTCACAAAATCTTTAAACTTAATTTGACCGTTTGAGAACTTTTTGATCTAGGTGCCGACCTTTTCCGAATCTTGACTTGGTGTACGACGTCCGTGACAGAGGGATTTTTCTACGTTAAACACGAGTCATATCGATCCTAATAAGAGCCAATTACAGTCGGCGCGGCGGGTTGGAGGGGCACCGGCCGGGGTGTTCCCATCTCGCACAGTGTGTGTGTGGAAGGGGGGGGGGTGCAGGATCTCCCCCCCCCCGCCCGCACTTGAAAAACCTAATTCTGTAGACCCACAAGGGACAGGAAAACCTCAGAAATGGAGAAAGGTTTCCCAGCCTCTAAATCAAATGCTAATATCTCATTAATAACCTTAAAATCTTAAGGGTCTCCTTGATATGGAATAAAATGAGTTAAGATAAGTTATTCGCGAGTAAATGAATTATTCAATGTTGAGAGTCGAAATATATCATTTGAGATTAGATAGGGTTAAGACTCTTAACTTGAGATTAACTCATTCTAATTCTATCACAAAAATATCGTATCTGACTCCGACTAGAATATATATCAAATTAAAATAAAATATAAAAATTTAAGAATAACTCACCTCGGATCTTCTTGTATCCTAATTCATCATCAAAGTGGTCCTAAAGATCAAACGTCAGTCTGGAGGTAAGAGGAGACTGTCCTATGGATGCTACCTAAGTTCTAGCTATATGTTAAGTGATCGATCCTCACTTAGACAGGGAAACAAGTAGAAAGACGCACTCTTAATTAACATATAGAAATGCGGCGGAGAAAGATGTTTCAATTGGGACTATATGATTTTGAACGCGCACTAGCTACATGCATCTCTATTAAACAAAATAAGAATGGTAAAAAAACAAAATTATGATGATGAGATTAATCCATGTGCACAATATCTGCATTTGGTTCTCTAGAATATTCTAGTCGGAACTCCAAATGAGAGAAAGTAGATAAGCCTAAGTAAGACGATATAGTTAACAAGCCCTAGCCTTCGTATACGAGAAATGCACCTTTTGAGTTTGGTAGAGTGGGAAAGAAGGAATGAGGATTAGGTGCTGTTGATGACTTTTTCTTTCCCTTCTTCTTGTTTGTTTTCTTTTGCACCTTTTGAGTTCCATGCACACATGGTGGTGGGTCATGAGAGTAGGGATTGCATGTGCATGTGGTTTGGGGCTCAGGGGATGCTGATCATGTACTTGCTTTCACAATTAGACAAGCTAGTCACATTGGGGTTCCTTAATTTCCATTTGTGTACATGCTCCCAATTTTAACCATTTTTGAGCCTTCTTCTGAGCCTTAATTGGCTACATTATGTTGATACTGGGCGGTTTGATGCTGGGCGGTTTGATCACGTAACCTTATTTAGATGCTGGGCGGTTTGATCACGTATCTTGCAATATATCCATGCTCTGTCTAATCAGAATACTGTGTCTGAAGACCACTGTTCCGTTGTTTATTTTTTCTTTTTTGTTATTTAGACTTGTAGCATTTCTAAAATAGTAATTATATATGAAGCTAGAGATAGTTGGGTGTTACTTGCAGCATTTCCAGCACATTCATAAGAGCATGAATTTTATTTTAACATGTTACTGCTATGTTTTTAGAATGTGTTATTATCTTGTCAATATTTAATTAGTTGGGTGTTGTATGTGAGCTGAGATGCGTGGGTGCAACCTAACATTGCACGCATCTTAGGAGAGCGTGTTAAACCCGTGTCAATCAATCTACCCGTTCAAGACTTTGGGATTGATGTGCACGTTCTCATTTTGAATGATGAGAATGTGTATATCTAACTCAAAGTCTTGAATTGTCCCGTTTGGACAGTCTGTGAATGTTTGATCGCACTTAGGTGGTTAATTACTATATGTGTTTGTGTTGTTTGTTAAAAATTTTGGCTGGATGCGTCATCTCACTCCTCTCTGATATACCTTTATTGATTTTGATTAATTTCTTAACCATTTATTAGTAAGTGTTTAAGAAAATTTCTTAATCAATAAATATTTTGTGGTATATCGGAGAGGTGTGGGGAGATGCTGCCGAAATTTTTAGCAAATAACACAACACATATAGTAATTAATCGTGCGATCAAACCTTCACAGATGGGTTAAAAAGTGAAAATCTAAATGATATTTCCGTCCTATTTAAAATGGCAGAGATGGAGGATGTGAGGAAAGGGTTGGACTTTTTATTTTGTTAAACATGTTAAAGTTTTGTGTGTTTACATTTCATTCGCATAGGGAAAATGTCTGAAGATCGTTCATGGATGTACCGTAGACTAGTTGATCAGGTGGTGTCTATGGAATTTAAAAATGGAGTTGAGAGATTCATTCAGTTTGCTTTGAGAAATCCTATTGAAGCTGTAGATTGTGAGGGTCGTATCCGATGTCCTTGTGTAGTCTGTAAGAATTTGAAGTGGCTGACAACATGGGATGTACAACGTCATTTATACAGAAAGGGGTTTGTTAAAGATTATACAAACTGGATATGTCATGGTGAAACATTGTGGTCCTACGAGCCTGCCAATAGAGGAAGTGGAAGTTCATATGTTGATATGGTCATAGATGCTGCTGGTCCAGAATTCAATGTTCATGAGGAGCATGTACACAATGAAGAACCGCCAAACAAGACAGCTGAAAGATTTTATCAGCTACTTAAAGATGCTGATGAGCCATTGTGGAATGGATGTCAAAATCACTCTCGACTGTCTGCGGTGTCACAATTATTGAACTTGAAATCTGAATTTCACATCAGTGAGATTTGTTTTGATCGTTTGTTACTGATTATCAAAAGTATGTTGCCACAAGATGAGAAATTACCTGAAAATTTTTATCGTGCAAAGAAGATGGTCACTGACTTAGGGCTTGGATATGAGAAAATAGATGCATGTCCTAATCATTGCATGCTATATTATAATGAGGATAAAAGTAAGGTATCATGTTCCATATGTGGTCATGATAGATTCAAGCCTAAGAAAGGGGACAATTCAAAGCAAAAAGATATACCATATATGTCATTGCGGTATTTTCCTATTGCACCGAGATTGCAGAGAATGTATATGTCACCAAAGATAGCTCAACATATGAGATGGCATGCGGAAAGAGTACGTCGACAACATAATGTAATCAGTCATCCTGCAGATGCCGAAGCTTGGAGTCACTTTAACCGTGCTCACCCTACTTTCTCAAAAGAGTCGCGTAATGTAAGGCTGGGTTTATGTACTGATGGATTCAATCCATTTGGAGGTTCAGTGACTTCCTACTCTTGCTGGCCAGTTTTCGTGACACCATATAATCTTCCGCCAAATATGTGCATGAAACGAGAGCATTTATTTCTATCATTATTGATCCCTGGTCCAAAAAATCCTGGGAAAAAACTAGACATATATCTCAGGCCGTTGATTGATGAGTTGAAATTGTTATGGACTGATGGGGTTACTACCTATGATGCATCCAGAAAACAAAATTTCACTATGAAGGCTGCATTGATGTGGACAATAAGCGACTTTCCTGCATATGGAATGTTATCTAGCTGGAGCACTCATGGAAAACTAGCATGTCCTTACTGTATGGACAGTTCCAAATCATTTGTACTTAAGCATGGTGGCAAGTCATGCTGGTTTGATTGTCATCGACGATTTCTACCAAAGGACCATCCGTTTAGAAGGCAAAAAGATGCATTCTTAAAGAACAGAATTGAATTGGAAGAAGCTGATTTTGAACGGTTGTCTGGTCCACATTTAGCAGCAAGTGTACAGAACTTACCAGATATAGCACAATTGTCGAGCAGCACAAGACAGCTCCCTGGATTTGGGAAGGATCACAACTGGGTCAAAAAAAGTATCTTCTGGGAATTGCCTTATTGGTCAACTCTTCTTATACGACATAACCTCGACGTCATGCATGTTGAGAAGAATGTCTTTGATAATGTGTTCAACACTATTATGGACATAAAAGGCAAAACAAAGGATAATGTGAATGCTCGTTTAGACGTGAAAATACATTGTAAACGTCCAGAACTGGAACTTATTGATAGAAATGGTAAAACAGTTAAACCGAAAGCAATTTACGCCCTTGGAGCTGCACAGATTAAAGAAGTATGCTTTTTGCCGAATTCTTTCAATCAGACTTGGGTGATGATGTAGAGTTGCCTGCTTCTAGTGATGAATCTGTGGAGGCACTGTCTTTATCTAAAGAGAATGAAGTGGAAGAAGTCGATCCAGAACAACCTGAAATACAGTTGGGGGACTCCGAAGAGGAGGAATATATTAGTGATCAAAATGAATCTGATAATGAAGATGTGAATGTTGAATTTGATATATCTCCAACATCTGAAGATGAAATGGAGAATGTTTGATTAATGGTATACAATTTTACCTAAAATTTTAATACTCTGTAACTTTCTTTCTTTCACTATTTGATGAATATGCATGTATTTTATTACCAGTTGAAGATATGGTTCGAGGACGGCGTGGGACTTCTTCAGGTGGGAGGGGAGAGGGTAGCGGGAGGAGATTTACTTCCATTTCTACACCGGTAGTAGGTATGTATACTTTCATGTATAATGCATTGTAGTATTTGTTTAAAATAATTCTTTATGTTTTTGTGGTATCTGATTCTTATCCTTACAGGACCCACGACTTCTGCACCGTTACCACCGACCTCTGCACCGCTACCACCGGTAGTAGGTATGTATACTTTCATGTATAATGCATTGTAGTATTTGTTTAAAATAATTCTTTATGTTTTTGTGGTATCTTATTCTTATTTTCACAGGACCCACGACCTCTGCACCGTTACCACCGACCTCTGCACCGCTACCACCGGTAGTAGGTATGTATACTTTCATGTATAATGCATTGTAGTATTTGTTTAAAATAATTCTTTATATTTTTGTGGTATCTTATTCTTATTTTCACAGGACCCACGACCTCTGCACCGTTACCACCGACCTCTGCACCGCTACCACCGGTAGTAGGTATGTATACTTTCATGTATAATGCATTGTAGTATTTGTTTAAAATAATTCTTTATATTTTTGTGCTATCTGATTCTTATCCTTACAGGACCCACGACCTCTGCACCGTTACCACCGACCTCTGCACCGCTACCACCGGTAGTAGGTATGTATACTTTCATGTATAATACATTGTAGTATTTGTTTAAAATAATTCTTTATGTTTTTGTGCTATCTGATTCTTATCCTTACAGGACCCACGACCTCTGCACCGTTACCACTGACAACAGGTAGATTGACGGCCTCTGCACCGCCATCACACATGGCGAGTGGATCTACACCTCCTCCAGCTGAGTCAGGTATGTTCATTTACATTTCTATATTTTTTTGATAGTTTGTTTTATTTATTTTTATCCATTTCGTATAGTACGTGCTGATGACGAGACGAGTCATCACGAGGGGGAGGGCAGTTATAATGAGACGATGCGGGCAGTGTGGATAAATGAAGGGTATGTAATGCATTATTTTTGTTATCTATTCATCATTGTGGTATTAATATTTTCAATTTCAGGAATAAAATAGAGCCAGCCCAAGCATCACAATTTATTACAAAGTCAATTGAAGCACATTTTCCAGGCCCCATCCGTCGCTTTTCTGATTTTCCGATGGATGTTCGGGATTTATTGTTCACTATGTTCTTGGTATTTATCTTATTTTATCATATTAAGTCATTTTCCTGCTATATTTTAACACACTTATTGTTATGTAACATATAATTTATTTTTTGTTAATATGTAGAGGAATCATCGATTCACAGAGCATTCAGATGAGTTACGTGCTAGATCTGCATGGACAACTACTGCAAGAGCAAATTTCAAACATCTTATGCACAATATCCGAAAAAATGCAGAAAGAGCATGTACAAGTACAGATAAGAACCAATGGAAGGAGCATGGGCCTGTGTGGATGAGAAAGGAGTATTGGACGGAGCTGTGCAACATTTGGGGAACGGAGAAATGGAATGACAATTCAAACAAAGCAAAGCAAAACAGAGCAGCGCATCCTGAAGCGAATGTACACACGGGTGGCTATGTCTCCTTTGCAACGCATAAAGCGAGATTGGTAAGTACACTTCTACATTTGTATTTTTTTTTAATCTAATAATAAACTGTGATTTATTTGAATAACAGGAAGTACAGTTAAAGCGGCCACCTCAATTTCAAGAACTTTTTGATCATACTCATAAGAAGAAAGGGACAAATGCTTACATTAGTGAGAAAGCTCGGGAGGTAGCGGTAAGTGTATACATTAATAGTTTTCATTTAAGATTAAACTGTAGAATAATTTTGTTTTGTTTTTTTATTTTTTGCAGGACTCATATAGTAGAGGAATGGATGAGAGGTACGGGGATGACAGTCAGCGTCCAGAGTTGGATCCTGACATTTGGGTTGCAGCATCTGGGGCACCCAAGAAAGGCCATGTTTATGGTTTTGGACATAGCTTGGGCACGACTAGGGTGTTATCATCATGCTCGAGTTCGGTCTCACATGCGACCTCTCCATTTACCACACCAGCAGCCCCAGATACCACACCAGCAGCCCCAGATGGTTCTTCCAGTGCCGCCCCGACCATGACTCCAGATATGTTTAGGGCGATCGTCAACGAGACCGTCTCTCAGAATATCTCAACCATCGTCTCTCAGACCGTCTCCCAGATGCTCACAGAATTGGGACTTGCTAGTAATAGAGCACCTCCTGCACCTCCTGCACCTCGTGCACAGCAGCCTCCGGTAAGTATTTTATTTGATTGATTTTCTATTTGTTAACTCTAAATATCATCTTACAAAATATAAGAATTTAGATTGAGGAGGGAAAAATATCATTTTCTTAACTCTATGAACTTGGGTTTGAGGGTCCAAAATTGAAAAGAGAGGTCAATATTCGACCGAATAGCGACTGTCTTCATTATTTATTTTATTAAAGTATTAAAATTAGCGACCGAATAGCGACCGAATAGCGACTGTATATATTAGCGACGGATAATGCGACCGATTTATATCGGTCGCTATCCACGACTGATATTGCGACCGATAACTATCGGTCGCTATCTACGACCGATTCTGCGACCGATAATTATCGGTCGCTAACGGCGACCTATTCTGCGACCGATTTATATCGGTCGCCATTTAACGACTATTATATAGCGACCGACATGTTCGGTCGCGAATAGGTGTCTGTTCGGTCGCTACATGATCTTTGCGACTGATCTGCGACCGAATAGCGACCGAGAGGTCGGTCGCTACTCGCGATTTTTCTTGCAGTGTACACATTCCGTCGAAAAAATATGAAGTTTATATATTTTTAAAAATAATAAAATTAATTCTCCGATGAAGTTTTCGATAGATCTGTTGTCCGTCTGAAGTATTTCCGACGGCAGTACCGACGGAATAATTGGTCGTCGGAATGATTTCCGACGGCATCACCGACGGATTTTATTTTTTGTTAAAAATACGAAGATCGATAATCCGACAATAATTGTCGACGAAATTTATGTCTGAGTATCTATCCGTCAAAGATTATCGACGGATTTTCGACATAGTTTTTGTTTGTCGATAATTTTATGACGAGAAATATCCGACGGACGTTTTTCGTAAGAATAATTTTTGACGAAATTATGATAGCATCCGTTCGTACAAAACTCCGCTTTTCCTTATAACACGTGAACCAATCAAAATAAACGGTATGATTTTTACCACATACGTACCAAGATATATATGCAGAGTGGGATTGCGCACGCAGATGATTGCGGTGTTCGATCCCTCCTAATTTCCATTAGCGTCCCCTCATAATTAAACGTACTAATTAGCATCTGAGAGCCGGCTTCTCAATTCTCCATCTCATTACACACCTGTGGTCGACGTCTCAACAACCCTTCCAACCAGCTCTTTCGGGAGGCCACGTACGTTAATTAGCAGCCCCGTTGTGGATAATGTAACGACCACAAGTTTGCTTAAAGCCTTAAACCGCAGTCAGCCGCTGTGCATGACAACCCATACATATATATATATATATATATATATATATATATATGTGTGTGTGTGTGTGTGTGTGTGTGTGTGTGTGTGTGTGTGTACGTATCTGTCCACTCTTCCTCCCACTTCCTTTTACAGCAGTCAGCCGCTGTACATGACAACTCATATATATATATATATATACGTACCTGTCCACTCATTCTGCCACTTCCTTTTACTTGATGAATGGATGTGCAGTGTGGTGGAGGCAAATTACTTAAAAGGTCCATGACCCGTTGCCTAAAACCGCTCTCCATCGGTGGAACGCACTGGGCCGGGTATACGGCTGCACTTGGGATAAAGAAATGATCGATACCTACACTAGTGCGCATCTAGACGCACTCGATCATATATATATATATATGTGGAAAGCAGAAGGGAAATTATGGACGAGAAAGGAAAAGTGGCTGTTTATATATGCCTAGTAAGGCATGCAGTTCTGTAAAATATCTCTCGTCGATACGTTATGTCGATGGGATTGGCTTCAAAAACTTGTGGCTTTTCGTCCACCCGCGGCCATGTGGTGGGTGGCGATATATGCTGATGACATCGGCATGTCTAAAGCCGGCAAGCTCGAAGACATCGTACGTGACACATTGTGGGGACTGTACGTAGCAGTTGCTCTCGAATGACGTCTTCTACCCCATGCATGCTTACACGTTTCAAATCAGTGAGATGTGCGTATATCCTCAAAGATCTCTGTTGGCTCCAACTAGTAAGTGATCTGTTGATTATATATTTTGGATGGTTCGGACATCTGTACGTATTAGGGATTAGATGCTCCTATTTGTCTAAACTACGGACTCCATATGCATGGCCCAGTACTGTTGTTAGGAGGCTCTCTTTTATTGTACCGAGTCCTACAGAAACAGATCGTCATTGTGTACTATTTGTCAGAAGGGGGACGTTAGCGAAAGTTAGCGCCGGTCCGCACCAACGTATGTATACACACACGAGCTTCTCCGCCCACTAATGAACAACGTACAAAGAGTGTTAAGGTATGATTCAGGCAGAAATCTGCATTGTAGGGAACCTGTTTAATTTTCTAAGATCAGATTCCTCCGTACGTACCGATCCTTTCCCCCCACCCAATGGAGTGCCGCATGCAGTTTGCTCCTCCCCCGATCGATTTGGCTCTAATATGATCGAGGAGAGATGCTCGTCAAGGTTTGCCGACTCGGCAGGTCAAATTGACCTGGGCTGATACCGCATGAGTTGATCAGTATGATTCGGGCCGACTCGGCAGGTCAAATTGACCTGGGCTGATACCGCAAGAGTTGAGTACGTCGCGTCGCCCATTTGAGGCTCCACTTAACGAGTCGGACAATTAATTGGACTGAGTCGACAGTATACCAGCTGGGACAATTAATTGGACGAGTCGGTCGAGAGTCTACGTACCAAACATATTGGTACTCATGGAGGGTAAAGATTGTGTAACATCTCTCTTAATCATATGTTTGATACGCCACTTAATTATATAAACAGCATTGGATCTTCTTATGGACTTCATAAAGAAATCCAATCGATTGCGTATTGTCTCTGGGCCATAGTTTGAGCCACATTAATTATTAGTGTCATCTGACGCATTGGGCAACTCGATCCGATTCACACGGGTGAGCAACTTAATTAGGGTTTCCTTCTGTTTTGTTTCACCACAAGACACGACAAAATCCTGTAGTTATTCCATTTTTGTAGCGTTTGTTTGGGCTGTAGACAGTATAAATAAGATTACGCAGCCAGGTGGCCCATGTGATACTAAATTTTTTTTATTTTGATGTACGGTTTATATTCACTGAAAACCTAAATTAGAGAGAAAATGGCGTCAAGTTATAACAAATAAAAAAATACTGTATTTCATTTGACAATCATCTAATTAATTAAAATACTTTTTAGTACCTTCGAAAGCCCCCAAAAAGGAAAAAAAAGTACTGATTTTAATCGATAAATTTAAACCGAAAAGTTACACTATTTTACAACGAAACGATCAACAGTATGTAACTTACTCGTTTTATTCATTGATCTGGAAGCTGACAAATTAACCATTAATACAAAAGCCAAGTGGAACCAACGGGCTGGGAATGAGCTGCTCTTTTGTTTTGCTTCGGCGGAAACATCGAGGGTCGTAATTTAACATGCGAGGGTTACATGCATCACCGTGCATATATATATATATATATATATATATATATATATATATATAGGAACCAGCACTTTCCGGATTAATTAATCACAATGCATGGCATCACGAAAATTGGTGCGGTTTGCAGGGAGTACTACCGCCAGCTCTTATGTCATGTACGTACGTACGTACCTCCCTCATGCATGACCCTACACCTAGCCACCACCTTTCTCTGCCGGAACCCACCCTACGTAGAAAATAACTCTCCAACACCGACACCGGGAGGAAGTGTACATAGTATGGTCTAACGTGGGCTGTAGCGGGTCGTCTGATTACCCACACCCACAGGATGCATTGCGCAACGGAGGAACCCTGACTATAGGTCGCGTGGAAGATATATATATATATATGGAAATATTGACGTGGAGTCGATTCCAAAGTAATTTATCATGGGGTCGAGATCTGGGCCGTTAAATATATAGGGTCGACATATAGGGAGATCATCTTCTATATATTTAAGAGTCCTGATTCCGACACCATAGTTATTTATCATGGGGCCGGCCCCATGTGAACATCTCCCATATATATATATATATATATATATATATATATATATATATATATATATATATATATATATATATATATATATATATATATATAGAGGGAGAGAGAGAGAGAGAGAGAGAGAGATTTATTACTCGTGTAGGAGGGATATATAGAGAAATGGTTATTACTCGTGTAAGAGGATAAATTTATTATCTGTCCTATCTCTTGTTGGGTCACATATGTAACGTGTGAGTCTCACTTTTTGTTAATTATACACATATTTTTAATGAGATTTTTAATATTAAATATGACAAATAACTATTTAGGGGTGAAAATAGCTATTTAAGGGTAACAAATAGTTAACTCCGGTCAATTTTTACACATTCTCAAGACGACGAATTAGACTTCTAATATTATTTAAGGGTGAAAAATAATTATCTAAGAGTGACAAATATCTCAATTTTCGTGTATTCCTGAGACAACGAATGAGACTTCCAATATTATTTAAGGGTAAAAAATAATTATTTAAAGTTGATAAATAATTATGCAAAGATGACAAATAACTAACTCTAGTCAATTTTTACGTATTCTCGAAATTATTAATGAGACTTTCATTATTATTTAAGAGTGACAAATAATTATTAAGGTTAAAAATAACTATCTAAGTATGATAAATAGATGAATAAAAGTGATAGATGAAAATAAATATAAATATTTAAGAAATATTTAAAAAAATTAATAAGTTAGACTCATGTGTTAATGACATAGATTAATAATGTATTAGATAATTAATTTTTTTACAAGTCTTATGAGATAACTAACATTATATATATATATATATATATATATATATAGGTCGCCGAAAAAGTACTGGCCTCTGCATGCAGGTTAGGCATATCAACCGGCTATAAATCATGGGTTACAATGATGCATGCCGTGATTTTGGGAAACTGTGTCCACTGCGAACCAGAGGGTGCCGACGCGGTAACAGCTCGGCCGGGAATGGGCACATCAATCAACTCAGCTGTAAACGTTCGACGTTACCCGTGCATGCAGATTGACGTCCAATCAACCTGCCCACGCAACAGACCAACAGTGGCGAAGCCTTGTGCGTAAAAGGCTACGCCCGTTCTGCTTTGTGTTATAGGCCCCTTTCGAGGAATCTACTTTGGTTACCGACGAGTTGCCCTGCAGCAGCTAGTTCATTAAATACTCTCCCTACTTCTTTCGAAGGTATTCTCGATGTACGTACTCTGTTAACTCTCCAGAGCCTGTTAAGTTTTCATGCGCGTCGTCTTGGAGTTCACATGAGATCGAGATCGGATAGTATATACCCTGATAAATACATATGCATAGTTTATTGGCTGACTTGTGAATCATACCAGTAATTTTAAGGGTTCCCTTGATGACCTAGGTAGATTAGGGTGAGTTATTATGTCTGATTAGGGTGAGTTATTATGTCTATCCGTTCTTATTCTATTTTGATAATAAAGTTATGATAATTGAGGTCGATTATAGTTAAGATTTTTAATTCATAGTTAACTCATTTCACTCTCTCATTCCACTTTATTTGAGATTTATCTCAATATTATTGTCAATTTAGTTCAAATTTAAGTCATTTTATTTTAACGAGAGTAGATTTAGATAATTCACTTAAAAGTGATTTAATCCGATTTAAGTCAGATTAACCTATCTCACGTTCACAGATGAGATAATTTAATCCGATACCATGTAAAAGTAAAAAAAAGAATAAAAGTAAATAAAATAAATTCACTTAAATTTAATCGAATTACTTTTAATCCCAAAGCAAAGCGGGGCTCAAAATATATCTTATCTGACTATGATTAAGATAAATTGCTAAACTAATAATTATTTCAATTTGAAAATAAATTAATCAGATCCATACATCTAGGTTAATCTATCCTAACATGTTATCAAAGTGACAGCAACTAGCATTCCCCCTCTAATTATATATGTAATTAATAGGGCAATGTCAGTGCCTCCCTCTATATATACTTCCTAGTGTAGTAGTGCTTGCATCTTTTACCATCATCGTGTGTTCCTTTTCCACGTTAATTTGCCGTCGATGCATGTGAAGTGTACTAGATCACGAGTACCTTGATTAACAAAGTAGAGGCAGCATCGATCGATCTTCCCTGTATTAGGCATGCCCGTCTTTAACTCTCGACTCATTTTTAAGCACAAAGGAATTGAAGGCGTGCTCCCACAAAATATTTGTTAGGCCAAATCACATGTACGTTGTGCCTTTGGGCCCTCATCCTCCCGCGCGTCTCTCCTCGTACGTAAAAAAGCCTAAAACCAAACAGCTTCACGTACGGGGGACAAGGAATAAAGGGTACGTCCGTACTGCCCATGATTGACAACCATATGTGAACTCAAAAGCTTGCGGCTTCCGAGCATCAAGTTGGCCATCATCCAACCACTGTGGCCATGGGCCCTCTGTCCTTCCAATATTTCACCTCCACTTCCTTTCAATTTACTTGTCTGGTGTTTAAAGTTTTGATATAGACAACGAGTAGGCTCTTCTCTTTGCCCATTTCTGTATCGGAAAGAAAACATCGTTCTTGTGCCGTTACAGAAGGGAGAGAAGGCGGATCGAACACCATCCCACCGTGACTTCAGGCTCACAGACGTTACCCATCTGATCAATCACGTCGGTGTTACTGTGAAGTTTTTTAACCGCAAGAGGAGATCTATTAAATTGATTTCCCCCATCCTAACTACTCCCACTCCTCCGACTCCCAGGTAGTGATGTATGAAGTTATATGATGGGTTGAAAAGGAGTCCACATTTCCTGTATCCTTTAGCAAAAGAGTGATACCCGGCCCGTTGCACCACGTGCCGTGACAGTTACGAGTCCACCATTCATATATATATATATATATATATATCCTTTAACAAAAGAGTATATATACCTGTTGCACTCAGGGACGTAAATAGATCAGATTTGACTTAAATAAATTAAGATTATATCTTATTTATGAATATTTTACAAATATTATATCTAGATAATATCTTATTATTTTCGCGAATATGAATACGAGTATATCCATCACAGATATGGATATATCTGCGGATATCCATATCTGTCTATAAAATATGAGTCTATGTCTACCACCAAGAAAATGTGAGATTTATAAGAATTAAAAAAAATAAAAATCTGGTCAATTATTTCCTTTCCAAAATAATTTTTATGATTTATAAAAATATCAGTATAATTTTAGTAAGAACTTCAAACTCACAAATTAATCTAACAAGACAGAACGGGTTGAGTTCATGTCAAAATCATAAGTCTAACATATACAATGAACTATTAAGAATGGGTTCGGATTGAATATAGATTCGGGTGCACTAAATACATACCATATCCGAATATGAAATGAATATTTTAAACATATTCGAACTCGAATCTATATCTATTTATTCGAGTATTACCCGATCCATCACGAATTAGGTAATGCGAGTAATCGAATTTACAGATATTTTTGACATCCCTAACTCCACCCTATTGTGACGTAGCTATTTTTTTATTTTTAAAAATTTTAAATTACTTGTCACACAAACTACTCAATCGCACCATTTAATCTTCATCATACAGTTATAAAAAATTTAAAAAAAAACAAATGCCCTTAATGGGGTAATTTTGGTCGTCAGCCCATTTTTTTTTGCAGAAAAAGGAAGTCTGTTTGTTTTTTGGGGATTTTTTATAGCCTTCAGATCTAAGATTGGATAATGTGGTTGTATAGCTTGAGGGACAAGCAAGCTACAAAAATCAAATCGCTACAAAAATCAAATAAATCTTCTTCTTGGGCTGCACTCCTATACTGCAGCAAGTGGAACTGAAGATAGCGTAATTCTACGCACCCTTATTTTTATCTCTATCTTCATTGTCACTTCAAGATATGACATGAATAGGGGAAGTTCATGAAGAACATTACATGCATGTGCTTACAAGCATTTTCATCTTAAATTTTATCTAGAATACTTAGTTGGAATTGCAATTTTATATATGCTTCTAAAACGTTTATTGTGTACAAATATAAATGGATAAGCAATCTACGAAAATAGCGTACAAGCTGCGGTCTTCGCTGAAATAGACTTTTGCATGTACATAAACAAAGTTTAAACTAATATCTTTGCACATTTAGTGAGGAGAATGGAGAGAGCTTTGGTTAAGGACACTTGGTTGGAAGAGTGGAGGGATTTGGGTAGGTAAAAGACAGCAGGTTGCAAATTTAGAAGAGGGGGGGAAGAGTGTCAGTGCTTAATAGCTCAGATTACTTGAAATATTTTTTTTTACGCCGAGGATCTAGAAATCACATCCATTGATGATTGATGAACAATGGTCAGGATGTGTGTTGTACATGAACTTATTTTGAAGAGGAGATTAAATCTTCTTTGTAGAGGATATGGCTCGTATGCCTGTTGAGAATTAAATGTTTAGATGTACATGTTTCAGTAAGTTAGTATAAACTTTCATATGTAAGGGACAGATTTATCGGGTTTTCACGGCTCTCTTTCACGTTCCTATTGTTGAAGTACTAATTAGGAAATTAAACTCGGGCGGCGACGACCCATGGACGGGCATTAGGCAGTCCTACTATACTTCTTTCTTATCTTTTAAATAAGTATTTTATCTTTTGAGTAAAACTCTGTGCACCGAATGCGGTGTATAAAATTAACTCAGATCTTAACATTCTCTCTCGTTGGCGTAAAAAAAAGTTGAAATGATCATTTTTGCTTAAAAAGTACGTCCGACGTTAGATCCGTACGGTCTTACGTCAGACCTGTACCACTCACTTTTTTACTCAACGAAAAAATACATGAGTAAATTTTTTATAAGACTGAAATATTTTACTACAAGAATGAACTATTTTATTATAGGAATGAAATATTTTGTTTGACTATAAAAATGAACGAATAAAATATTTTGTAGAAATGAAATATTTATTACAGGACCGGAATATTTGTTATAAGGATAAAACACTACAGAAATGAAACAATTTGTTATAGGAATAAAACACAATAAAATATTTCAATTCTATATTAAATGTTTCGTTCATAAAATAAAATATTCCAATCTTACAAAAATTTTTGTTTCTATATTTTTTCGCCGAACGAAGAAGCGGACCGTACGAATATGACGCAAGATCGTACGGATCTGAAACGGGATATTTTTTTGGCCAAAAATAATTATTTTAATTTTTTTAGACTAATGAGAGAAAATGTTACCGTTTGAGTTGACTTTGTACATTAAATTCGGTGCACAAATCATTACTCTTATCCTTATTTCTATTCTCGTTCTTATTTTTCTTTAGAATTATCGATAAAAGTTAATGATGGGATGATGGTGTATATATACAAATTAAGTGGCGAGCCATGCAATTTCTGGACGGGCATGTTTGTAACGTACAATCACATGAGTATTCTGTGAATAGAATGTTACTGATCATAATTAAACAGGTGGGAAATGAGAACACTATAGGCAGCTAAGATGAGCAAAAAAACAGGTGAACAAATTAATAATTGACTAATCTTTAGTGCATCCCATGCATTAATTATATCCATGGATGTAATTAATGTAACACTTAATATATTTAAAAATTTTTTAATAGTCCTCATGTTTAATTAATTTGATGTGTCGTTTACATCGTCAGATGACGTGGTGTGAGAATCACGAAAAAAAATATCTCCATGTGAATAGTGAAATTAGTTAAGATTAAAATTTTATTTTTACATTACTCTCACGTCACGTTACTTGGTGACCGTGAACGACACATCAATTTAATTAGATGTGAAGATTATTATAAAATTTTTAAAAAAATTAAGTGTTACACTAATTGTAATGATAAATATAATTAGTGCACGAGATGCAACGAACATTACCCTTAATAATCAGACAATCATCTGATGCAATAAAAATGAGATGCGCCGTCGTATCTCGTCCTAAAATTATCCTCACATGAGTGGCAACTCTATGGGCCTATTTGATGCCCGAATAAATCACCCCGAATGATAAATCGATGTTAGAAAAAAATATAAGTCTCACAGTTTCTCCTCACACTCATCTCCCCCCCTAATCGAGGTGGGGTGACTTGTTCGTATGGTGGGACGCGAATAAGCCACCTCACCCCCTTATCAAAATGCCCTTATATGTTTATCCTAAAAACCACCCTTACTTATATAACCTTCCTTTAGAAGCTTCACAGGTGGAGGCATCCTTTTGTATATATCTCCTCCGCTGTGACCGGCGCCACGGCTTCACAGCCCTTTGGAGCCCGGGTCCAGTGCGCCACAGCCGAGGAGGTCTTGATGCCCGTGGCGGTGGAGAAAAGTGGACGAAAGCCTGGAACTGGCAAAGATATCACATGGTGGCTGTAACTGCACTGCTTTCACAGAAGTAGAAACAGCTACCGTTTATGGGAACACAGTCTTTTCCCTCCCAGAAAGGGCTCGTCCTCATCCCTGCACCACAGGCCCTTGAGCCCACCCACCCAACCCCTCCCACCAACCGGGCGTTCTTTGATTGCATAGGAGTTCAGAGCCGCTCCCGTCTTCAAAACCCACCAGTCTCTTCCTTGTGTCTTCCCAGTCTCGATCGGTTGGGACATCGCGTATATATCGATCGTTGGAGCAAGGGAGAGGAGGGAGGAGGTGGGAGGTCAGGTCCAGGGGGAAGGGGTTGGGTTGTGTTGGGAGGGAGGAGAGGTGGAGGACGATGGGGAGGGGGAAGATAGAGATCAAGATGATCGAGAACTCGAACAACAGGCAGGTGACCTACTCCAAAAGGAAGGGCGGCCTCCTCAAGAAGGCCCGGGAGCTCACCGTGCTCTGCGACGCCCACGTCTGCCTCCTCATGATCTCCAGCACCAAGAAGTTCTGCGAGTACTGCAGCCCTTCCACCGAGTCTGTCTCCACAGCAAACCCTCTCTCTCTCTCTCTCTTTCTCAGAGTCACTCACTCATCCCGTATGATGATCTGTCTGTTTATGTACTCTCTGCGCAATTGACCTTCTCTTTGTTTCTCAGCACGAAGGCTGTCTTTGAACGTTATCAGAAAGCTACCGGGACTGACGTTTGGGAAGAGCAGTACGACGTACGAAGTCACCTCTCTCCTTCTCTCTCTCTCTCTCTCTCTCTCTCTCTACATCAGCCATATATCACATAGACTATGCAGTATAGATCTAGAAAATATCTACAAGGAATTTTTTTTCTTGATCAAAGATCTACAAGGTGTTAATAGCTCATTTGTGCATGAGTAGAAGATGCAGAAACATTTGTGGCAGCTCAAAAAAACCAATAACCAGCTCCGCAGAGAGATCAGGTAGATGGGCAATCCTTTTCCCTTCCATCACGTACATACACGGGTTTGCCTTCTTTGTTTTAGTAAATTGAAGAGTAACGTAAACTCGTGGGACACAAGAGATAAAGAGAAATTGATGCTTAATTTGATACGTTCTTGTGTTTTTCTTGTATTGATGATGGAGAAAATGCTAAGCAGTAGGGGTGTTTACTGTGCTGTGACGAGGTACCCAGCAGGCAGAAGATGGGTGAGGACCTGGACGATCTGGACTTCAAGCAGCTGCGAGGTCTTGAGCAAGATTTGGAGAAGTCTCTGAACACTGTCCGAGAGAGAAAAGTGAGAAAGCGTCGCTCTCTCTCTTTCTACTGCCTTCTCTCTCCCTAACATTTTCTAACGTTTTAAACCTTTTCCTTTACAATCCTGTTTGTTTTATGTCTTTCAACAAAACGCACCCCATGATAAGCAGGAAGTAGAAAGCGGCGTACAGTAAATAATTTGGCAGGGTTTCTGTGCATTGTACCTCTCGTATGTGTCTCTTGGTTCCCCTCTTCTTATCCCTAGCTAGGGTTTTCTTTCTTTCCGTTCGAAGTGAAACGCTCTACATACCAAAAGATAAAGGGGAAAAGTGAAACAATCAACTGCACCTCCAAATGGGCGCCAAAGAAGAGCTAAAAATATAGAGGGAAGTGTGGTTAATCAAACGCTGTGAAACGTTGAGAGAGAGAGAGAGAGAGAGAGAGGGATCCTTGATTCCGCATATCTGTGGACTCATGTGTGGTTGTTGCAATTCTGGTGACAGGAGAAGATAATCACCAGCCAGACGGAAACGTTCAAGAAGAAGGTATGGCAAAAGCTCAATGAAGGGCCAGGGCACCTTTCCCTTTCTTCATGTTTTCTTAATTTATTCCTTGAATTTCTATTTCTCTTGATAAATCAGATGCAGGACTTGGTCAACATAGATCCATATATATGAACGTTTCGTTAACATGTTTGCGCTGTTTCGTGAAGTATATTCTCACTGTTTATGTTCCGCGAGAGCAGATTTTAATTCTAAGCATTTGAGACGTTGCAGCAAAATAGATCTGAGTCGCAACATGCATGCATGCTTATCATCATGTTTGCTCAGTTCCATAGATCATATATCTTGTATATAAGCCTTTCCAAAAAAGAAAAGTATCCTGTAAGCATGTAGGCTACTAGGCACACAGGGTGACGAGTGGGTAGACAGGGAAGGATTGGGAGGGTAATTAGCTCGGAAAGTGTCTGTTTTCTTTTAAGGAGAAGGGAGTTATATATAATCCAGGGTTTTATATATACTGGTATGCAATGCTGATGGAGATGTTAAAATTTGAAAAGGAAATATATGAATTAGTCCACACCATCTGGTAGAAGAAGTAGGAAAAGTTTTATGTTAATTTAGCATTTTTATATATACATAAAGGGAGGACGGGGTGTGTGTATTAGAGAGGATCTACGTACATCCTTTGAACCATTTTCTTCGGGAGCAAAATGACGACTCTAGTTAAAATGCTATATTTTAGTTTAAAACAAAAATACGATTATGATTAGCTAACATTGTGTCTTAATATATAATTATAGAGATAGAACTTTGATATCTCTGCCTTCGGACCACACTTTTATGATTTATTTGTTGAGGGAGAGATTAGTCGTCCCGTGAAAACCTGTAACCAATGAATGACATGTCAGAAAGAGTCCTAGGCATGATCTCAGATAACAACTCTCTGATGGGTAAGTCAGCAGCAGAGTGCTCGGAAGAAGGGAACAAGTGCTCAAAATAAGGCAGATGGAACTAAGAGTATAAGACAGAGTGTCCAGTGGTGGAGGTGAGTGCTCAGATAAGAGAATTGGAGAGTCAAGAGAGATGAGAGTAGTTGGACTGGTCTCTGTGAGTAAATACTGTGTACCGTCTCTCTGGAAGTCTGTCCAGGGCCTTACTTATAGGATTCTGGTGAAACCCATCCGTTTTGCCTACCCACTGACTCAGCGGACAGTGCAGTTAGTGGGTTGTCCGATCATGGAGTCGTCAGTTACTCACTCGTTCATTGTGTGAGAGACGAAGGGGTGGAACAGATGACGAATGACACTTAGACGTGGGTGATAACACTCCACCTAGCCGTTGTCTGACATAACGTCCGCTATTATTGCGGAAATGAGTACCCACTAGGAACGTGGGGCATGATCGTGCGCGGAGCACGTGCCTATGAGTTGGGATAATCCTAAGTGAGTCTCGATTGGTGACATTCTTACGTTGTGAGCTAGTTGATAATGGGCCGTAGTGGATTTAGAGAATTTCCCCGTCTTCAATAAAGAGAACAAACAACTACCAATACTATTATAACAAAGAAAAGTTAATGACACACCCTTTGACATGCTCCCCGCAAAGATAGATATAGCCATGGCAACTAAACTAAAGTATAATTATTAATCAATTTCTCTTAAAGAATTAGCTCCACATTTGGAGGTCAATTGGGAAAATGTTGGTGTAACAATGACCACTTTGACGAACAGAGCAATGCCTTGGATTTTGATCCACACGACGAGAAGAAAGGAGAGGGAAGAAGGAAATAATCACATCAGACTAGAACACAAGAATTTAGGTTACCCCTTTACGTCCACGGCCAAAAATGATCATGATCAAGAATTTCACTTGATGTGGAGAAAATTATAGAGTTACACTATTACCCAAGAGGAAATAAATATTCTTTATAAAACTCTCTCAAGCTCTCTACAAGATCCTCTCTCTCTCTCTCTCTCTCAAAACGTCTTTGGGTCATCCTAAACAAAGAAGAGAGGCTTGTATTTATAGGTGCTCGAGCGCCAATGGAATTGCCTCATGTAGCCCATGTCCATGTGGGAAAAGAACTCCCTACATTGCAAGAAGACCAAATCTCACTGGGATTCCTCCACTGAGCATGTCCGCATCGTATGCGGATTCTGAGTCCACAGTGGACTTCTCCCACTCCACCTCTGCACCTCTCGCTTGCGTCGTGGGTTTTGGATCTTGGTTGGACTTGGAAAGGTGAGACACAAGCAACAATTATCCTCTTGGCTCATCTTCACAAATCACATTCAATGCCAAGCTCCACCATGATCGTCGTGATTGCCAATGTCTCCGCCAGGGGACAATTCACATGCTTAGCAAGCTGATCAAGTCCAAGTCATTCTTGAACTTCTCTAAAGGAATAGACTTCGTCAACATGTCTGTCGGGTTCTTTGCTATAGAAATCTTATGAATAGTCATTGTACCTTGCAACATGACATCACGAACAAAATATATTCGACATTGATGTGCTTGGTCTTTTAATGATATGTCTGATTTCTCGCCAGATGTATGGCACTTTGACTACCATAGTACAATGGAGTCACTCCTGCACATATCCCAACCAACCAAACCTCTCAACCACAATATTTTTTTCACTCCCTCTACCATTGGCATATACTCAGCTTCTGATGTCAACAAAGCCATGGTAGATTGCAAGCTAACCTTTTAACTAATAGCAACCTGAGAATGTGAAAACATACCATGTCAACGTTCTCCTCTTATCCAGATCACCATCATAATCTGAATAGACAGCCAACTAGTTGAACACGATCACCATTTTCTCTTTAAAATACTAGGCTTACATTAGAAGCACCTTCGAGGTAACAAAAAAATCCACTTTACAATCTCCTAGTGGATCTTTCCAAGACTTCCCATGTACTTGTTGACCACACTAACAACATGAGAAATATCTCGTCGAGTGAACATCATAACATACATGACTACCAACTCTACTCATATAAGGAACTTTAGCCATCAATTCCATTTCTTTGTCAATCTTTAGGGAATCTGCTACATATAATCTAAAATGGACTACCAATGCAGTACTCATAGCCTTACGGTTCTTCATGCCAAACTACGCTACACCTTCTCAATACACTTCTTTTATGATAAGTAAAACTTTCCTGTGCCACATGTAGTCTTTGTGAATTTTCATGCCCAAAATCTTCTTTATTACTCCAAGAACTTTCATCGCAAATTCATCACTCAATTGAGAGTTCAAGTGATTGATTTCTAACATGTTTTTGACAGTTATCAACATGTCATCCACATATGCCAACAAATAAATAAATAAACCATATGGAAGCCTTATATCATACACACATGTATCATTATCGCTATTAAAGTAACTTTGACTTAACATCAAAGTTTCAAATCTCTTGTACCACTGTCGAGGTGATTACTTCAAGCCATACAGAGACTTTTTCAACACGCATAAATGATCTTCTTTGTCAGAAACTATGAACCCCTCAGGTTAATACATGTAGATTTCCTCCTCCAACTCACCATGTAAGAACATTGTCTTAACATCCGGTAGCTCTAACTCCAGATCAAGTGTAACAACTATGGCAAGTAATGCATAAATAGATGTACATTTTACAACAGTGGAGAATATCTCATTCAAGTCATTGCCCTCTCATTATGTGAAACCCTTCGCCGTCAATTACACCTTGAATCTAGCATCATCCACACCGGAGGTTCATTCTTTCTTCTTGAAGACTCACTTGCACCTCACAATCTTTTGGTTAGGTGGTACTTTTATCAGCTTCCATGTCTTGTTCCTCTGTAGAGACTCAATCTTCTCTTATATAACTAACTGCTACTTAGAGGACTTATATATTCAATGCAATTGTCTCTCTATAAGAACACAATTTTACCCCTTTCAATTAATATCATCTACAACAAAGCAAAAGCTACCATGTTAATACTGTCTCTGAGGGATCTACTATCGTGTTGAACTACTCTCTCGTACATCAACTATCTTCTCTGCACTCTCTTGTCTGGAGCATTGCAGACTCATCAAAGGTCACATCTCTGTTAATCATAAACTTAGGTGACTGAGGATCGATACACCTTCACACCCTATGTTTGTGCATATCCTAAGAAAGTGCAGTTCCTTGCCCTTAGCTCCAATTTCATACCTGTGATATAAACATATATAAGATAACCTAAAACTCTGAGGTGAGAGTAATCAAAAGGTGAACCACCTCCTCAGGAGTGTTCAACTCTATGATTGTGGATGGAGATCTATTCACCAAGTAGTAAGGCGTATTGATAACTTCTACGCAGAATGCCTTTAATTGTTTTGCCTGAGACAATATACTTCTCGCTCTCTCTAAGAGTGTTTTGTTCGTCTGTTTTGCAACACCATTTTATTGTGAAACGATAGCCATGGGAGTCCAAAATACTCAATGAGATCTAACTCTTCTACAATTCTGGGTTATGTCGCGCCTCCAATCTTCTGATGAAGTTATCAAACATCTTAATTTTGATTGCACTAATCCCAATAACTGTAATTATTCTATTGTCTCCCAAGGTCACGGTACCACCACTCACAGATGTGTAAGTAAAAAATCACTCCCTATAAGAACACATGTGAAAGTTACAACCAGAAATCAAGTATCTAGTCATCCCTAGTGGTATCAATAGAGACCATCAAAATAGTCTCATCATCAATAGCCTCCTCTTGAACAACATTCACTACATCAATAGAAGTCTCTAGTTGCATCTTGCCCTTGCCCTTGAACTTCGGATAATTTTTTCGGATGTGCCATCTTTAATTAATGCATTTATAACACTCAACCTTTTTTACCGACTTAAATTTTGATCTTGGTATGCCTTTGTTTCCAAACTCCTCTCACCATCTAGCCATATGTCTGATCGTCGGCATGAGTTTCTAACACATACCTTTCTAACTCCTTAGAGTTCAAGGAGAAGTCTTGGTATCTTCCACAAAATTATCGTCTCTCTCGTACAACAAAATATCAATGAAATGCTTATATGAAGGAGATATAGAATATAATTAAGAGTATAAGGGCTCGGCCTTCATCATCAATTTTAATATTGATATTTTTAAGATTCACGATAATCTCATCAAATTCATTCATATGATCAACGGTGGGTATATTTTCTTTCGTGGGAAGAGTAAACAATCAATGCTTCAAATACATACGGTTTGTGTGAGACTTTTTGTCATATACCTTGATTCTAACGTAAGTTAGAACTTCGTCGTTATTATCTTCATTAGCAACCTTTCGTAACACAACGTCCACGAGTACAGACTAACCGTAGTAAGAGCATGTTCTATGTACTCTTCTTTTTATTCATCTTTCTGCTCGATTGATAGAATCTCCTTGTATTTAACCGCCTTACGCGGAGTCCTACTCCAAAGTGGACTCCTCCCACTCCACCTCTGAACCTCTCGCATGCGTTGCGGGCTTCCTGCTCCTGGTTGGACATTGAGAATCGGAGACACCCGCAACAAATGTAGCTTATAATCTGGTGTTCTTCCGCAACAAATGTACGTAGCTTATAATCTGGTGTTCTTTTTCTTCTTCTTTTTTGGGTGGGGGGGGGGCTGCTGTTTGTTACCGAGACTAGAAAACATATGATTGGTGATGAGCTACAGAGTAAGAGTTCGGCAGTGATATCAGTTGATCGAGTATATTAATATCTATAGTTTAGGCTATTATTTCTCGCCCTCTTAACTAGTTAAGAAAGAATCTCCTAATTTATATATCCTTGGGATGTCCACAGCTACTTGTATATATAAAGATTATTTATGAATTTGCTGAGGGTAGAAAAAAAAATCCTTTTCCTGTTTATGCTGTAGCACTGCCAAGTTTGAACAACGGGACTGCAATATAGTTCAACTATGACGTCCTGGGATCAATAACTTTCGGAGGGTTCTCAAGTTTATTTATAGGTTCCCCAGGCAGGCTTTTAATCCATTCAAGAGTTCTTCTAGAGCCTGTATTAATTTGTTAATGGATCTTGCATATTCAAATTTATCTACGTACCCTTTCACATAAGCGTGTTTGTACCCCGCGTATTTCTCTGGCCACAATAATTTGAAAGAGTGGCAAAATGTCGTGCTATTTCTTAATGTACGTTAATTGGTGGCATTAGCCCTTTTGAGTCGAGGACGGGAACAATAAGTCACGTAGGAATCACTATATCATCGTCATCAGAATCTTATCTCATTTTAATTGTTAGCGAGTGAAGTTGAACGTTTACAAAGTAAATAGATCAGTATGCCCCTCCTATATATATATATGTTAGTGTCTTTTATCGAAAAATTGCATGTGAGACCCCCAAATAGGAAGTAGTAATGAATACCCCCACATGCTTGAGCCATACATTAATTCTTAGGAGTAGCAAACACTATGCTCTATAAATGAAATAGACCCATTCAAGTTTATTGCATTCACACAGCACTAATCATCTTTCATATTTGTTTCTACCATTTCCAAAATCTGGAGAATCAGGGGAAGGATAACTTAATATTCCATTCTTAATTTATTTCCGAAAGAAGTATAATTGTGCATGCAAACAATGACACAAAAAATCAATAGTAATTGTTGCTATTTATTATTTTTCCTTTTGTTCCCCGACAATATTTTGATTAATTTAATTTCTAACGCTAGAGAGGCCAATATTAATTATGGATCAGCTCTCTGTAGTTATTCTTGCATCAGGTTGTTAGTGTCAAATTCAGCATTAATTGTTCTTGACACAAGATCTTCTGAGTTTTTATTTCCTCTTGTGACTAGTATCATTTGATATGACCAAAGACTAGTATCATTTGAAATTTATCATTCAACAGGAGTGCTTTTTTCTTGTGAATTCCCCTTTATATTACTTAAATAGCTGTGTAAGCTCCCACAATTTTGTTTCAAAACCATACAAAATCATTCTCTTTTGGTTGATGCGATGACATTACTTAATTTGTTAGAAGACATGGTGCACACAATACTTAATTATTTTATTGAAAGTGAAATGTACATTTGGCTTTTTGCATATGCCTCCTTAAAGAAACCTGCAGTTTACTGAAAGAAATCTTTTATATATAGACCATGCATATGCAAACTCTTATAAATCTTAAATCCTAGGTACTAAGGTTGAAGGATCAAGGACTATAAATTCAAGGAATCCACATGTGTTTTTCGATATGGGATTTATCTCTCATTCGGGGCTCCAACACTCTCCCTCACGGCCAAGATGGATAGTGAAAATTAGATTAGAAAGGAGGTGACGCAAATACCATAGTGGGTCTTGACCTGTTCTGATACTATTTTACAAACCTTAAAACCTAGGTGCTAAGGTTAAAGAACCCAGGATAATAAACTCAAGAAATCTACGTGTATTTTTTGATATGAAATTTATCTCCCATTCGAGACTCTAACACAAACTACATACCTCGCACATATGCTTAATTAAACTCGTATCGTCAAGCAGTTTGTTTGTATAATTAATTAGACACCACGACACCGGCATCCTTGGAAGATATATATCTCACCCTTAAGAGGATTATCACATGTAACATGATGGCCAATTTCACACATATCCTTTTGGGATGTCACGTACAAATTAAAAGGCTATAGCACTAGAATATTAAGCTATTTCGACAAATTCTAGAGTAAGATTCATATGACGCTTAAGTATGTATAGTGTTCGTCTTATTTCTTGTTCTAAAGCAAACAACAAATGTGAGTTTCCTCCGGTCCCTTGGTTCCTTGAGGATTAATTTCATGCTTAAATTGGGAAGTCCATGTTTTCAGCAAGCCATCGTGATATATATAGCTAGTGATCTCCTTGTATCTTCTCTCATGTTTATTGAATCGAATTAGTAAAATAGTGAAATTAATTACTGAAGTGTGTGTGTGTGTATATATGTATATGGGAATACTATTCTCTTCAGTTCTTTTTTGTGAATGAGAATGATATACATTAATCTCCCGTTAAGTTGCACAAACAAATGGCATGTATGTAGTTACTGACGTATGGGCTTCACACTAAAGAAGACTTAATTGGTTAGTCTCTATATATATCTTCTTGTTGCTGGGACGCACCTCAGATTTTCCTTGTCATATGCCATGCCTATTTTCATCCAAATCTATTTTACTGCAGGTGAAAAGCTCGGATGATCAAAATAAAGCCCTGCGGCAGCAACTGGTTAGTACTGGATGCTTCGTGTCTTTGAATTCGTAACAGTCGGACGATTCTACATTCACTGTTTCAATATATATATATATATATATATATATATATATATATATATATCCCTATAAAATATCATATTTATATTTATCTCCTTAATCACTTTTCACATATTATCATCAAGAATATCCCTAATATATCTAGTATTATTACATAAATACCCTCTTCGTAACTCATGTTACTTAAACTCAGTTGTCGTACGGGTTAAGAGTCGAAAAGACTAATTTACTCTTAGGTTAGTTCTCTTATATTTTTATCTCTCCGTTTTAAAAAATTTATCCAATATAAAAATAAAGATAACTCTTAATCATTTAATTAAGATAAAATTATAAAAAATTTTAATCATTAGAATCTCTTAATAATCTCGACCAAATGAGTCTAAATGTACCCCATGTCACGCTTGCGTCCACCTAATTTAATGGAAGATGCCAGCACAACCATATGTGAGTTTACACGAGTCTACGGGATTGGAGGGCATAATCTCGACGAGGCCACTATCCATCGGTGCAGCAATTAAGCATTGCTCTTCGGTTAGAATGTGCAGAGGTACTAATGGGCCACGCTTGAGTTAGATTTCAAGAACCACAAATGTGACAGTGTCACATCTATCTCTGCCACCGTGATTTCAGTTCAGGGTAGGTCAGATTTTAATATCGAAGTAAGGTTGTGTTCCTGAAACAAATTCAACGACGGTGATTCTAATCATTGAAAATTTTAACATAATTTAATTTTTATCAAAATATGACATTTCTCAACTTTTGTGAGAATATAATTTTATAGTGGAGAGAAAACTCGAACACAAATACAAATGTGTCGAGTTTTCTCAATCCACCGAAGCAACTTGAGAGTTACTTCTCAAAATTTTACATAACCAACGATCCTTTGACATGATGTGTACGGTACGGAGGATGGATTTTGTGTAAATCAACGGAGGTCATCTCCGATCCAAACGAAGCCTAATATTTGCTGTAGATCCACGCTATAATTTCTCTTGCAAAATCGGCCATCATCGATCGCAACATGAATGGAGGGCCGATTTATAACACTTCAACATTTGCCCACCGAGTCACAACATTGGGCTCCCAAGCAGGCAAGGTAAATAAAGAAAAAGTTCTATTTTATGTTTAATTACCAAGGCCTCTTCTCGTTCAGTTCACTTACGTCGATATCTAAAACGACGCCAGTCTAACCCAATTGCATCATCTCTAGCTAGTTCTACATTGTTCTCATAAGTTGCACAATCTTGTACATATTGATACAATTCCATTCTATATACATATCGCATGTATATATGTTGTTCTTAGTACGCATTTTGAGGGAAGATACAAGCTATGTTAAAACTAGCTAGATAATTGGCATGTCCTTGAGTAAGTTTAATTAGCTTTTATTTGCAAGCATTGTCACGTATGCATGTGTGTGTGTGTGTGTGTGTGTTATAATTTTTGAGGATTAAATTGCCAAAGGATAATTCCAAGTTGATCCTATCTTAACATGCATGTGTGCAGCAAGATATCAACGCAAGAGTGCTCAACTATGGCTACGTCGACGCTGGGACCCACGACTATGAGGCCACTGTGGGCCTGGGAAATGGGCTGGGAGGCCAACATATCTACGGGTTCCGAGTTGAGCCCAGCCAGCCCAATCTGCATGGCGTGGGATACGGTTTCCACGAACTACGCCTTGCCTGATGACGACCATGGTTTAATTGCAACGCAGACTAAGCAGCACCTACCTATATATGTGCCTTTTTAAGAGGAAGTCCACATATGTGTTGATCTGTCTTAAAAACCTATGACGTAAACTCTCTATTGAGCTTCACATACAGTATTATTTAGGTCATCGTGCTATGTTGGAGGTACGTAGCTGCTACAATACCATATATTTCTACTACTATGCATGGTATCATCAAACGTTGGAGATATTCTGTGTGCTTGTCTGAATGGTTATAAGAATGCATGCAGTGCATGCATCGATCGGAGGATTAGCGATCAATGCTTTCGAGAAAAGCTGGAGCTTTCATGTGGTTCACGGCACCAAATTAAAACCCATGAACTACTTATTGTACTTACTGTCTAATAAGATCATAAGAATATATATAAACAGCGTAAGATTGGATTGCATACTTGTTTTAGTTATATTGTAGATCACAGATTTGATGTGATTAATTTTAATTTTTCATCAATGTTTATAGACCATGCCTCATCTTATTTGCACATCACAGGAAGAGCAGGAATATTAATTATCAGAGGTTACGTACCTCCCACATGCATGGAACTTGCAAGATCAAGAGAACCTCTCGAGTCTGTTGTTTGCAGATGATGATGGTCAATTATTTCGCCAAGCAACAGCATATGAGGTTCCGCATGTGATTGGATGCCTTAATTAAGACTTTTTATAAACGACTAATTAATATATATATATATATATACATGTTACAAATTCTGGCTTGTGGATATATAAATTATTGTAAATTAAACTGCCATTGCCTAACACATCTTCTTCCTTTTCCTCCGTGTCACATGCACATCATGTAGTATGTATACATAGATCAATGGAGATGGTTTCCCGCAAACATATACTAGGGTCTGCAATAAAGTATTACTCTTTGTAAATAGGTCAGCTTAATTTGAAAATCAGCAAGTATTTTGAAGAGAGAGATATATTCCTAGTCTAAAAGTAATAATGTTTTATTTTTTCTCCATAGTAGAAAAAACCTTCGGAGTACAGTTTTCAAGATTGATTGTTTAATAGGGATTAACCTTTATAACTAGTAAAATTAAGTTACTTTAAACCTGGTTTTACTCAATAAATTTTATGATAAAAGTGAAATACAAAAATAACTTCTAACTCAGTGTCTTCGAAGACATAGGGGTGATATTATTCGGGTTCAACTCGAAAATCAAATCGAATCGATAGATTTGGTTCGGTTTGATTCGGGTTGAAATTTAAAGAAAAAACAATCACTTTGGGTTCAGATCGAACCATATTAAAAAAACTCGGCTTGATTCGATTTTGATTTTCGGAAAACCGAACCGAACTGATTAACTCGATTTTAAGGGTATTTTTCTCACGTTAATATAAGTGTATATATAATTATTAACCCTAATTCCAAAAGCCCAAGTAACCCCGCCGTCCCGAGAGTCCGAGACTCTTGACTCCCCAATCCCCACTGGCCACTTCCCCACTTCTTCTACACTCTCAACTCCCAGTACGGCAGTCCCGACTCGGCGTCATTGAATCCCCACTTCCCTGGCCACATACTGCCAGACCTGATCACCTCCTTCGAGCCCAAGGCATTAGAAACGCGGCGACACCCAAGCAAGCGATCTGGCCATTTATGTAGTTTGTTGGGTCGAAAAATTAGGGCAATTTGAGTGGCTCTCCTGTGAAGTCTTTTTGGTGTGTGGGTGGTGAATAATGTGATCAGTTTACATCTTTCCCTGTTTATGTGACTCTTGGGTATAGTATTGTAAGATTATTAGTACCGAGTGCTTGTGATGTTCTTCCTTCGATGTTATAACTTTTTTATCCTTATATTCGATCTAAAATTTCTGCTAGATGCTTGCCTCACCCAACTGTTGCATAAGTAAATTTCTTAGTGAGTGAGTCACCTTGTTAAAGGTTCTGTTCTGTCAATCTGAGTGAAGTCGGGGTTCTCTTTTGATTGATCTACAATTCTACACAGGAGGATAGGAGATGGTTCTGGTTAATTTAGAACTCGTTCGTTTCCCAATATGAACAAATCCAGAATTTGTTCAATGAAATGATGTGTCGAGGGAATCATGTATTCTATGTGTAGATTGTCTAGGAGATGTTTGGGCTATTTTGTCGTTAAGATCACATTATATTCTATTTTTTTATCTTTTTTTACTTCCAACTAAAATTGAGCTATGGCATTTAAATCATAGTTTGAAGCTTTAAGTTTAGCTGTGCAAACTCCTAAAGGCCCATCTGGACTCTAATCAATCCTCGAAAGGAGGTCTAATTTATTTATTTTTATTCCTTATAGCATACAAAATCTGCATAAAATTTTACGAGGTTTCTGAATCTGATTGTTTGCAGGGACTACAAAGAGATGAGTTGATAGAATTTGACTTATGCTCACTTTAACGAGGTTTCTAAATTTGATGTTACGAAGTAAGTTTCAAATAGCCTTCTATTTTGTTGTAACTGAAATTCTTAACTTTTGTACGTGAAAATATGATGGAACTTCTTTTTACAAGTTGTAACTTTTAATGTTATTTAGTATAAACTCTTTTATCTTACCATTCTCTTTTGTCTTTTGAATCTAATCTAATTTTATAAAAGTGGACAGAAATATAATTCAAAACGGAACTAAATCGGATAAAATCAAATTAATTTAATTTGATTTGATTTAGTCAAATTAATACGACTTGATTTGATTGAGTTAAACTCTTAATTTAATTTAATTTAATTTAATTTAAAAAAGATTCTCTTCTAATCAAACCGTGCTGATCACCACGAAGGCATGCTTAGCCTTCTTATAGAAGCTTTCACTTCGACGCATCTTGGATATCCCATGCCAATCTCCTCTGTGCCCGGTTTATAAAAGGGACCGAGACCTAGATGATGCATGGGAGATGCGAAGACGACGTGACGATCACGATGTCCTCCAATGGTGTCCAAGGGGTCCTCACCTCCCAATGGATTTGGATATTCATTGCCAATCTCCTCCATACAAGAACATGATGCCACTTCTATGGTGAACAAGAGGAAATCACCTCCTGGAGAAGGTAAAAGTGGGCCTTGCCCATTTAGCACGTTTACATAAAGGCCTTTAAAGGTTTGCCATGCCTGAATAAACTGTTGTAAGTTTTCTAAACCCCGACAGCAAAGGAAGAGCAAGATCGCACACAGCTACATGGCGCAGCTGTTCGGAGTCAGTCTAGACCGGAATTTTATACGTGCAAAGTTACGAGCCTGAATGAAATCTCAGGGCACGTTTGATAACCCAAGTTGAAGGGATTCCAATCATATGGAATCCACGGCAGCAATTAATCATTATTCTTTTCCCCCTTCTTATGCAGCGAGAGCCCGCCGAAGGCGTCGTCTTCTTCCTCCCTCGACCAGAACTCGCCGCAGCCGTCTCCTGTCTTCCTCCCCCAACTAGGACTCCACTTGCCGAATGGGGAGCCACCGGAGCAGTGGAGGCAACTGTGCAGGGGTTCAAATCCTTGGACAGTGCCGTGAAGTTGTCTGCTGGGTGTTGCTGCAATCGGGTGCCGCCACCTGACAACTGCTGTTGCTAATGCTGCAAAGAAGGAAGACGAAGGACTATTCACCCGTGAGAATGAACAGTGTTACAATTGGGAATGAATATAATTTCCCAATCGTGACACTGTTCATTCTTGGGAGACAGGAGATCGAAAGAGATTATTTTTTATAAAAAACTTGATAGATAAAAGGATAAAAGTATACTTTTCTCCCATCTTATTGTTGGATTTGAAACTGCGAGAGTGAGACGATCAAATGCGATTATTTTTTCTTCGAAAAATCTTCCTCTCATTATTATCTGTACAGAGAGATGAATTATTGTTTAATCAAGCCAACTTCATCCCAGACTCCAATCTGAGTCATTTGTTAGTTAGTTGAGTCAAATCAAACTGAATTACTGGACGCAAGTCAAACTGGAGTGAACTCGGGAGCAACTCCACTCATTCTGTCGACCCTAGACCCGCCTCTCCATCTGGCGATCTCTATGGATGAGAGCTGAGACTGCAATGTGTGGAGGCTTCCATTTTACCGTCGGAGGGGGTGAGCTATATTAAAATTGTTTTATTGGGGGCAATGCCGTCTCATCCGTCGTCCCGCGTCTGATCCACTTCAGACGAAGACAGTGCGGCATTCGAATTAACGCTTCCTGGAAGCTCGTGATCAGCTCTGTACGTCCCGTGCCCTCCATGCGGGGCCCCTGCCGGCCGATCTGGTCTGCGAGCTGCAATATGAGCACTAAGACAGCGAGTGCAGTGCCCACCGGCCCTCCGCTCGCTCACGCCACCACCACTCACTTCGGCTTCTTCCCGCCCCGGCTCTAGACGTACGTACGCCAGTGGCTCGATCTGCGCGTCATAGAAGATTTTACCTGCTGCAGATGAGGGCCGAAGCCGAGCAACGGCGGTGGCGAGCTGTTGGTACATGGACACATTGTTGGCTTGGTGCATGGAGCGCTCCGGCAACAGATATTAGATATATATATATGTATCCTTAATTCCTAAAGATGGCCATAATCATTAAAATTATAACTCGGAATTTTAAAACTAGTGATTTAAAACGAAAAACCTTACTTTTGCTGATTCCACTATCAGTTATTTCATAATTGATTTTTAACAGTATTTTACATCAAATCAACCGGTGATCCTTTTTTTTTTATTTTGAGAAAGATTTCTCTTTGCAAATTTAATGGAGAGAATTTCTATATCAACTTTCTTGAAAAAATTAATTAGGACCCCCAGCAGTGCCAAGTCTTATTTTCTCTCTTTTATTAGAATTCGATTTACCACTGTTCATTACTTTTTCTGGTCGTTACTTGACGACGCCTCCTGTCATATTCTCGGATTCTTTTCTTTTTTTTTACACAAAACACTAAATATAAATCTTACAAGTATTTAATGTTAAAGTGGTAAGGTGATAAAATATTAAAGTGCCAAAAGAATATTGATATATTTTAAGGTCTATGTATGCAACATACAACATTCTATCACCTTAGCATGGTAATGTTAAATTGTTATTTAAACATCTTCCTAAAATAATTATGTAACTGGGCGTGCGACGGAGAGCACTAATAAGTGAGAACTAAACAAAGAAAAAGCAAGAAGTGAGAGGTTAGTAAGTGAATTCTAGCGGTTGCAGAAGATGAGACTTTGGGACCTTCATTAAACTCTTTTTTTAATGACTAAGTATTATTTACTACTATGATCTACTCACTTCCCAAACGAGAGTTCCAAACCACACGGAAGATTGGGAAACCCTGCAATCCGGCCGATCTCGTCGCCCTGCGTCGTGAATTGGGGGTGGTCCGACACTACCAGCTGTTTCCCCGATGGCGTTCTTGTTGTCCGGCAGCAGGCAGCAGGCCACCCCGTCCTTGCGACTCGTAAACGCAAACATTAAAAATCGCACGGCGCTGCCCAGCCCCACCCTTCTCCCCCGTATGCACCGAGACAAACCCGGCCCTTCTTCTGTTTGTCTGGACCGGTCCGTACGACGCGACAATCACGAGTTGCACCTGCAGCAACTTGCATCAATATATAGAGAATAGAGAATCCACCCGTCCGTTGAACCCCCCCCCCCTCCTCCCCCCAACAAATTTGAATCCCCTCCTCGCCTTTGAGCCACCCGACTTGCTAATCTCCTCTTTAAACCGCTCCCGTCTCCGCCTCCCACAGTAGATTCTCGGGACTGAACATGGGAAAAAGGGGAGGAGTCAGGGATGGCCTCCCGAAAGAAAGGCCAGTCCCCCCCTGTTTTTTTTATATATAAAAAGGGCGTTTCATCTAGGATGACGGGAGGAAGGAACGGGAGCTCGTGAAAGCAAAGGTTTTTTGACAAGATATAGATGATGAGCTTGACAGCAAAGGTGAAGGGGGGAAAAGAAAAGGGGGGCTGTAGTAGTGTGGGGGCGCGCGGGGGATGGATGGATCAGAAGAAACCGACGCCCACAAGATGCCAACAAAGATGGGGACGGTAGTGATGACCAGACCAAAAGGCCTTTAAGCACCCTCTGTTCACCTCTCATAAGCTCCTTCTTCCTCCTACTCCCTCTTTAAAAAAAGTCTCTCCATCGTTCAAACTTCTCCTTCCTGCCAGTGCCACTCTTATCACTCCTCTTCTGGACGAACAAGCCAAGCAGGAGCGGCAGAAGCGATGGCCTGGCTTCATGGGGTCGCTGGCGCCCCCCACCTCCTCCTGCTCACGGGCGCCATCATATGCTTACAAGTCCTCCTGCCCCCCGCCGCCGCCAAGACCTTCCCGGGCGACGCCCACGCCCTGCGCCAGCTCAGGGAGGCGGTGGACCCCTCCTCCATCCCCTCGGGCTCCTGCCTCAGCTCCTGGGACTTCTCCGCCGCCGGTGCCGACCCCTGCGATGCTCTCTTCTCCGCCACCCAGTTCACCTGCGGCTTCCGCTGTGATGCCGTGGACCCCGCCGGCCTCGCCCGCGTCACCGACATCTCCCTCGACTCCGCCGGCTACTCCGGCTCGCTCTCCCCCGCCGTCTGGTCTCTGCCGTTCCTCCAGACCTTGGAAGCTCCCGACAACCGGTTCTCCGGCCCCATCCCTCCCCCGCCGGCGTCGGCGGACCTCCGGCAGCTCCGCCGGGTGACCCTCTCCGGGAACGCCTTCTCCGGGGGGATACCCGTCGCCAATTTTTCATCTCTGGAGGAGCTCTACCTGGACGGCAACCTCCTGTCCGGGCCCATCCCGGCGTCCATGGCGTCGTTCCCGTCGCTGAGGCGTATGGAAGTGCAGATGAACAACCTGTCGGGTGGATTCCCTGACCTCCGCGCCATGGTGGCCCTCACCTACTTCGACGCCAGCGACAACAACATCTCCGGGAGGATGCCGTCCAGGGCGGCGCTGCCGCCGACCCTGGTGGAGCTCTCCGCCCGCAGCAACGCCCTGGACGGGACCCTCCCGGCCGAGCTGGCGGCCGGCCTGGCCAACCTGCAGGTGCTCGACCTCAGCCACAACCGGCTCTCCGGCCGCGTCCCCGCGTCACTCTTCGCCCACCCGGCCCTGCAGCAGCTCACCCTCTCCTATAACCAGTTCGCGTCGCTGGAGCCGCCGCAGCAGCAGTGGGGTTGGTGGCGGCGCGCGGCGGCGAACAGCGGGCTGGTGGCGGTGGACCTGGGGCACAACCGGCTGGCGGGGACGCTGCCGCTGGGGTGGGTGCGGGCGATGCCGAGACTGACGGCGCTGTCTCTGGAGGACAACCTGTTCACGGGGATGATCCCGACGGAGTACGCGGTGCGGGTGGTGGGGGCACGGGCGGGAGGGGGCGGCGGGGCTGGGGCGGCGGCGCCGCTAGCGCGGCTGATGCTGGCGGGGAACTACCTGTACGGGCCGATCCCGAGCCCACTGGCGGGGGTGAAGGAGGGGGATGCGGCGGTGAGCCTGGCGGACAACTGCCTATTCCAGTGCCCCGACGCCTTCTTCTTCTGCCAAGGGGCCGGCCAGAAGCATCCTGCCACCTGCCGCGACTTCAACCCCGTCATCCCTTAGCAGCAGCACCCCAGCTGTTGTTGCCGTCTCTCCTCCTCCTCTTCACCCTGGAGTAATCCACCGCGCTCTGCCGCTGCCGCTGCCTCCCTGGCGCCTGCAGCAGTACTCATTGTAGAAATTAACCACACACTCTGTTGTCTTCTTCTACGCTTTACTGTGTAATAATGCTATATAATAATGTAATGTACCGCTGGTGGATAGCTACTGCGGCATGCATCTAATCCTTCTCGTTTTCACCGGTGGGGTACCTGATGCCTCGACATGGCGTGGCTGATAGCTGCCGCTACGTGCACGCGATGAGGTGAACAGAGCAGTGGCATCTGTGTGTGAATGATTATTTACTGTTCACTGTGTGTGAGGGGATGTGTGTCATAACGTGAACAAGGGAATGCCAGGGGGAAATCTACACTCTGTGCTCTCTCTCTCTCACGAGAGAACAATGCAATCTGTCATAAAAGATTGGGGATGCTGCTGCAGCGCAAAATTGGCAACTGGGGCCTGGGAGGAGAATCTCTCTTCTCCCCCAACCCCCCCCCCTTTGTCCTCCTAACATGAATCGTGGGAGGGGCCAAATAATGCAGCTGGTGCTGTCGTGAAGCCGTGGGTGCGGTGATGCTGCCCTCCGCGCGCGCGCGCGTATGTACCAGTACCACCACGCTGGAGTGCGGAGTTTGCTGCATGGTCGATTTCCCCCGTAGCGACACTTGACCGTGAGGTCCGTACGCGATTGGGGGTTCCCCCGTCTCGCTGTGCAGAACTACCTACCGGTGAGGTGGGCAAAGGAAGGTGCGGGCCAGCACCACCCAGGGCCAGGGTCCAGATAAGATTGGGTGAGAAAACGGCGGATTGGCTCCAATTTAAAAGTAGAGGGTTCATACCAAGTCTATGTCACTGGTCGGGCATCGCATCATTGGTATAGAACATGGGTCTTCTTTTCCGCCCCTTCTAACGCGTTCGTCAGGATGATGATGTGTGTTGTACACTTCTACCCAGCTATTAGGTGGATGCGGTTTCCCTTTCCAAAGCAAGCAAGCAGCATAAGAAAGTGGGGTGAAGACTTTTTGGGTGGCATTTTTAGGGGGACGATGATGTGATCAGCCATCGGTACACTGCCACACTCAACTCGGCATTAAAGTTCGCCTAGAATTGAATATAATAATGAGCAACCACATGGAAATGAGATAATAGCGGCTACACTCTGCTTCCAAGTTTCAAGGGAGAAGTGGTCAGGGGTGAACACTATCTTAGTTCAATCTGAATTTCAAATTGAATCAGTCAATTTAGTTTGGATTTAGTTCAATTTGAAGGCTTAAAATTTTTAATTTGATTTTAAATCGAATCGTATTAGAAAAAAATGATTAGATTTGATTTTGATTGTAAGAAAATCAACTCAAATTGTACAAATCAATTTCAAGGATATTTTTGTTAAGTTAGCACACTTATATAACCCTAATTCATGAAGACCCCACCCATACGTAGTCCCGAAACTCTCGACTTCCCACTCGCCATTTCCCGACTCAGCGATCATCACCTCCAGACCTTGCAGGCGACAGAGAGAATAGAGAAGGAGAGAGACGCAGCCAGACTGGCCCAAGGGATGGACCCTTGGGAGGGCCAACGATGTACACGAAATCCGGTGGCCTAGATATGGGAGGCTATGGGGACTTCCGAGAAAGAGGTGATGGCCATGGCCGGGGTCGCTGCCGCCGTCTAAGTCATCTTCCTCACCACAGGAAACGGGGCTACCCTCTGCAACTTGCTCCCTTTTGTGTTCCCCTTTTTCTTCCTTTTATATTTTATTTTGATCAATTCATGTTCGACAAAATTTAGTCCTTTTCGGTTATTTGCTATTTCTCAATGCTACGAGATTTTGGTTAAATTGTTTGCTTTGGTTACCTTATTCTCGAAGTGTGATAAATTTCTTGTTCCCGTGCCTATTTGATTGCTCGAGACGCTTTTTTTCTTACTTTGTACCTAGCATTAAGAGTAATTTGGATTTTCCATTCCCCTCTTGTAACATGTAACTTTGTAAATATTTGACTAGACACTCCCTAAGTTTTATGTGTCTAGATCTCATTAGATCATGTGTCGATTGTTTTGAGTTTTTTTGACGTTTGGAGGTTGTGTATGTTTCAGGCCGTAGATATTGTCTAAATTATTTACCGCCGTAGATATTGGATTTTCCATTCCCTAAGTTTTCGGCATAGATATACGTTTCTAATGTGGTAATAGTGGTAGGTACATACGGAGGGTCATGGTCATATGTTCCATATATAGTCTATTCCATTTATTCGTTAATTCTGAGATTTCACAGCCATATAGACGCTAACGAGATTTAACAGCAATATAGAAGCTAACTATGTAATTTAAGGTATCGAATACACTATTGTTATGATTAGGAGGGTACGATGTCTTCAATGTTCCTGTGGCCTTGATAGGTCTTGTAGTGTCGATCGTCAATTATGGTTTAAATCGAATCAAACTTGTAGCGGCAGGAAAATAGTTCTTAGGCCACGTATCACCTTCTCTATTTATTTGTTGGGGGAAGTCGTCTTGCACCCGTGGATACCTGCACACACCAAGAAATCAGAAGGGCGTCAGAAGGAGTCCCGGATGTTACCCCAGGGAACAACCCTCCGATGCTTAAGTCAGCAAGGGATTTAATGAGAAATAGAGAGGAGCAGAGTGAAAGAAAAGTAGGAGCTGTAGTTGTTGATCCAGGAGGCGCGTAGGTCCTCTAAACGCGTGCTCGCCGCTCCCAGTGGGCTCTAGGAGAGTGCTCGCTTGGTGGTAACGCCGCTCAGGAGGAAGAAGCTCTCTGGACATAGATGGTTCTCTCGTCGTCGTTGCTAGTCGATGCTGCTCTCTTCTCAGAAAGAAGCTCTGGGATAGGAGTATCCTCTTGCGTAGTAGCATGGAGTCTAGTAGAATAATCTATCGTGTCCCTCTCTCTTGTCGATGTCCCTTTTATATGGGTTGTCCTAGAGCGAGGGCCTCCTCCCTTGATAGGGAAGGGTCCGTTTAGTTAGAGTAACGTTCCCCACTATGTTGGCGGGAGTTTCCCGTTGGAGGGCGATAGCCCCGGCGTCGGCCGGTCCCTGCGTGAGTCTTACGACACTCATAGGACGTGCTCGCCCGTTATGCGGTCAAGGCCGACATCGCGGGGGGCAACGGTCAGTCGTCGGAGTGTCCTCCGGCGAGAACCGCGCTTGGGCCGGCCTTATCGGCGTCATGGAATCCGATGCTCTGTTGGGCCGGCCTCTTCCTTATTGGGCTGGGCATGTGTGCTCTCCCCTTGTCTGGACTTGGCACTTCTGAACCTTAATGCGCCGCGCGTGCGTGGGCCGCATCTGGGCTAAACCAGATTTACCCTCCTCACTTCCCCCATACTCTTAGTTGCCGAGCACTCGCAGGGAGCTAAGAGTAGCCCAAGAGAGGGTTCTTCTAGAGGGTGTGATCCGACGACGATCTCCTCGTACGGCGGGAGTTGGTAGCTTCAGGAGCCTGCTTGGCGCGCAAGGCAATGATGACTCCGCGTCTTGTCCTGTTCTGGGGATGTGGGCTCAGAACGGTCGCCTGGCCTCGACAGTCATACCGCCGTTACAGTCGACGTCCTTTCACCTGACCGTCAGGGGGGCAACCGTCGAATTTGTCGTGGGCGGTTCATAAGAAGTGTCGAGGGATTTCCACAAACCATACCCACGTCTCGCTGGCCGCCGCACTCCATCGTAGGCGTCTTCCTCCCCTTTTGCCTTATGAGGATCTTTCTCCCATGCTCTTCTTTCTTCCCGTAGCGATGCGTCCGCGTAGGAGAATCCTTACCGTCGAGTCTTCCTCCTCGGAGGATATGCCCCAAGACCGGGGCGGAGTGCCGAGCACCTCGGGTGTGGGCAGTAGTCGACCCAATTCCCAGCCTTTGGTAGCGTACAGGGTGTGTATCACGGCCTGCGGGAGACCTTCCAAATCCCCCCTGAGTATGACATCATCTTCCCCGCTGTGGGAGACGACATAATGAGTCATCCCCCTAGCGGGATCAAGATCTCAGTAGACTCCTTCCAGGCGGGTCTCCGTATTCCTGTCCACCCTTTCATCGCGGAGGTCCTCAACTATTACGGGAGGAACCCTGGGGGGTTGTCCCCCCAACTCGTACAGTATTCTCTGCGGGTTCGTCTACGCGTGCCGCAGGACGTCGGTGGCGCCGAGTGTCGACCTGTTCCGGTAATTATTCCACTTGCAGAGTTTTCCATCCGACACTTTCTTCGCCTACTTCAAGGCCCGCGCCAATGATCACTTTATCTCCGTCTCTCGTACCGCGTCCAACCGCAAGGGGTGGGCGGAGCGGTACATATACTTGATTAAGTCGAAGGACTGGGAGGGGGTCTCCGATGGCTGGATGTGGAGCGGCTATCCTCGCCTTTGGCGTGATTCGAAGCCCTCTCTGAATGCCGAGGGTCGCCGGAATCAGAGGGCAGTTTCGCGGTACCCGCTCGTCGATGCGGACCACGTTCTGACCCCGGCGCTGCTTCAAGAGTTGGGGTTATGTCCCCCGTTGTCGCAGGGTATTGGTTGTAATGACCCGAGAATCCGAATATCGGGAAGGCCCGATAACCCGAGACTCGAACCGTCGCCCACGAGCCGGGAGGGCTCGGAAGGGCTAAAAGGAGTGTGGAGACACACAGAAATAGGAAATAAAACAGGACAATTCAACAATTAACAGAAATGAATAAACAACTATAGCTACAATAGAGTCCAGTCCAACAAAAAGTACAGTCTAAAGTCCAGTCCAATAGAGTCCAGTCCAACAGAGTCCAGTCCGATAATCTACCGTGTCCCTCTCTCTTGTCGATGCGCCTTTTACATGGGTTGTCCTGGAGCGAGGGCCTCCTCCCTTGGTAGGGAAGGGTCCGTTTAGTTAGAGTAACGTTCCCCGCTATGTGGGCGAGAGTTTTCCGTTGGAGGGCGATAGCCCCGGCGTCGGCCGGTCTCTAGGCGAGTCTTACGGCACGCATAGGGGGTGCTCGCCCGTTATGGGGTCAAGGCCGACGTCGCGGGGGGCAACGATCGGTCGTCGGAGTGTCCTCCGGCAAGAACCGCGGTTGTGTCGGCCTTATCGGCGTCATGGAATCCGATGCTCTGTTGGCCGGCCTCTTCCTTATTGGGCTGGGCATGTGTGCTCTCCCCTTGTCTGGGCTTGGCACGTCCGAACTTTAATAGGCCGCACGTGCGTGGGCCGCATCTGGGCTAAATAAGATTTACCCTCCTCAAAACTAAATTAATTCGATTTGGTTTGATTTATTTCAAAGTAATTTGATTAATTCAGTATGATTTGATTTAATTTCAAAGTAATTCGATTTGATTTGATTCAAGTTAAAATTTTAACGATTTAGTTTGAGAAAAATCTTCATCAAACTAAATCAAATCAAACCGTGCTCACCCCTAGATATGATAGCTCTGTGCCCATTTTTTTATTATGCATGATGAAATTTAATTTTGTGACCTCTCATTCAAAGCGTCACAGATTTTGTGGATGTTTATGTTTCGTACGAATGACATCATTGTTGGTTTTTTCCCCTCTAACTCTGAGGGTGTAACATCCCAAAAAAATTAAGTCTAAAATTTATTAGATATTCATGATTAAGAAGTTGAAGATTTATTTATTTATATTTATTTGTGATGAATTCCCCAACTTGATAGATGAAACAATTTAGTCAGCCCAATAGGTTAAACTGAACCTTTTGGATGGAGAATATGAAGGTTAGACGAAGAAGTATCGTCTAAGATAGGAGAAGTAGACGGAGTATCATGTAAGATTGAAATAGACGGACTATCGTCTAAGATAGGAGAAGTAGATAAAATATCGTCTAAGACGGAAACATTAGATGAAATAGCACATCAGACGAAGAGGCCACATTAGACGGATTACTTTTGTCGTCTTTCAGGTAGATGATATAATGAAGGATTATAAGAGATATTGAAGAGATAAATAATATATTAAAAGATAAGATATTAATGATATAGGGAGGAGATAAATAATATATTAAATGATTAAATGATATGTTAAAGAGTTAGATGGTTCATTGAAAGATTAATTAGATGTTCGTTAGTTATCAGAATGAAGTTGGACGATGGGATTGTCTAAAATGGAAAGTACGATAAAGCTTAGTCGATATAGCTAGGGGACAAACTAGATGATAAGAGTAGATGACGCCTAGTAAATAACAAAAATCTTAAAACTTTTCACCACGCAGGATCTTCAGAAGATTTGGTCTGGGAGGCTTGTCAGGGGATTGTTGTCTCGAAAAGGGGTGATTAGAAGATTTTGGTCAAGCTAAAAGAGAGTAAAAGCCTAAGAGTTGCACGAAAATAAGGTGTAGCAGAGGATCCAAAGGATGACACGTGTGCGCCATGCACGAGAGGTGTACAACGAGAGTAAACTGGGAACTAGCATGCAGGGAATGACACGGGCCTAGATCCTATACAGATCTCTTTTTTCCCTCCTTACTCTTTTAACTCTCTATTTCCTCACACCTTTAGTTCTTTCTCTCTGGAGTATCAGCATCGCTCTTGCGTTCTTTCTGTTTTACTTGAGAGTTCTTAAGAATTTCTCATCTCAGCAAGAGTTGCTCTACACCTGATAAGTCTTCGGTAGTCTTTTAAGACCTCTTCAAACTCTCTGACTTGACCATTCTCTATAGACAGTTGATGTGACAGTTAGTGTTGGTGTGCTACAGGCCAATTTCGGGTCGGGTAGGCCCAATAGTTGTACGATCTTGTTCATTATTAATAAAGTGGTGTTTGAGCGTAAATATGCGATTGTGTTACTTTACGTTGTCCCTAGGATATGTGATTGTAAAGTCAACTCGAGATGGGATCTCAATTATGAGACTGACTTTACATGAACACATACCTTAAACTGTTCCTGGTTGGAGGGTAATCAATCGGGGACTTTGATTACCTATTAAACCAGTACACATGATGTGTTAGTGATCAGTCTCATGGTCAATGGTGCGGGGCACCAACACATATGTGTAGGTGTATGTCCTTAGAGGATGTACACTGAACTGATCCGCTATTGGATCTTCAGATGGTTGATTATACCTAATGTCAACTGAAGATCCAACAGTCTCAGTAGCATCGTTGGTCCTTTGACCTAAGACATTGATCGGATCTTACACGAGGACTGGAATGGTTTAATTACTTGGCTAAGTGACTTTAACCATAAGTCATGAGTTACCGAGTCGTTAACCACTCCAAGATACGTGTGAAGATCGTCAATGGTCAAGAAGGGATCGCTCACTGTCGGGTATATATCAGACAGTTAATGGGTCATGATATTGACGCTCCGTTAAATCCCTGGCCAGGGTCGTATGAGTTCGTTTAGAACGGACGTTATACACTTTAAGGAGGTCATAGTCAAATGGCACGATCATGGGGTTTGACAGAAACCGTACCCTCGATCGTACTAGACTCATAGAAGGAGCGAGGGATTATATCGATGCGGTAACTGTGGACTTGCAGGTACTAGACATGCTGGTTTAAACCCGGGGTCCTCTAGGATCACGCGGATTTGCTTGACCCAACGTGATCAAAGGTTCGGAATAAATTAAACTATTGTTCGGCTCTAGTAGAAGCGAAGAATACGTTTAATTTACTTCTAATTGGGAATTAGAAGTTAATGGACCTTAAACTATAGTGACTGTGGGCCTAGAGGATCACACACAATGAATTCTTGGGTGACGGATTATTATTATACAAGTGTATGTATTAATTCCTTTTAATTCCTTTTGGAAAGGAGTGTAAATGGAGCTTAATACATATGTATAATAGTGGATAGGACATATATATAGTTTCGGTCTTTTAGAACCCTTTTCTAATAAACCTAAACTCTATATATAGCCACCTACGTGATGCTCATTCGAGCCTTCACTTCTTCCAACCTCTTAAGCTTAAGCAAGCACATAAGCTTAAGAGAAGGATTAGCCTCCCCCCTTTCTCCCCTTTGCTCTCTCTCTCTCCAGAAGGTGATAGAGTCGGGGAAAGTTACGCCGGGGAGATACCGTCGCTGCGCAAGGGTCCGTGTGGATCTCTTCTAGAGGCCGTACAGCTGTGCGGCTCGATATTCTGCATCGGGCATCGCGGACAGCGTCGTTCCGCGCAAGGTGAAACACGCAACCCGTAATTAGGGTCTTATAAACACCGATTAGAGCATAGATTAAGATTTCCACAACACCAGGATCGGGCAAATGAATTTTTGTTATCCGCTGCGTTGCCCGTAGGTGCTGTGCGAAACCTTACAGTGACGACCCGGACTCCGGATACCGAATATACTCGATAGGACTGCCGAGTAGACCCGATATCACTTTGAACCCGTGAAACCTCCCAAGAGCGATAAAAACTCCAAAGGGATAAAAGGATTGTTGTGTAGTACATTGAAGTCGCAGATATAATAGTAAGCAATAATATTTCGTTAATCAGGTTTGCATAAGCAGCAGAAATAAAATTACTTTTTAATTAACAATTTAGATTAACAATTATACCAGAGTCCATTTCAATGGAAAGACAAGTACAGTCCAACAGAAAGAAAAACGTACACTGAGGTCGGGGGAAGCCCGACGCAGGTACCGCTGGCAACTACGAGCACGCCACACCAGGAACCGCGAAGGAAGAAGAGCGCCACACGTGAAAAGCAGGAGTGAGCCTCGTGTCACTGGCTCAGTAGGGGTCACGCGGATCCCCACTGAAAAATACGCAGTAACACGGAACAACAGCTAAAACAACAGTAGTAGTATAGCAGGAAAAGCTAAACTACAACTAGAAAGCTATAAGAGAAATCCGTAAACAGTAGGAGCAGAACAGCTAAAAGAAAATGGAAAAGCAAGCCGTAAGGAACGAGAACACGGCTACCGAGCAAAGCACGGCTCCCTAAGCTACTCCAAACAGCGACAGAAGGTCGAACCCTGATCTCACAAAGTCAGGAGTTATCGATCCATCAGCCAACCATTAGCCCAAAGGCTAAAGCCCACGAAACCAGGCAAAAGCTCAAGAAAAGACCTAGATAGACACAGACACCGAAGCATACACGACTGGATTTTTGTGCACGCAACCCAAAGCTATCCTCGGCAAAGCCGAGAACAGACCAACTCAGATGGGGAAGCTGACCTTGGACGAAGCCAAGAATAGACTAACTCGGAAGGGGAACACAGACTCCGAGAAACACGAGAGTCAAGCGCTAAGTGACAGAAGCACCTCCTCACTAGAAGAACAGTCAGATGCGTCTACTGATGTCTTACATTGCACCACAGGTATCTCGCTACGGCCGCTGAGAACGAAAGAGACTGAGATACTTACTGAACTAAACCAGGAACTATAGTAACGAGTGACTAGTCAGGGTCACGCCCGTCGGCATTCGTCCAAAATGCCCCTGACCACGTGTGCACACACAAGCTCAATACCTTGAGCCAGGCCTCTAGCTAGTTTTCTCCCCCAGCAGGACGCTACTGCAAGGCAAGGGAGTCCACGGAAACTAGCCTACAAACCGTATCTCAGGAACTACCCTCACCACCACTCCCGGGTGGGCCGACACTCGAGGTCGTCAGGTTACGACTAGTGGAGGCTCACTAGACACAGAGACTCTAAAACATGAGTGCTAGAGTAAAGACAGGCTAAGAATGCACTGCCGCATGTACTACGAAGCACCCAGACGCATGGCTGTATACCAACTGCCACAGACTCAGGATAGGACAACTAGACCTACTGACACAACGATCCTTGAGTCTTATGACTCGGAGTCAAAATCGTCGCACAATGGCGGTGACAAGCAGCCAATCAGCCTAATCCTAAGCCGAGGAACACGACACTGGATTATCAGATCCACACAACCATATAAAATGACACATAGAGACCTGAGAGAGCATCAAGACCCTCAAAGTAGCTGGACACACAAAATGAGGTAGGACAGTACCTCAAGGCGTCCAGAACCACTGTCTCGAGCTATCGAGACACACACAAGGTCACCTGTCAACCACTGGGTCTCACCAGGTTGACCAGAACCTAAAACGACTCTGAAGTAATACAGAAATCTAGCCAACAGTAGGGTATGCTTAGCTATCTCATAACATGGTTATAGTCCTCATAGGACATCAAAAGACGTCCACGGGACAATGGGCAAACCATGAGGTCAAGCCGAGGCACTTGAAAATCAACACATCGGGAAACGACACGTAGAAGATAAGCAGAGGAACATACGCTGGCGGTCATAGAATGGGCCGCTAGGGGACTGTAGCGGTCAAGGATTAGGCCGCTAAACCCAGTCAACCATGAACCGACCTATTCGATCAAACCACCAAAAGCGGTCTAATATAGACGCGCTACACGGACTAAGGCGGTCTAAGAGTGAACCGCCACACTAACCGCCCTAAAACATTGACCTAAGACAAACAGACTGTAGCGGCCTAAGAAGGGCGCGCTACAAGGAAGAAATGCTCGAAGGTTGGGCCGCCAAGGCCAACCGACTTAGAATCTTGACCTAGTCAAACACACCGTAGCGGTCTAAGGAAGGAGCGCTACAGCACGTTGGCGGTCAAAGCTTGGGCCGTCAGCCCAAACCGACTTAACCCGTTGACTAATGTCAACGACCCATAGCGGTCTAAGAAAGGGCCGCTAGAGCAAATAGCGGTGGATCGTACAACCGCTAAGACTTGAACCGACTTACGCTAATTTCGAGAAACGACCGAGCTTGGCACACCACTATAGGGCCGCCAGAAGCAAGAGGCCCGCCAGCCTAAACCGACCTGAACTAATCGACACACCACGGCGTGTGGCAGTCTATCGTTGGGTCGCCAGTGATAAGAGACGCTCTTTGAAACGACCACTAGCACGATACGGCGGGAAAACCATGGGAAGGACCGGATCTGGCCGTTCCACGCCCCATTCGCGTCTGAACGCAGGGGAAACAATCCTAATCGACGAAATTAACCTTCCACAGGCCGGAAGGGGCACATGCAACAGCTCAATCACAAGAAACGAGCGATTCCAACGAATCGACCCTAATTGGGTCACCGGGGTTCCCGGACTTGTACCGGCCCCAAATGACGACCAATCGCGATAAAAACAGCGGATCTGGAACGCTAACATCCTGGGGTCACAATGAAACTAATCTAGTCAAAAACCGTTGTCGTTTTCCTACGAACCCGACGCACACCCCCCAAGCATGCTTTTCCCAAAACTGAACTAAACCCACTCATATGCACACCACTCAGCGTGAAACTACGAGGGAATGTAGAGGAGAAGTAGATGATCCGTCTCCCTACCTCCACCGACGATTCCGAGCGCCGAAGCGACTAAGCCACGCCGAAATTGCCACGGCGATCAAACCACGCCGGCTTTGAAACCACCGATCGAGATCGCGCCGACCACGCTCCATTCCTCGAACCATCACGCGCCACAGCAGCTCCACGCCGTCGCCACCTCACCCACGGGCCTCCTCCGTCTGCAACCGGAGTAGAGAGGACGAGAAGGGAGAGAACGGGAGAGAGAGGGACGCGCACGCGAATGAGGAGTGAGGAAGTAGAGAAAAGAATAAAAAAGAAAAGAAATTAAGAATTTTCCTAATTTCCGTAAATTCTGATTTTTGGCCCGAAAATAGACTAATTCAGAAAAATATGATAAAATAGTCAAAACGACTCTCGAAAAGAATGCAACGCAACTGTATCGTCCGTGAGTCGATGAAGTGAATAATAAACTCAGCACGGGATTCTGTAACTAGTACGAGAGAAAAATCCACGCGGATCATAAAACACAACTCGATCATCACCTACAAAAGCGATCTGAAACTCTCTGATAAAGATCCGAAAGATCCGATAAGAATCTAGGGTATTACAGTTGAGACCATCTGCTTTTCCTCCATCATATTCCGATCATCCTCCAGGAGCAGGACTTGAAAGGACAGAACGAGAAGTGAGAGGAGACGCAGACAGTCAAGGATCACCAATTTCTCCTTTAAGATAGGGCTTCTAAGTACGAACTAGACGTAAGCCTTAAACTTAGCTTCTTCTATCTATGTTATAAACAGTTCTCAAATAAGTACGAACTACATATTATGTATTCAGATCAAGTCGAGACTTGTGTTCAAATATCTTGAAGTCTTATCTAAGTGCTTTATGAAGATTTTTATATATGATAAGATATGCAATAACAATGATAAGTTAGTATGACTCAAGATGAGTTTCACGTGAGTACGAAATAAAGCAAGGCAAGTAAATTACGAAATATACCCGTCTGTAGGTAAGATCGTTTCTAAAAATAATAAACATTATATTGCATGAGCATAGGGTGAATCAGATAGAATGTCCACTACATGTCATGATTAATCCTAAAATTTGAACTTATTGCCCAGTTGAGCCATATTTCTTCATTAGAACTCTTACTCGAATGTGTAATAGAAATAGCTACCCAATAGAAAGAGTTACCTAGACTAGGTGTTTTGGAAGGGAGTTCTGGCGTGAAGCCACCCATAAGGACAGTCGCCCAGAGCGTGAAGCCGTCGCTATATATTTTTTCTGTCCTTAGCTTATGATCCATGTTTCATATTTAAGTTTTGATTACTCTGATCGATATGCTGAAAATGTGGATACGTTTATATATATATATATATCGGCTTATGCAAATTAGATGTGCTTCTATGCAAGTATGATAATCCACTGTTCTTGCGTGTTGACCATCCTGATAAGAAAATATGTTACGAACACCATGAAAATAAATGACAGACTTTTTAAGCACTTTCTTTACCAAGGTTTACACATGCAAGTTCATACTAGAGTTCCTATGAAAGCTTTGTTGACGGATCATGTTGCAAGTTAAAGTTATGTCGTATGTCTAGTGTGCTTGTTTTCATCATTGGTCTCAACAGTCTACGACGGTGGTATGAGACACCCCCATTGTTGTTTCACTTATGCTTACTTGATTGATTATCCGTGAGTTCTTCCTATTTATTTACCCTAAATCATACAATTGCACTTATTATAATTGCATAACATGAAGACGATAAGCTTTTCTACTAGACTGTTTGATTTCAAAATAACTATGAACTGTATGAGTAGTGCGTCGGTGGGATAGATAATTATGGTAGTGTTAGGAGTCTTGCTGAATCGTTACACTCAATCGATTCTGTTACTATTTTAGGTGTTGGCCAAGCGGAGGAGCGAGCTACTAGGGTGGTTGCAAGCGTCGCTATGCAAGAAGGTGGGTGAAACAACGATTTCATCGGCCTCCTATACCAAGATTTTTGTTGATATGAGAACTGTTTTGGAAGAACTGTAATTATTTTCTTTTGGAATTATCGTGTGGGATCTCGTATGACACATTTATATTAACTGTGTATTATGATTTGGGAAATAGTCCTTGTTCGTTCCCTTCATAAGTCGTAGTCAATTATGAATGATTTTATATCGTAAAATGTAAATGTCCCGGTCACTCGCTCAGGTACTACTGGTCATGCGCCATGGGCGTGATAGTGGTTGTCTTGCTTCTCCAACGTTCAGAATATATAATCACTCACTGAAGATAAAGATACGCAGGTTTACACCGAAGAAAACCCCCACATAAATTTGCCCTTGACCCAATTCATCCCGAGATGGCCCACGATGCCATCTTAATCCTCATTTAAATTTTGAATTAAGTTCTATGTACCAACAGCTATTAAGGGTGGAGGTTTTGGATTCTCAATTCCATAAAATACACAATCTAAGGGAAGGTTAATTACTATGGTTTGAAGTGAGGCTTTCATGATAGGTGGTACCCTTTTCATCTCAAATTAATGAGAATTAGAGCCTTGGTCCCTGTCTCAGTTGTGCTGAAAACATAAGAGGATCAAGGAGCGACCACATCTCCCTTGGCTTACCATGTGTGCTGCAGCTTGAGAAGAGGAAACTCCACGCTCGTCTCTGTGGAGATCACTCACAGAGAAGCTCCTTCCTCTGCTTCAGTCTGCTTCACTCTGTAGACATCTCACAATGTCGCTCTGTGAGTTCTTTCCTCTCTTTCCTTGTAGACTACTCTACATGTTGCACCACTGTATGCATCCATGCTCTCCGTTTTCCATTCTTACATGGTTCTCTCTCCATTGAGAAGGGGGCGATACATATCAGCTTTGAGTCACTGTCAAAATGAAAAAAGCAATGAAAGAAATGAAAAATGAGAAACAACGTGGGCATGGCTGCCAATTAGCCCTTCCATGTCGTTCTGGTTATCGATGGAATTGTTTGTGAGAAGGATTTTGTCTACATGTGTATGTGACAGGTCACCCGTGATTCATTGGAAACTCATGTATCATAATATTACTTCGTATGTTTGTGGTGAGGAAGAGGCACCAGCCACCAAGCCTACCCAACAAATGTGCTTACCAACCCCATAATGCATATGGTCCGCGCCAACCACCAAGCCCACCTAACAAAAGACGTCCTATTAGATTTAATGTAACGTGGGCGTACATATATATAATAAATTATATACTATGGGTTATAATAAAGTTTATCCTTATTAATGTGATTAATTAAAGAGTTAGACATATAAATATTTAAAGTAAAGTATAAGTCATATTTTAATTATGTGTCGAGATCGGGGTGTTATTTTTATTTTTATGATGGGGTAAAATAAAAAATGACACCAAAGGGTGCTATAACATTACGAACAACAACGGTCTCCATGTTTATTTATGAGTCCGGGTCATGGTCCCCAATTCACACGGGACTTCTCCTTTTCTTAGACATCCCATCATCTTGGAGTGCCGTCGGAGAACATCGTACTGGATTGGAAGACCGTTCTCATGTATCCAGGTATGTTTCCGCTATAAATTTTTGATGTTTTGACATAGAGATCATTGGGTAACTCATATTCTAAGAAATTTAATCTCCCTCTCAAGATTCTCACACCTCCAGCTCATCCTGTGAGCTCTCTACGTCTAAAATCTCACAATTCTTCTTTCACAAAATTAGTGCAACTCCTTCGTATGATTTTGGTGAAGCATTAAAGGGATTATCGTAAGGCTTACATGCCCACTTAACAATCCAGCCCACGTGGTCATGGGCCGCGTACATTTCGTGGTCAACACCCAAATCAGAGATCCTTTTTAAGTTGTCTCCTCACGCGTTTCTTTTTCCGACAGCATTACACGTAAACAGTTTATACCGTGGAAAGCTTAATTAGGACTCACAGTTGAGGACGCACCGACCACAAAGCCAATTGCACAATGCAGCAACATGTGTGGTCCACGCCAACCACTGGGCCTGTTGATCTACATGTCCATATGAGGCACACATCAATCGGACAAATACAAACAAAAACAAAAACAAAAACAAAAACAAAAAATGCATGCAGGAATGAATGGTAATAGATAGATAACTTGATCTTCCATTTATTTTTAGTCATCCTGTTGAGATATACTTAATTTGTACAGACATATGACTCAGATCAGTACATAAATTTTAAAAATGAAAAGTGAAAAAACAATTGGTGTGTACTTAGCTTGGGTGTGCCTTCCAAAATGTCGACAGTTTCACCCGTCTCTACGGGTGCTATACAGAGCACAATCTTCCACCCTCCTAGCTTAATTCATATCAACTAAACTATAAGCAATTGATGTCCGGTAAATTTTAAGGACATATATTAATAACATATGAAGTAAATAAATAATTGAAATGCTCCTATCCAATTTATTTTCTGATAGTGTCAAATTTTATATTGCAAGATATTTTTTCCCGAGAAGATATGTTGTTAAATATATTGGCTCAACAAATTCAATCAGACGCTGACTAAAGAATGGGCCGCGTAGATTACGCGTTGGTCAACACCTAAAGCGGGCGATCCACTTTTGTTTGGGAGTAATTTTTTTTTAAAACTCTTTTTATCTCAAAAATTATGTTACGTTAATTTTTAACTTAAAATTTAAATTTGATAAAAATTGATAACATCCACGTGATAAAAGTGATATAATTTTTAAAATTTATATAGACTCGTACGACATATACTTCTCCGTTTTTCTTGTTTGACTGCATCACACTCTGAGGGTAACTTTGATAACAGGTTAAGTTAGGGGCGGGTGGCTTACCCGGGTTAGTCTACCCCACCCCTAATCCTAACCCGGGTGGATTAACTCATTCCACCTATTTCTTAGGAATGAGTTAATCCACTTTAACCCTATCCGACTCGAGTTAAGAAAAAAAATATCAAACAAGGAGTAACACATCCGAACCCAGTTAACCCATCTTAACCCAACTTAATCCGTTATCAAAGAGGCCCTAAAGGTTCGCATGGAAGAGAACGAACACACCTTGGCGGATCACCAGTCCAAAGCCAGATGCGAATTTTCCCGGATCACCAGTCTCAATATGGGAAATAAACTGTGCAACATCATACCATGCCCCTGGTCTGATGTCTGACAAGGCCCCTTGTCCCGGTCCCCTGATAGTGGATCTGGAGGATCTCCTCAATCCTTCAGCTCCTCCATTTTTCCGTTGGTTTCTCCAGCCGAGCTTGATGCCAGAGACTCAGCGGGTGTCTGATCCTCTGCAACTGCACCGTCAGAACCAACTTCAGCCAGATGAAGCTTCCACCGGTCTAAAAGACGGGGAGTGGGATAGAAATTGCGACGAAGTAGGGACGACGGCACGGTAACACGCACAGCAGCGTCCAGCGACATTGCTTACCCAGTGATGACAGAGGAGACGAGAAGCCGACGCAGGGGCTGCCTCGAGACGCGGACGGCGACGTGGAACTGGTCAGAGGGCAGCAGGCCGAGCATGCTGGAGATGGTCCGCTTCATGGCATCCTTGGCGGCGGCCGACACGCCCTCCCCTATCACGGACGCGTCGAGGGGCTCGACGCGGCAGAGAACGTTGGTGAGGGCCGAGTACTCCCGCCGGCGTCGGCGCTCCTCTCGGGCCGTGGATACGAGGTCGTCGGCGAGGCCGCCGCCGTCGACACCGGAGGCGAGGCAGCAGATGGCGGGGGGCGGGGAGGAGAGGTGGCGCTCGGGGTTAAATGGGCGCGTAGGGGAGGGGGGGAGCCGGCGGGAGGGAGAGCCGGCAGGCGGCAGGGAGAGGAAGGGGGGAGGGAGAGCCGGCGGGAGGGAGAGGGAAGAGGGAGACGCGGGGGAGGGGAGGAGGTCGCGAGTGTGAGGAGGGGAAGTTCGACGTCGTGAGTGTTTTTTTTTTTTTAAATTAGTTTAGACTTATTTTTTTTAGAAAAATTTATACGATACAAGATTCTCTCCTCAAAATTTAAGAGAAGAATATTAAACAGAATTAGAAGATTTATTATTCTCTTTTTTAAATTTAAGGGAAAAAATAAAAAAATAATAATAACCGAACACCCAGTTAAATAGTGTTTTAACTTTTTCCTACGGCAGTATAGATCGCAGGTTTGACCGTGAAAACAGCAAGTTTGAAGAAACGTGATTTCCATGAAGACATCACTCCAGCAGATGGGTAACCTTTTTACGAGATGTGTTCAAGGAAATAAGGTAATCATGTACCAAACTTTTTTTCCTTTTTTTTTTTTTGTTGAGGGTGGAGGTGATAGGGTGGGGTTACACAGCTCCCTTGCATAAAGACTTACGTATCATCATGTAAGATCGATCCCTTAGCATGTTTGACAGTAGATGCCGCTTACAAAAGGATAATTAGGATATATCGGACATGGTGTTTATCACATATAATATCGATCCTGATAAGCGATATGTGGAGGAAAAATGACAAAGTTATACACGTTATCGGATAATCCGATTTTTCATCTAATGTGCGGATACGAACTTTTTGGATGAGGACAAAGTATCAAATAAAAGAATTTATTATCATATCGAACGCGTCACGACTTGCGCTGTGACCAACCCAGAATGTAATCAAGTCTTTGTTAATGCATGCTCATGCCCAATTAAATTAATCGAAGGCAATTGGGCTGATGTTGTCATGCAGTTTGACACCCAAGACAATAGATTTCGAGTGTGTGGATCCGACGACACCTGTTGGGAATGGCCTTATTTATATGGCAGAGCAGTGCTCTTAGCTGACCAGGATAGATGAATGAGAGAAGGCAACCGAACACCAGATATTTTCACAGTGCCATGACAATTATAATTAGTCGAATTAGGATAATGGGACATGCAGATGAAGCCTTAGCATAGGGGAACAAGACATTTCTTGACTTCCTACTTTTAACATAATTAGGGTTACTTCAGGTTGAGGACATTTGAGACATTTCAATGTGTGAAGGGCGTTATTGTCGATGTGTGAAGGGCGTTATTGTCGAGCAGGTTGGAATTTACTTCTTTGTTTACATGAAATAAATCCATTATTGCCGTCCCACAATTTGAATGAGACGGCCATCGGCAAGAATTGATGTATATATGACATTATCATCACACATTCTCCCCCATTTTGATTATGAGGCCTGTAGAAACATAGTTTGGGCCACATTAGATTGTGTAGATCCCATTTGCACTCTGTTCGACTCCATCTATTTCTTGTGGGCAGCTGCAACGGCCGGTGGTGTTGCTGCTGCCCCCTCTTCTTTCTAGATTATGTCACCATGTTAAACGGTTGTAGAATTTAATGCTCAATCTCCTCCAAAACCCAGACTTCGAGACGGCGGTACATTCATTTGGGTTGGTGGTAAGTTCTTCAGATTGGGACTCCAAAATCCACCGGATTACACTAATCGTTATTGTAGTTAAGGAAGCTAAGCAATTAAATTATTATTTTCTGGTAAGTAGCCTAAAATCTGAAACTGGGAAGTGTGAGAAAGAACTTGCGGGAAGGACTTAGATCACTATGACAACTCTTCTCTCTTCAATACATCTTACCTTGAAGGTCTTTGGGAAACTCTTATGAAGATGCACTATACTTGCACTTGCCTGGGACCATTGGATGGGTTGGGAAGGCATTTAGACCTCATAGTCGCCCAGGGCTGATAGATGGCCTCGAGCTAATGATGAAAGAGAGAAAATCGATCGCATCTTAGTCTGACGACTTGCCACCAGAAGGAGAGGGTCTGGGAGCTCTTTAGGCGGTCGAAGGGACCAACCTTCACTATCAGAAAAGGCGTTGTTAGCGACGGGAATTTCAGACGAAATTATTTGAGTCTCAATATCCGTCTGAAATTTCATCTCTATTTCAGACAGATAAAATTCTGTCGCACTACCCGTCTCAATTTGAGACTTATATTCAGACGAAAATACTATACCTCTGAAATGCCGTCTGAAAATCACGAATTCCTTCGCCCAAATCGGCCCCTCCCCGCCACTCCCTATCACTCACTTCCCCCCACTCTCCCTCTCATTCTCTCTTTCGTCCATCTCCGTACCGCCGTCGCCGCCGGAGCCATCGTCGCCGCTGCCGCCGTCCTCCCCGACGCGGCCGACCGTGGTCATCCTCGCCGTCCTCGTCCTCGATCGCCGGCCGAAACTCGCCGTCGCCGTCCTCACTTCGGTAGGTAAACCCTCTCGATCCCTCTCCCTCTCCCCCTCTTAGTCTCCCTCAATCCATCTCCCTCTCCCGCTCCCGCTCCATCACTCCCTCTCACGCACACACTCGGCAGAGGAGGCGCTCACCCAGCAGAGGAGGAGCCGGCCGGGGGTGGTCGACCCCCTCCCTCTCCCTCTCCCATTCTCCCTCCCCCTCTCACGATCATGTCCTCTCCCTCTCTGTGTTGGCAGCCCCCCTCTCCCTCCCTCGCCCTCTCTCCCTGTCCAGTTGGCCCCCCTCCCCCTCACAGACACACGCACACACGCACACACGCGCACACGCACACAAACACACTCACCGTTGGCCCCCCTCCCTGCTCCCGCCCTCTCTCACCCTCACTCTGCGAATTAGATAAATTAATTTAATTTTAATTTATTTAATATATTTTTTATTCATGGTAGGATAATCGGTCGAGAGGATGGGAACGAAAGAATCAGAGTTTTTTTGCCCGTAAGGTGGTCCTTTCAGGGACACTATTTCAGAATAATGTCAAAGAAGTTTTTAATATATATTGAATCTAATGCGTCGTAAGTTTTCCTGAACATGTACTCATCATGACATGTACGTGCCGAGTCCATGTTCTCAAACTTACGACGCACTAGATACAATATATGATAAACTTCTTTGACATGATTCTAAAATAGTGTCCCTGAAAGGACCACCTTACAGGGAGTTTGCACCTTTTCTAGCGTAGAAAGAATATTTAAAAGGCAGAAATGATAGTTATTGAAGACGATTTATTTTCGCCATATAAACTCATGATTTAAGGTATTTATATGCGCCCTCTATTATTTTTTAGAAGATGATAATTTCTGCATTCTAAGATCTATATAGAAAGCAGATATTTTTACTTTCTATCCCTTTTAGGCGGCAAATTTTTTTGCCTTATAAGTTGTCAAAATAAGTCACTATAAGGTAAAATTTTCTGCCTTCTATACTAACATCAGAATATAAGCTATTATCTTTTAAAAGGAGTCTTGTTCTCCATATAACTTGTTATATTTAATGATAGTTCTTATAAAACAATTTCTCACGAATAAAAGTTAATGACAAATATAAATTTCTTTCAAATATAGAATGAAACTATTTTCTCACAAAAGAAGATTACAAAATTTAAAATATAGTTTCAGATGACAAAGAGATACAAAGTCATAAGTCACAATATGGCATCCATAATATGACATCCACAATATGATATCCATATGATTATGATAATATGCACTCAAAGTGTATTTGACATACAAACTCTATTTATGCATCTTCAAAAAAAATATCCACAACTATCCAAATATAACAACCACACAATCTTCGTAACTTTATAAGCATTCTTCGTCATCTTCTCTTGGAAGTACCTATAAAAAGATCAACAACTATTTTTAAAAAGAGATCGTGAAAATTATTATGAAATAGACACATTTTATATAAAATTTATAAAATACTTACAGTGGCATAAGAGATCATATAGTTATACCGAGTATCTCTCTGGTAATCATTCCTCTCGAGCAACTGAAATAAAATTTAAGTGTGAAAAAATAATAAAAATAATAAATATAAAATAACATAAAAACTTTATAAATAAAAATACTGAGAACTTATAAGATTTTTAATCCATGGAGTAGACTTTCCTTCGCATTGTCTCAATATTTTTCGCAAGTTTGTAGGTAACCTCATATTAGGACATAGACTTTAGTCACGTGAATTTCATAATATTCATCATCCAAAGGTTGTCCATCCACATTTTTTTCTGAATCCTTTCTAATTATTTTTCCTTCGACCACACGATCAAAAGTAAACTCAAGTAGATAACATGTGCTCTTTTCATAAAAGATATGAAAAATAATTCAATAACAGTAAATAATCAAACATTCATTTATGTGAACATAGATTATAAACACATATATACAACATATCGATTCTTCTTGTTCAACATTATTGTGATCACTTGGTTGACTGGGCTGCAAATATAAAAAGATCATCATTTGATTAAGTTGAAACATAATCTCACTAGATAATCAATATATAAGATCATCTTAAGTCACATTTCATAACTTTATAAAATACTTACTGGTGATGGAACCACATAACTACCCGTCGAAGAGCGAGCTATTGTAGCACGACTAACATTATTTTCCTTATTATATCTCTCATCTAAGATATCATTATTTCCAACAGTGCTCTTAGCTGACAAGGATAGATGAATGAGAGAAGGCAACCGAACACCAGATATTTTCACAGCACCATGACAATTATAATTAGTCGAATTAGGCTTATGGGACATGAAGAGGAAGCTTTAGCATAGGGGAACAAGACATTTCTTAACTTCGTACTTTTAACATAATTTGATCGGGGTACTTCAGATTGAGGATATTTGAGACATTTCAATGTGTGAAGGGCGTTATTGTCGAACAGGTTGGAATTACTTCTTTGTTTACATGAAATAAATCTATTATTACCGTCCCACAATTTGAATGAGACGACCATCTGCAGGAATTGATGTATATATGACCTTGTCATCACACATTCTCCCCCAGTTTGATTAAGAGGCATGGGGAAACATAGTTTGGGCCACATCATATTGTGTAGATCCCATTTGCACTCTGTTCGACTCCATCTATTTCTTGTGGGTAGCTGCAAAGGCCGATGGTGTTGCTGCTGCCCCCTCTTCTTTCTAGATTATTTCACCATGTTAGACGGCTGTAGAATTTAATGCTCAATCTCCTCCAAAACCCATACTCTGGGATGGCGGCACATTCATTTGGGTTGGTGGTAAGTTCTTCGGATTGGGACTCCAAACTCCACCAGATTACACTAATTGTTACTGTAGTTAAGGAAGCTAAGCGATTAGATTCTTGTTTTCTAGTAAGTAGCCTAAAATCTGAAACTGAGAAGTGTAAGAAAGAACTTGCGGGAAGGACTTAGATCACTATGACAACTCTTCTCCCTTCGATACATCTATACCTTGAAGTATATCTTTGGGAAACTCTTATGAAGATGCACTCATCTTGCACTGTCCTGGGACCGTTGGATGACTTGGGAAGGCATTTAGATCTCATAGTCGCCCAAGACCGATAGTTGGCCTGGAGGTGATAATGAAGGAGAGAATCGATCGCGCCTTAGTCTGAGGTCATGTCACCAGAAGGAGAGGGTCCGGGCTCTCTTGAGGCGGTCGAAGGGACCAACCTTTACATAGCTGATGGGGGCGAATAACCCACACGATCGTGTGATATAATGCTCGGATTTATTATTGCTGAAACTAAGTTACATAGCTTGAGATGACAATAATATAGAGTGTGATAAAGAAGAGTGAGGCCAGGATACAGAGCGAGGAGAACGGATCTCCGTCAAGTTATGTTGAGCTTCATAATCAAGCCTCTAAGGTAGGCGAGTATCCAAAGTTGATAGTTGTGTTAGACAATGTCGGGGATGCTTCTAGATAGGCTCCATGCTCGAGGTCAATCGATCTCACGTCCTGGGGTGAGAGTTGGGGCAGCATGAGGGCACAATGTGGCTAGGTCGGAGATCCGAGCTTGGTCGATGGAAGCTTGAAGTGGCTGATAAATGGGTGTTCAAGGAGGAAAGACTAAGTTGAAGGCACTGGACAACAACGACAAGCATGAGCTGAGAACCTCATCCCAGGGCTCTGGATGGGAGCTTGGGTGAAGGCCCAGTGCAAGAGTTGTATTACCATCTTAGGTGATACACATAGTGATCTGTGTTGGAGGACCACTCAGAGGTCGAGCCATCATCGACGGTAGGTGCTTCACTACTGACAGAGTTGAGGCTGGCCATGTAAAACTTCTAGTTGGGGTCCTAAGAAGACTTTGTCGAGCTTCTCCATTGGCCTTTCCCAGGTGGCCACCGCCATGATAGAATCTTGTCAGGCTCCTTCCTACAAGAAAAGTTATCACCACGGTGGGGGTGTCCTGAGATAATCTTCTGATGCTTAGGTCAATGAGTGAGCGAGAGAATGGAGAAAGTGTTCTATGGAGAGAGGGGTGCGTAGGGCATGCAAGAGTAGCAAGGCGGAGGAGAAGGATGAGGAGGGCTATTGTTAGCATGGCTTTTTCTATTTTTCTCTACGAGTTCCCCCATACTTGTACGAGGCTCTAGAGAACTCCTTTTATAGCCGAGAGCCGATGAACAATACCTAGGGGCTATGAGGCTTGTGTTCCTGCAAAGACCGCACAAAGTGGGGGTTACGAGATGCGAAGTGGATCATGATATCAGAAAAGAGCGTTGATCCGCTGACGCTAGCAATCATGATAGCACTTTTAAATTCTCGAAACTAAGCGGGGGCTTTGGATTACATGGTAGCCGGGATGCGTGGCCTAAATTAGTGAACACATGTATGTCACTTGCTCCTCAAGCATTGGTGCGATGCACGACACGTGGTTCAGGTCAAGGACGATAGTTTGCGGGACATTCATTAGGGTTTCAGGGAATCTATATCCATTGAGAATCATGATTTTTACTTCGGCACTTCTCATGAGTAATACACATGATCCGTTGGCATAATGTGATCCACACACGTCATCTATCACCATGGCTTTCACTATGGTGGCATGAACGTTATCAGAGATCGTGACCTTTATTGTAACCGTCCAGTACATGATAATTAAACTACTAAGGATTGATATAGGGGAAGAGTAGCTTCTTTTGGCTAAGCCGGTGATCGTGCCTTATTTGATGTGCCCAACCTAGTACAACATTTTATACAAATACCTTTGTGTGGGAGTCATACCTTATAGAAGCTGAGATGATAGATCATTGGTCGATCTATAAGATCATTGGCCAAGTCATAACTATGATGGCTTGGAACCGAGTTAATTTCTCTCTGGGATAGCTCGGGATCAAGTTAAGACTCTCTTTGTGATAGTTTCGGGTCGACTTAAGACTCAAGAACCTTCTGAGCTAACACTTAGGATGGTTCGAAACGAGTTAAGATTCTACTTGAATTGTGATGACTCAGGGTCGAGTTAAGACTCAATAACTTACTGAGCTAACACTTAAGGTCCCTAAGATGACTCGGGATAGAGTTAAGACTATCTCTATGATGGCTCGAGGTCGAGTTAAGACTCAGGAATCTCCCGCGTTTAGGGGTCTTTCATTATTTTTCAAGTAATTTTTCTCCGAACTTGAAACCTGGCGAAGAGGTCCATTTGACACGTGAAGTGTGATAAATTTGACAGTTATTCCTAATTGCTCTAAATGCGCAGGGCAATGGCCAGTGGGCTGGCCTCTAACCTGTTACGCCGAGCTAAGTTACTAAACTTTTTGAGGAGGAGGGAAAATCCCCTCTTAAGCTTCCCATGCCCGTTGCATGTTGGACAAACTGGGAGCTAGATTGTAGAACCCAGCATCATGGTTACATCATGGTTACTGCTTCTCTATTACCTCGTTTCACGTAAATGTGAATTCTTCTGATCCAATTCTCTTGCTACTTGCTACGAACTCCGCACATTAGCATATGATTTCATGGTCGCTGGACTTTACATGGCCCCTTCTTGCAACCAGCCTGAGAACCTTTCCTTCGCTCTTCCCTTTGAACGACAACCCATAGGAAATCATTGTTCAGTAGAGACCCACTCCTTTTATCTTCCATAAAACTCATGGCTCTAGAACCTGTAATTCTTCGCCATATTACTTTTTTCAAGTCCTACCGTTGGTGCGTTGTTCTTCCACTGTCTGGCATCACACTAGCTAGTGACAGTCTGACAGAGATTGAGTTCGTACATACGAAGTTCTACGGTCCACAAGAAGTTGTGCCACCCTGTGGAGGCAACGGGGAGAAGATGGACAGCATAAATTGGATGGAGGCAAGCATGCATGATTCTTTAGATATACATATTCATATATACTTATTACAAACAAAATCCACCGCGGATCATGGGGCACCCGTCAACCCGGCCCCTTCCATATCCTGTTTGCGAAAAATAACCACATCACGTAATCCTGAATCCTCCACAATCTGTTCTCTCTCTGTCGAAGAGTCGGATTCTTGAAGAAGATGTGTTTTTAAAGTGTGTCCATGTGACAAGTGGAGGACGGAATTTGTTTTAGCTTATTAATATAGGTGGATAAACTTTGACGACGATTCCCAAGTTTGGAAGTTCATAACATGGCTATGAAATATATGCTTAAACCGGTATATTTAATCTGGATCTCTTGATGAACATGATGATTTCTGTAAGAATTATTATAGTTATCTATATATATATCAAATTTCTAGACACATAAAGAGATAACATTCGCACGGAGATATGTAAAATTATGTTTGTTAGTCAAAATAAATGTTTAATTGATGAGAATATGATCTTGGCTCCAAATTTAATTATATGCTTGATTTTTTGGATACTCATAAGCTACTCGTTTATTGAAATATGGTTTTTATTTGCATAAAATATCACCTAAAAGAGAAACAATTTCCTTATGTTTAATTTGTTTATGGAACATTAATCAATATTATCTTTTGATAAAATATGTTAAAATTCGTTCTTGGCCAAAAGTTTGACAGATTATTCGAGTATTTCATACATAAGATATTGTTCTTTATCCCTTTGTGCAAAGCAGATATTTCAATCATTCCAACGCATTCTGAAGTATAGTTTTATTTTTTAAAATGATTATATATATTTGTGGAAACATCACTCTTAGATACTACATTAACCAATATAGCATTATGTTAATATAATTGCAAAAATATTGTTCCTATTACACACCATAGTCCATGTAAGATAAAAGATAATTAACCCCAGTAAGTGTCAATATATTCAGATTATAAAAATTTTATAACATCGTGATTTATTACTGTAGAAATCTTCGCAACTATGTAAACAAAAATTCACATTATGCATCGCAAAGATAAACCTACTTAGCTAACAAAACATATATATCGATTGCTTATTAGGTGTTTGAGAGTAATTTTTTTCTTTTAAGACTATTTGTCCTTTAAAAAATATTTCACTTTGATTTTGTCATAATTTTTGAATTTATAAAATTTAACCTTTGACATGTTTGATAAAATCTAAATAATATTTAGAGTACGAAGTTTCCTCGTTAAGAGGTGGTTGAAGAGAGAGATAGATGATAATCGTGTGTGAGAGAGAGAGGTGTGACGTACGTGTGAGAGAGAAAGATGTGATTACGGGAGAGAGACCTATTTTGAAAAAATAAAAATAAAGAATGAGTTATTTTTTATTTGAAAAAATTTATAATGAACAGTTAACTCCCTCCCTAAAAATTAGGAGAGATGCTCCAAACATGATTCTATACACATTCTTTTCTCAAAATAAATTTTAAGAGAGAAAATCTCAAAAAACATAACCAAACACCTGTGTACAAAAGTCAAAAAGTCATAAGATTACACCACAAATAGTGTAAATGATACAACTGCATAATCCACATAAATTTATAGAGCCACATGTAAATTAAACATTTACATAATAGTATTAATACTAATGACAATAATAATTATAATAACATAATACCAGTCATAATAATTAAAGATGTATTTGTTATCAAAAAATGAAACAAAGTTTGCTGATGCACAACCAACTATTTCCGTTTCTTACTTCAGTAAAAGATATATACCGATTATCATAATAATTTAGTTACTGGATTTCTTTGTTTCCTTTTTAAATAAACTATCAGGTGAACTTTGTCCGGTTTTGAGATAGATCAGAATAAAATATATATACCGAGTATCCATTGACAACCATACTTTCAAGGACTTCTTCATAAACGTTTGAGAGACTTATTTCTAATGAGACGGGACATTTCACCGAATAATTTGAAATTTTAAAACATTATTAATAAATATCTGAACTAAAATATTTAGTCCATAAATATATACAAATATTACATAGGTTGAAAACTAAAAGTCCCCTCTTCTACACACACACACATATATATATATATACTGATTTCACCAAATTAGTCACCCCAGCACCCCATCCGTAGTCCCGACGCTAAGCCATCCAGGGAGGACACCCAAAAATCACAAAAAATAATATATAAAACAGTTTCTTTCATCATGACGATTTTCTCATTTATTACACGTACCGCGCCTTCCCCTGGACAGAAGGCACCCATCTAGTCGCAGAAAGCATCATAGTGCACTGCCATCTGGGAGAACATCTCCGTGCCCTGCAGACGGGTGGAATTCCCATTCCCGACCTCACTGCAGACACGAGTGCCACATAACAAACAGCATTTCGACGGAATTCCACCCCCCCCCCCCCCAACAACAGGCAAGCAACAGATATAACCCCGTAAAATCCGTCACCTGCCCCTCAAAGCTCCTCTCGTCCATATCCCATCTCTTCCAAGTCTGCTTCTCATTTATAACAAGCGTCCCATGCAAGTACGATCCTCCATACATCTCTACAGTTTCAGGGTAAAGCCACCATTTTTTTTGCTGCGTTTTTCTTTGCATCGACCACTTTCTTTGGACGTCACACCACTTACCCATCCTATGCATGCACACGACGGGAAAACAGATGCACACTATAACAGGGTTTTCCTCTAATTGATCATGCACATACACAAAACACCGAAGTAAAGCTTTAAGGCTAGGCGACAAATCAAACATCCGTTCATCTCATCCTCCGGCACGGTAGAGGAGATGACCGGGTTTTACATGGCTAGACTCGTCTAGACCTGGGCCAGTAAAACGCTGTTTTCATTCATGACGAGTGGGAGATGTGATGCCAGTGCCGCCAGCTCTGCTACAGGTTCTTGGCATTCCTTTTGCCCTTCAAGTGGTGACATGTGGTCCAACGTGATGGCACCGTCCTTGGAACATGCCGTCGCGATGGGGGACGAAATGGAGCGGAAGAACATCCGGGCGGTCGGGCGGGAGGTTGGTGCCCCGGAAATGCTTCAGCAGCGCCGGCAGGCCCTGCACATTTTTGCAGGCACTCAATACCCACCTTCACAGCAGCTTTGGAAAGCCAAGGCGACGGAGCAGAGTTCTTGGTTAACATTGGAGAGCTCACCTGGATCCTGGCATACGTGACCTCACAGATCTTCTTTGAACCGTAGGCGCTCCACGAAACCCGCCGGTGGAAGCCACGGTGCAGCCTCCTCGCACCTGCCGCACTCGTGAAATTCACAAATGCATAGCCCAGGTTGCATCCTGTGCTGCACGATGTGCACCGCCGGTAAACAGAGATGGAAAGCAAATGTTCGAGTGCACAATAACAACGATGCATTTAAAAAAGAACAAGTAGTGTGACGCGCGGAGCAGAAACCTCAAAACCCCCGCGAAGGGGATCAGAAAAAAAAACAAGAGAAAAGAGATGTGAGCAGGGGGGGGGGGGTAACACAGATAAGAGACAGTTTTACATACTCGAAGTCGATGGGGAGGTAGAAGAAATTGAACTGAGAAGGGACCGATGACTTCTGGTTCTCCGGCTGCCCACGGGCCGCCGCCTTCTGGTTCTCCTCTAGGCAGTGCGCATCCAGATGGCATAGCAAAGCCTCCTTCCTGTAAACATCCGGCAAGAACAGGCGTCATCAGCACAAGCACGGCTGCGATCACAGGGGAGACAAGGAAACAACAGCATACACGACAATTTAAGGCATCCTTCTGGGAACTCACCTAAACTTGTTGGGTATATTCCTTATCATCACGGTGGTCCGGGGATCGCCACCGTCAGCGCCCACGACGGTGCCACTAATCTCTTCAAGGACCTCGTGGGACTTGAACTGGAACTGCTCGTATGCCTTCCCCTCGTCAGCGGACCTCCTTCGCTGGCGCCTTAACTTGGGAACCCACAAGCTTCTAAAGCCTCTGTATTGTCCTCTCTTTGGCCCCCGGCGCACCCTCCCGATCACGCCACCCGCGGTCCGCCCCCCAGGTGGACTGCCGCTCTTCCTATCCGCCTTGATCCGCCAACGAGGGCTGACCTTAACCCTCTTCTTCCTGAGAATCACTGCTCTCCGTGATGGGTTTCCTCTGGGTATTTGGGCACTCAACAGCGGCGTCGGCGGCACCTCAACGATCTCAGGTTGCACCGGGTGGAAAGGAGGGTACCATGGAAACGGCAGTGCCAGCAGACCTTCCTGTGGGTGATGAAAAGCATGGAAAGGAAGAGTAACCTCGGGGTGAACAAGGAAAGGTGCAGCCACATGGACGAACGTGTGAGAAGACCATGGGAGAGGCAACCCTGAGTCAATACCAAAGCCGTGGTGGTAGTAATAGTAATAGCACCAGTAGAGTGGGAGCTGGTGGAGGGCGGCAGGAATAAGACCTGGGATGTGTTCTGCAGCGGGAGGGCCGCAAGGAAAGGGGCACCCGGGCTGGGGTATAGCGTCTGAGCAATAGGGATACCCATAGGTACAGGAGAGAGGCAAGACGGACAGAGCGGGAGCCAGTGGTGCTTCCACTGCCGGGACGAAGAGAGGCGCATAGGGGTTGAGAGAGGCCATGGAGGACCACTTCCCTTCAATTCGAGCTATCACAGGTTGCTTCACATCTCAGGATCAGTAGCTGCAGGAGACAAAAAGGCCACTCCCCCTTTCTGTCCCTGCCTCTCCCACTGCGGCTGCTCTTGCCCACATGCCCAACGTCTTCTATCTGCCAAACAACACAGGAAACGAAAGGAACTGGGGGCAGACCAGTTTCTGAGTCTTCTGACGGAAGGCAGGATGGTCTGCCGAGGCTTGGCTTCCCCCAGATCTCGCCCTACATATCGGCTCACCAGGGTTTCTAGGGTTCAGCATTGGATAACAGCGAGGAGGAGTATATAGTGCAGGTGAGGTAGCAACTGGTGAGAAAAGTTGCTGTGCGAGCGAGGTGAAGGAGTGGAGAGTAGGGATGAAACTGTGACGGCGGCAGATGTCAATGATAAGAGATTTCAGTCGTGCCGGCAGAGTAAATAGATTGTCACGTAATAATTATCAACTCGAGAATTTTTTATCGGACTGCTTAACAAAAAAAAAAAAAAAACCTCAACCTCCTACCGAGAAAAAGAATAAACTTTAAGCTGGCTGCAACGACGGTCGATGTCAAGTAATCAGGAGTATGGTTTTGTGACTCGGTCTAACTCGAACTTGTTGTACCGAATCAGGATAAAGACGGATCAAGATTCTCTTTAAATAGGGCAGTTAAAATTTGGGTTTCGGAATGATTTCGGATCGGCTTGACTCGTGCGGGTCTGATCCGAGTCGGATACGACCTGGATCAGAGTCGACGTGATCCGAAGCGCCCGAGACTTAAGCTTCGACCTGTTTGCAGGCGCCCGAAGTATCACGTTGCAGACGGCCGAAGCAGAGAATGGCCCCCTTCGGCCTGTTCATTGCAGACGCCTGTGATCCGGTCGTTCCGGACATGGAAGAACGCGATTAGAGGCGGAATCATCGCCGGAGAAGGATCAAGAACTGGAAGGAGGTGATTTTCTGCGCATTGGAGGCGATTTTAGCGGAACAAATGGTCACCATCAGAGGTAAAACCTAAACCCGATTACTTCGAGTTCTAGGTCTAGATTTATATTTTTTGTGCGATTTTTGTGTATTACTTGATATGAAATCATGTTGCAATTATTTTAGGCTAGAGTTGTACATCTTTCCCTCTTGATTTGTATAGATTTAGACTAGATCTAAGGTAGATTCAAATTTTAGGAAAAAATAATAAATTTTAAAAAATAGGAAAAAATTATAAAGTACTTAATCTAGGTAAAGGATGTATGAGTATTAATTTTTTGGCCTCTAATCCAACCTTTTCATGTGAATACACGCTGAAATTATATTTTTAGTGATTTTTGAAATATTATTATATTTATATATGTTAGGTTCAACAAAATTGTAAATTATTATGTTATGATTATCTAAACTTTAAATTTAGATTTTTAAAATTGTTATTTGTCAAATACTATTATATTTTAGATTATCTAACAAAAATTGTTAGATTTTAGATTATCTAACAAAATTATAAATTATTATTTTTGAAATACTATTATATTTTTAGATTCTAAACTATTTTTGAAATATTATTATTAGATTAGTTTCACACTAATGTAATTGCAAACTATTATGGTGTGATTATCTAAACTATTATGTTTCACACCATGATGAAGCATCTTATTCCATGATGAAATAGTTTTCTCATAATTTAAAATTAATGTATTGTATAATTATGGTTATAATTTACGTGTGATTTTAGATGACTCGGAGATCACAAAGCGACGATATTGGGTGGCAGCATGGTGTCATGATAGATGGAAATAGACACTACTTCAAATGTAATTATTGTGATTTTATTACAAAGGGGGTTGGAGTCTCCCGCTTGAAGAAACATCTTGCAGGAGACAGATTAGTGAGATATAATGAGATCCATCCATGCAAGAGTGTACCTAGAGAGGTCAAACAATTAACGGTCCAACCTAGAGAGTGTACATAGTGGATCACCCCTAGGATCGGTCGAGTCGTGCCGAGTCACAGTGAGAGAGAGAGAGAGAGAAAGAGAGAGAGAGAGAGAGAGAGAGTCGAGTTAGTTGCGACTCGGACGTACCGTATCGGATCAAGGAAGATCCGATCCGATATAGATTACCGAGTCGACGAGTCTTGATTATGACACCTTAACGCCGAGAATGCAGAGGGGGAAATTGTGGGGGTGAGGTTGGACACTGGATAGATAGGAGATTTCTCTTTATCAAGGGGGAACTAATTTCCTACAAACCAATCCCATGGGACAGAGAAGATGACCATCAAGTTGCACTTTGATAGAGAGTTAAGATAATTAATTAGGATTAAGTTAACCGAGTCAAAGTCTCTCTCATGTAATCTATTTTTGATTTGGTAACAAAGTGAGTTAACTCACTAGAGGTGTGGAATAGACAATATTCTAGTGTTTAACTTAAATTTACTCAACTTTTTAACTCAATTAACTAATTCATCTTATCAAATTAAAAAGAGAATTAAAATAGAATGAATCTGAGTTAAGCTCAAGATAATCAGCTACCAAAGCTGGGGCTACCATATCTGGTCTCCATCTCTTTTCTCCACTCCACCTCGCCGATCTCTAGCAACAACTTTCCCCGTCAGTTGCCGTCTCACCTTCACTTACTTACTCCGCCTGTAGGTAGCTGTTATCTTCTACTGAGAGAAACCCTGGTGAGGTGGGGGGGCACAAGTAGGGCGAAGTCTTGGTGCGGTGAATCCGACATTGGGTAATATTTGGTGTAGCAACTCTTAAGTAGTCTGCATCTTATTTTCTTCATTGCACCATGCGATTAGTCGCGAATGGTAGACCTTGGAATTAGATAAATTCACGTGATATGTCAAAATTTTAATTTTATCTATTGACTTGAAAATAAAAAAAATAGTTGGTAAATAGAGAATAAGATTGACAAATAAATTGTAATATTAAAAACTGGCCGTTCGAATGAAATATTTGTGTTATAAATGAAAATTTTAAGTTTAGATTGAAATATATATATATTTCAATTATAATTACATTTTTCTATCTGAACATGTATTTGTTAATCAACTTGAATTTCTTAATTCAAGTTCAATTTTTTAAAATCTTATTATTTATTTATTTTATTATAAATTATAAATTATAAATATTATTTTTTAAACTAACAAATAAAATTAAAATTTTGACACGTCACGTCGATTTGTCCACGATCTCTTGCTGCTATAACGTCGATTCCACACGACTCCGATAAGGTAGGGTGCACTTTTTAAATATATTTTTAAATTAGAAAAGATTAATCGAGAGATAAATTAAATAATTTCCAAAAGTTATCGTAGCCCCACAGTAAAACTGTGACCCGGCTTGCAGGTTGCAGAGAAGAACAATCAACGTAGGAAATGGACCGGGCACAGACAAAAAAGGGATGTTTATTACCTCACGACGGCTCGCCTCCAACACTCCTCACCGCCGCTTTCCCCACCGAAACAGCATGTAAGCTTTCCATGCGGGGGAATTAAACCAGTTGTATGTACGCATCCAAATCTGTTCAAAATCTCTGTGCAATCATGACGTCGAAACGTCGCCTGCGAACCCCCACCCACAGGAAAAGAAGATGTACGGACTTCCACGCTGCAGCAGCGATGGTGCAGAGCCTCGAGCGAACAAAACTCCTCCGCGTGGGGGTGGGGGTGGGGGTGGGGGTGGGAGGGGAGGGGGTTCTGCCTGAACCAGCCGGAAGTACCCTCCGTGAAAGCCGCGAGACGAGATCGCCTGCGCCCTCGCCCCAGAAACCTTCCCCGGGGACTACCTCCACCTGCTTCTCCCCCATCTCCCCTCGGTCATCACGTCACGTCGGCTTCCCATTTAAAGCATGTCCTCCGGACGGTACTCCGGTCCCTGTCGAGCTACAGTTAGAGGCCGCTCTTCTCTCCCCCCTCCCCCCGGGTGTTTTCTTCACCTGCGCTCACTTGTCACCGGACACTTCCCGTTCCACACGCACATGAGACCAGAGCACAGGGGCCGTCAACGACGGCACTATCTTACGTATCATAGGGTGTTTGGTTTTTTATTTTTTAAAATATATTGTGAAAGAGCAAATAAAACTCTGATTTTATGTAAAACTACCTTCCCTATTTCTATGAAGAAATTAGCCTTTTGTAAATCGCTCTACAGAAATAAAAAATAATAAATAATGTGCCTCTTTTTTACCCCATAAAATGCTCCGTGGACGAATCCCCCCCCCCTCAAAAAATGTCCAAAACCACTCCCTCTTTATTTCTCTTTCTCCTATATTTCATTCGTGTATTTCATTCTCCTAGATTTACTTCTTCTCGTGCCTAAATTTTTTAAATAAAATTTAATTTAATTAAGAAAGAAAAATAGAACGGAAGATTAAAAGTCACGTATAAAGACATGGGGATAAAGGTCAGATGAAGGGTAAGACCCTTTTGACAATTAAGATCAGTCCAAAGAAGGAAGATCGTCTAACTCAAGAGACCATAAGACAAATACAAATAATATAGCCTAAGTCGAGAAGAATAATCTCTGACATTTACAAAGATTAATGATCCTAAGAAAAAGTATGATGAAATAGGGATCAAAGATGAAGATCTGGACGACGGGAGCAGCAATCTTATTCGTCATCTTCTTCTTCCTGATCAATACTCCTCTAGCATATAAACTCCCGCACAAGTCTTGTATGTTGCAAGTAAAGTTTCATTATCCAGAGGATTTTGATTTTTAACCTCTTGAGAGATAAACGGGATAGCATTAACATATGGAGCGGCGATGAGAATGTCAACTGGATCGCTTAACCTTGACTCTACAAATTTTGTAAAAAAAATGGATGAAGTCGAATCCCCTATTAGGTAATCAATATTAGCAGTGCTCAGGACTAATAGGCTTAGGAGAGCGAGTTTGAGACTTAGGCATACAAATCTTAACTATACTTTTATGACTAGGACGAGAGATGTACTTATGATGGTCTGAAGATGTTGAAGAACAAACCATCGGAGGAGAGGAGTCCGAAGGAATCAACATGAGATCCTAAACATCTTTAGAAGGAGAAGCACCAACAATAATAATATGCACATCAACACCTTGTAAAATATAGCTAAACTTAAGCGATCTATGTCTATCTTCATGACCAATCATAGCAACCTCACCAGAAGTAGGCATATCGTCAGCTTGCAAAGCCTCACTCAGGGGAGGGGCATCATCTTTGTCGAGAGTAATCCACACATCATCCTGCATAAAAGGTCTGGAAGGAGTATGCTCACGTGACCCCTACGTAGAAGGATTAGAAGAAACATTTCTGAAAGCCGACGCAACATTATCACCATCATCGTTGATCTCTATCGAGGGGTCCTTATGAGATTCAACATCCATATGATTAATTGTGATTTTTGGCTATTATTCAGGGGGAGCTAGCTATATCATGATTGTTCAGGGAGAGTGTTTATTTTTACTTGATGATTTCATTGTTGGGGAGTGACGGCTTCTACTTATTGACTATATTATTTTTACTATTCATAAATTTTGTCATCGTCAAAAAAGAGGAGATTATGGAGTTTCTCTATTTTTATTTTGACGATTACAAAACTAGTTTATTGGTGACCTAACCTAGTTGTTAAGTGTGTTTTGGAGTTAATAATTACTTACCCTAATTATTAACAAACTGTCCTTGAGATAGAATCTCAACAAACTGTCCTTGTTGTTTGAAGTTGATTAGAAATTGCGTCGGACACCGAAACCCACAAATTGGGATTCTGTTTCTAAAATAAAGTTTCCTGATTTTGTGGAGGTCTCTGTCGTGGAAGGTGGTTAAGAAAATATTTTTGAGAGTTTGTTTCCTCCGTTAAAAATAACCAAATCAAAGGAGATTGCATTTTGCCAAAAAATAGGAGTGACTGTTACTTGACCTAACAGAAAATGGGCCATATCACACGGAAAAGAAGTGGGTTGTAGAAAAGTAAAAGATCCCTGTGTTTTCTCTTCCAAGAGTGTAGACGGTAGAAAAGTAAAAAAGAATCCTACGTGTTTCTCTTCCAGAAAAAAGGGAGAGAGAGTTGGATTGTTATTGTAACATGGGTATCTTCCAAAGACAACTGTAACAAATAGGAGAGAATACAGTTATAACAAAGATATGAAAAATCTGCTAGAGTAAATAGAAGAAATCGATAAAAAAGCTCTCTCTCAACAAGAAACCGAGAAGCATCAAAGTGGAAAAAAAAGTAGTTACAATCTGCTACCTTATCTCACAATCAAGCTAAAGAGAAGTCAATCTTCGTCGAGCTTTAACGTGGACCAACAGAGTTACATCAAATCCATCGTCCTTCAAGTTTGCTCACTAGAACTCTATTTCTTGATGCATTTATTGTGATATTCACAAAGTTTTTAATTAATTCATCTCATCTTTTTTTTATTAGGAGGATAATATCTTTATGTTACCTTATCCCACAATCAAGTTAAAGAGAAGTCAATGTTCATCGAGTTTTAACGTGGATCAAGAGAGCTATATCAAATCAATCATCCTTCGTGTTTGCTCACTAGAACTCTATTTCTTGATGCATTTATTGTGATATTCACAAAGTTTCTAATTAGTTCATCTCATCTCTTTTTTTTGTTAGGAGGATAATATCTTTCTTCTTATATTGTGATTGAAGACGAACTAGCACCTTTATGTCTAGTGAGTTCAAACCAAACTACCACCTTTATGTCTAGTGAGTTCAAAGCAAAACTAGTGTCTTTATATCAAATGTGATTTGCGGCAATCCAGCGCCCTTGTGTCTAGTGTGTTGAGACGAGATAACATCCTTATGTCTAGCGAATTTTGAGAGGTGAACTTACATCATGATGTCAAGTGATTTGTAGTGATGAGTTAGCACCCTTATGTTTACTGGTTCGTAGTGAAAATCTAAAGAAGTTCTTGGAGAATGGACGTAGGTCAGAATGGCGATGTCCGAACCACTATAAAATCGATGTGTTATCTTTGTGTGATGAATTCATTGTGTCTCATTCTCCTTCTTCAAGAGTTTTTTGTGAGATGAATTTTTTATTTATTATATTTAATTTTGAGCTGTGATTTGATTTCATAATCTAATTCACCTCTCCCCTCTTGGATTATTCGATTTGAGTTTTCTTTTAACCAGAAATTAGTAGATCATCAGAAGGACTAGAGAAAGGACCCACGACATCATGTGCAATGAGACTTTGGTCAGCTGGCAGATGAGTCTGTGTTGATATCGGCATAGGCGAGGGACTACGAGGAGCCTCCTCTGTAATGCTATGATTTATGTCAAAAACGTCTAGAGAGATTGGTCTCATCTTGTAACGAAGGTACCATAAGTCTAAGGTTTCGTTCGAGAATACACCCAATTTTTTCCTTCCTATAAAAATTCTCACACCGTATAATTGTATATCTCTTTCAAAATTCGTAATGATTAATAATCTTGAAAATCTTCTTTCCACCTATTTATGAGAATTCCTCGACGAAGACACTTTTATGTCTATAATCTCTCCCCTTAGACTTTTTGTGAGTGTTCAAAATCTCAGATACATCCCAATATTTGTTAAAAATTAAAAATTATCAGAGATTATGACTCGGAAGTCATTACCCAAAACGTTCTCAAACAAAGCCTAAGAGCCTCAACATCCGTGATCAAGGAGTCCCCACAGACTAGGCCTAAAATCGCTGGCGTAGCACAAGGAGGTTCCTCTCTTTGAAGCACGACATCATTAGGATTTCACGCTTCTACATGCTCTTCATCTCCCCGTAGGACGTCAAAGAGGTTGCAAGCCGCTATCGTCTGCACCGCCTGCGTTTGGGGGTGCGAAGGGACTCGCCACCACTCAGATCTCACTTGCTGAACGACTGGAGGTGGAATCTTCCATGGAACTGGTTCCAAGGCCTTCATATTGGGACCCTCGTCGGCCGCCTTCTTGCAAGAGCCAGTTCTCATGCCCAACTAATCTATGTCCTATTTGGAAAATAATTAATTTTAAGATAGTAATCTCTGATGATGTAACTATTTCCAAATAGAATCTGGGTGTCTTAATTTATGTGCAAGAAGATTTTGAAGGGAAAAAAAAGATATATCCAAAAGCGGGGAGAATTGAATTCTCTCCATAGAATGGATTGTACACAGATTTGAAGAAAAAAAGTTAAAATGATGAATTGTACACAAATAAATAACATCTCACAATATGTAATCCAAACACTCGTGAAAATGTTGTTATCGTACAATCTCACGATGAAAATTTTGTATTTTTTTTAGAGAATCTTTAAAATTAATAAAAGCCAAGTTGCTCGCCGGCGAGGATCCAGAAAGAGGACGGTTCGGCATCTGAGTACCCGATTCTTTCCAACATTTCAACTTACACTCTTGAATCTGATGGCAGATTAGAAGAGACCAACATCTAGTGGCAGATCAGAAGGGCCGTTAACGTTGTTTGTGAAAGAGATGATGGTAGGAGGAGTGGGAGCAAAGTGATGAAATGGGAGAAGAGGTTGGACATCATAGTTTGATGAAATGGAGGTAAGCCGAACTACTGCAAAGTTATCGCCCACCCGGTCCGCATAACTTCTTTTTGAGAAAATTATCATTATATTTCTTAAATCTTTTAAAAATATTTTTGTATCTCTATCATTATCATATTTATCATAATACTCTTAAAATTTATAAGAAAATAGTCATTGTGCACTGCTGCAAAGGTATACAGATAATTTTCTATTTTAAAGAATTTTAATGACGGGACATAATGGCTCATTTTTTTAAAGATTTTGAAAGTACTATGATAAATACGATAAAAATAGAGGTATAGGAATAATTTCATAAGATTTCCAAGATATAGTAGTAATTCTTGTTAAAATTTTAATAGTATTTCAATTGTATCGAATAGTGTACTATTTTTAAAGATTAACATAAAAAAACGAGAAAATTAATTAGTACCACCGGTCTAATTAACCTCCCCTTTTATTTCCTTCTTCTTCTTCTCATAAAATACTCCACATTAATTTTATCCTCTAGTTTTTAAGTGGACTTATTTTCCTACCATTGATACTAATCCCCATTAAAATACTTTTTAAGAATGATCAGTTTACCCTTGTTAACATGTTAACCGCTGTTAATGCATCAGGTTAACGCATTAAGGTGTTTACAAGTATTAGTACATTAACTGGTTAACAGGTGTGCACACGTTAACACATCACTAGTGTAAACTTATTAACATATAATTATAAGAAAACTGTAAAAGTTATGCTGATAGAACTTTGTAACGGAATTTGTGATTGCGGTAAAACGGATAAAATGTGACTTATCTCTCGTTATAACCCCCGTGTAGCTTGATTATTGACCTAGTAAAATTGGTGAAATAATTCACCTCCCATTTAATTCATTGTCTATCAAAATAAATAAGATTAAATTTCGAAATAAATTAACTCACAAAAGATATTCCTCCATTTGTTAATCCCTATCAAAGAGGGACTATTTATTTTAATATGCCACCAAATATTACACAAAAAAATCTCATGTTTAACTAAGAATGGTGCTATAGTGCCACACTTTATGTCTCCCCTTAATTTTACCACACTTATCTCAGTCTCATGCATTGGACAACTAAGATACTAAATTAAATTTAGTACCCCAAATTAGAGAACATCGAACTTACATTCACTTTAATTAAAAGAATAAAATCTCTTCATTCACATTAATCACTGGTAGTGAGAGCGCAGAAGAGCCATTGTCGGAGGAAGCCAAAGTCGAGGGAGTGGCAGGGCTCCAATCTGTGCTACGGAGATTATTCGAATTTAAAACATATTTGGCACCAGAAAAGGGCGCAAAGCAAAGGATCTAGGAAGGTGACAGCCAAAAGGGAGAGGATTCGATTGTTGTCCCGAGGACTAACAGGCTTACAGCTACCGAGAATGGGGTTGTGGCATGTCTTCGCAGATTCTGGAGGAAAGAGAATGTAGATCCATCTTGGGAGCCTTTTCAAAATCCAGAGAAACTCGCCAACCGGAGGTTCTGGGTGGATTCCAAATCGAGACCGCCTTACCTGGCAGCTTTTAATGCCGCCCAAAACCCTTCTTCCCCAAGCATTTCTGGTCACTCTCTCCCTCTGATATCTCCTCTTGCAACCGGTCTTCCCCCTCTTGAGCTTGCCGTTCCTTATTAGCATCAATCTGACCTCCGAAAGCTCCCGAGGGCGATGATGGCGACCTTGAGATGACGGCCCAGATCCGGATCACCATCGACGAACTCTGACGTCGTAGCTGACCGGTGCACAGCGTCGCCATGCACAGACGCCCACAGAGCCCCCCCAAACCCCACCACAAACACAACCCTCTCCTCATCCCTGGACCCGCTCTGACTCAAAGCGACTTCCCCTGAACCCGCTCCGAGTCCGAATGACCACTCTCGCCTGCAATGCTAGCTCAAGCTTACAATGTCTCCTCCCTTCCTCATCCTCCTGTTCCTCCTCTCTCATGCCCTCGCCTTGGCCATGGGGGATCTGAAGGAGGCAACTCTACCGATCATCGAAGAACCTGCAAGATCCGACGGCCTGTAGACCTACACTGTTCACGTCAACCACCCTGATCTATCTTGCTCCTCAACAATGAAGATGGCAAAGCATGGTAAGGTCCTTCCTGTCTTTTACCCTGCAGACTCTTGTGAGTCCAGATTAATCTACTCCAACCACAAGATGACCAGGGGTTTCACATCTCAGGACACTAAAAAAGACTTAAATCTCGATAAGAGACTCTATAAAAATATCTTGAGACATATATCAGAGACTTTTTATCCGAGGATCATATCTTTCCTTGACTGAGATGTTACGTCTTAATGCATTCAACATCTCAAGATATATATTTGAGACTTGTGCATCAAATTGAGAAGGTGATATAATAAGGGGTTGATGATAGACTCAAAGACTTACGTTTCTTTTATTATTCTCAAAATATAATTTAATATAACAAAATTCTATCATTTGAGTTGAGATAATAATATTATATGAAAATTAATATCAATTTTAACACTTTTAATAAATTTAATTCATATAAAACGACTCACAACCACCGCAAAACTGTTTAAAATATGGCTTATCGCACGGCTCACCCACTGCGAGCTATGGGGCATCCAGCAGATGGAAGGCTTCATGAACGCGTTCCCCGATCGGCTGGTGACCCTCCAGATAAACCACACGCCTCAAAGTCGGAGTGGGGAGCAGGAGGGGAGATGTGCAAGCAACGATGAGCGGAGACAGCCATGGAGAAGGCGACGCGGGCATCCAGGCGGGCGAGGCGACTGGCCAGATAGAGGGTGGGGTTGACGTGGCCCTGTGCCGAGGACACCACCAGCAGAAAATGAGGGCGGTTTGACCGCAACTGCGACTACGGTTGGCTGCAAAGAGGAGAGAAGGGAATCCCAATTCGCCTCCGCCCCCCCCCCCCCCCGACCGGCCACCGCTGCTACCTCCAGTCGCCCCTACCGACCGTCCGGCACTGCTCCTGAATTACATCACCGTCGGCGTCGCCGACTGTTGCAAAGAGGAAGAGAGAATGGAGAGAAAAAAAAAAAGGAACGAACGGTGTCACAACTGAGAATGAACAGTTCTCGAATCACGACAATACTCGTGAAATTTGAATTTAATTCATCACGACACAGTTACAATGATCATGATTTACCAACTCGACTCGACTCAGGTCGACTCGGGTGTACCGTACCATATCATAACAAACCCTATACACTACAAATCACCTTAAGATCAGCAGAATCAAGTCAAGTCACAATGAGAGAGTGATAGAGGAGGGGGAGAGAGAGAATTGAGTCAGACACAACTCGAACGTACCTTACCAAATCATAAGAATCCCGATCCAATACGGATGGACTAGTCGACGAACCTTGGCAACGATTACACGAGGGACTTTTAAAACTGCCGCACCCTCCACCGAAGGAGGTTCGGCTTTTTGGAAAAAAAAAAATCCCTCCACCGTCAGAGATTGTACACTGGGGAGATTCTTAAAATTATCCCTCGACCCATAAAGCGATTCTAAACAATACACAAAACACATTTATTTAATATTAACTTTATCCATTAAATCAACTCATAATTAGTTAGCAAAGAACTGATCAAAACTTATTTCAAAATGTTAAAATCCCTTAATTCGTTCAAGTAATCAATCCCAACCCCAGAGACCGGAGGCGAGTCTCTCGCTCCAGGCATCAGGTGACACGATAAAAATTGACCAGCGCCACCTACCGAGGAAGAAAAAAAAAAGGCATTTCTTAATTGACCAGTACTCCTTATTTAAAATCTTAAACTAGGTTTTGCATTGACATTTCTTTGTCATAATGCGTTCCTCCGCGAGTTCACCCCAGCTATTATTGGAAAGACATGATACAAAAAAAAAACTTGATCCACACAAGACTGCAAAAACTTATCATTTGAAAAATTCTTCACAAACGGATGGTCCCCGGCCTCCCTTCGTCTCACCGTCTCTCAAACTTGCTGAGAGAGAGAGAGAGAGAGAGAGAGAGAGAGAGAGAGGGGGGGTTTACAGTGCAGTCTATACATATACAATACACAGAACACAACAGAGGCACGGCTGACAAAGACAAGAATCCGTTCATCTCATCTCCGGAAAAGATCACAGAGCAGACGATCGGGTTTTACCAGCCTATAGGCGCTCCTTTTAAACTAGGGGAGCCAGTGGAACAGTGTTTGCTTCCCCGCCACAGAAACAGAAGCTACACGGTGAAGGGCGGGGACGGAGGGGCAGCTAGTCAAAGAGTTGCATGTCACAGGAATGTGGCATGGCCTAGCTTCGGCGGTCATAGCGCAATGCGGACATGCGCCTCCCTACATAGTGGCTTCGCCCCTGGAAGGTGCCGTCCCGGTGGGGCACGAAATAGACGGGAAGGAGTTCGTCGCTGTCGCACCGGAAACTGGTGTTCCTGAAATGCTTTAACAGTGCCCCAAGACCCTGCATGCATGGTTATCAATTCCCAATACCATCATAAGAGCTTTGGATTACAAGTCAGAAACAGCAGGAAGCATTCCTTGCTTAATACCGGCTCCCTCCTAGCTAACAGTGTTCACCTGAACTCTGGCGTAGGTGATCCGACAGACCTTCGTGGAGCCGAACAGCTCCCAAGAACGATTATCGAAGGCGTGGTACAGCCTCCACGCCGCGGCTGCACTGGTGAAATTTACAAATGCGTATCCCAAGTTGCACCCCGTCCTGAAAGCAAGTGTGGTAGATGAGAATAAGCTTGCACCCAGAACCCTGGTGATGGAACAAAACCCTCGAGAACTTCACGAAAAGTTGGAGGCGAGACGAGATGTCGACAGCACCTCCGTACCCGAAGTCCATGGGAAGGTAGAAGAAGTCGAACCGAGAAGGGATGAATTGGCTCTCGCCTCCCTGCTGCTGCTGCCCACAAGTGGTAGCCACTCTGCTGTTCTCCATTCGGCAGTGTCGGTCCAGGAGCCCCAACAGGGTCTCTTTGCTGCACAAGATCAAAAAGACGGATGTCATCTGCAAGAACACTACAAAATTGAGAAGGAAATAACACCTCGCAACAAATCTACTCAACTTCTGAGAACTCACCAAAGTATATTGGGCACATTTTTTATCATCACAGTGGTCCGGGCATCGCTACTACCGTCACCGGCAAGTCTGCCACTGCTTCCTTCAAAAAGTCCCCCGGTCTTAAACTGGCATTTCTCGTACAACTTCACTTCCTCTGGAGACCTACTCCGATAGCGCCTTAACCTGGGCATCCACGAGGTCTTCATCCCCGAGTGGCCACTTCTCCTTGGGCACCGATGGGCCCTTCCACCGCCTACAACTTCAGTGGCGTTCACATTGAGCACTGTGAACCGGCAGCGAGGGCCAACCTTAACCCTCTTTCTAAGAACCACTGCTCTTCTTGGTGACTTCCCACTGGGTTTTTTGCTCTTCGGCAGCGGCATCGACGGCGGTTCCAGGATCTCACGTTGCACCGGCTGGATGGGAGGATGCCATGCAGGCAGCGGTGCCAGCAGATCTTCCTGCGCGATGGGAAAGGGGGGATGAAAAGGAAGACTTATAACGTCGCTCGGAGCAGGGGGTGGCACAGCCACTCCGACGAGCGTATGAGTGGACCAAGGGAGGGGGAACCCCGGATTAAACCCAGTCTCGTGATCGTAGCAGCAATAGTAGTCGTAGCAGCAGTTTGGGAGATGGTGGGCAGGCCCGGGAACAAGAGTTGGGGTACCGTGAAGAACATCTGCAGGGAGAGAACCGCAGTGAAACGGGAACGTGGGCTGGGGTAGAGCGTCTGAATAAAAGTAGCTGTAGTCATAGCAGAACGGCCAGAAGAAGAAGGCAGGAGATGGAGTGACTGGGGCCGTCTCCGCTGCTGGGACGAATAGAGGCGCGTAGGGATTTAGTAAGGCCATGGATGGCTCCTCTCCTACGATCTACTGAGGACCGCTTCCTCCCACCCGAAGGGCGTCACAACTCACGATCGGGTAGCAGCTTCACAGAACATAAAGAACTCCTCGCCCTTTCTCACCCTCCCTCTCCTTCTTGCACACAGCCCACGCGTCTCCTATCCTCTTTATAGCAAACAACACCAGCGAAGCAGGGAACTGGGGCGCAATGGGGTTCTCAGAGGGACCGAGCAGGATCCATCTTTTGAAGGTTGCCCTCTCCTGCTGTTGCTCTAATTTTACAGGGTTTCTAGGGTTCAGGATAGGGGTGCAAAACGACAAGAGGAATGCGTGCGGTTGGCTGGTGAGGAAGAGCTATGAGGGGGAGATGGCCAGGTGGGCATGGGAAATGGAGATGGAGACGGTGGCTACGGCGGCAGATCTAATGATGAGAGATCGGCACCTTTGACATGACAGCGACCTCGACTTGAAGGATGTTCTCTCAATTCTCATGCAGCCTCGATAGACTCGTTCCTGTGAGCTTCTGGATCCTCTTGCCTTGTGTGATGAGAAAGTATAATAAATAAAGATGACAGCGATCGCTAAGCCTTTTCAAGTACCCAAAAGGTCCAGTGTGATATTTTTACGTCGAGATCGGATGGACTGATATGTAACTTGGTATAGAATCTCGTGAACCATCGTAGCAATCGGTAAACATATTTTTAAGCTTTGAAAAAAAACGATTTGACTATTTTTGTTAAAATAAAAACGCATTTCCATTCTGCAGAAACACCGGATAGATATATGAAGGAAGGAGGAGATGAATTAGAAAGAAGTGACATGCAGAAACACCGGATCTTCCAACCTGTCTACTAAAAAATGAGTGATTCTTGCTGTGCATCATGAGAATAGTTGGTAGCCAGCATTCCAAGTACGTGATTAGAGATATCAAAGATATCCTTAAATCGGATCACTTGCTCGTGATTATAGATATAAAAATTATTCACGTCATTAGATCTACGATGGGTCGAATAATATCTAAATAAACAAATTTAAATTTAAATATTTTTAAAATACTTACCTTATATTCAGATCAGAAATAAATTTAATGCATTAGAATTAGTATCGATCTGAATTCGTTCTTAATAAACTAAATTATTATGTATGATGTGTCTATAATTCTGAGATGAATTTAACTCGTTGTCTTCTCTTTTTGAGTACATGAATTTAATATTCTTGTTAAAATTGTAAGAATATTTTTATAAAATATAATTATTATTTTAAAAAAAATAAATGATTAAAATGTTATTTTTCCACTTTAATTTCATGAATCTCACCCTCCTTTAAATGAGACCGTGGACTCATGTTTTTTAAACAGATTTAAATATCTATCCACGTCAGTGATACATATGTCTGTATCGAAAATAATATGATACTATTCGAATACGATATTAGTAAAATTGTCATTCATAAAATATGGTATATATTGATCTGCTCGAGTCAAATTCGATTCATTTATATCTCTACGCGTTACCATAGTTACCATAGTGACAGTAAATGGGGTCACGGGGATAGTCAATGTGTAATAACTCTAATCTCAATATGTCAATTTGAAAAATAAAAATATGATTAAAAAATGAGTGATAGAATTGATAAATAGAGATTGGACTAATAAATCTATATTCCAATTGAAATATATATATATATATATTAAAAATATATAACTGAAAAATATAAGTTTTGTCATGTATTCTTCTGAATTTATAAACATCAAACTTTGGTTTGAAACTTTCTTTTTTTTGGACGTCACGGTAGTTCGATACTTTCCTCACTTTAGTTCTCGAGTTTGTATCCAGAGTAAAAAGGATAGCAAATATATTTGTAACGTGCATTTATCTTGTTTAGTAGTACTTGCCAACATGGCCAGTCTCCATCGATTGAGTTTGTTCCCTACTCAGGGGTCACTTATTTTAGAACAACTTAAAATTTTAAAATTAGATGGAGTGGACACCCTTCCCCTTAGATTTCGAGTTCAATCCTAATATTTCGCTCTCCGTGAAAAAAAATTAAAATTATTTATTTTAAATTTTATGAAACTGTTTTTAAGAAAGTATTGGCTCATTTCTCATTAATTTTAAATTTCATTAAAGTGGGTGTCTCATTAGTCAACTAGTTTATGAGTACTGAACAATGTAAATCCGTCCAAATATAAGAAAAGCATCGTAAAATAATTTACGAAACTCGAACAATCATAAGCGTGTCATTTTACAATATTTCATGTCATCTTAATATTATTTTAGTAAGTAAATAAAGGTAAAATAAAGTGAGTTATTCGTGATATTATGTAATGTTTTAAAATCCGACTCGGACCTTGACTCGGTTAGGTTAGTGGGTCACAGGTCAATGATTTAACCGTTCGGGTTAACCGGTGACACGTAATTCTAGAACAATAAATATCAATATTATTTATCACTGAAGAGGCGAGAAAATAGACTCTCGAATCCCGTACCACAGTTTTAATATTTGTTTGTTGGGGGAAAATCGTCCAGCCATCCGTGGAAGTCAACAAACATTAGAGAAACGGTGTCAGAAGAAGTCCCAGCCGTTACCTCAGGGGACAACTATAATGCCCCTGATTTTTCAGATATTTTTCGGATCATTTTCGTGGGTCTCGGAGTGTATTTTGTGTTTTACACGTATTTTTCTCTGATGTGCCTTCGAAACTCTGTGCAGAGCGAACCGTGGTGTTCTCCGACTCCGGGACAGTACCGGCGGGTTGTGCTCTTCCCGAGGATCGCGAAGGTAATTTTTCGTATTTTTCTAAATTTTCTAAATTTTTGAGTTTTTCTATATATATTAACCTCATTTTTCTCTCTCCCCATCTCTCATTTCTCTCTTCCCTCCCTCTCTCTTCTCACGCTCTCTCCGCTCTCCCGCTCTTCTCCGGCGGCCGACGGAGGTGGACAGGGGCGAGGCGGAGAGGATCGTGGGGCGTGGAGCGGCGAGGATGGAGCGAGGATCACGATGGTGGAGGCGGTTCGTGGGATCACATGCCAGCCAGGGTTTAACGACGTTTTCTTCATGGATCGGCGTCCACGACGCGCGAAATCTTTGTTGGAGGTAGGGAGATGGACTCCCAGCTCGTGTACTTCATTTCCCGTGAGTTTTGTAGGCCGTGGTGAGTCGAGCGGGCTTATTTGGGAGTTTTGGAAAAAATACATATTTTTTTGGGGTGAGCCCGATCTAGTGTTTTGACCATATTTTCGGCGTTTAAATGGGTCCTCTCGGTGTTAGAGAGATAGGGGACAAGTTTCCCCTTGTTTCCCCTACACGTGGGCGTGAACGGGCTGTGGAATGGAGTTTTCTGTGTGATTCGTCATTTTCGAGTTCGGGGCGGCCTAGCGGTCCTTCCAGTGACCGCTTGGGCGCCAGGCGGTCTTGTAGGGGACCGCTAGGGTCTCCTGTATGTCGGTTCGAGCCTTGCGTACGCGCGATGGACCCCTAGGCTCTACCTTGCGGTCCGAGGGGTGACCGTTTGACCGTGATTTGGTCGATTAGAGGTCGGTGGGGTAGCGATCTTGCGACTGACCGCTAGGCGTCAGGCAAAAGACCGCCACTCTGCCTAGCGGTCCGAGAATTGACCGCTAGGGGTTTGCGAGTTCATGGAGCTTAGCGGTCCAGGGGTAGACCGCTAGGCTGGCATTAGCGGTCCAGGGGTAGACCGCTAGGCGGTTTTTTGTGTTCGACGTGTCCGTTCGCATTGTGTCGGTCTCTGGTTGACCCGGTTGTGACCCAGTGGTTGACTTTTGGCCTCATGGATGTTCCGGACACCCAGTGGGTTCCGTGTCCGTGTTTTTGGGTGTCTTGAGGTACCGTGTTACCTCGATTAGCGTGCCCATGGGTTTGGAGGGTCCGGGTGACCCCATGTGTTTCCGGCCTCGTGCTCTCGCTAGATCGAGTCACCGTGTATCGGTATGAGTGCGGTGGGTCTTCCCCGCACGTCGTGGGTGTCTCTGGAAGGTGGTTTTCGAGTGGGCCGTGTGTGTCCTTGGACTGTGAGTCCAGTTAACCAACCTGGGGCTGGAGGCTTTCCGTGTGTCCCTTGGACAAGAGATTCATGTGGCGGCTTGTGAGCTACCTCGGTATTCGTGTGACTCAAGGACCGTTGGATTTAGTAGGTCTAGTGGGCTATCCAGAGTCCGGTGGTGTCGAGCCACCTGTTACTCCGCGTTACCCGCGATGGGTGCGTGCGTGGTTTTCCGTGTTCACGTTTAGTGACCTCCCACTAGTCGTAGCATTCTTACGGCACGCGTGTGCTAACCCACCCAGGAGTGGTGGAGCGGCTTACCTGAGAGAGACGGTTTTTAGGCTGGTTACCATAGGGCCCCTCGGCTTTGCAGCCTGAGTCCAGCTGGGAGGAAAACCAGCTAGAGGATCCGTCCTAGAGCGGATGGTCTCGTCCTAGAGCGGATGGTCTATGTGTGCACACATAGTTGGGGGCTGTGGACACGCGCTGACGAGCGTGACCCTAGTTAGTCCTTGTTCATGGTACTAGTTATTGTGGTGTCTCTGTCTCTGCCTGGGGCGTCGTAGCGAGACACTTGAGGCGCGGACTAAGTCGTCAGTAGACGCATCCAGCTTTGCTTCTGGTGGGCAGTGCTCTCGTCACGTGACTTGAGTTTTTCACGTGAGTCGAGTTCCGCTTCACGTCTGCGAGACGTGGTTTCGTGTGTAGTTTCGGGCGTACTCCCGGAGTCGAGGTATAGGGTTTCCGGTGAGCATCACCAAGGGCTTCTCCCTAGACGGCGTAGAGTTCACGACGGCGAGGTCGTGACTGTGTTTCCAGACCGCGTGGTTTCGGCGGTTCTTCCTCGGGATACGAGGGCGTTGCGTGCAGATTCTTAGTTGCCAGTGTAAGGTTTCGCACAGCACCTACGGGCGACGTAGCGGATAACAAAAATTTCATTTGCCCGATCTCGGTGTTATGGAAAGCTTAATCTGTGCTCTAATCGGTGTTTCTAAGACCCTAATTACGGGTTGCGTGTTTCACCTTGCGCGGAACGACGCTGTCCCCTAAGCCCGATGCAGAGAAATCGAGCCGCACAGCTGTACGGCCTCTAGAGCAGATCCACACGGATCATTGCGCAGCGACGGTACCACCCCGGCACGACCTCCCCCGGCCCTTTTCACCTTCTGTAGAAAGGGAGCAAGAGGGAGGAAAGGGGAGGAGCTAATCATCCTCTTAAGCCTTAATGCTTGCTTAGCCTAAGAGTTGGAAGAAGAAGCTCGAATGAGCTTCACGTAGGTTGCCATATATATAGAGTTTTGGACCCTTTTCTAAAGACCTCCAAAGGACCAAAATTGTATATATATCCTATCCACTATTATACATATGTATTAAGCTCCATTTACACTCCTTTCCAAAAGGAATTAAAAGGAATTAATACATACACTTGTATAATAATAATCCGTCACCCAAGAATCTATTGTGTGTGATCCTCTAGGCCCATAGTCACTCTAGTTTAAGGCCCATTAACTTCTAATTCCCAATTAGAAGTAAATTAAACATATTATTCGCTTCTATTAGAGCTGAATAATAGTTTAATTCATTCCGAACCTTCGATCACGTTGGGTCAAGCAAATCCGCGTGATCCTAGAGGACACCGGGTTTAAACCAGCCTGTCTGGTACCTGTAAGTCCACAGTTACCACATCGATATAATCCCTCGCTCATTCTTTGAGTCTTGTACGATCGAGGGTACGGTTTCTGTCAAACCCCATAATCGTACCATTTGACTATGACCTCCTTAAAGTGTATGACGTCCGTCCTAAACGAACTCATACGACCCTGGCCAGGGATTTAACGGAGCGTCATTGTCATGACCCATTAACTGTCTGATATATACCCGACAGTGAGCGATCCCTTCTTGACCATTGACGATCTTCATACGTATCATGGAGTGGTTAACGACTCGGCAACTCATGACTTATGGTTAAAGTCACTTAGCCAAGTAATTAAACCAGTCCAATCCTCGTGTAAGATCCGATCAATGTCTCAGGTCAAAGGACCAACGATGTTACTGTGACCGTTGGATCTTCAGTTGACATTAGGTATAATCAACCATCTGAAGATCCAATAGCGGATCAGTTCAGTGCACATCCTCCAAGGACATACACATACACATATGTGTTGGTGCCCCGCACCAATGACCATGAGACTGGTCACTGACACATCATGTGTATTGGTTTAATAGGTAATCGAAGTCCCCGAGTGATTACCCTCCAACCATGAACAGTTTAAGGTATATGTTCATGTAAAGTAAGTCTCATGTTCGAGATCTCATCTCGAGCTGACTTTACAACCACATATCCTCGAGACAACGTAAAGTAACACAATCCCATATTTACGCTCAAACACCACTTTATTAATAAACAAGATCGTACAACTATTGGGCCTACCCGACCCGAAATTGGCCTGTAGCACACCAACACTAACAGCCAGCTCGTCGGGCCGAGTGTTCACTCGGCATTTGGTACGTTCGTTGCCTTGTCTGTACTTTCTGTTAGACTGGACTCTGTTGTAGTTAGATTGTTTATTTCTGTTAATTGTTGAATTGTCCTGCTTTATTTTCTATTTCTTTGTACATCCACACTCCTTTTTAGCCCTTCCGAGCTCCGGCTCGTGGGCAGCGAGCCAGGATTCGAATGGTATCGGGTTCCTTTCCCGGTATCCGGATCTTGGGTCGTCACAACAACCCTCTAATGCTTAAATTAGAACCTTGGAGAATTGAGATTAAGAAAAGACAGAGGAGAGAGTGAGAGAGCCGAGAGATGAATGATCAAGCCTGGAGTGGTGGTCGGGCTTCTGAAGGAGTGCTCGTCACGCCTAGTAGGCGCTCGGAGAGTGCTCGCTAGGCGGACAGGGTGCTCAGAAACTAACCGGAGCTCTAATATGCAGAACTCGCTATCGGGACTTGACAACGTAGCGTGTGTCAGAGTCTATCTTGCGGTCTCTGTGTCTCCTTTTTCTCGGTGTGTCTATCTCTGGACGAAGGTCCATTTATAGGGGTTGTCCTGACGGTGGAGGCCTATCCCTTAGCACGGAAGGGCGTGAGTCGTGGGGTAACGTCTCCCCACGATCGTGGGAAGTTTCCCGTTGAGCGTCCATTCCTCTAGAGTCGGGCGGCCTTTAGGCGAGTCTTACGGCAGCCGTAGGGTGTGCTCGCCTTTAGTGGAGTCAAGACCGATGATGGCTAGAGAAACGTTCGGTCGCCGAAGGGTCTTTCGACGTCCGATATGCCTGGGTAAATGCCCCTCATGGTCTGGCAAATCCAATGGACGGCCCTAATGGGTCGCCTGTTATGGGCCGTGACTGTCGGAGGTCCGTTACTCATGTTGCGGTCCTTGGGCCGACGCGGGCCTTGCGTCAATGGGCCTTGCATGGGCCATGCCGATTTTACCCTCCTCAATCGTCATAGAATTTTAATATATCTTAAGTTAGAAATATGAAAGATACACTTTAATATATATTGTAAAAATAAAATTAAATCTATTAAACTACCACTAAGATAGTCTAAAAAAGAAACAAAAAATATATTAAATAAGCACTACATATGCCAATTTATCAACTACAATTAGTATCTCATAAAACAAAAGCTTCATGGTGTATAAAGTCAAATTTCTTCATCATCTAAATTTTCACTTGTCAATAGGTCTTCATCTTATTCCTTGTCTTCTTCTCCTTCTACGAGTATTCTCGGATCTTTATCTTCTTCCTTCTGTTATTCTGCAGACCGCATGTACTCACGTAATTAGAAAGACTAGAAGATGGAAGGTTAAAGTCCAAGTCCTTTCAACTTCCAAAAGTTATGTTAATACTTCGTTAATAACGGGGTTTGAACTGATTTTAGGTCTTGGGCAGTCTAAGCATTACTTTAACGTGATTTTGAGACTGGGTGACGGGTTGACCGGTCGGACCGATCGGATTGGACCGGATTTTAAAATACTGAAATTATGTTTAACCAAGTTTGATAATACAGATAAATTATTCCGGGTGGGAGAAGTTATTTTGGTGTTAAAGTCGAATAACTCGTTTTACCAAAAAAGTTAAATTAATTATTCTAGGTCAGATGTGATAAGTTCTCATTTTTATTTAATTTATTATTTAAATATTTTATCCATTTTATTATTTATTTTAGATAAAATATAAAATATTAAAGTGGAAAAGACTTAACCTTGTAATATCTTATTATAATCTAGTCGAATCGATTTATTCTCACCGGCGCTTATAGTATTTTAAAGGTAAAAAAATAAAGTAAAATTTTTAAAAATGAAATAAAAAAGATTTTAAGTGAGTGCAATGCATGCATTATTATCAAAGTAACGAGCACTTACCAAAGAACGTGAATGCTCATGTGATAGTTTCACGTGAGTTGTCACAAAAACTAAAGGATTTTTAAAATTTATTTATACTTTTATATACATAGAATCAACGAGAATTTCTATAGTGTGAGAACGTGGAATGAAAAGAGCAAATGGAGGGCAAATAGAACAATTTAGCGCTTCACACGATTTGTCACCGCGAAGTTTTCACATGATTGAAAAATATTGTTAGTTAGGGGTGAACATGATTTGATTTGATTTGATTTGATTTAAATTATTTTGAAATTAAATTAATTATTTTAAAATAAAATAAAATAAAATATATTTATTTATTTTTATTCGATTTAAATTATTTTTATCTTCTCTTTTAAAAATTTGATTAAATTTAAAAATATATAAATAAAATTAGATAAAAAATTTCATTAAACAAAATAAATATTAAAAAATAATATCAAAAGTTACATCTTATTAAGAATAAGTCCCATGATATTTTCACATAAATTTTTAATTATATTAAAATAGAATAGACGGTGATTTTAAATTTATTTTATAAAATCAATAATCTCATCACAACGATGAGAATCTGACTTTTAAAAATAAGAGTTTTAATTATTTATATTAACATAATAAAAATATTTTTAAATTTAAATTATTCTATTTAATTTAATTTTTAATTTCAAAATTAAATCAAATTAATTTTTTAATATGAATTGATTTACATTTAAATTATTTTTTAAATTTAAATTTAGATTAAATCAAATTAAATCTATCAATTTAATTTAATTTCAATACTAAACTCACCCCCAATGCTCCCCCCAGTTCTGTCAGTTGCCCTACTTCTGATTTGTTTGGTTAAACCACCCCCCCCCCACCCCCCAAAAAAAAAGAAGTCTCTCTCCTTGGCACAAACTTATCATGCCTACACCGATGAACGAGGAGTTTCTGTCCTTTCAAATATTACAACATTTATTAAAAACTCGAATCGAAGGATCTCCTCTGCTGCTATCTGACAGCTGACGTCTGCCACACCAACCAACGCACGTGCGCGTACCACCCGCTTTCCACGCCGCGGAAGCAGCGAAGTATCCAAATCTGTACAAAATCTGCACAAATGATGGAGATGTAAAGTCGCGCCATTCTCGGGCAAAAAAAAAAAACACACACACACACGACGCTCGGTGGGAGGTTCCCGCGCGCCGTGAAGTCGGCGGGAGTGCTCCACGCGAGCCCTGCCAAATAAACGCATCCCGGGGGCCGGAGCTCCTCCGGTCTCTTCTCCATTCATGGCAGTGGGAAATGTCCCGTGTGTATCTTTGTTTAAGGGAAATTTTATAAAAATATGTTTATCTCATGTAATAAATATTTAAATATATTTTATTTTAATTTATTTGTAAAAATATGTCTCACTCTAATCGCGTTTGGGAATTACGTTCTGTTTTATTTTTCAAAAATTATTAGAGAGGAAAAACTTATCATAATAGTCTATTTTAAATTTTTAAAAGTGAACATTTATTTTTTCTATCTCTTTATATAAACAAAAAATTAATTTTTAAAAAAATGATGTGACTTTTACTTATTTGTTCGAAGTTACATTTGGGAACACGGATTACTTTTGTTTTTTAAAAAAACTCTTGAGAGAGAGAGAGAGTAAACTATTGTAGAGGTCATTCTTGAGTCTTTGAAAAGTAATTTTTTGTTTTTTTATGTCTCTAAAATTAAAATATTAATTTTAAATAAAGTTTGACATAACATTTTATCATTTATTTTAAATTTTAAGATGAGATTTTTGAGATAAAAAATAATCTTAAAATTCGAATCAAACGAATGGATTCTAGTCCTCTCACATCTTTAGCGGTCGAATCAAATATCTCTTTCACAAAGAAAATATCATTTACCTCTACTTATGTGAAGTCAAAAATTTTAAGTAATAAATAGAGATAGACTCGCCGCGTCCTAATTTTCAAAATTCACAATTTAGATGAATTTTGTAAGAAAATATATACCTTGTGTAAAATATTTTTTAACATATATTTTTTAAAATTCAGTAGAGAATCTAGAGATTAGAGTGGGAAATAGATTTTTTAGTATATTTTTATATTTTATTAAAATTTATAATTTTAATAATTATACATAACACAAAAATATTTTTTAAAAAATTTAACGTCATCTGATCGTTTTATAGTCCCCTGTTCACTTCCCACCTTGGTCCACGAATGAAGAGACGGTAGAGAGAGGGAGTAAACTTCTAATTTGAGTTCAAAGACATGAGAGAGAGAGAGAGAGAGAGAGAGAGAGAGAGAGAGAGAGAGAGAGAGAGAGAGAGAGAGAGAGAGAGAGAGAGAGAGAGAGAGAGAGAGAGAGAGAGAACACATAGGCCCTATTAAATCTCGGGTAGGACAGTCCTGTTCGACCAACAAGGTCGAATAATCGGATGTGTGTGAGAGAGGGAGACGGGTCCGTCTCACAAAACCCCGATAAATCTCCGACAATTCACTTATCAAAGGACCCATAGAATTTTGGAAGAGACAAAGAGCCGACGAGAGGGAAAAAAAACGAGGACAGAGTTTTGGAAGAGAGATGGCTGCAAGGGTTCTACTGTTCCCTTTTAAGAGAACACCTCTCTACCCCTGTTCCTTTCAAGGGTTGGGGCTCTAATCATATTTTGTTCATCCTATTAGGCCACGACTATTCCAAGTTTTCAATATCCATCATGTCCGTTTGCTTTCACAAAATCTAATACAAATCTTATTTTGATTTGAAAAGGATTTTGCACCTCCGTAACACGCATTCCGTTGTTTTGTGCTTATGTTTGTCGATCATATATAGGTGTGTGAATACCTCCGGTAAGCGAAATTGATGAGAATTAGGTCATACAACGTTGGTGCTTTTATTTGTATCAAGTGTTCAGGGGTTCACAGGAGTCTTGTGAGTGTATATATGTACCAAAGGTATGACTTCCGTGTGCATCTGATTCTAGTGAACAAGTTTGCCTTTACTAGGGAAGGTTTAAAATGTAGCTATATAAATGAGAGAATTATCCATATATTTCTAAAATTTTATGGAATTAATTTTATATCTCATTTTTATTATACTTATCGTAATATATCTCTAAAATTTTTAAGAAAAGTTTTATTGTGCCCCTATCCGTCTCTATCTTTAAAATAGAAAATTATCATAACTATTGTTTTTTAAAATATTTTATGAATATTATGATAAATAGAGAGATACAAATATAATTTTGAATGATTTTAAGGGTACGAGAGTAACATTTATCTATTTATATTTATTATAAACAGATGGATACTGGTTATTTTGTCATGACATCCCTGTGCCGATCTGAAACGATAGATTGTTCTTTCGTGGAGGTGCCATTTGTAGGCTAATAAGGTTAAAAAAATATTTGTGTGTAAACTGTAAAGTAAAGGTAATTGCTCTTAGTACATTTCTCCAATGTAAGATCATCTTTCGTTACCTTGCACTATGTTGGTTGCGGGCCAGACTAATGGGCTTAACAACAACAGTCGTTGGGCCACTTCTAACACTTGGGGGCTACTTCTTACAACGTTTGGCACGATCCACCATCAAACGGTGCAATAGATTTTTGTAAAAAAAAAAAAAAAAACGTTTTGATAGGTTAGAGCTGACCTCCCCTGCATGTCTATATAGGCCGATCTCAGATCATATGGCCCAAAATATTACAATAAATGAAAATCGATCGTGGGCCCACTGCTTTTGCCCAATGAAAAACATCCGACTTGTTTAAAATTTTTTGAGTCGTCCGTTCTGAGATCGAACCATATAGACATGTAAAAGAGGACTTACACACACACACACACACAAAGAACATGTTGCACTGCCTATTTGGTTAGTTCCCATATGAACTCTTACCTACCTGTTAGAAGCTTGCGGATGAATAAAAGACAATTCTTTGTTAAGTTAATAATGAGTAATACTTCCTATTCATCAGGGTTATGGTAACTTGTGTCTGATGAATTAGATTGGCGTTAACTTTCTGGTAAATTTCGAACCAAGCATTCACATGGCGTCTGTCTAATGAGGATTCTTTTACTCGAGGGTTGGACGAAAGCCTCTATTTGATCATGTTTCTCCCTTCAAATAAGCGGCTAACCCTTGGTGTCGCCTCCTTAACAGTGCAGCTGAAAATATAAATATGATATTAAAGGCATACAAAGAAACAAATGTAAACGAATTAAAAGGTTACGTTTTACAAATCGATCCGATATAAGGTGAATCGTATGTATTAAATTTTACCATCTAAAGATCGATACGATTAATACGTGATATGTAATCCGTACACATTAATCTATTATATATTTTATTTTATACTTAACATCTCTTGATAGATAAAATTTGTTTGGGGGCATTTCTTTCTCACGGTGGGTTTCAAGTTCTAAACCTATGGATGTCACTTTTTTTTCCACAATTTTTATTAAAATTTTCATTATTTTTAAGAAAAAAGTCAAAATGTAAAACATCAATCGTGAGATTCGAACCAAACACGTCATGATTAAATACGTTAAACATACGACATTTTAACCAACTCAATTATACATAATATTATATTAACATTCATTACAACAAATATTTATTATATAATTCTTTATTCTGGATACATTACGGTACAATATAATACGGTGCCGTAATATACCATACTAATTATGTTCGTTACAACAAATATTTATTATATATTTTTTTATTCTTGATACACTATTATATTAGGTATAGTATGGTACGCTGTCGCATTGTATCGTATCGATACGTAACTAGTATGCCCGTACAATCGGCCGTCAAATCTTACGGTAAAAGTTCTTTACTTATACATTGCTGTAAACTATGATATTTGTATATATACTCAAACATTCCTGACAAAATAGTCTTTAAATAAATCTAGGAATAGTTGTAATTACTATTTAGTAGATACACCAGTACACCTTTTTATGCGCGGAAGCCTTATTAAAAAGGATTCTTTTTTCATGTATACCACTCTTAAAACTGAATTTGGGTGAACGTCTATCATGGACACCTACATTTGTATATATACCCTCTTTATGTGCCTTTTGCTAAACTTCCATCCTAATATCCGGATTATATTTAATTGACGTAAGGACAGTATATATGCAAGTACAAATAGTAAATTCTAATTTTTATAGTGGTATATATTTGAAAAAAAACCGGTTTAAAATGTCAGACAACTAGGAGTACGAGTTTACCCCCATGGTCTCTGTCCCGACTCGGTCTCGTTTTCAACCCAATCCCAAAATAATGACCCATAGAAATGAGATGAAAATAGATTTTAAAATCCAATAAAATAAAAAATATGTGTTGGAAATGGGTCGAAAAAATTTGAACCCAACCTAATGATCCAGTGGATCCATTAACCACTGGATCCTCTTTAACGAGCTGTTCAGAGGAAAAGCTACCAGACATTGCAAAGGCATTTAGGAACCAAATTATATATGCAAGAGAGCCATAGAGTTTGATAAGAACATGTACATGTGCACGCACGCACCTGATAAAGTCATGTCCCTTCCTACCACTTTAATTATTATCCTCCCATCATTGATATGCAATTAATCATATGCCTGCTTCCACCCTGTTTTATAGTCATTCTCTTTTCTAACGCTTTTGCTTCCGCTGATTAAATCACTGATTGGACTTTGCTCCAGCCAACATATAGTTGAAGCCCCTTGGCCAAGGAATTTAAAACTGGACTCTGGAATCAGACAGGCCTTGGCCAGTTCTTGTTTTTGTTCTGATTCCGTCTTAAAATTGGTCAATTCTGGGAATATATGGCTAGCTTGGTAGGTTTCAGGTGCAGGAGAAGAGATGACAAAAAGGATGCAGAAAGAGGAGAGATGGGTAAAAGCAGAAGAATTAGTCCAGATGAGCCATATGCAGTTTCTGTAGCCGCAAGTTTTACTGACGTCCTCCCCCTTACTCTCCTCTTCTTCCTCTTTGTCCTTCGCTGCCTCTCCTTGCTCACCTTGGAGACGACCAGTGATGGGACATTGACGACAAAGAAGTGGATGAGGGGGAGAGGAAGAACTTTTATAGCATGGCAGTGGTATAAGGCACTAAATTAAGCATCATATGGACACAACAACTGTCAGTCTAGGCAGGGTTTTCAAAAGAGTTGGGATTTTGTAATGACCTTGAAGCAGAAGTAGCTTCATCCTAGTTATTACAAACCTTGGAGCACAACATTTAGCGCATCTCCCACGCAATGCTACCCAACCTCGGCATGTGATGTAACTACGTATTGGAGAATGAGAGCAAGCACCAGATGATAGACATGGTTGAGAGATGCGTTATCAAGACGAGTAGTTCCCTTTGCGGGTCACCGGTGTTACTGTTGCCGCGGAAGGAAGGAGGTTGGCACATGCGAGTTAACTATTGTGTTTTCAACAAAATATTACAATTAAGAACCGGTACTCGCTATTACTGAAAGATGATCTGTTAGACCTGTTAAAGCATGCAATTGTTTTTACGAAGCTAGACTTGGAAGTCTGGCTACTGCCAAGATCAAATTCAAGAAGACGGCATTTAGAAGACGTAGCGAGGGTTGTTCGAGTGGCTGGCTATGCCATTCAGACCATGCAATGCCCCTTCTATATTTATGTGGTTGATGAATGATGTGTTGTGACCCTATCTCGATGACTTTGTGATTGTATACGTAGATGGTATATTAATTTATAGTTAATCATGGCAGTCGCAAGAACGTGTTTGAGCTACTTGATCGACAACAATTGCACCTAAATCGTAAGAAATGCGAGTTTAGGAAGCCTTACGTGGTGTACCTTGGGTTCATTGGAGGTGGAGGTGAACTACAGGTTGACCCTAACAAGCTAAAGGTGATCCGAGAGTTGTAAAGACCAACGTCTGTGACTGAGGTCCGAAAATTCAAGGGTGTATATAATACCTCTGGAAGTTCATTTAGAATTTCTCTTCGTTGGCCTTCCCCAGTGCATGCATTGACTAAGGAAGAACAAACGCTTCTATGGATTCAGAAACATGAGGACATGTTTCTTTTTTATCAAAGAGGAAGATTAATGAGGCGCTAACAAGCTAAAGGCGATCCCAGTGTATGCCCTCACCGTATAATTCCACAATCTTTACTGATAAAAAAATTCTCAAAGGAGAAGACTTAGGTCTTACTTATAAGCACATGTCCATCTTTGTAGTTTTCGATATGTGATCTTCTAAACTCCCTGCAAAGGTGAATTTTTGTACTTATTGGGTCGGGATTCTCACAGAGGGCACTAGATGAAGAGGCGAGATCTTGTGCTAAGTCGCAGGCCGTCTGATCTAGGGCAAGGCGAATCCTAGATCAATCGTACGAAGTCATCTCGGGACGGAACACTGTAAAAGGGAACAAAGCAATCAAAGGGTCTAAGAAGACTATCTTAGGGAAAGCCCTTTGATACTTAAGTTAGTAAGGGCAAGAGAGTAAGGTGCGAAGGGAGGCAAAAGAGACGTAGGGCATGAGACTGCTCTTCACCAATTGAGGAGAGTAGGATTGGTTTATCTTTCCAGAGGGGATTTCTGGAGTTAAATAGTTGCGGGCTCCTTTTTCAAAGTAGTGGGAATCTTGAGAGTCCGGAGGCGTTACGTCCACGGCATAAACTCTTACTGTTCATGGACTCTTGCTCTGCCCTTTTTTTTTAACTTAAAGTTAATACTTGCAAGGGGGAAGACGAGGAAGTCCGTTCATCCCTTCATTGCGAAAGGGGATGAACGTTCCACCCCGGCCACCAGACAAGCGAATTTTCATTAAGGAGTGCAAAATAAAAGAAGTAGTACAGGGGAGGGAAAGAAAGGGGCACCCTGCCAAAAGGCAAGAGGCCGCTACACGAAGGGGCCAATGCCCAAGAAAGCCAGAAGTAAATACAACCAGTAGCCCCAAAAAAATAAGGGACAGACAGCTATAATAACAACAGACCAAAGCGAATAGTCCACAAGACGAGAAGACAGGTTGGCCGCAGCAGTGACTAAGAGACCTTCAGATGAACCTGCGGGCGAACCCGTTAACTGAAGTACTCGAACTTGGGGTCGTAGGGCCTACGCATGATCCTTCTGTTCCTCCTGTGGGCGGGTTGGAAGGGAGGCTCATCGAACTCCAGGTCCTTCTCACCAACCGAACCATCGTCGCTCGGGATAGCAGCAGGAGAGGGCAGAAATCCATCAGTCGAAGCATGGCAAGCCATGGCCAGACCAGAGGACTCCGTGTCCGACACCTCCACGGAAGGATCAAAGACGCTGGGAACAGACTAGACGGATGCAACAGCAGCGCAGGGCCCAAGATCGAAGGAGGAGGAGAACCCATGGGGGAACCCCCATCCAGATGGCGATCCGAAGGATGAACATCCTGGTGCAGAGTTGGCGCGAATGACCGTCGGGGAGCATTCGGTGAGGCAGCTGTTGACATCTGAAATATAATCAAGAACAAAGATGGGACCGAAGAGAAGATCAAATCAGAGATGAAGATCCCAGGGATTCCTGTAAAGTCAGAACTGAAGAAGAGCCGTCACTACCAATATCTCACCCGGATGAAGCCTTCTACGGCCAAGCTGATGTCTGGCACTGCCGTCGCTCAGACGGTGGTGTTGATTAGAACCATGTCAACCCACATACAGTCACGTGACTGATGAAGAATAGCTTCGGGATATTCTGATGACTATAGAATGGGATCTATGCTGCTTAGCCCCCACTATGGATACAAAGGATCAAATGAATGTCAAGGCAGATGCATTAACGACATGAAGCCCAAACTGACAAAAGAGCTCCAAATGGGCCTAAGATCACGGCGCCGGGAAGCTCCCCATCCGAACTGCGGCGCGCCGGGAAGGTGCGAAAGACGCGCCGAAATTGATCAAGCCGAGAAGGGGGGGTGCTGTGCCTATAAAACCCCCTTTTCTCTCGAAGGAACAAGAAAAAAAAATTGAGAAGAAGGCAATAGAGACAGAGAGAAAGGAGAAGAAGAGATTGATAGAAGGAAAAAGGGAGGAAGAGCGGCTGCTTCTAAAAGCGAAGAAAGAGGAGAAGGTCTGTCGACAGGGGGAGGGAGAGGAGTCAATGCTCCGCCCTCCCTACCCTTTGTTTCTTCGCTTTTCATTCCTCTGATGTATATCCTCTACATATGTTTTCACTTCCTCCGAAGAATGCTTTTATCTCCCCTCCCCATTTCCTAGGAGCTGGCATAGTCAGATGATGTAATCGACGATATATCTATGAATGAATGAGCAAGGTCTTTTACCCTTGATCTCGAAAAAAAAATAAAAAAATAAAAAAAAATTGAGAAGAAGGCAATAGAGACAGAGAGAAAGGAGAAGAAGAGATTGATAGAAGGAAAAAGGAAGGAAGAGCGGTTGCTTCTAAAAGCGAAGAAATAGGAGAAGGTCTGTCGACAGGGGGAGGGAGAGGAGTCAATACTCTGCCCTCCCTACCCTTTGTTTCTTCGCTTTTCATTCCTCTGATGTATATCCTCTGCTTATGTTTTCACTTCCTCCGAAGAATGCTTTTATCTCCCCTCCCCATTTCCTAGGAGCTGGCATAGTCAAATGATGTAATCGACGATATATCTATGAATGAATGAGCAAGGTCTTTTACCCTTGATCTCGACATCGAATGTATCTAGTTCCCGTTCTCCGAATACCTCTTCTATGTATGCTATTGCTTTGTACTGGTGGAAAGTGAAGGCAGATGTATGGGCGTCTGGAAGTGGGAGTCCGGCGTGTTTATTGGTCGTGATTCTCTACTCTCCCTGGTCTCTGCTCCGGTAGAGAAGGCAACAGGGTCCCTCATTCGAACCCGTGGATGGTTGGGACCCAGGGCTTCCGGGGAGTCCCAGTTTTGTGGGTTTCATGGCCTCTTATCTCCGAATGTTTACTCGATGATAATTCTCTATCCGCGTTGTAGGTCAGAAGTCAATGGCCATCGTATTCGTGCGATGTCGGTGAATATAATCTAAGTATCCTTCTCCTCTGTTGAATTTGGCTCCGGGGTTCCTCCCCTAATCTCATGGGTCATCGAGTTCCGGAGCTGATGCCCAAATCCCCTCACCGTTGATTTCCCCCAATATCATCGTATGCGTTTTCCCTTTGGGTCTCTCTGCCATTAGTTGGACCTGAGACAGTCTATCTCATGGTCTCAGCTAGCGCATCTGTGAGCAACAACATTCAGGTGGCATTGATTGCCACTCTGCCCCGAAGAACATCTCTGGTCGAGTTCAATTTCCATGGATAACCAGCCTGTAATCAGACTGCCGGATACCCCTTTAACTACCCTTGACTCCCCAGCCTTCACCTTCTAAAGCCCAAAACGAAGATCCAGGATTCCCAAGAACCCCTTTTGTAATCCTATGTCCAAACCCTGCGAAACCCCCAGAATTAAACCCTCCTGAAAACCCCATAGAAGAACCTCTCGGCGCCATCCTTCCCGCGCCGAGACCACGTCTAGGCCGCGCCGAGATCACCAGGCCAAGGGGCGCTAGGACCTTGCCCCCCCTTGCGCCGAGACCTCCAGCCAGGGCGCGCCGGGATCTCCCATGTTGACTTCCTCGCCGCGCCGAGAACCTGTCTCACACCCTCCTTGCTGCGCCGGGAACCCTCCATAGCCTTAAAACCCACTCAGTTAAACCCATTCTATATCCCAGGCCCCATTGGATCGCCAGAGGAGTATGAGACTCACACTCACTAGTTCTCGAAGCTAAATTGGCGGGACTTCGTTCCTACATTCCTTGACCCCTTTGTCCACGGAGCTCTGCCACTGCATGTGCTCCGTTGACTCTTTTGAGAAAGGGAATATCAATGAGATGCCATGACCCGATCATAATGGAGCTCGGGTTACATGCCCAACTCCGTTCTTCAGCTTCCATCCCGGCACCCCGTGGATGGATGTCCTATCTCTTCTTGGCATAATCTAAGATAAAGGGGAGGTGTTGTCGGAATTCTCCCGCATTGCACCAAACCCTATGATGTCTGCTCCTAAAACCCCGATGGTCCACGGAGTCCTGCCACTGCATGTTCTCCGACGGTCCCACAAGGGGAATATAAATAAAACATCGTACTGCCACACAGCGTACTACGATGTCTTAATCCCTCCGGGTCCCGGGTCATATATACATACCCGATCTTTTACGGATTCCATCCTGCCGCTGCATGGATGGTCTCCTATTCCCACTCGGCATAGTCCAAGATAGTGGGGATATGCTGCCCGATTTAATTCATTAAACTCAACAAGTCTGCCACTTACTCGTTCATTCTTCTATAGCATAAAAACTTCATTACGCACATTAATATTTCTGATCGCCCTCTGAGGCTTCCTGTCTTTGATGTTTAATCAAGGGTTGTCCTTCTTAGGGAGGACGTAATTAACGTCATAACCTTTATGGTATGACGGACTTTTGGTCCAGACACGATCACTTACAATCGACTGATTAGAAGTCAGATCGAGCGCACAATGAAATCGTCACATATGTGACTGGCACGCTAATAAATAAACAATAGAAATAAAAGAATAAAATCAAACGAAAAGCGCGTCCACAGCAGCCAAGGTAGCCGGCTGACTAGACACGTCACAAGCTGGACCACCCGCAACCAGGGAAGAGGGACCCTCGTCTTGCTCTTCCCTTATCCTCATGGACTTCCCACTCTCAGAAGGTAGCGTAAAGTTCACTTACAGTTATTAGGGATAAGTGCCCGGCCATGAAGAATCCGCTCTAACTCGTCGGGGAGTCCCAGTGAAGGACTAATCTATAGGAGATAAGAGATATTCCCCTTCTAAGCCTGAGATCCAAACATAACGTTTTGGCCTCGATCATCCCTGAGGGAGCATCTTATACGTCTTTTACTGGCTTGGTCACTGTCTTGAGTTCCTCCCGAGCATTGGGAAGGGCTTTGCATGGGCAACCGTGCCAAGACTTGGTGGACCTTATTTGGGTCCTTTACCCTTAACTTTATAGCAAGTGAGCCCTCAATACGGAGTTGGACTGTCACTTATTGAGTCATGTAGTCCCGAGTCTTTAGACTGTGAGACATTGGACCGCAAATCTTCCCCTCTCCAAAGTGTAAATTGTCTCACATCTTCTTTACCCACATGTCTGTGTAATTGACCACCACTAAGGACATCGCCAGTGAGAAGTACGATGACTAGTTGCAGGCCACCCCAATTAAGAATCCGATCGAGAGGAAGGAAGAAGGGATGTTAGCCGCCGTAGAGGGAGTACACACTAAGGAGAGAGCATCTCGTGTAAAAGATTATGACAGGTTCGTTCTTTGGGTCTCACATGCTATTCTTTTGTCTCGCTACCTCATCTAATGTCATCACTTAATATGTTCCAGGATGAAAGAGACCACAGATCGAAAGGTCATCCATGTGGTCGAGCTCACTGAATTAATATGTTCCACGATCAAAGGAACCACAGATCGAAGGGATGAGGACTTGACCGCATAATTAGTATGGATGCCTCCATGTGGTCGAGCTCACTGAATCAACCCTCGGAATAAATTATCTTATAAGATTTAATAGCAAGTATGTGTCTCCATGGCCTTTGATTCTCACAGGATGAGTGCTCTCATGGATTTAGGATATCATATCCCATATAGTAGGGTTTGAGAGTGAGGGGCAACACAAACGTTATACTGGTATGGCATATATACATTTATAGGCATGAAACTTTGGCGAGGCTTTTATAGATAACTAAGGGAAGTAAAGAGGTTACATGTCTAGCTAAGATGACATGGTGACTTAACTATTTTTAAGGAAGCTCCAAACATATAACCAACGAACTAAAATCTTCACAAAATATAGGTTTGTTGAAGGATAAGGCCATATTTGATGGACCAGCAAAACAATTGCTGGATGAATCACTCCAGGAAGAGCTAATCACAAAAACCAATGACATTTTGTTCATTAATTACTGTTTTGAAGGGCCTTTCCAGATATGACTGCGGCGACGTCCATGACCAGTCTAATGTGGTCCATACAAATTTACTTTTATGATCCATTTTTTTCAGTAAAATGCAACTAGGCTGTGTAAAATGAGATCCATTAATTGATTGAAAGCAGTTAAAATCATTCATAAAGCTTATAATAAATCACATTCCTAGAAGACAGACCCTTGGAAAAGGCTGGTCATCATACAAAGTATTCATTTCTAGCAGTTGAATTCTCTAATATTTATGTGTTTAATGTAGCTGAATTTGCGCATGTTCAACACTCATTCCACTATTTCATAGTTTCGTTTTCAGACATAAAGAACGTATATTTTCTTTTCCTAGTTCCATATGCCTACATGTTCAATGAACTGCACTTTCTCATGACCATTGATGATGCCATTATGTGAGGAAACAAGGTTGGCTAGCGAACTTAAGTTTTTCCCTTTTATGCTTCCCCTTGCGTACACTAGCTATCTCTTATATATATATTGACGATAATCATGTATGAGAAACAATGTTTCGTCTGTCGATCATATAAATGCTTCTAAGTGCGTGAACCTAGCTATACTGACATTGATCATACAAAAGAGAACACAGTCAAATGCATTTCTTGTGTGGAAGATATATGTTTATTTCGTGGATCCCATCCCTCCTTCTAGTGGCAACAAGATAAGGATATTTCTTCTGTTTATCACTAAGACGAGCTAACGCCGAATCCTTTCCAAATGTCGCGATGACCCCTTTTCTTGTGGGCAAAATAATCAATCAAAAATAAGGATGCACATCACCTATTTTGCCAGCAATTAAAGGGCGACGTGAACAGAGGAGAACAGTCACATGCATAAGCACGACTCTTCCATCATTCATGAAGGAGGGGATTCTAAGAAAGTAAAACAACCATACTAGCGCCTGTTTGATGTCCCGAGAATAGTGCAGATTTGATACGCCCCGTTAGAAGCTAAAACATAAATATGTAATGAGAGCCATTCCCGTTAGAAGATCTTTTATTGCGTATGATCGGAATCTCAATCGAAGCAATACAGCCAAACAGCAACAGAGAAAGACAAGGTCTTTGGACTCCATGGGGAAAGGGATGAATGAAACAAATAAATTAAGGCAATAAAGAAAGTGGTTTTGTGAGCCCAAGGTCATCTTTGGATGATCACAAGAGGATAATCACATATGCTCCAAGCCCTTTCTTCCTATTACCAGTGTATTTCAGTAGGGAGTACAGATTCTTTATCCAAGATAGGGGGTAGGTTAGGTTAGTCACCACCACATTTATCAAAAGGAAAAAGGGCATCATCACTATGCCTTGGCATCTATAATGCAGCTGATTCCTACTAAAATGCAGCCCCCTTAACCTACTTAGGTGCACAGAGGGAAGAACAGCACGTGATTCCCCGAAATATAAAATACATAGGGCGAGACGGCATGGGGATCTTCGCACTATTCCCTGCACTCTTTCTATTTCTCCACTGTCTGAGGGGAATATTGCAATGTACTGATATATATCTCTACACAAGCACACATAGGTAAACCACACAACAGCCAAAGTTTCTGTATACCAGGAAAGGTAGGCAGCCTTCAACTACTTGGAACCCGCTGACAGCAGCAACATGGCGCTGCCTCTTGTCATGGGTTAGCGCCACTAGTAACTTAATCAAAGTTCTAAAAATGGAAGACATGGTTGAAGGGAGGATTCACCCATATGTTGTAGCATGTGAGCATTTAATAAAAGTCTAGGCGCATTTATGCTTGTGATACTAAATGGGTTAATTTCACTGGAGTAGTAATTAATCGATATTGGGAATGGCCAATGGGCAGCACTAATTTAATACAAGATGGCAGGATGGAGAAAGAGGCATGATTAAATGCCTGGAGAGGAAGGAAGGTTTCCAATCTTCACAAGGCTCAAGGCAAATAGTCCAGTCACAGATGCCGAGATGTGTTAGAGTTATGAATATTAAAGGAGGGAGAGAGAGAGAGAGAGAGAGAGAGTTTTTCAGGGTGCGCAGACGCTCGAAGGAGCTCATCCCCAAAAACCCGACCTCCCCATGATTCGAGGTGTGAACGAGTACGTAGAACGCAATAGAAAAGAGAATGACCAAGGATGTATTGGGATCGAAAAAGAGTTGGAAGGACTCAATTGAACAAGCATGCGCTGTATTGAATTGTGTGGGGATGGCACTCAAACTGCACTCATAATAAGTGAGCTTCTCCAAGAAGATTTCTATCAGCTGCAAGATGGTCTGCACCATAGTAAGCGCACTGCACAGAAACATAAGCAGCAGTAGTATCACCTACCTCGCTCCAAATGACAGAAAAGGGAAGGATAGAGATAGGGCGGAGAAATCCAAAGGGGAGTCACGTCCGTTCATCTGATCAAAGTCCTGAGGAGTGAAGTGAACAAATAGTACATTCACAAATCATAGCAAGTAGACCAACCCTCCCTCCAGTCTAGCCACCCCCATGGAGCTACAAGTTATGCTAGAAGATTTGCAACAGTACTGCAACAGATAGGCCAACTGGTGATGAAATAAAGAACTAAAAAGCTGACAATGTGAGCGCGCGGGGACTGCAGTGCGTGTGATGGCTAAAGGTTTGGTGGTGGTAGTTAACACTGCCATGCATTCCATCCTTCGTGGGAAGAGAAAAGGACGAGACCCCTCCAAAATATTGAAGTATACGTATGCCAATATAAATCTGAAACACCATAAAGAGAGGTAACTGGAGATCGAACAAAGATTGCTGTATATATATATATATATATATATATATATATATATATATATATATATATATAATATAATGTATTCCTTGCTTGGCAGCTGAAAACTAGACCCCCGAATACTTCGAAACTTATTATTCCACGAAAACCCTGTATAACGACCAACTGATCAGTTGCGACCATGTTGAAGGAAAACCCAAAAAGCATGAGAAAAAGAATGAGATATGGCTAAAACAAGGAAGACCCTTTTTTTTTGTTATTTTCTTCAACCAATGCATTGACGAAAGAAGCGTAAACCTAAAACCGTTTTAATACACCATGTTTTGCATCGATAAAAGAAAGAACAACGCTCAATTACTTAAGTATGAGTGCTAGGCTCATGGCGGTGGTTGGGAAGGTAAAGTTCGCGCACCCATGGGAATGTCCATGGCGGAAATATAGAGCTGTGTCATGGAAGGAGTGCAAGTAACAGAAGCAGCCAGAGGTAGCGATGCTGTTGCTGTTGTTCTTGCTGCTGCTATTGTGGGAACTAAAACGAACCTCCTCTATGGTCTTGGCTGAGGGAAGAATTGCGTACCCGCCATGAAGGCGCTGAGTGGAGTAGGGTAGAGGGTTGACGGGTCAAGCATGGAGGACGCAGCCGCGGCCGCCACCGCTGCAGCTGTGGTAGCGCTCGTAGTGGCAGCACCCGTCGTTGTCGCGGCGGCGGCGGCGACGACGGCCGACGAGGAGGACGTGTCGCCCGGGTGGGTCGAGTACTGAGAGTCCGGGCCATGGTCGTAGAGTATGCCCTTGAAGACATGCCCACCGATGCTGACCGCCGTCTGGTACGCGTACTGGTCCTCTGTCACGTCGATGCCGCTCATGCGGACGCACCGGAACACCGCCGGCGAGGTCACCTCCGGGGGGAAGCTCCCACCTGCCCCCAGCCCTCCTGTGTCACATCACAATCTGACCACAAATGAGGGGGGAATAGAGCACGCAAACACCTTGCAGTAGGCATTTTCTCAAACCAACGCGCAGATGCACACATGAACACAGAATTCCACGGCTGCATGTCTCTCTTTTGCTTTGCTTTCTACCGTTGAGGAAGGAGACGAACCGAGTGGAAAGCAAAAGGGCGGTGTAGAGAGAGAGAGTTATGGAGGAGGTAAAGCTGGTGAGAAGGGAAAGTGGGGGGTATGGGTGCGTATCACGCCGTGGATTCGGAGCAACAACGAAGGGAAAGGAAGCCAAGTGGGGAATGCTAACACCTGGCATGTACTTCGACACACCGAGAGGAAGAGAAGGGGCATTATACGTACCCGAGGTTGTGGAGGTGGTGGTGATGGTAACCGTGGCAGGGAGGCGGGTGCAGGCAAGGTTGCTGCCGATCTCCCTCGGCCTCTTGGATTGCTCGCTGCCGCTGCCGCGGCTGCCTCGAATGAGAAGCTGCGATTGTTTCTGCTGCTGAAGCATAGAGGCCGCCAGTTGCTGCTGGCGCTCGCGCCGCTTGGCAGCGGGGAGCCAGGTGCTCTTGATGTGGGTGGAGCACTGGAACCGCCGGCTCTTGCAGCACGTCCGGCACCGCATGTGCATGCAGTCCTTCTTGGCCTGGTTGCCGCAGTCCTGGCAGTTCATGCCGCCTCCGCGGCTGCCCGACCTCATCGCCCTGCCGGATCCTCCCGCGGCCCCTCCAGATCCGGCCGGATCATCGAGCATCATGCCGAGGCCGGCGGCGTAGAGGTGGTGGTGGTGGTGCCGCTGCTGCTGGTGCTGCTGCCATAGCTCGAAGCCCTTGGTGTAGGTGGTGATCTCCTCGGCTTGCCTGCCGCTGTCGCTGCCGCCGCTCCCCCCCGTACCTGCGCTGGTGTAGAGGAAGAGGCTGTCTGTGGGGATCTGGTGGCCGAGGGGGTGGTTTTGGCTGCCGCCACCTAGTGAGAACCCAGCCATCGCCTCCGACTCCCAGCTGACGCAGATCTCCGCCTCCGCGGCAGAAGATCCATATCAAGCGACAGCAACCCTGCTCCCCCACCCACCCCCTCCTCTCTTCTCTCCTTCCCCGGATCCGATGAAGGGTTTCCTACACCAACCACCTGCTCATACTGAGAAGGGAAAGAGGGGTCTGGATTGGAAGAGATGAACAGAAAAGTACAAGGGTTACGAAGAATTGGAGGATGTCGATGGGAAGCGGAGGAGGTGAGTTTTCCCTTTTTCTTTACCCTCTCTTAATTTGCTGCTGTTTGAGCTGATACTATTTGCTACTCCTTTCGCCTGGCCGCCTCGATCCTTCCCTGACCTCTCCCTCCCCCTCTCCCGCTTCTGCTACTACTGTTTTTCTCTTCTATGCTGTCTTCCACTTTTATCGGCACGAGCACGTCGGCGTCGGGCGTCCTTCCCTTTTATGTCTATACATGTGTGCATACGAACTCTGCCGTAAGTTAACCTTATTTTAATGACCCTGCAACCGTAGTGGATGTAGTTCCCTCTCTTCTACTTGCAGCAGTGAACAGCAGCTGCCAGCGGCGGCAACAGCGATCGCCGCCGCAGCAGCAGCAGTTCCGTCTCCCTCTCCCGCCTCGAAGCAACTCTTACTCCTCTCTTCCTGTCTTTCTATAATCACATAAATATGCTTCCCTTCTCTATCTTTCCTCTTCTCTCTGACTATCTTTTCCTCTGGGAACGATCTGCTCTCTCTCTCTCTCTCCCGCGATCAGAGGACGGGCGGTACCGGGCATGCAATTAAAGACGCAGAACAAGGGCGCTGCAGCGCAGCCGCGGCGGCAGAGATACAGAGGGGGATTTCTGCGGTCATATACCCTTCTTCTCTTCTCCCACCACTGCCTGTTGCTTTCTCCTGCGTTCACCCTTGATTTGCTCCCCCTTTGTTTCTCCTCTTCGTCTCCGTTTATTGCTGGGCGTTCCCTGTTCATCTAGTAAGCGGAGAAAAGCTAAAAATCTAATGAAACAAACAAATCCTTTCTTGTCTTTTCAGCACTGTTGCAGCATTTTTTCCCAGGCAATTAAGTTGGTGGAATAACTGCGTACAAATCGTTTATTCGGAAGAAGAGTAAATTCATCGGGCTTGTTTGCAAACTGGGTGGGATTAGTGCAACAGACCCCCACATGGGTCTAACTCTAACCAACCCCGGTTAATATCTTGTGTGTGAGTGAGAGAGTGATGGGTCCACGTCATTCTCTCTCATCGGTCAATCTCTCTTAACTGCCAAATGAATCGGCCCATAAAGATCGAATTAATTCTTATAAAAGAAATAGTTCAACTTGCAATATGGTCAAACATTTCTCCATCACTTGTGATTTATTTTCGAGGAGGGTAAAATCAACTCGGTTCACATGCGACCCATTAGTAATAAGTCTACGTCGGCCCAAGACCCGCCGAGTCTGCCTGACAGTTATTGGCCCACACCAGATGGACCAATGAAGGTGAACGGAAGATTCATCAGCCCATAAGAGACATCGACGCGAGTATCTCGGACGTCGGATAACTCTTCGACGACCGAATGCTACTCCCGAACGTTACTCATGCCATTGTCGACCTCTACTCCAATAAGGGCAAGCACGCGTCTAGAGCACTATGAGACTCGCCTGAAGGTCGCACTGCCCGGATAAACGGATGCACAACGAAAAACTCCTCACTATCGTGGGGAGGCGTTACTCCACGACTCACGTCTTTCTTTGTTAAGGGATGAGTCTCCACCGTCAGGATAACCAGTATAAATAGACCTCTGATCAGATGACAAGAGAGGACAGAGAGACACAGACACACACACACGCATAGACAGACATAGAGGGACAGACATACATCCACGGAGGCATACTCCCGCAGAGAGACGTCTAGACACCCAGAAGAAGAGAGAGAGAGAGACCAGAGAGAGCCGATCTCTGAGCACAGTCAGAGCACGGCGAGCACTCTCTGAGCACTCGTCAAATACAACGAGAACGTCTAGAGACTCCTCTCCGACCGCTAGGCTTGGCTACTCCCCTCTCATGCTCTCTCATCTTCTCTATTTTCTACAGTTCTTCGTTTCAGCACGGTCCTTATTTAAGTATTGGAGGGTTGTCCCATGGGATAATGTTCAGCGCTCCTTCTGACGCCTCCTTCCTGGTGTTTGTAGGCTTTCACGGATGACTAGACATCTTTTCTCAATCAAATAAATCTTTAAAATGTGATACAAAATTTGAGAGAATATTTTTTCACCTCTACAATTTTTTCTGCTAAGACAAATTTATCTTATTCTTAGGTTTGAAGATCTCACATGGCAAATTTGTCTTGCATAGTCTGTGACATTTGAGGAGTACCTAAGTATGAACTCTCGTGAGTCAAAGATTTAACTTTCTCCCTTGTACAACTATTTGACGTTAGATTGAACCTAAAACTTATTATCGAGGGAGGATGACCTATAATGCTTATTACGAATATTCTCACAATCATATTTAGAATAGTGTAGTTCTCTCGGCTCTTTATTCTAAGGTATTGAGTTAGATGACTCTTGTAGAGACAGAAATCTGGTTTCTACGTCACGTACCACCTTATCTATATATTTGTTATGGAACTTCGTCTGACATCCGTAGAAGCCTGCAAGCACCAGAAGCAAAGGGCGTCAGAAGGAGTCCCGGGCGTTACCTCACGGCACAACCCTCCGATGTTTAAGTCAGCAACGGTTATAAGGAAGGAATAGAGAAGAGCTGAGAGGCGAGAGAGATAAAGGTCGCTGTAGAGGATCTGAGAGACGTGTAGGGCCTTGGCGCGAGTGCTCGCCGCTCCCAGTGGACACCCGAAGAGTGCTCGCTGGGCGGTAAGGTCGCGCAGGAGGGATACTCTCTCAGCGTGTAGATGGGCGTGATCTCTTTGTCGCTATAGTAGGACCAGTTGCTCTATTCTCAATATGGAGCTTGTGACAGAACATCCACCGTGTCATCTCTTCTTCATCGATGTCCCTTTTATAGGGGGTTGTCCCGGAGCGAGAGGCCTATCCCTTAACAGGGAAGGGCGCAAGTAGTGGAGTAACGTCTCCTGCGATTGTGACGGGAGTTTCCCGTTGGAGGGGGATTATTCCAGCGTCGGCTGGTCTCTGGGCGAGTCTTACGGCGCTCGTGGGGCGTGCTCGCCCGTTATGGGGTCGAGGCCGACATTGTGGGAGGTAACTGTCGGTCGTCGGATGGTTCTCCGACGGTCGATACGCCTGAGCCATAGCCCTTTCTACGCTATCGGATCCGATGCTGAGCCGTAGTCAGCCGCACCTTAATGGGCTGCGGTCGCTGGACACCCCTTGGGCCCACTGCAGATCCGGAGTTGGATTAAACTTGTCGCTAACGGGTCGGTCATGGGCCGAGCTAGATTTACCCTCTTCAACTCCTAACTTTAAGATAATAGTAAGGTCTATTGTTATGATTTCAAATATTTACTTAGTGTTTGTTATTATTTACGTGGCAAAGTTTTAAGTAATTAAGTCTACACTTGTGAAAACACAGTCTCATATCAAATTAATAAAAATAAAAATAAATTATTTAAAATAATAAAACTCTCTGCAACAGTAATTCAACCACCAGTGCAATTGAAAGGCAAAAATAATCGGGAATAATTAATTGGAGCCCCTTGATAATATCTGAAGTTTCTTTTGTGCCCCTTGTTAAAACTCACATTACTAGGAATCTCATGACGTTTGCCCGTGTTTACCAAACACTTTCTTCGTACTTTCCGATTCCATCTTTTGCGGAAACATTGATTAAGACTTTCACGTCAACATCTGGGTGCGATGAAATGTTGTATATTGTAAATATATATATTAAAATATATCATTATTGATTTAACACTTTAACAGGTTAATATTAAATATTTATAATATTTTAACACTTATATTTTCATAAAAAATAAAATTGGACAATATGAGACAATACGACACAGTTCTATAATAAAGATATCACAAATTAGGGGGCTCCTGGAAGGTAAATTCTAATTGGAGGAGAAAATAAAGTTTAGATATTGTTAGGGATCCTAATTGATTATCTCAAATAAAAATTAAAAATTAAAAATAATATTATTATTATTATTATTATTATTTTCCATATAGCAAGAGAAAATGATCGTAAGTAAAAATTTGTGATCGCCCTTCATGGCCACCAACAAAATTTTCAGCCGCCTACATCCTAGGTGCAAACACAAAGCGATCTTCACTTCTCAAATGTGTGTGCCCCTCACTCCTCGGTCCCGCTTCCATGTGGCTTCTAACCAGGGTTTGCCGACCCGCCCGACCCGGCCGACCCGGTCTCGGTGCGGGACGGGTCGGGTCGGGCGGGTCGCAACGCGACCCGGTCCGCCCTTTGGCTCTCCACGCGATTTTTTTGGAATTTTTTTTAAAATTTTTAAAAAATTTATTTTGAAAGATTAAATGGTATATATATATTTAAAAATATTAGAATGTATAGTTTATTTATGATAATAGATCCATACTACATTATACATATTAAATTATATAAAAATTACATATTACACTGCTTAATTAAACATCCTATTATATATAATACATAAAAATTTATTTTAATTACTAAATATGTAAAAGTAAACAGTGACATAATAATGACATTCATTCATGAAGTATAAAATACAAAAACTCACTAATCCGTGTCCATCTGTGAAGTCCGAATCCAAAACTCACTCATCCTCCTCATGTGTGTAATCCGAATCCCAAAACTCACTAATCCTCATCATCAGTGAAGCCCGAATCCCAAAACTCATCATCAGATACATGAGACTGATCACCCGTATAATCTAACTCTATCCTAGTGGGTGGAGGTACATATGGGTGAGACTGAAAATATGTAACCATCTGCACAAATGATGGGTCGTGTGCTGCGGTGGAGGGTACATGAAAATCTGTAAAAAAAGTCCTCACTACATCTATAGCTTCAATTCTATCATGTGCGACTGGTGCTGGTGCTGGTGCTGCTCGAACTCTGGACGTGGAGGAAGATCCTGCTCCGCCATGTGCTCGTGGTGGAGGTACCCGGGACGTAGAAGAAGATGTCCTCGGTGTGCTACGAGAACCGTATCTATCATGTAACTGTGTCCGAAAGGAATGTCGAACATCTCCCGGAACTCGGTCGCATGCACGAACATCGCGTCCCACTCCCGCAAGGTGCTCCGCAAACCTGTGTATGCCGGTGACGCGATGTTCGCAGTATCTACAGTGCACATGTCCATCACCCTCAACAGAATATCCATGCTCCCACGCAGGGTGACGCCGTCCGTCCATGATGACCTGCAAATGATGTAAAAGTTTACATTAGTGATTTCGATGACAAGTACAAAACTCTATATAGGAAGAAATGTACAATTAATTATTAGTTAGTTCTAAATGTAACCAAATGATACATACTAATAAAGCCTATGGACCCAAACTGGGCCAGTGCCCATCTCCAAACAATCTGACATTAAATGTGGTCCGCAGATAGGACAGATAGTCTTCATAGCGCATTGAACCTGAATAGTTCTCCCAGTACATGCGTACGTAGTATTCATACTCATGCGAACCTTGTGCGTACACGACCTCTACTGACGTAGCTGCGGCATAAGGATATGGATACGATGGGAAAAATGAACTACTGTTATCTGAGTCGCCATGATACATCGGCTGCTGCGGCCATGACCGTCCATACGAGCTTCCAGATCCCTGGGAGTCATGTGTGCTCATCCTCTCAAAATCAGACAACATGCCTTGATAGCTGGTACTGTCTGCAACCGAACTTCCATAGTAGGGATCCCAATGATCAGCTGCCCGTCTCGTCCCTGGCAGTGGAACACCGTGGTCCTCATCTTGCGTGGCATGTGTGAAGTGCTGCTCCTCTGTCCATGCGCCATGTTGACGGCCCCCACGACCTCTACTATGACCACTGCTGTACTCTCTGCCACCAGCACTCGTATTCTCACGAGGACTCCGTTGGTCACCTTGAGAACCACCACCTCCATGGGATGAAGACCCTGTCGGTGTACTCTCAGCATCGGAGTCATGACTCCCACTAATGCGGGGCTCAACAGAAGGCTCGGTAGTGTCATCATCTGCATTGGGATCTAATGTCTCCATGTCTGCAAAATCTATCGGATTTAATGGTGGTCCCTTGTCCTTCTTGCTGGTGAATAATGTGGTCCATGATGATTTTTTCTTCTGTGGAGCAGGGGGCGGCTTACATGCTGCATGTTGTGTCCCTATAGATGTCTGAGAAGCAGAAGCCTGTTTAGATAATTTTTCAATTTACTTTCTATTGTATAAGTCTGTACGTATACCTGAGAAGACTGATTGGGTGCCTTAGTCTTAGATGTTGAGCGTCGGGGCGCAGCAGACTGAGATGGTTGTTTCGATGCTCCCGAAGACTACACAATTGAAAGAAGAATATATTCAATTACCAATGAATTATATATTAACAAATGTAGAAATGACAATATAATTTCACCTCTCTAAATGAGGAACTCCCCCTAGCCTCTCTTGAAGTGGATAACCTTCTTGGTTCCGCAGATATTGAATGCCGCGGTACAGCAACTCGAGACCACTGTTCTCCCGCAATGTTGTCATTTGTCGGACCGACCTGCAATATATTGCTATCATACATAAATATATGACTATGCTATCTAATGAAATTTGCGATTCGATTTTCATGTATTAATTCACCTGAGGTGGCTCTTGACGCTCAATTAATGGGGGTTGGATCAATCGCTCCCATGCTGTATCATCATACGCATACGATGTGTCTCCACCCCCAATGACGAGGTCTTCATCTAAATTAATTTCATCATCACGTCCCGTTGCAGAGTCGTCACCACCCAAATGCACATGGGTGTCATCTCCCTCCCCGACTGCCTCTTGTACAGCTGATACGAGAAAAGTATTAGGCCGTGGTGTCTCGCCAGGTTCTTCAGCCTCCTCGTCTAATTCTGTCTCACCACGCTCGGTTGTGGCTCTTGCAACCCATGCTACCATAGGGTCGTCATCGTCTCGCAAGTACACAGCATCCGTTGGGTCGTAATCTCCCTCTCCTCTCCTTGTATCCATTTGTACATGCCGGACCTTTAGCCTCATGTTGTAATGAACATACACCATTTTGTCTAGCCTGCGGTGTGTTAGCCTATTCCTCAGCTTAGTATGCAAGAAGGAGAACGTCGACCAATTCCGCTCACACCCACTCGACGAGGATGTTTGCGATAGAACTCTCATTGCGATCTTCCTTAATACGGGTGCACTTGTGCCGTAATTTAGCCACCACTCAGTTGTGTTTAAGACAGATCATGTACAATATAATAATTAGATGTAAAAATTCTTTCTCGAGATATAGAAGGTACATTGTGAAGACACATTACCTGGGTCGAGTCTATCACGACTGGCCACGGCATTAGGTGTCGCAAATGAACCAATTCCCTCTCTAAATATTTTCATCTGCATTATCAAAAAATATGAAGTGTATATTTCATTTAATATTGTCAATGTTAAAATATCCAAGTATACCTCATTCAACGCATCAGCGGCATCTGTTGGGGTGAAAGACAATCGGTCTACCACAATGTTGACCGATTCTATCAACGTATCGTCATAAGCAAGGGCCCGAGCATATTGGAAGGCCGGATGTAGATAGTACGCTGCAATCGTAAGACAATGAATTACATATTAGTATCAACTGAAAATCACAGCTCATTGATTGGACGAGAATGTAAGTGTTTACCTGCCATGTGAAGATCACAGCTCATTTGTCTATCCCATCTGTCCCCCACAATCTCCAGAATAGTGGGTCCATATTTTTTGGACGTTGTAAGGATCTTCCGCTTGGCTGCTTCTATTTTGATGTACACCAACCCCATGGTTGGTACTCTATCCCCATCCACGCATCGTAGAACCTCATACAGTGGCTCTATCAATGACACTAATATCTTCACTCTATCCCAAAAATTCGAGGTGTTGACAATCCCCTCGACCTCCGCCCCTTCACGTGAAGCAGCAAAAGAGGAACTCAGCCAGGTCCCACCTCTAAACATTTGCTTCAATCCATCCTTGTGCTTCAATAGGCTCTGCAATGCGATGTAGTTGGTGGCAAATCGTGTGATGCCAGGCCTCAACAGTTCGCCGCCACAGTGCTCCCTCATCCATGCCAATACAAGTGTGTGGTTGTAGATATATTTCGTGATTTTTTGTGCCACCTCGACCACAGATTTTACCATACGAAGCTGCCCAATCTCCTTCAGCATCAGATCTACACAATGTGCTGCACAAGGGGTCCAGAAAATGTGCCGTTTTTTCTTCATTAGCTCCTCCCCAGCCTTCTTATAGTTCGACCCATTATCAGTCACCACTTGTACAATGTACTCCTCCCCAATCTCAGTCACCACTTGCTCCATCAATGATAAAATATATTGGTGACTGTGAATTTGACCAGACGCATCCACTGATTTGTGAAAGAATACCTGTCTGTCACAATAAACAAGGAAGTTAATCAGGCTAGATTTTGTGGTACCTGACCATCCATCACACATCAGTGTGACTCCGTACTTTGTCCATTTCTGCTTGAAGGAGTCAATGTAACTCTTGATCTCAGCAACTTGTTCATCAAGGTATACGCCAGCCAATTCTCTCGCTGTAGGTGGCTGCACGTGTAGCCCAAGGATCTGTGCTTCCTGAAACATTGGCTTGTAGTAAGGGCTATTGGCTGCATTGAAAGGCAGACCCGCGTGGTGCCACCATTTTGCAACAGCTTGACCAAGTTTCCATTTAGGTCCCTTCTGGCCATACGCATCGTCCATCCTCGTTTGCTTACCATGCTCTCGGGATAGTGCACCGGGCTCCACATCTTCGATGTTGATCGATTGTGTCCTTTTCCTTTGTGTCCCCGAGTCACCAGTCAATAAACTCCTTATGCCTCGTGATTGTCGAGTCGTAGATGAACCACCACTCCCTGATGCTCCGGTCCTCGCGGCCTCGCGACTACGGACTATAGTCTCCTCGGGATGTCTTGACTCTTCCCTGCTCTGACGTACTGCCTCACGAAGCTCTGCTTCGTATGGATCGTTCACAGTGACATACACATTAGCCTGCTCAGTACATGCTTGTTCGTCTTCGTCACTGGGTGTCCATGCACATTCCTCCTCGTTGCTGCCACTTGGGTGCCCGCTCACTGCCGCTTGATCCCTTTTCTTCTTTTTTTCCTTTTCTTTCATCTCAGCTCTCTTCTCACGCAGGTGTCTAGCCATTGCAAGTTTCACATCTCTAGGCACATGGGTACACCCAGCAACCTCAGAGTATCCTGCCCCGGCTCCTCCGGCCAAATGCTTCTTCAACCGAGACACCCCTCCTCCCCGGTGTTCTATTTTACAATAGTTACAACGCCAGCACCTACGGTTGCCATCCAACAAAACTCCGTGTGACCACCCAATATCATTTGTTCGTTCCTTAGGAGCCATATTAAGTACTTAACTGTATCTCCTAAATGTAAAAATTACAAATCATATTAAGTACATTATTTTAAACAGAGACTAACAATGAAAATAATATCATTATTTCTACAATATGCAAGACTAAATTCAATATTTACTACATGTCAATATAATTTAGTTCAAAATAATATCATTATTTCTAAAACATGCATATAATGCTAATTTTTTATTTAATAGACCTACATTTAGTTTAAATTAATTTGTAACATATTTATCACTAATTATATATTTAAATTATAAACATGTCTAATTAAATTATATTATATTAAATTATTTATCAGTAATTATTTATATTATATTAAATTATTTTACGTCTACAACTAATAATGAAAATAATATCATTAATTCTATAAAATTAAATTTAAATTTTAATACATCTCAATTAAATCTAATATTTAAACATTAATTAAATAATATATCAAACATAAATATATTTCTACAACATGAATTAAACGATCTTTATATTATTTCTACAACCAGAATTAAATAATATATCAATATATTAAATTCTACAAGATGAATTAAATAAAAATTATATTTTTCTTACAACATAAATTCAACCTGACATCAAAAATAATATTAAACAATGACAATCTAACAAATTTTATTCATATATTTTTAAATTAAAAAAAAAGATATTACATTTTTAAAAAATAAAATTTTTTCCTCCCCCCCCCACCGCCACGGTCGCACACGCCCCCCCCCCTCATCTCCCCACCGCCTGCCGGTGGCAGACGCCCAGCACGGCAGCACCCCCCCGTCCCCCCCCTGTCCCCTCCCGTCCCCCCACGGACGCACAGCAACCCCCCCCCCCCCGTCCCCCCACAGCGGCCCCCGTCCCCCCCCTGTCCCCCCCCGTCCCCCCACGGACGCACAGCAACCCCCCCCCTCCCCCCCGCCCCCCCACGGACGCACAACAACCCCCCCCGTCCCCCCACGGCGGCCCCCGTCCCCACCCTGTCCCCCCCCCGTCCCCCCCCCCCCCCGTCCCCCCACGGACGCACAACAACCCCCCCCGTCCCCCCACGGCGGCCCCCATCCCCCCCGTCCCCCCACGGCGGCCCAGACGCCCAGCACCCCCCCCCCCCCCGGTGGCAGACGCCCCACCCCCGACCATTTTAAAAAAATTTAACTTACCTACCTCCGATCGCCGCCCAACGCCGCCGTCGGCCGCTCAGATCGCCGTCCGAAGATCCTGCTCGCCGTCCACCGCCGCTGCACCGCCGTTCGTCGGTGGGAGGGGTGGAGCTCTTCCTCCCCCTTCGGCCCGTTAAATGGGCGAACCGCCCCCGACCCGCCGTACCGAGCCGGGTCCCGCCTCGCACCGGAGCGGGACGTGGCGAGACGCACGGGACCTTGCGGTCCAGTGCGACCCGTCCACGACCCCCAGCCCGCGCGACCCGGTGCCCGCCTGGGTCGGGTCGGGTCGTGCGGGTCGGTGCGGGTCGGGGCGGGACGGCAAACCGTGCTTCTAACACACCATGGGAGGCGTAAGACCCACAAAACATGAATATTTGTGCTTATGAAATAGTTGATAATGGAATAGAAACAATCAAGTTAACTTAAATCTAGATAAGTTATTCTTATTTATTCACTTTTATATTTTTGAGAAAGGAAAATAATGTCAGCCCAGTGAATACCGATAACACTAGGCCCGGTGTTGCCCTATAACATCAGGCCCAACGCAACCCCATAGCACCAAGCCCATTACGGATTAGGCGGCCACTAGATGGCCTTATAAATGTGACCCAATCAGGGTCCATGAAAGTTTTGTCATCCCACGGGCAGAATATTCGTGTGTGTGCATTCTGAACACCGCATAACTTATCAACGGATGAACGTTGAGACTCCTATTTGGAGACTTATCTCGACGGAGACCGAGTCGCACCACGCCACCGATATACTCGCCACGATATCTCCCCTCCAGGTGCGGACAAGTAGGCGATAGATAATCCCCACGATCAACTAAGACACCACTCCACTAACCACAGCATCGCTAAGTTATGAAGGGACGACGTCACAACTAGGATAAATCGGCTCCCAAACGGACCCAGAGCAGGCCAGACAGCCAGAGAGAGACATACACATAGAGATCACAGAAGGAAAGAGAGGGAAAAGGTACAGAGATCAACGTCGCAAGCAGGATAGCAGTGAGAGAGAGTTCCGCTCTCGGTTCTTCTCAAGTGATGCATATGTCTCAATTAAATATCTTGAGGCGGTGAGGTGTACTTTCTCAATCAAAAAAAGGCGTAAGTCTCAAGTAAAAGACATGAGGCGCATGTTTCAAGGCGTTTTTCTAGTGCCTCACCTTGAGGCTTAAGCCTTAATTAGTGCATTGAGGCACCGCCTTTTTAAATAATGGTCGACTCTGAGAGTCAACACTTTCGACTGGATTTTTTGTTTCTTTACTCGAAACAGAACTCTTGATGAAATGTGTCAATTGTGAGAGGCGACACTTTCACCCTGTGTTCAGATTTTGTTCTTTGACAGAACACTCGTGAACCCTCATCACAGGGTTTTGAGATGATTCCCAGAATACACCATAGTCCATATGAAGGATGTCGGATGGCATTGAATAATTCATAATATATTTCACAAACATGTAGACGCATAAGGAAAAAAAATAGCCCTATAATATGGTTCCAAAAATCAGGAATCAGATTGGCTAACAAAATCTTGCCTTCATATTATTTCAATCGGCAAGTAATCTACCTCTGCTGGAAATCCTACCCATTCAGCAAAAGATTCAGTTGAGAAACAAGGGCATGATGAGATCAGAGGAGGCCTCCTCCTCCCCCTCCCCCCCACCCTCCCTAAACCCCCCTTCCCCTCCCACCGGCGACCTCCCCCCTCCCTGAACCCACTCTCACCGACGACCTCCCCTCCCCCTCCGAGCTCCCCCTCCCTGTCACCAGTCGCCCTGGCACCGGTTGCCCCTCCCTGAACCCCCCCTCCCCCTCTAAGCTCCCCCCCTCCCCCTCCCCGCCACCGGTCGCCCCTCCCTGAACCCCCCCTCCCCCTCTGAGCTCCCCCCCTCCCCCTCCCCGCCATCGGTCGCCCCTCCCTGAACCCCTCCTCCCCTCCCACTGGCAACCTCCCCCTCCCCCCCACCCTCCCTGAACCCCCCCTCCCCTCCCACCGGCGACCTCCTCCTCCCCCTCCGAGTTCCCCCCCCCCCCCCCCCCCACATACCCTTCCTGAACCCCTCCGATGATCCCAAAAAAAAAATGGCACTTGCGTCGGCGAGGGAGGGGGAAGGGAAGGGGGATGGGACTTACCGGAGAGGCTAGAAGCGGTGGCGATGACAAGAGGCGGCGGCGACGACGAGAGGGAGGAGGCGACGACGCCAACGACGAGAGGGAGGAGGACGGCGGCGGTGACGACAGAGGCCGGCGGAGACGGCGTGGACGGCGGCTCCGACGGGGACGATGGAGGAGAAAGAGTAAGAGTGAGAGGGAGAGTGGGGGAAATGGGGAAATGGGAGTCTCGAAAGACTCGAATGTGGCGGGGGAGGGAAATTTTGAGACGGAACGTCGGACGAAAAAATATTCCGTCTCAAATTTTCGACGTCACAAATTGCGTCTGAATAACCGTGTGTAAATTTAGACGGATATTCAGACGGAATGATTCTGTCTCAAATATTTTAGTAAAACCGTACGAAATATGTCCGTTTGAATTTACAGATGGAACTACGACGGAAATTAATCCGTCTGAAATTTCCATGTGAAATAAAGCTTTTTCTTGTAGTGTCTTCTGGCTCTCCGAGCGCTCCCCACTTCTCCGAGCACTCTCCGAATACTCACCAAGCATCATCTCCATGCTACAGGCTCTTGACCTTCTCTCTCTTAACTTTCTCCCTCTTCAGCTTTCTTTTGGCACTCTGGTACAGTCCTGATTTAAACATTGGAGGTTGTCCCTTAAGATCACTCCCATGACTTCTCATGACCTTCCGTCTAGTGGTTGCAAATTTTCTTAGAGTGATCTTTCCTAACAAACAAATTTTAAAGATGTGGTACGAGGTGTAGTGAATATTTTTATGTCTCTATACTTTTTAAATGTATTCATGTTAAAGTGAAATAACTCGGTCTATCTTTTGACCGGAATGATTTATTTCAAAAAATATTAAATTATGAGTGAGAAAATCTACGTGACTTATCACACTGCATTTTTTATCCGAGTTAAGGACTCTTACGTCACCCGTATTCTGTCATCAAAGAGCCTATCGTTACAAAATAGGTGCTATAACAAATATGGACTAATAGGTGTGGATATCTAAAATTGTACACATACATAATATTTTATGTTAAAAATATAAATCTAAGACTTCGAAATGAGAGGTTCCATACTTTCTAAGATTTCGTACATAAGATCTAGGTAGATTTGACGTACGGCGTATCATATTTTATAACGATTTTGTGAAAATTTATGATCAACACTCGAGAGTGAGTCTTGATCTAATACTTACATAAGTTGCCATTGATATCAGTAAATGGTACGCAATTGACGCATTGGGGAGAAAAGGGAAAACATATAGAACTGCACCGGTGACAAAGAAAGAAGCTAATAATGGGGGTGAAAATTTCTGCCCTCTCCTCAGCCCATGCGTTCAACCGCAAACAAATAAAAGAAAAAAATAATATTAAGTGTTTAATAATATATATGCAAGAATATATGAATGGCATATATTTGAATATATCTTCTTTAGTAATTTATCTGTGAAGTTATCACTCTTGTTTTTATATTTATTTTAATAACCTTCTTAACTTAACTAAAACAGTGTTGAAAATTCTCTTAGAATTCAATTCCATTCAATATGTAATGAATTCTTCTTCTTGTCAATAAAATTGAGTATTTGGATGACAATATGCCTACAATAAGTATTTTTGACCAAAATATGACACTAAAAGGGTATATATATATATATATATATATATATATAGAGAGAGAGAGAGAGAGAGAGAGAGAGAGAGAGAGAGAGAGAGAGAGAGAGAGAGAGAGAGAGAGAGAGAGAGAGAGAGAGTTTAGAAGACGTCCCCACCAGTGACGGAGTGGACATCCTCCCCCTTGGAAAGGGGGAGATCCCGGGCTCCCCCCTCCCCGTAAAAAAAGAAAAAAAATAGAGAGTTTAGAAGAGATTAAAAATATTCAAAACTGTTAAACATTAATTAACCAGAGCTAAATATGTATGGTATTTTAGTTAATACATGGTGACTGTACAAGTAACTTTACAAAGATTGAAGTTATAAAAAATAAAACAGAAATTAGAGTTACAATTTTACAAATTAATTCATGGGGAGAGTGTATTTACAAAAAATTGTGAAATGATAAGAAAAGTTTCATGGGGATATGAATTGATTACATCAGACACGAATAATGCGTTAATTAGCATGAGGAAAGAAAACAGTCTGCAAGGAAGTTGGAAACTACATGCAGGATGTGACAAGGTTAATATCATCTTCCATTCCCCTTAATTAATTAGGTGAATAATTGGACTTGAATGTTCATACTATATATGGAGAGTTATACATCCTCTATAGGCCATGCCATATCTACATGAAGCACTCGTGTGTGTCCACAAATACGCATTTTATATTGTCCATTCCTTTGTGTAAGAAAGATATGTAGATCATACCGTTGGGTTACACGCTAGTTGACAGGAAACAACAATTACATGTTTGTGTTTTGTTTTTTCTTTCCCCTTTGTCTGACCTTGATCAATATACAGTCGTGTGGAACATTTGCAAGTATACGCATCAAGTATATATGTATTTAGTTGTTGGATAGATTAATATACAACTAGAAATATATGGGCCACCTTTAAACCAACCTTAAGACATCCTTGTCACCATCTCTTCCGTAACAGTGCTCTTCGCCATTTGTAATAATATTCGCTCATCAAGTTGACAGTTTTCATTACGTTTTGGAGATGCGATCATGCGTCTATGAAAATATAAGAGGAGTAATATTTTATGCATCGAATCTGATGCACAAAATGACGTCAACTTATAATTTTTGTTCTCGTTGACTTTAAAAAAATGTGAAAAGATCGTGCATAGAAAAGATAATCTGCGTTAGAATGATATGACTCATTTCTTCGCACATTAAAGACAGAGTGCACTCGATAAGAAAGTAAATGACTGAAATATTTTATAGAAGAATGAAATAATTTATCACATGAACGAAACATTTGGTATAAAATTAAAAAAATTTGTTAAATTTCGGTCTTATAAAAAATGTTTCATTTATGTAATGTTTTATCTTTATAACAAATGTTTCGTTCTTGTAATAAAATATTTTATTTCTGTAATATTTTATCCTGATAATAAATATTTCGTTCATATAACAAAATATTTTATTTGTACAAGATATTTTATTAATTTATTTTTGAATTTAAATAAAATATTTCATTCTTATAATAAAATATTTCACTCAAATGTAAATTATTTTATTCTTCTATAAAATATTTCAATCACGTATTTTTTCGTCGAATATGCTCCGTTTTTAATGCGCAAAAAATAAGATCATACCATTCTGACGTGAGACGTCCTTTCTATGCATAAGTGATCTTTTCATTTTTTTTAGATCAATAAAAACAAAGGTTACATTTTGATACGACTTTATGCATCATATTCAGTACATAAAATATTACTCGTATATTAACCCTAGATTCTCATCTAAGCAATAAAACAATATATCTATCTTTATGAACTTATGGACCCTTCGACTTATTTGCATTAGATATAGTTTAATTCGAACATGTGTACCAAACATGATTATATTCTATGTTTGATTAGGCTCTGAGGCAACTTTGTTCTTATACACCACATTAACCAACATGTCAGACTACAGCCGGACCCTCCGTATGATTAGATATTAGAATCCAAGTCGTTATCATAAGCATGAGAGGATTAGCATCCAATTAAATCTCCCGTAAATAAAACTCAGTGCTCAAGGGATGGAACTCGGACAAATGATTGGGGCGGCGCGGGAAGAGCTGAAACGTGGGTTGGATTGCGCGCGGACAGACCGTGTATCGATTTCCCTTCAGTCCAAGAAGAAATCTAGGACTGGAGAGCAAGTTTGTGCTGTCCAAAAGCTGGGTGGCAGCGAGGCATGGAAGCCGCACCTCATCTCCATACACACACACACACACGCCTCACCTCGTATCTTTTTTTTTTCTTTTGTCCCGCTGCATCTCCGCTTTCCCTCTTCTCCCCACCTCTCTTTCTAGTTCTTTCTTCACTACGTTATCACCGAGGCCACTGTCAAGCATTATGGCACGAATAATTAATACGTTTCCCGCCGGCCCGAAATCCCGCGGAGTACGGCGAACGTTCTTGGGGCTGGTCGGAGGTCGTGCGCACCTCTCTCTCTCTCTCTCTCTCTCTCTCTCTCTCACTCTCGATCTCTCTCATAGCTCGCAGCATTCTCCATCGACCTTCAGCCACAGAGAAGGAAAGAAAGGTCATTTGATCTTTTCAGATGACATTACTCATTTATCTTTGAGATTTTTAAAAATATTTTTTTAATATTTAACTTTCAGATATCATCAACTCAAAAACAATTACAATAATGTGTCTTCTTTCACTTTTTATCCTAAGGTGATAAGATGATGTCCGCGCATCCGATAAATTTTGAGAAGCAATTACTTCGTAAAAAAAAAAAAATTTCTTGTTTAATGATTTTAGAGGTTGTTGGGGTTGTCACAAGGAAGAAAAATTTTGAATTTACTGATTTTAAGATGAGTATAAAAACAAATTTCTTAATCAAAATCTGATTTTTAATGGTTTCAAAACAAGAATAGTCATTTTCAATAGAATTATTATCATCTGATCAGTACTTTGCGCCAACAAAAATAAAATCAGACTAAAATTTTCATTCAGTAAAAGTGAATAGAGCTTTAGATATTTTGTGACGATCCAAATATCCTGTTGAAGAAACATTGCGAATCAAACATTTTTTATCGCGTTATGCTTCTCTAAACCAATACTTGTTCAACAAAGAAAAAGATAGTTCCCACAAAGTACGTCAATGAGAAGAAGTTAAAAACATCTCGAAGCTGATGACCCTCAACCATCCTGACGAAACTAATAAGTTAGAGAAAAAAACTGTGATAGGGTGTTCTATCAGCTTCTGCGAACACCCATTTCTGAAATTTGAAAAGGTCCCTGCTTTCATTAATCATCGTCGTGTAACAGAGACAGTATTAAAACTGGAGAACGGGCAGAAAGGGACGTCGCAGTGTTGGCAAGGAAGCGTGAAAAAGAACTAGAAGGGAACTGATTAGCTGGAGGGGTTTGAACTCGAATGATGTGTGCTACTCCCAATATTTATCTTTACGTGTGTGTGTGTGTGTGTGTCCCCTTCTCGAGCCCTACGCTGGCAAGCCCGGAGTTGACCCTCCCTTTTCTTTCTTTCCTGCACGCTGAGTGTCCTGCAGTTCTCTCCTCGCCGGCATTCTCCCCCAGCTTCGAGGCTATTAACATCAATACCATTCCATCCATGAACCCATCATATCACCCACATTACCTCCCCTCCCCCCCCCTCTCTCTCTCTCTCTCTATCAATGCAAACACAAGAAAAGATAAAATGATAGGGATTAGAGGCAACACGCCCCATCCCAAAGTTAACTAACACGTTATTATAGGGCTCCCTCCCCTCACAAGTAGCTCTACTGCATGTGAACAGAAGATGCCAAGGGAGGAGAAGGACAGGGCACTTATGGAAGAACCGCTCTTGGTTCACAGAGTTACCATGGATATGCATGTTGATGGTGTGGCTTCGGAGACGTGCCTCGCCTCTCGTCATCACCTCTCCATTGGAAAAAACTCACGTTAACGGGATGTTGGCAACGCACTTTGTCGACAAAGGCATGTGAAGTCAAATACTATGATAACCAAGTAGTTACCCCTCTTTAATATTGCCACCAAGTAGTGTGATGTCTCCTCTAATTTCCGCGTGTTCTTCTCGCTCCTAACGCTATTACCCGTTGAAGAGAAAGTAAAAGCTCCGGGATGTGGAGGACCCTGGTGACAAAAAATACAAATGAGAGAGAGAGCGCGCACGTGCCCGAGATACACGTATCCATGAAAGTTGCCACATTTCCCGCTGCCGCTGCCGCTGCAGCTGCCCCGCCTCACCGCGACAAGACCACCACCGTCCATCTCTCGTATCGCACACTACAATGTGATGTGATCTCGCCACCCACCGTCTCAACTTCGACGTACGAGATCATCTGGGCCAGGGCGCCTTGGTGCCGGTCAGCTGAAGGTTCTCTTCTTGTAGCCTTTGATCACCTCTATCAGGCGCATTGCTCCATACTGGCAGAAGGAAGGATCTATCTCCAATCCCACTCGATCCACTGTGTGCGTGTGGAGGTATATATATATATATATATATATGAAGACATTGTTACTTTTCCCTCCTGTTCAATGTAGCCGATCGAAAAGATTTGATCACCAAACTTTGGCTTCCTGTTGTTCTCTCCCCGCGCATAAATGCTTTCCATGCACAACCACCATCTGTCATTGACTTATACACTGCGTTCCAAAACTAGTCAAGAAGATATAACCCCAGAACTCTCTCCCTAATACCCATGGATCCGCGGAACTTACCTCTCTCTCTCTCTCTCTTTCTTTCATTTTCTCTGCAAAATTGTGAGCCCATGCTTGACATATATCCTGGCCATGACTCGAAGGGTGGAGTTGAGAGAGAGAGGATGGTCCCATAAACGAGGCTCTCACAGGCACATGGACGCCGAACAGCGGAGACTATAGAACAAAACAGATAGGCCGGCGGCACACGCAGAAGAGGGGGGGTGCGGGTGGATGTTCACACTACTTCACAGAGAAGAGAGAAGAGAGAAGAGAGAAGAGAGAAGAGAAGGGGGCCTCGTGCATGAGCCCAGTTTGGCGGGGCTCGATCCCGCGTTTGTCTCCATCTACGGCAGCTACTGTTGCTGATGGGAATAACAATGTCACAGTGGTACTAGAGCGGTGTAGATTAGACATATAGATCCTTAATGACATTTGTACGACCTTTCATTAACCAATCCCCATTTTGAGTCCGTCCAGATACCCCATAGCCATGCCAGGTGTTCCCACATTTCTTATATTATAGAACGAGGGCTCATTTGAGTCGTAGGTGGATACAAGAATCCCGAGAAAAAAGTATGGACTTACGCTAGGAAGAAAGTTTCATTCATTCATCCATGCAAACAGTGATCAAAATTACTTTAGCATATCCATCATTTTTGCCTAGTCTATGACTCAAAAGTTTTTTTTTCCCAATGACAAATCTTACCCAATATGATTGTGCAAGAGGAGACATTTAACCCATGAGAATCTACGTCACATATAGTGGTGTCAAAGAATCTCCTATTTAAGAGAGGAAAAATTACAAAGATCCACACTCATTAGAAGATAGAGCTGTCGGGCAAAGGGCTTGTGTTTGAGACCCGGTCCACAATGTAAAGGTCCAGAACCATTGGAAGATGTAGAGGATTATGAGGCGAAAGGTTAGTTGACTAGTTCTGCTCTGCCATTTTTTTTTAAACCAATAAAGGATGGACAAAAGTTAGACATGTTTTTTTATTTTTTTAAATAAAAAATTAATTAAAAGAAGGACAAGCAATCAGCGCATAGGAGGACATCTCACCTTACCTCAGAGAGAATAAGCAAAAAATACGACCCAACCTAGATATCAGTGAGTGTGAATTCTGATTTTACATCGTTCGCCGGTATCTTGGAGACTTCCCAACTTTAAAACCTTCAGTCTTTGTAACGGTCCAGAATTTTTAAAAATTGTTTTTAGTATATTTAACTATTTTTTAAAAACTATAAAGACCCAAAATAGATTAATAAATAAATATTGAGTTAAATAAATCATTATAAGGCCGAATTTATGTTAAGTAATTAATCTAACTTTAAAAATTAAAACTCAATAGGTTAAAGGACCAAGCTCAATAAATTTGGGCCATATTCTAGAAGGTTATTTATCATATTCACGTATTTTAAGGATAAATACTATTTTCATAGATAATTATATAGGATAAACGAATAAAAGAGTTTTTATAAATTGAAACTCTGTACACGTTTGATTTAACGGTCTATCGGGCGACCGCTATAGCCATGTAACGCACTAGTCATGATGCGTTACACTCTGTAAGTCCGTGAAGTGAAGAACAAGCCAAAAGATTAGATTTTGGCAAGCTTATCTCTTAGGGATCGAGATGGGAAGACCAGTACAGGTGTTAAGGGCTCTTAGAAGTTGATCTAAGCTTTAACAAGGACTCTAGAATCGATCTAATTCTCAAACCCTAGCCAAAACCCTATAAATAAGACCTAATTCTGAACTGAGCAACCCTTACTTTTGGCTCGTGAAGAATCAAGGTAAGGAGATAGAATTTCGGGTAAGTTCTTTAGAACTTTTTGTTTATAATACATTAGACGAATAGCTCTCAAAATTTCGTGCTAGGAGATCAACTACACAAGCAGTTAGAAACTTCCAAAGTTGTTGGTTCGACCTTAGCAACCTAGGAAACTGAACGCAAGACCCCTAAAGATCAAGAGATTCGGACGTCTAAACGAGGTAATTAGAGTTCGGTTATTAAGAACTTTTTGTTCACCTTAGTTTCATCTTCTTACCCTCAAAATTTCACGTCCTTAGGTCAAGAGGTCGAGGAGTTAGAGTAGCGTGAAGTTGTTGGAAACTCACTGAAAAGGGAGAACTATGGCACGTCTTTCAGACTCAAATTAGAAGTTTAAAGCCCAGTTTATCTCATGATTGGCAAAAATATCTTGTTAAGGATAAAAGCCCTTTGATTGTGCTTGATTTCATGCATTATAGATTATGAATTTCATGTTTTAGTGGGTTCATGCATACATACATATCCTTAGCCCTAATCAAAGATCAAAGATATTATCTTATCAATTCACTGCAACCTATGCATCTAGATGACCTTTACTTCATTTTGTCATGATTGGGGTGGTTAAATCTTTTCAACAAATGACATGGTTTCAAATCATAGTCTTTTAATTTCTTTATACTGTTAGCAGGGGTTCTGACGCATCATACTTAGACCGTCACAAACTGTAACGGTCTTACGATAAGCCGTCACACCCTCTGTTATATTTTAATTGCTCTGTTGTCTCTGATGCACCATAACAGGAGCGTTACACTACTGTAACGGCCCCTCGATAAACCGTCACAATCACTGTGACGTCCCTACCCTCGACCGTCAGGAGAACTATAGACAGAATTGGAAAATAGTCAATTTTACTTATAAATAAGTCTAGTTATCTAAGTTTGGACCCGTTATCATGACTTTAAGTGTAGTTACTGATTCATAATAGAAATTGCATGATTAAGGTGTCTTAAGTTATTTTAAGTTATGATTAATTTCATGTGCCAAAATTCTATAGTTTTGTATTCTAAATCATGATTTCAATGATCTATGGACGGAGTTTTATCTTGATTTCACGTTGTTACACATTCTCTCTATATCAATAGAGTCATTTTCTTTAAGTACATGGCACATATTCCGGTATGTTGTCCATTAGTTCACACTTTGCACTATAGGAACATTATCTTGAACATGAAGACCTCTCTATTGAATATTCCTTCCAATAGATTAGGAAATCTTGTTTCAAGGTCTCCGTAATTCTCTACGAGCCTGAGATTCCCACTAGGACGCCGAGTTGGTTGTACCATTAAAACCCAATTGATTAGAAAGCACTATCGATGTTTTCAGGTTCTAGCAATGTAACGGACCTATATTGGACCGTCAGGCCCATATAACGGTCCAGTCATTGACCGTCACAATGCTTGAGTATGTTAACCCGAGATTTTGACCAAGGGTTGACATTCTAAAGTTCCTAGATAGATTATTGATGAAGTAGAACTTGTCATATTGTCCAAAGAAACTTAATTTAAATTATGAAAGTTAAAAAATGTACTGTTATGCAGCCGATTTGTTTCCATATGCATAACATTGTCTTAATTCATTCTTGATCTCTCATATTCTTAATTGAAGCATTCGTTCTTTGATAATTATTGTCATGAGCTTATTGATTGAATTTGATATATTACTGGCCACACTTTATTGTTACACTCATGGAAGTAGCTTGATTTATACGTGAAGATGCAGTTCGGGCGCTGATTGTGTCCAAGGGCTCTATGCTAGTCCTCTCGGCTGATTGCCGGAAACATACTATTATAAACCATGGGATATGATGCTACGGGCGTCGCATTACGCTGGGAGTACTTTCTTTATAAATAAGTGAAATCCATGAGCACTCGTGAAAATCTAGTGAATTGCTACATGATTGACGTTCTAGTGCATAACCTTTATGGTTATGAAAGTGAAAAGTGAAAGTGCATTCTCGTTACATTCTTGTTCTTGAAAGGCCATGCTACATTCTTATTCATACTTGTTACATTCTTGCTAGTTCATACTTGCTCTCATTCTATCTTAACGATCGTCTTTGTTACTTTGGTTATTCGCATGATTGATCGCATTCACATGATTTTACCTTATATTCTCTAAAGCTAAAATGTTAATCACTTTAATAGTACTAATCATGTTAATGTGAAGATACCTACTGGGCAAGTGTGCTCATTACATATTCCCAATCTTTTTCAGGAAATGGAAGTGATACGAATTCGGATTCGGGTTATACAAGTAGCGGGTCCGAGAGCGAATGAAAGTCATATCAAATTGAGAGTGAAGACTTATGAAGTTCACATTGTTTAGATTGAGTCTATGTAATTTTCTTATTTCTTGAGTCTAGCGTGATGAAGATAAGTTGAATTAGTGGTTGTATTTGAATATTTGATTTGATTATTAATGGAATGAGTTGAAGTTGAGTAAATGTTGTGCGATTGCATTCTTATGTGTGATTATCTTACGCTCTGATCCTTCTTGCTTGCAATAGGCTTACCATGCCGGTTGTTCACGTTCCTCGAGCAAGTGTTCCGCTGTCATAAAGGCTCGGGGCGTGACATTTAAGTTGGTATCAGAGCTTAAGTCTCAGGACTTAGGGAAAAGAGTCATGTCATAGGATAAGTCTAAGGTTTAAGGACCCCTACCTATGAACAAGGGAAGAAATTTCCATACCCATGAGAGGATTGGGTAGAGCCCGGGATGAGATAGTTATATAAAAATTATCTTAGGGTAAATCTGATGCGAGACGACTACGAGACTCGACGCGGACGAGTTGCAACCTTGGACTCTATAGGACGACGCGACGGGTTGGACGACACGACCAGCAACAACGATACAACGCGGCACCTAAAGAGCTTCAGAAGAGGTGATGTGCCCCAAACAAGAAGTGCTAACTCACGGTCGTCTCCATCGAGGGAAGCGCGACGATCTGCACGGTTGAGTAACCGGCTTTGAGTCTCGGGTGGTCGGCTTGCTCTCACGCTTGGAACGAGTCGTGGGACGGGTCTCGCACTCACAACTCACAGCAGTGATGTATCGCGAGCTAGCTATGAAAGTAACCTACTCACATGCAGCGGCATCTAGAACGCATACTAGCTAAGCAAATACGACAAAAGGGGGTGGCGAGTGTACCTCCACGCTCGGGGCGTGGGGAAGACTTCCCGATCGAGATCCGGAACTCCCAGTACAGAAATAATTAATAATTACAGAAATAATTCTAAGCCCACTCCACGCAGGGAGGTAACAGGCGACACGTGGAATCCGGGAGCACCAATCTCGGGTGGCGGGCAGCAGTCGATGGCGCTCGGGCGGACGCGATCGACCGGTTCAGCTCCATTCACTCGGGCCCACCAAATGGTACGTGTGACCCGCTGCTGGTACGGCGGCGTCCGGGGCGGCTCCTGGCTGCAATGACTGACGGGGATGTTCCTAGAGTGTCCTGGGTCGATCCCCGGGAGCGGCGGTCGCCGGAGTGGAGGCGGGCGATTTCTTGGGAATTATCTCCCAATGCTGTCCCGCAGCTGTGTTTCTGTCCAGATCTGCGCGCTCTGGTGAGATCGACTGGTACGCTCAACTCCGACGTAGGATCGGAACACAAAAGATACCGTTGGAAAGAGGACTTAAAATCCTACAACATAATGGAACTACAGACTCGTCCAACGGTGGGATTGAAAATGGGAGTGACTGCAAACTGACTAAGCACACTGTCCCGAAATAAAGAACAGACAGGATAGAACCTAACCTCCCTGATCAAGGGCTTTGACTAAAGACTTAATGGACGAATTAGGATTTGGGATTTTTTTGGTAGGTAGATGGGAGGGTTACGGAGACGCCAATAGCTCTTTTGTGAGATTTGGACAACGTTTGATGAGTGAGAAAAATCGGGTGCCAAGATCTATCTCACAGATCTGCACACAGGCAGATTTTGAGAAGAAAGAACAGGTGGCTGGGAAGTGGCCTAAACGATCTCCGATTGACCTCAAATTTAAACTGGGAATGACCTAGGACGGGGGGAACCTACCCTCAAAGTTTCATGACTATCCAACGGTCGGATCTCCTGTACGAGCCTCTTCACCGGGTTGCTATCCTGTAACTCCGAATTTGAGGGCAGCAGGATGAAGATCCGCTTGTGGTGACTCAACGGCGACACGAACGGCGGCTGCGGCGGCGGTGAATATTCACAATAGAGAGAGGAATAAGGGAAGAAGAAGAAATTTAGGGGAGATAGAAGATTGAAACTCAGATCTAGAAGAGATTAGAGGTGGGAGAGGGAAGAACCTCAAGAACACAAGAGAGAGAGAGAGGGGGTGCCCAAATGAACTTCACTTCAATTTCTTCATTAGTTTTTCCACAATTGATACAAGAGTCTATAAATAGCCACAGCCTAGATCTAGATCAAAGGACATCCACTAATATTGGTCAAGGGTAGATGGGGGACAAGCATGGGGGACAAGGAGGGGACATCCCCCATTAAGGGTAGGTGGGGGACAAGCATGGGGGACAAAGAGGGGGAATCCTCTACCTTTGTCTCCTTGGCCCAATGGTCCAAGTATTGTAGAAGGTCCAATTGGGCTCCTAATAGTCTTGAGGCCCAATGTAGAAATTGGACCCCTTATATGAATTGTAGCTCATATTACAAGCTTGACCCATTACACTCATAAATACTCGAATACACACCAAGACACTCGTAATAAACATAAAAAAAACTCAATACCCAGGTGGGGACTCCATGCTATCACCCAGCCACAAGGAGGTCGGCGTCACTTGAGTTGTGTTGCATGTCTGATATTGACGACTGGCTCTTGTGTCCTCACCAAAATCTTCCCGACTCTAAATAACTAAAATGTCCATGATTCTCAGGTACCTTGATTCTTAATGGCTCATCGTATAAATTGGGACGAGATGTAGCAAACTGTTGCGGGACTTACTCAAGCCCTACAGACAATGGCCCAAGCTGGTGGAAGGGCTGGCGCGGGTAACTTACACGGTAATTTCTGAAGTTTAAATCCCCCACGATTCTCTGGATCTTCTAACCAAGATGAAGCGAAAACTTGGATCGACGAAATGAATCGAATATTCGATGTCATGCAATGCACCGACCAGGAGAAAGTTTGACTTGCCACGTTCTAACTCAACAAGGATGCTCGTACATGGTGGAAATCCATTCCGACGCCACCTGCAGATGCACCTCATACATGGGAGGGTTTTCTTACACTTTTTCGAGTCAAGTACTTCTCCGAGCATGTAAAGGAGAGGAATGCTATGGAATTTGCCTCCTTAAAACAAGGCGTGATGTCCATGGCAGAATATGAAATACAATTCTCTCAACTAGCACCTTATGCTCATCACTTGGTAAGCACAGATTTATTGAAAGCCAATCGATTTATAGATGGTTTAAGGTCCGAATTTATCCAACAACTTGGAACCCAGAATATCCGCACCTATACCGAGATGGTTCAAAGAGCGCATCTCTGTGAAAGAACCATGGAGAAAGTGGAGAGGCTCCGAGGAGAGAGGCCAAGCCGAAAACATGATAGGCAAGAAGAGAAAGAAGTTGATGAGGGTGAAAACCGTCACATTAAGAGGTCCCGTAATGGGAACGGTAACGGAAAAAGAAATGACAATGGAAATGGAAAGAATAAGAAAGTTAAAGAAGAGAAGTAGCAAGCCGTGGCACCTTGCTCATTTTGTGAAAAATTTGGGCACTCGACAGAAGAATGTTGGAAACGTCTCGGGGCTTGTCTCAAGTGTGGAAGTCGGGAACATCACTTGCCCCTGTGTCCTTTTATCAACGGACAATCATCAAGGGATAACAACGGACGCGGGAAGCCAAGACGATTAAATGCCATCCTAGACGAGGGAGGTGAGATGATTAAAGGTACTCTCTTAACCCATTCGCCTTACGTTAATTCTTAATACATTAAAATACGTACACTCTCCGTAAAAACTCATATATTGAATTTGGGGACCAAATTCTCTTAAGTAGGAGAGGGTGTAGGGCCCCGGAATTTTTATAAATTATTTTTGGTATATTTAGTTATTTTCTGGGAATTTTAAAGACCCAAAATAGATTAATAAATGAATATTGAGTTAAATAAATCATTATAAGGCCCAATTTATGTTAAGTAATTAATCTAGCTTTGATAATTGAAACCCAATAGGTTAAAGGACCAAGCCCAATAAGTTTGACCCATATTCTATAAGGTTATTTAGCTTATTCACGTATTTTTAGGATAAATACTATTTTTTATAAATAATTATATATGATAAACGAATAAAATAGTTTTTATAAATTGAAACTCTGTACACGTTTGATGTAACGGTCTATCGAGCGACCGCTACAGCCATGTAACACACTAGTCATGATGCGTTACACTCTGTAAGTCCGTGAAGTGAAGAACAAGTCAAAAGATTAGATTTTTGCTAGCTTATCTCTTAGGGATCGAGATGGGAAGACTAGTAGAGGTGTTAAGGGCTCTTAGAAGTTGATCTAAGCTTTAACAAGGACTCTAGAATCGATGTAATCCTCAAACCCTAGCCAAAACCCTATAAATAGGACCTAGTTCTAAACTGAGCAACCCTTACTTTTGGCTCGTGAAGAATCAAGGTAAGGAGATAGAATTTCGGGTAAGTTCTTTAGAACTTTTTTTATATAATCCATTAGAGTAATAGCTCTCAAAATTTCAGGCTAGGAGATCAACTACACAAGAAGTTAGAAGCTTCCAAAGTTGCTGGTTCGACCTTAGCAACCCAGGAAACTTAACGCAAGACCCCTGAAGATCAAGAGATTAGGACGTCTAAACGAGGTAATTAAGGTTCGGTTATTTAGAACTTTTTGTTCACCTTAGTTTCATCTTCTTACCTTCAAAATTTCACGTCCTTAGGTCAAGAGGTCGAGGAGTTAGAGCAGCGTGAAGTTGCTGGAAACTCACTGGAAAGGGAGAACTAGGGCACGTCTTTCAGACTCAAATTAGAAGTTTAAAGCCCAGTTAAGTGGTAGGTTATCTCATGATTGGTAAAAATATCTTGTTAAAGATAAAAGTCCTTTGATTGTGCTTGATTTCATGCATTATAGATTATGAATTTCATGTTTTAGTGGGTTCATGCATACACACATATCCTTAGCCCAAATCAAAGATCAAAGATATTATCTTGTCAATTCACTGCAACCCATGCATCTAGATAACCTTTACTTCATTTTGTCATGATTGGGGTAGTTAAATCTTTTCAAAACGGACATGGTTTCAAATCATAGTCTTTTAATTTCTTTATACTGTTAGCAGGGACTCTGACGCATCATACTTAGACCGTCACAAACTGTAACGGTCTTACGATAAGCCGTCACACCCTCTGTTACATTTTAACTGCTCTGTTGTCTCTGATACACCATAATAGGAGCGTTACACTACTGTAACGGCCCCTCGATAAACCGTCACAATCACTGTGACGCCCCTACCCTCGACCGTCAGGAGAACTGTAGACAGAATTGGAAAACAGTCAATTTTACTTTTAATTAAGCCTAGTTATCTAAGTTTGGACATGTTATCATGACTTTAAGTGTAGTTACTGATTCATAATAGAAATTGTATGATTAAGGTGTCTTAAGTGATTTTAAGTTATGATTAATTTCATGTGCCAAAATTCTATAGTTTTGTATTCTAAATCATGATTTCAATGATCTATGGACGGAGTTTTATCTTGATTTCACGTTGTTACACATTCTCTCTATATCAATAGAGTCATTTTCTTTAAGTACATGGCACATATTCCAGTATGTTATCCATTAGTTCATACTTTGCACTATAGGAACATTATCTTGAACATGAAGACCTCTCTATTGGATATTCCTTCCAATGGACTAGGAAATCTTGTTTCAAGGCCTCCGTAATTCTCTGCGAGCCTGAGATTCTCACTAGGACGTCGAGTTGGTTGTACAATTAAAACCCAATTGATTAGAAAGTACTATCGATGTTTTATGATTCTAGCAATGTAACGGACCTATATTGGACCGTCAGGCCCATATAACGGCCCAGTCATTGACCGTCACAATGCTTGAGTATGTTAACCCGAGATTTTGACCAAGGGTTGATATTCTAAAGTTCCTAGATAGATTATTGATGGTCTAGGACTTGTCATATTGTCCAAAGAAACATAATTTAAATTATGAAAATTAAGGAATGTACTGTTATGCTGCCGATTTGTTTCCATAAACATAACATTGTCTTAATTCATTCTTGATCTCTCATATTCTTAATTGAAGCATTCGTTCTTTGATAATTGTTGTCATGAGCTTATTGATTGAATTTGATATATTACTGGCCACACTTTATTGTTACACTCATGGAAGTAGCTTGATTTATACGTGAAAATGTAGTTCGGGCACTGATTGTGTCCAAGGGCTCTATGCTAGTCCCCTCTGCTGATTGTCGGAAACATACTATTATAAACCATGGGGTATGATACTATTGGCGTCGCATTACGCTGGGAGTACTTTCTTTATAAATAAGTGAAATCCATGAGCACTCGTGAAAATCTAGTGAATTGCTACATGATTGATGTTCTAGTGCATAACCTTTATGGTTATGAAAGTGAAAAGTGAAAGTGCATTCTCGTTATATTCTTGTTCTTGAAAGGCCATGCTACATTCTTGTTCATACTTGTTACATTCTTGCTAGTTCATACTTGCTCTCATTCTATCTTAACGATCGTCTTTGTTACTTTGGTTATTCGCATGATTGATCGCATTCGCATGATTTTACCTTATATTCTCTAGAGCTAAAATGTTAATCACTTTAATAATGCTAATCATGTTGATGCAAAGATACTTACTGGGCAAGTGTGCTCATTACCTATTCCCAATCTTTTTCAGGAAATGGAAGTGATACGAATTCAGATTCGGGTTATACAAGTAGCGGGTCCGAGAGCGAATGAAAGTCATATCAAATTGAGAGTGAAGACTTATGAAGTTCACATTGTTTAGATTGAGTCTATGTAATTTTCTTATTTCTTGAGTCTAGCGTGATGAAGATAAGTTGAATTAGTGGTTGTATTTGAATATTTGATTTGATTATTAATGGAATGAGTTGAAGTTGAGTAAATGTTGTACGATTGCATTCTTATGTGTGATTGTCTTGCGCTCTGATCGTTCTTGCTTGCAAGAGGCTTATCATGCCGGCTGTTCACGTTCCTCGAGCGAGTCTTCCGCTGTCATAAAGGCTCGGGACATGACAGTCTTCGTTCTCCCGAAACTTTCAGGTGAACATATTTGTCTTCAGATTTCATACTTTTACTACCTTGACTTTGAGGTTCAACCTCAACACTGACTGACTGTTGGTTAAGTACCATTCTAACATCTTCCAACCATTCATACTTGTGCTTTTTATATTTTTGATAATAATGTTGACCTAGTGTCTCAACCCGCACGTATTCATAGTGTGGATCCTCTTCCTCTTCCTATGTTATGGCTCTTTCAAAAGAATCCAAAGACATGGAATGCCTCAGCAGGTCAAGTGTTTGAACACACTGACTTATCTACATGGGCCCATAAAGCCTGCCTAAAAAGGGCCTTGCAAAGCACCACGTCATCAAAAATTAAGTCTTCAATGCCATTCGATGTCAACGGTAGATAAGTTAGGGGACGGTGAGCCAGGCTTGACCAGGTCATTGAGGTGTTGTTTGGTATCGGGATAAAATAAAGTTGAGGAGAATAGGTGTAAGTCATTCTAGGATAATTTATGTCTAGTCTTATTCTCGTATACGTTTGGTACACAATGAGTGAAATGGTGTTAGAAAAATGGGGATAAGTCATTCTAACAAAAAGTTAGAATAACTTATCCCCATTTTCAATCTCAAAATCGGGGTTAACTCTGTTTCCCTTAACCCAACTTATCTCCACCCATTTTAACCATACCAAACGTAGAATGGGATTAGAGCGGGGATATCCCTGCTCTAACCCGATACCAAACGGCCCCTGAGGGTGCCCAGACTGACCGTTGCGACTTGGGCGGGCGGACGCACTCATCCACTACGTTATTGGTCGTTTCCAGGGTACCAGATTCTTTGCTTGCAGTATATTGCAGGTTGGGCAAGAGGAGTGGTGACATGGCCTTGGGCTGGAAAGACTCTTTTTCCGATCAAATTATTTGATATATAATTAAATTAGCTTTTATGTTCAAATTAACAAAAGAGAGTTAATGGGTTAATAAGTAGAGTATAAGCCGAAATATTGGACCGATTTGAGCTGGATATAGAGTTCTATATCCCTTCTGACAACCCTGCATATAAGCCCAACAATTGAACGGCCGTTAAATTATTCGGCCTCATTTAGAAAAATACTCCTCTTTTTTACGTCATAAGCATTCTTAACGATATATCCGACAATTGAATTAGAGGAGTAATAAACATGTATTTTTGTTTTAATAATGATTTATAAGAAAAAAAACTCCTTTCATATATTAAAACGATCACTCTTCTCATTCTTTTTATGAATTTGTAAATCTTTTTTTAGTTTGATCGTTTGTATCAATATTCTCGTCCAAATCTAAATTTGTTGAGGTTGCCATGATGCATGAGGAAGAACTGTATCATCAATATGCATGACCCCACTCCTTGTTACATATAATAAAGTGGCGTCGAGGATCAGTGATCGTAAAGATGTCAGTGTCACATGCCAACTATTTATTCTTCTCTTGAGAGACCCTTTTGCCTCCTCCCCCTATCTCTCTCTCTCGGCCGTGCTGTTTTGGGCCCCCACGAGAATCATCTTCGTCTACTCCGCTGCTGGTCGATCATCTCCAGTGCCCACATTCCGTGAGCTCTCAATTGTTTCCCTTGCTTTGCTTCCTTTCCGCGGGCAACGCGCGCACAAATCTCTCTCTCGCTGTCGTATTAATCGTGTGGCACAAGGAACTGTTCTTACTATTGGCGGGTTTATATAGTTTTCCCAGAGGTCGGACGACCATGTGACTGCTTCCCTCAAAGACATGTCCGAACTGCAGGAATGACTTATTAGGGACCATGACTGCAAGCACCTACACTGTTGGTGACCTTTAAAGGATTCCCCAACAAGTGATAGAACCCTAGGGCATCCCCCCCCTCCTTTCCTCCCTCCCTCAACCGCAGAGACTATATATATATATGATACCTCTTGTCATGTATATATAAAATATCTGGTCACAAGGAAAGGCAGCGGCAAGGGAGGGGGGAGCCATAACGTGTTTAGGTGTGCGTAGGCCGATCGACCTAGCTAGTTAGGGCCCTTTTCTTCACGTCTCCCACATCATTTCCTTACAGTACGTTGCCACCTTTCTTCCTCTACATAACCAGTCTTCAACTGGGGATATATAGACGTACACTGGAGTCGCTTGATAAGATCCCCGGATATCCTCGTTGTGAGCCTTCTTCTTAAACTGCGAGAGATAGCAACACCTCGCATTTCATGGTTAGGTATATATGTCTCTCTGATCATGCCCCCAGTGCCAGTGCCAGGTTGCTCGTATCCGTCGTCCCGGTCCTCAAAACTCATAGAATTCCCCTTCGATCGGCTAAGGCACAAGAAAGACCAAGAAAAAACACCTGCAGCAGAGAAAGTTATATATACCTGGCTCTAGCAAGTCCCTTATCTCATATGTTAACTGTGATGATATAACCCCCCTCGAGGCCTCGATCCTCAAAGGGAAGCCATGATTCATTCATGTAGTGCAAGTGTCACCCTCTCTCTCTCTCTCTCTCTCTCTCTCTCTCTACGTACAAGATGGTGGGAGCTACTTTTTACTGATACGCATCTGCTAAGAAAACGATACGTGATGCGGCCGAGAGTAGACCATCAAAAGAATTCTGAAGCTAGCTAGCTAGGCCCCCCGGACGGGGTGCTCGATCACCCGGCAGCATCTCCTGTTTCTACAAGACAAAAGTTCGGCGAGAAGACACCGCGCGCGGGGACCGCCGTGGACGACAGATATGACCGTCTCGATCGAGCTTTCCTAAAGTCGTCGTCGTCGTCCTGGTGACATTGTCTTAAATTATTTGTCGTCTCTATTGAATCCTCTCTCCATATGTATATTTATATATATTATTGAGAATTTAACCAAGTGCTTGTCCATCATTAATATGTGTTAACTCAGGCGGATCGAGATATTAAGGTCGTCAATGGATCGGATCCGAATTCTAAATTTTAAATAAAAATAATGAACCGTCTAATGAAGATTCAACTACATAAACAAGATAAAATAATTAAGGCGCGCAGGAGACATTTATTCCAAATTAACACGACCAGATTTTTTTCGCTCATTAATTCTAATGTGTTAATCGGATATATAGTGGGACGACGTAGTAGTGCTGAAGTATTAATTAATTAATTAGTACGTGGATCCTTCCTTTTAAAGACGGGCCGCAGGTTGGCAGATTTCTTAAGTACAAAATTAGTAGTACTACTCTTTGGTATATATGATGCATTCACGCAGTCCTATTTTGGTTTCTCCTCTCTCCGATTGAGAAACTAGAAATGTCACGTACCCACACAAATAGAGGAGTCGCAATCTTGCATGGAAAAAAAATCCCCCCATTCAGAGAAAAGTTATTAACAGAGCTTTTACTCGTATTAATTAATCTCTCCGTTACAGAGAACATATAACTACTTGGACTATTGAGCCCACTTAATTAATCAAGACATAAATGTTCAATTCTAGGCGTTGTTATATATGACACGATGGGATCGAGGTAAATTTATAAATTGCTAGCTCTGGTTCAACGCAATTCTCAGGCAACGTATTCAGTACCCTTCTCAAAGTAGGACCAGAGTTATATACATGATTCGTAGACTCGATCCGACTCAGGTTGACTCGGACGTGTCGTATCGTATCTGAAAAAATTAGATACAGTGCGGATCATCTCTAAGATCGGCTGAGTCGGACTGAGTCACAGTGAGAGAGAGAGAGAAAGAGTGAGGAGATGATACACGTCGAGTCGTGTCGAGTCAGTTGCGACTCGAGTGTACCTACCGGATCAGAGAATATCCGATCCGATACGTATCACCGAGTCGACGAACCGTGATTATACATGTGGATTGATCGTCTGGTCTTCGTCTCATTTATTTTCGTGGACTGTAAGATCTATATATATAGAGTTGACTAATGTTTGCTAGCTTCCCGGGTCACAATTTGCCGAATATATATATATATATATATATATATATATATATATATATATATATATATATATATATATATATATATATATATATATATATATATATATGAAAGAACGTTTTTACAGAAAATCAGGGTTTCAATATATAGGGGCTCTTATATATATATATATATGAAAGAACGTTTTTACACATTGTAAGAGGAAAATCAGGGTTTCAATATATAGGGGTTCTACGTAAAAGATATAAGACGCCAACTGAGTTATGCTTTAGACATTCTGATTTTTTAAGAGAGAGAGAGAGAGAGAGTTATGCTCAGACAAGTCAATGGTCTTGAGACTGACCTAGTAGCATAAGATTCATGAAGCACCTTCATGTTCTACATACGCAAAGAGCGGAATTTGCATATGTAAATGGAATTTCCGGATGCCCATCTACATAGGATATATCGAACAGTTGCAATTTGATTTATTCAACAAAGTCCCCTAGCTACTGATCAAAGGAACACTTGTGGGAGAAACTGGTATTTGAACTCCTTTTTACTGAGAATGACTAATAAATACTTCCTCATGCATGCATCCACCACACCGGTTGACAAAAACGATAGAACTGAGTGAAAGGAAACATACCCATCCTCACACAAGGACAATATACTGCATTTTTATAACCATCGAGCACCACATATATATATATATATGTGGTGCTCGATGGTTATAAAAATTCGTGCAAGGTATATATTTGTACAAGATATATATCTACAGTCCGCTCCCCCTATCTATCGACGACATAGATTTAAGTGATCGCGGTTACCGGCCCTGCCGGAAGTCAGTATGTGCATGTCAGGACAGCAAGCAACATTAATTAATTTGTGAGAAAATCAACCCTACAGCAACCCAGTGTAGGGTGTTGGGGATGTGTACCTGAAGCGGAAGTAATCCCACCACGAGAAGGAAGACGTCGAGGAAGATAATCCACGCTCACGAACACCGGAAAGAGAGCAACGGAATCACGTTCTCCCTCTGATTTCCTCTCTCTATCTCACGTACTGTATGTGTGTGTAACCTAATGGGGAGTTGCACACTAATATAGAGAGGAGGGACCAGTCTCAATTGGACTTAAGTAGGATCCCACCCATAACAGGATCCTAATGGGCACTGAATGGGTTCAGCCCATTAACATATTTCTTTAACTGGACTTAATGGTGTGTTTAAGTGTATGTGACCCAATGACAAGTGGACCACAATATTAGGATTAAACCCAACACATGGAAGTCAACTAATGCATGAATTGGTCATGAACAAACTGAATTGATGGCATTGATATTTAATTTGAGTGCTATATATATACTAGCTCTTCGATCAAAGTGTACTCCAGGAAATTCTTCGAGATTGCAATGGCATATTTGGTATTGTTCATGATACCTTCCCATATTAACTCTAGGAAGTTAATTTAGCATGGATGTATGTTTTGAGGGGTTGTGTAACAGCAGAATTATTAATCTTAAATTAATTGGCAAATTAATGGACTCCAGGCATTAGTATGCCTCTTGTAAATAGGCTGCAAGTGGATCGATCGACTTAACACTAACTTGACCCATGATCCCCAAAAGCTAATTTGATCCTTCAATTTGCGGGCCAGATTAATTTATTGATGAGACATTAATTTCCCATCGGGGCATGCATCTTGCTGACTGCAAAAATGGAGCATTCTACACTAAAATCTAACCAGATATATCTGAACCCATCAGATCCGATCAACATATGGCCAATCCAAGACATAAATTTCTTTATCATTTATAATTAGTTTATTTAGTTATTTTTTAAAAAAAAGTTTACTTAGTTAGTTTACATATTGGTCAGTCACACCGTCACACTATAGCTAGCACCCCACCTTCAAAGCCCACCAGGGTAATGGACATGTTTAAATAAGAGCCACAAGGATCAGCCTATTAAGATCCTAATTAAGCCCAGTAAATGTTTTAAGATATAATGATTTTTAAATAAGTGTAACTTCGTGTAAGAGGATCTAATTTACATGAACCATATGTCATTAGAAAGATAAGTAAGTCATCGATAACTTTTCTGTTAATCATATTTCCTAATTCAGCCATTTGGGGTACGTCATAAATGTTAAATAATGAAGACCGGTAAATAATCTGGATGGTCTAATCACAGTATTAATGCTTTGGATTTGGGTTGGGTTCGTTTTTGTCCATGTGATATGATTTTTGCTATATTGCGAGCCTATTCGTGAGCGACAATAGAGGAATATTTAATTAATCAAATTACAAAAAAGTTCATATATATATATCACAAGAATGTCTTTTAATATCATAATGATATTTTTAACTTATTATATCATGAACAAAATCAGGTCATAGCTCAAAATACCTACCCTTTAACAAATTCAGATGTTGTCTTGCTAGTATCACATGTCCCATGCATGTTGAACGCATGTCTCAACCGTATTCTTCAGAATTATTAACTCATTATAATTGAGATCAAAACTATAATATACTGGATCAACAACATTTCGCCCTATTTATTAGAAACTTAAACCCAACTTAATTTTACAAACATTAAATCTCTAATTTCAAGGTACGAGTATATCTCTTTGCTTAACAAACTCTCAAACAATGACCACATTTTCAGATGTCTGGGAATAGTTCATATATAATAACATACTCAAAATGTTGTAAATGTATAAAAACATAATTTAATCACGTAGATGATGATGGATTTTCTGTACTTTTCAATTTTATTTATCATAATGTGTCACATTTTTTTAAAAGAAATCTTTAATGGAGTGTTTGGTTACTATTTTTTCTCTCTTTTTTCTCTCAAATTTAAAAATAAGAGTGAGAGATCTAAAAACAACTTTTGGCTTTCCTTTTCTAAATTTTAGGAAGAGAATCGCACCCCGTTATAATCTATTTAAAAAAAATAACTCTCCACTATTTTTTTTTGAGATCGCGGACTTTCTCACGGACGATCGTTCTCCCTCCCCCTGACCGGCATCCCCTCCCCTATCCCTCCCTCTCCCTCTCTCCTCCTCTGTGGACGTGCAAAATTACACGCCCATACATCCCAATTAGTCCAGCATCAACAACAACTTCAACCGAAAAAATCGCGAAGAAAAGGGGCCATCTGGACTCTCCGAACACACGCACACACCGCCGTGAAGCCATCTCCGGAGTCGCGACAGTGAAGAGAAATCAACCACCAAGAAGCCTTACAATCCGTGGGCCTCGAAGAAAATCAAATGAGCCACAACTTGCGCTCACAACGGGCGCAGAACTGCCCATTTAGGCCTTCAGCGGCACGCCCCTAGCCCCCTTCAGCGGCACACCCAAGGCCCTTCAGCGGCACGCCCCTAGCGCCCTTCAGCGGCACACCCTTAAGCCCCTTCAGAGGCACGCCCCTGTGGCGCTTCGCCAGCACACCCCGTTGGCCCTTCGCCGGCACACGCCATGTAGGCCTTCAGCGGCACACCGAGGGTGGCCTTCAGCGGCACACTCGAGTGGCCCCTTCGCCGGCACACCCATGCTAGCTCTTCGGCGGCACGCTGCTGGGCTCCTTCAACGGCACGCCTGCCAGCCCGTTCAATGGAATGCCTGCCAACCCGTTCGACGGCACGCCCTTATAGTGCTTCAGCGGCACGCCCTCCTGGCCCGCCAACGGCACGCCCTTACGACCTCTCAGCAGCACGTGTGTTGAGCCTACCAGCGGCACGGCGTTCCGGGCCTCCAACGGCACGTCCGGCAGACGAGATCTTACGCCCATGCCCTAGAGATTCTTGGCGCACAGTGGGCTATCCGAGGTGTCGGCCGGAGGTTGGGCCACGTAGGCTACTCCTCTGACACCGAGGACGGGGAAGTTAAGCCCCATCATGACCGGTCGCTTCCCGCTTCCGACTGCTGTGTTCGAACGCTCATGCCGCTGGGAGTATAAAGCCCCACTCTTCCGGCGAATAACAGAGAGGATAGAGAGAGAAAAAATGGAGACGAACACACACAGAGGGAACACCGACAGAGGGAAGAGGCACGCTGTCGGAGAGAGCCACCGTCTCCGGAAGAAGAAGAGAGGAAAGCTCCGCCGTAGGGTTCCCCTCCGGTAGCCACCCAGAAGAGAGAGTAAGGGAGAGAGAGAAAGAGAGTGTGTGGTGTATTATGGAGGATGGGGAAGGGCAGGGAGCCGTCGCCCCTGCTCGACTCCAGCTCCTCCCATTTCTTCCTCCCCTTTCTTTCCTTCTTTCTCCCACCGTTGTACCTCCTACTCCGGCGTTCTGAGGTGTATATGGCCAGTTACGGCCCTTGTTGCGCATGAATAGAAAAACCTCTCTCTTGCGAGTTCTTTCTTTTTACCACTTATGTTGTTTGGATCTTTGCATGTGTTCGAACGCTTCCTCCTCCATCTTCCAATGTTTTGACCCTCGGTGTGGGCCTCTGCCTCCTCCTCCTCCTCTGTGACACCCGTCCTCTTCTTAGAACACCCAACCACCAACGCCACCATGTCATTCCCTCAGCCCAACTCCCCCTTTTCCAACTGAAACTTCCCATTTGGATAAATCAAACTATGCCCCTAGTTCTTCTCCCGTTGGTTCCATCCCGTCCGGTTAGTTTCAATCCAGCCTCTCAGTCCTCAGGCAGTACACCTCACATGGTCACCCCCCCGGCACACCCACATCACGGTGCAGCCTTCCCAGCTCCCAGTGGTACGCCCTCCAGCAAGCTCATCACCGGCACGCCCCTTACGGGCTTTCCCCGACACGCACTACCCACACCTTCGCCGGTACACCCTTCAACGCCCTTCACCGGCACGCCCTGACAACCCTTCGCCGGCACGCCCCTCCGGGCCTTCCCCGGTGCGGTCCCAGTGCCTCCACCGACACGCCCTTAGTCTCCCTGGCCCGGTACACCTCCTAGCCAGCTCTAGAGAAGTCTCATGTCTATCGTTGCTCCCGGGTTTTCTGAGGTTTTAGAAAAGGTGTTGCCGCTTTCGGGAGCCCACCTCCCGTTGTCGGGTTCCGCCACTCCATGTCAGCGCGTTCCCTTTATCTCTCTTACCGTCTGGGTCAAGGGGAGATGCTGTCGAATTTTCATCAAAAATAATAACATGTTGAAAGGTAAAAGGAAGCAACAAACGAATGGAACAATCGGCGATAGAACACTCCAACTGAAATAAGGCACTGCGGACAACATGAGAAGAACCGGACTAAATGACGACCCGATGACTTAAACACTCAATCTGTAAAGAAAAGACTGTGAGAAGAGGGAGAAAAGATTTGTATAAAATTGCATAAAAATCAAAGAAAAGAAGAAAAGAAAAGGCTTAAAAGAAGCGGAGGAGGAGTGGACCTTCACCGGTACGCCTATTCCAGCCCTTCGCCGATACACCCTACCAGTGCCCTTTTGGACCCTTCCACGGCACACTCCCCTGCTACCTCCCCCGGTACACCCTCTTTGAGCCCTTCAGCGGTACAACTCCCTGCTGCCTTCCCCGGTGCACTTCTTTGAGCCCCTCAGCGGCACGCCTCCTTGGTGCCTTCCCCGGTACACCCCTTGGAATCCCTCGGCGGCACACTCGCCATGCCCCTCTCCGGTACACCCTAGTGCCCTTCACCGGTACACCTTCCACCCTCCTTGGCCGGCACACGCTCCACCCACCTTTCTTCAGCAGTACACTCCTTTCCCTCCTCCGGCGGTACGCCAGCGCCCCTCTCCCCGGTACACCCTTCAGGTGCCTTCGCCGGCACACCACCCCCGGGCCAGCGCACACCCCTTTAGCCCTCCAACGGCTCACTCCTCCAAGTATAAAACGTGTAAACAAGAAAGGGGGAAAACGCAGTAGCAGCGATGATCAAAATAGAAGAAATAATGATAGAAAATGCAATAGTAATGACAATGGTGATAATAATAATGAAGGCTACGATAAATAAATAAAAGGGAAAACGCGGGCAGTAAATAGAAAGGAAGTAATAAACCCACCCCAAAAATGCATAAAAGGTAAGGAAGCAATAAAAAAATATACGTAAAAATATATACATAACCGGAGACCAAAAATTATAATATAGTAATCATCCACAATGCAGCCCCATCTCTTCCCGTGACCCGGTGTGGAGGGAATAACAATGCTGCCCCTGCGGGCCGGGCCTGAGTCGCGGGAATTACCCCAACACGGTCATGACTCGACCTCGTCTCGGGCCGACATCACGATTAGACCGGACCCGTTTCTCAGGCCGGATCCTCTCCGGGCCTTCATTAACTTGTCGTGCATCCGACAGACATTTGAACGAATTCAACTCGGTTCCCACCGCGTTTCTATTACAGACCTACGTCCGAACATGAAAAGGGTCCATGAGTGACCAACATGACCCGTGGCCCGTACCTCGATGTGGACCCCAGTGTGATTTGTTTCTGCCCCTTTCCCGCGCAATTAGTATTAGTTCTTCTGGCCGCAGGGCCCCTAATTTCGGTAATTAATCAAGGGTGTTCCCTCGTATGGGGGATGTAAATGACGTCGTGGCCTTTACGACGCGATGGGATCTAGTCCCGACACGAACCACACAATCATCTGACGAAGTCAGATCGAGCGCACCATGGGCTCTTCGGAGCCCGAATAAATTATCACCTAGGTGACTGGCATGCCCACACACTTAATAAAACGCCAATAAACAAATAAACCGACGATCCAACGAGAAGTGCGTCCACAAGTCTGGCACGCCCGGTGGGACCACATCCACCCGTCATCTCTTTGCCAGAATTAGGGGTCATGCGGCTCCCTTCTTGTAATATTAATTGCGCTATTTTTGCAAATGCAGGAAGATCGCATTGTGACGTCGAGAATGGCAACCACCTTCGGTTCCCAGCCCGTCGAGAGCCACGTCAAAAGTGGCTACCTCGCCGTCCCCCTCACCTTCGGGAGCTTCCCTCCCGTGGTGGGCTTCCCCAACTTCCTTGGGTTGGCCTTCGCCAACATACTGGACGTGGAAGCGTCCGACAAACCCAGGACCAACGCTCCCACCCAGGGGGCCTGTGACGACCCGAGGATCCGAGTACCGGAAAGGAACCGGCGCGTCTCGAATCCCGGCCCGCCAACCCACGAGCCCGAAGACTCGGAAGGGTAGAAAGGAGTGGTGTGGGGTATAAGAGAAGCTGCAACGTCCACAGAGATAGCACAATAATCAGAAGGAAATGCACATAATAATAAATAAATCAAACTGCTACAAGGTCCATAGTGTCTCATGTCCAAAGAAAGTACAGTCAACAGGAAAGAAAGTACAACTACACGGGGCATCCCCCGGAGTACAACAACACGGGGCATCCCCGGGAGTACAACTACCCGGGGCATCCCCCGGCTCTGGCAGACTGGCAACTAACCCTGGCTAGAAGACCCCCGCTGAAACTCGGCCGCGCCTCCCACCGACCCCGCCTCACCTGAAGAGCAGGGGTGAGCCTCATCTCATTGGCCCAGTAGGGATCCCGCGAATCCCCACCTCGCACGAAAAACGAGGAAGAAGAGGACAACCCTACCAACCGAGAGTACGGTAGAACCGACAAGCTAAAGTAAATAAACGGAAAAGTTGTCTACTCTAACGGTACCGTAGTACGGAACCTCGGTCCAACAAAACACGAGTCCACGCCTGCCAGTGAACAGGAGCACCATCCACAAGAAGAACGACCGGATGCGTCCCCTGACGTCTTACACCGCGTCACAAGTGTCTAGCTACAACGCCCCGGGCGTGAGACTCAGACACGCAACAAGTACCACAACAAGGACTAGCTGGGGTCGCACTCGTCAGTGCGTGCCCTAAGCCCCCAACTACGTGTGCACACACAGACCATCTGCTCTAGGTCGGGTCCTCTAGCTAGTTTTCCCCCCCACCGGACTCTGGTGGCAAAGGCAAGGGGCCCTACGGTAACCAGCCTAAAAACCGCGTCACACTGGGTCTCGCTCTCCACCACTCCCAGGTGGGTCCGCACACGCGTGCGCAGAAGGCTACGACTAGTGGACAGGTCACTGGAAGTAAGGACTAATCCACGGAAACCACCGACCAAGCACTAGCACAGACTCTCGATGATCCTACGGTAGGTACGGAAGCCGGGGACACGCATGAGGTCCGACCGTCCCTCAAGTCACGCGGCACTCCCACCTAGGTAACTGATTCTCCGAGGAACCCGGGGCGCCCCTGTGGCTCTCCCTGGGTGCCCACGGCATCCCTAGGGCCACACGCCACAACCGGGTCCGCAACTCACCCAACCGGAGGTCACGCTACCCGCAAAAACACGGTTCGGGGGAGGGGATGGTCGCGATAGGTATCCCTAGCGCGACACCGAAGAACGCGCTAGCTAAGGCTAGCGCGATCTTCCATGTCGCGCCGCCCAAAGCCAGCGCGTTCACACCTGAACGCGCTAGTTTTGGGTAGCGCGATCTGGACATCGCGCTACCCGAACCAGGCGCGTTCCCCACCGCCTTACTGTTCGTCTTCTCAGACGGACACGCTCGAACGACATGGCGCGTTCATCAAGAACGCGCCACTGGACTATAGTGCGACAACGGGCCGAGCCCGGTTTCGCGAAACACGCCCAAAAACGTAGATCCACGCCCATTCACCACTCCTGGTGAAGGGAAAACAGTGGGGAATCACCCCACAACACCCTAGCATGCATCTAGGACCCACAAATCGATTAAAAACCTCACGAATCGACAGATCCGGCGCTCAAACCCCAAACATGGAAATAACCCTCCCGGCATGAATCTAGCCCCTCTCGGCCTCTCCACGGCCTAGAAATCACGGGGAATGCTGGAAAGAGGGTAAGGATTCGTCCCCCTACCTCAAGGAAGCTCGAAATCCACCGAATCACCGCCAAAATCAAAGATGAAGCTTTTACTCTCACGAATGCCCCGCGTCCCACCGCGAAAAGCACGCCACCGGGACCGCCTTGCCGCCGCCGCCGCTGCCACACCGTTGCCGGAGTGAGAGGGGCCGCGTCTCGGTCGCCCGGGGAGAAGAAGATCGGCCGCGGGGGAAGGGGGAGCTCTCACGGTTGAAGGAAGGAGGGAGAAGAAGAAAAGAAAAAGGTAAAAGAAAAAGAAAAAGAATTGATATATATATAGAAAATCCGAAAAAATGCCATAAATACCGAAAAATAGAAAAGTGCACCTCCTCGACCGTCTCGACACGCTGATCGCAACGGCACCACTCGCGGGCTGGTGAACGACCCGGTTCATCCGCTACAGGGTTCCGAAGGATTCGCCGAAACCCGTACGCGGAAATCGGAAAACGCGCACGGAAAAGCCACGGACACACTCCGGGCCTTCGAAACGACTCCGGATTGCGCCGATCCGAAAACGAAAGATGTCCGAAACGAAATTTCGGACACAACAGGATCGAACACCCTGACAAACCAGATCCGGGACCCATAACGAAGGATCCGAAAGATCCGGGACATTACAGCCCTCCCCTCTTAAACGAATTTCGCCCTCGAAATTCAAGGACAAGGCACACGGACGGGGGAAAGACTCACACAAACAAATAAGGATACGACTCCCGCATCTCATCCTCGCGCTCCCAAGATGCCTCGCCGCCAGAATGACGCTGCCAGACCACCTTAACCAGAGGAATAACCTTGTTCCGCAGGTGCTGCTCTCGCCGATCCTCAATGCGAACAGGAAACTCCGGAAGGGACAGATCTGGGGTCACATCAAGCCAAACGGCATCCTCGAGAACATGAGAGTCATCGGGCATATACTTCCGAAGCATCGATACATGGAACACATCATGCACCGTGGAAAGCTCCGAAGGTAACTGCAACCGATAAGCAACTTCCCCAACGCGCTCAACGATGGGAAAGGGACCAATGTAGCGGGGACTCAGCTTCCCACGCCTACCGAAGCGCATCACGCCCTTCATGGGAGACACTCTCAGGAAAACTTGATCTCCCACAACAAAGCTGAGGGGTCGCCTCCTCCGATCGGCATAACTCTTCTGCCGGCTCTGAGCTGCCAACATCTTCTGCCGAACGAGATGCACCACCTCAACGCACTGCTGCACCAAATCTGGTCCGGTCAAGGCACGCTCGCCTACCTCGAACCAATCAAGCGGAGTCCGACAAGGTCGCCCATACAACGCCTCATAGGGAGCCATACCGATGCTCGAATGATAGCTGTTGTTGTAGGCAAATTCCACTAATGGCAGATGGTGGGTCCAACTCCCCTGCCACTCCAAGCAACACGCTCGCAGCATGTCCTCCAAAGTCTGGATGGTCCTCTCAGACTGACCGTCCGACTGAGGCGTTGTCTCGAATCCCGGCCCGCCAACCCACGAGCCCGAAGACTCGGAAGGGTAGAAAGGAGTGGTGTGGGGTATAAGAGAAGCTGCAACGTCCACAGAGATAGCACAATAATCAGAAGAAAATGCACATAATAATAAATAAATCAAACTGCTACAAGGTCCACAGTGTCTCATGTCCAAAGAAAGTACAGTCAACAGGAAAGAAAGTACAACTACACGGGGCATCCCCCGGAGTACAACAACACGGGGCATCCCCCGGAGTACAACTACGCGGGGCATCCCCCGGCTCTGGCAGACTGGCAACTAACCCTGGCTAGAAGACCCCCGCTGAAACTCGGCCGCGCCTCCCACCGACCCCGCCTCACCTGAAGAGCAGGGGTGAGCCTCATCTCATTGGCCCAGTAGGGATCCCGCGAATCCCCACCTCGCACGAAAAATGAGGAAGAAGAGGACAACCCTACCAACCGAGAGTACGGTAGAACCGACAAGCTAAAGTAAATAAACGGAAAAGTCGTCTACTCTAACGGTACCGTAGTACGGAACCTCGGTCCAACAAAACACGAGTCCACGCCTGCCAGTGAACAGGAGCACCATCCACAAGAAGAACGACCGGATGCGTCCCCTGGCGTCTTACACCGCGTCACAAGTGTCTAGCTACAACGCCCCGGTCGTGAGACTCAGACACGCAACAAGTACCACAACAAGGACTAGCTGGGGTCGCACTCGTCAGTGCGTGCCCTAAGCCCCCAACTACGTGTGCACACACAGACCATCTGCTCTAGGTCGGGTCCTCTAGCTGGTTTTCCCCCCCACCGGACTCTGGTGGCAAAGGCAAGGGGCCCTACGGTAACCAGCCTAAAAACCGCGTCACACTGGGTCTCGCTCTCCACCACTCCCAGGTGGGTCCGCACACGCGTGCGCAGAAAGCTACGACTAGTGGACAGGTCACTGGAAGTAAGGACTAATCCACGGAAACCACCGACCAAGCACTAGCACAGACTCTCGATGATCCTACGGTAGGTACGGAAGCCGGGGACACGCATGAGGTCCGACCGTCCCTCAAGTCACGCGGCACTCCCACCTAGGTAACTGATTCTCCGAGGAACCCGGGGCGCCCCTGTGGCTCTCCCTGGGTGCCCACGGCATCCCTAGGGCCACATGCCACAACCGGGTCCGCAACTCACCCAACCGGAGGTCACGCTACCCGCAAAAACACGGTTCGGGGGAGGGGATGGTCGCGCTAGGTATCCCTAGCGCGACACCGAAGAACGCGCTAGCTAAGGCTAGCGCGATCTTCCATGTCGCGCCGCCCAAAGCCAGCGCGTTCACACCTGAACGCGCTAGTTTTGGGTAGCGCGATCTGGACATCGCGCTACCCGAACCAGGCGCGTTCCCCACCGCCTTACTGTTCGTCTTCTCAGACGGACACGCTCGGACGACATGGCGCGTTCATCAAGAACGCGCCACTGGACTATAGCGCGACAACGGGCCGAGCCCGGTTTCACGAAACACGCCCAAAAATGTAGATCCACGCCCATTCACCACTCCTGGTGAAGGGAAAACAGTGGGGAATCACCCCACAACACCCTAGCATGCATCTAGGACCCACAAATCGATTAAAAACCTCACGAATCGACGGATCCGGCGCTCAAACCCCAAACATGGAAATAACCCTCCCGGCATGAATCTAGCCCCTCTCGGCCTCTCCACAGCCTAGAAATCACGGGGAATGCTAGAAAGAGGGTAAGGATTCGTCCCCCTACCTCAAGGAAGCTCAAAATCCACCGAATCACCGCCGAAATCAAAGATGAAGCTTTTACTCTCACGAACGCCCCGCCTCCCACCGCGAAAAGCACGCCACCGGGACCGCCTTGCCGCCGCCGCCGCTGCCACGCCGTTGCCGGAGTGAAAGGGGCCGCCTCTCGGTCGCCCGGGGAGAAGAAGATCGGCCGCGGGGGAAGGGGGAGCTCTCACGGTTGAAGGAAGGAGGGAGAAGAAGAAAAGAAAAAGGTAAAAGAAAAAGAAAAAGAATTGATATATATATAGAAAATCCGAAAAAATGCCATAAATACCGAAAAATAGAAAAGTGCACCTCCTCGACCGCCTCGACGCGCTGATCGCAACGGCACCACTCGCGGGCTGGTGAACGACCCGGTTCACCCGCTACAGGGTTCCGAAGGATTCGCCGAAACCCGTACGTGGAAATCGGAAAACGCGCACGGAAAAGCCACGGACACACTCCGGGCCTCCGAAACGACTCCGGATTGTGCCGATCCGAACACGAAAGATGTCCGAAACAAAATTTCGGACACAACAGGGTCGAACACCGTGACAAACCAGATCCGGGACCCATAACGAAGGATCCGAAAGATCCGGGACATTACAGGGCCACTGAAGCTGCTATCGGCCGAGCTGTGGCCAAGAGCAACAATGGCGTCTCTGCAATGACGCTGAGCTGCAACGTGCACCACGTGCACAAGACTGCCGGCCCACCTCGCCAGGGATCGACGTCTCACCAGAGGAGGCTCCGAAGGAACAATGCTTGCGTGACCCTCGGGCGCCGAATCTCCAACTCTGGAATATCCATGACCATCGGGAGTGTCCGAGTCCACCTCGACGGGCAGAGGTCTGAAATGATTTCGTACCATATCGTGCCAACCGTCCCAGTCCGCAACTCTTTCTAAGGGATGGAGAAGATGAAAGAGAAGGTGGTGCCCACCGTCCCGGCCGCAGCACCGAAGAACACGTCGGTTCACAAGCTGGCTAAGCTCAAGCAAGTCTGGATCCCCAAGGAAGCCCAGACCACGACACCCGCCCAAGCAGGGCCCAGCCACATCCGCCCGAGGAGGGCTCGACGAGATGAAAGGGTCGAGGTGACGCCCCCGATCTACCAGCCGGCATTTGCTACACTGGCACCCCCAGAAGACACCCACCGCCAGCCCTACAGGCGTCGACACCAAGCTGCCCGCCTAAGGCCTGCGGATTATACTTCTGCTGCAGCTGTAACAACCCGAGAATCCGATTACCGGGAAGGCCCGATAACCCGAGACTCGTACCGCCACCCACGATCCCGAAGACTCGAAAGGGTTAAAAGGATGATGTGGAAACTACACAAGCATCACAGATAATTGCAGAAATTAAACAGGAAATAAAATAACATTTTATATGGTCAACAATAAAATAACAACAACAGCAACAGTAGTCCACGACTAGTACAGTGACAAGAAAGAAAGAAAGTACAGCTACACGGGGCATACCCCGGCTCTGACCTCTGGCACTACCTCTGGGCACCCGCACCACGCTGCACTCCTGACGCGCTCCCCGAAGGTGGCGCCTCACCTGAAACACGGTGAAAACACGCAGGGAATGAGTCTCGGAACAAGACTCAGTAGGGATCATTCGAACCCTACCTCGTAAAACGAGAAACCACTACACTAGCGGTAGAAGAGTACCTCGGAAAGAAAAGCCCTGTACTCTAGAAAATAAGGTCCCATGGCACGCAAACCGACACCCGTGCCACGGTAAGAAGACCGAAGCACAACGGCCAACCCGACAAAACCTGAAGGTCGGAAACACACGACTGACAGTCTGTCACTCCGTACTCGACAGGAGTACCACCCACTAGAAGCACAGCCGGTAGCGTCCCCTGACGTCTTACACCGCACCGCAGGTGAACTGCCTGACGTGGTAGGTCCTACCCGAGGCGCAGACACCGTACAAGTAACCACAACAAGTGACTAGCTGGGGTCACGCCCGTCGACGTGGGTCCAACCGCCCCCAACCACGTGTGCACACACAGACCACGCGTCCTAGGTCTGGCCCTCTGACTGGTTTTCCCCTGGCACTGGACTCTGATTTGACGAGGGGCCCGACGGTAACCAGTCTAAAACCGTCCTCAGGGTAAGCCCGTACACCACTCCCTGGTGCGATCAGCACACGCGTACTGATAGGCTACGACTAGTGGAGGGTCACAAAGGAGTAGACTCTCGAGTCAACGGAAAACAGCATCGCAACCGCAGGTACGAGGAACGCTCCTTGTACCAACACCGACACACGGTGACACAAGCCGAAGTCACCACCTCCCGGGACCCCACGGCACCCCCACGTGTAGCCCCCACATGATGCCCCGCATCAGTCGGACTACGGGTCAGCACAAGGATCGAGACTAGCTCGTCCGGGGTTCAAATCGGTAAAGAAGGGGAGTCGCGGTCACCGGAGGACCGCCTCCTGTGGTAGCGGTCGACCCAGGACCGCTATCACCTGGTCGCAGTCGTCATGGAACCACGACCACCTTGGTGCGCGAAACGTGAAAGCGGTCGCGTGAAGACCGCCTTCACCTGGTAGCGGTCTCCTGGAGACCGCGACCAGACTCCAACGGTCAAAAACCCGTCTTGAAGACCGTGCTGGACCCCAGGTTGAAAGCGGTCGCCCCCCGACCGCCACCAGCAGTCGCGGTCAGTCGCGAGACCGCGACCGCCTGCCGACAGCACAAGCCCCAACGCTCGAAACCTTGATGAAGGCGGTCCCCACCTGACCGCTACCTGATGAAGGCGGTTACTGGTGGACCGCTATCATCCCGGAAAATCGAGAACGGCCGGGAACGGCTAAAAACACCATTCCACGCCCCCATACCTCCACCGGAGAGGGGGAAACCAAAGGGGAAGACCCCTGGGGACCCCTAGCATGATTCTAGGCCATCAAAGCACGAATCCATGCATCGAATCCATAGATCGGGCGACTCTCCCCAAAACATGGGAAAACCCCAAACATGCTCAAACAAGCCCCTCTCGGCCTATAAATCATGGAAAAGATCGGCTAGAGGCTAAGGAACGTCACCCTACCTCAATGGAGCGAATGCTCCGCCGAATCACCCACGAATCGCGAAGAACGCTTGAAGCTTCACGAACTCCCCACGCTTCCCACGCTTGCCGCACGCCCGCACGATCGTCTCGCCGTCGCCCACGCGTCCGCGCCGTCGGCCTACCGCCGTCAACAGCCGGGGAGGGGCTCACCGCGTCCGAATGGGAGAGAGAGGGAGAGAGGAGAGGGCGGCTACGGTTGGGGAAGAAAGGAGGAAGAAGAAGAAGAAAGAGAAAGGAGAAAAGAAAAAGAAAAAGAAATGGGTTATATGAGAAAATCCGATTTTTCAGAAAAATACCGAAAATTAGAAAAATACATTTCCGGAATCCTCGGAACGCACCGATCGCAAAGGTACCACTCGTGCCCGGGTGAACCGCCCGGTTCGCCCGCAGCGAGCTTCCGAAGAAAAAGCTGAAACACACACCGGGAATTGGAAAATACGCGCGGAAAAGCCGCGGAACGCCTCCGAGCCTCTGAAACAACCCCGGATTGCGCCGATCCGAACACGAAAGATGTCGGAAATGAAATTTCAGACACAACGGAGCCGGACGCTCCGAAAATCAGATCCGGGACCCACGAAGAAAGGATCCGAAAGGTCCGGGATATTACAGCCCTCCCCCCTTAAGGAATTTCATCCTCGAAATTGAGAACAACCAAAGGGGAAAGAAGAGGAAGACTCACTCAAACAGATACGGGAACTGCTGACGCATCTCGTCCTCACGTTCCCACGAAGCCTCACCACCAGAGTGTCGTTGCCACACGACCTTTACTAAGGGAATAACCTTGTTCCGCAGGTGCTGCTCTCGCCTATCCTCTGCGCGGATCGAAAACTCCGGGAGAGAAAGATCTGGAGTCACCTCAGGCCAAACCGAAAACTCGAGCACATGAGAGTCATCGGGCATATACTTTCGCAACATCGAGACGTGAAACACGTCATGCACCGAAGTCAACTCAGGAGGCAACTGCAACCGGTAAGCAACCTCACCGATGCGCTCCACGATCGTGAAAGGACCAATATAGCGGGGACTCAGCTTCCCACGCTTTCCAAAACGCATCACCCCCTTCATCGGAGAAACTCTCAAGAACACATGATCGCCACGGCGAACTCGAGAGGCTGCCTCCTACGGTCAGCATAGCTCTTCTGCCGACACTGGGCCGCCAACATGTTCTGACGAACCAGGTGCACAACATCCACACATTGCTGCACCAATTCCGGTCCCGTCAAAACATGCTCACCCACCTCAAACCAATCAAGCGGAGTCCTACATGGACGCCCATACAGAGCCTCATAAGGAGCCATGCCGATGCTCGAATGAAAGCTATTGTTATAGGCAAACTCCACCAACGGTAGGTGATGAATCCAACTCCCCTGCCACTCCAGGCAGCAGGATCTCAGCATGTCCTCCAAAGTCTGAATGGTCCTCTCAGACTGACCATCTGACTGTGGATGATACGCCGAGCTAAATGCCAAATCCGTGCCAAGAGCTCGCTGGAAACTCTTCCAGAATCCAGAAGTGAAGCGCGGATCCCGATTTGACACGATCGAAATGGGAATCCCATGCAACGGCACGATCCGCTCCACATACAAACGAGCCAACTTAGACACGCTCCAGCTGACCTTGACCGGTAACAACCGCGTCACCTTCGTCAGCCGATCCACCAGCAACCAAATACTGTCCTGCCCACTCGGGGTCCTCGACAACCCCACCATAAAATCCGTGGTCACATGGTCCCACTTCCAAGCAGGAACATCCAAGGGCTGGAGAGTACCTCCTGGTCGCTGATGCTCCGCCTTCACCTGCTGACAGATCAGGCACCTGGCCACAAACTCTGCGACATCTCTCTTCATGCTAGGCCACCAGAACTGCCTCCGCAAGTTCCGATACATCTTCGTCGCACCCGGGTGTATAGTGTACCTGCTCCCATGAGCCTCGCGTAACACCGCACGACGAACCTGCTCCTCGGCTGGGACGTACAGCCTGCCACGAAACCTCGCAGCACCGTCCTCGCCAAGTTCTACGTCAGCCATCGTAAGAATCCGGGGCAACTCAGGGTCTACATGTTGAGCCTCTGTCACCTGACGACGGATAGCAGGAGTGACAGTCAGACTCGCGAGCACCGCCAACCCTGGCTCCTGGGGAATCTTGAGCCTGAAAGATACCTCGGGCACTTGTTCCCAGAGCCTCCACTCCCTCAGCATCAAGGTACTGACTGCAACCTTCCGACTCAAGGCATCGGCGACGACATTCATCCTGCCCGGCTGATAAGACAGGGTAAAGTCATAGTCCTTCATGAACTCCATCCAACGCCTTTGTCTGAGGTTCAGGTCTCTCTGCGAGAACACATACCTCAAACTCTGATGGTCAGTGAATACCTCGAACTTCTCACCGTACAGATAATGCCTCCAAATCTTCAGCGCGAAGATCACCGCCGCCAACTCAAGGTCATGGGTAGGGTAGTTCTCCTCATGGGGCTTTAGCTGCCGAGACGCATAAGCCACCACTCTACCATGCTGCATCAAAACAGCACCCGATCCGACGCCGGAAGCATCTGTACACACCACAAAACCTCCCGATCCAGAAGGTAAAACCAACACCGGAGCCGAGGTGAGCAATCTCTTCAGTTCGCTGAAGCTCTGCTCACACTCCTCGGACCAAACGAAAGGCACATCCTTCCGTGTGAGCCTCGTCATCGGGGTCGCAATGCGAAAAAAATCCTGGATAAACCGGCGATAATAACCCGCAAGCCCTAAGAAACTCCGGATCTCCGTCACCGACCTCGACCTCGGCCACTACATCACGGCCTCGACCTTGGCGGGGTCCACGGAAATGCCATCACCAGAAATCACGTGCCCCAGAAAGTGCACCTCGCTGAGTCAAAACTCGCACTTGCTGAGCTTCGCATATAACTGGTGATCTCGCAACGTCTGCAGCACCACACCCAAATGGTACGCATGCTCCTCAGCAGACTGCGAATAAACAAGGATGTCATCTACGAAAATGACCACGAACTGGTCTAAATACGGATGAAACACCCTCTGCATCAAGTCCATGAAGGCTGCTGGGGCATTGGTGAGCCCGAACGGCATCACCAGAAACTCATAATGCACGTACCTCGTACTGAACGCAGTCTTCTCCACATCGGACTCGCGAATTCTCAGCTGATAGTAACCGGACCGCAAATCAATCCGCGAGAACACTTGCGCAGACTGCAGCTGGTCGAACAAATCATCAATCCGCGGCAACGGATACTTGTTCTTAATGGTCACATCATTCAGCGGCCGATAGTCAATGCATAGCCACAGACTACCGTCCTTCTTCTTCACAAACAACAGGGGCGCACCCCAAGGGGAAAAGCTCGGACGAATATACCCCTTGGCCAACAGTTCCTGCAACTGCGCCCTCAACTCCCTCAACTCAGCGGGGGCCATACGGTAGGGAGCCTTCGCCAAAGGTCCCGTACCAGGTACAACCTCGATCACGAAATCGATCTCCCGCTGGGGAGGTAATCCAGGCAACTCCTCGGGAAAAACGTCGGGAAACTCGCACACCACCGTAATGTCCTCGACATCCGGCTCTATCCGGTCAGACACCACCACTGACGCGAGAAAACCCTGACAACCAGAATCAAGCAACCGACGGGCTCGAACATCAGAGATAAGGAATCGAGAAGAGGTGGAACGGATACCTTGGAAATAGAAGGTCCTCTTACTCGGATGCTGGAAGTAGACCCTCTTCATTCCACAATCCACCACCGCTCCATGAGTCTCGAGCCAATCCATGCCTAGAATCACGTCGTAATCCCGAAGCTGCAACGCATACAACCTGCCTGGCATACTCCGCCCATCGATCCACACCGGAACCAGATCGAAGCAATACGGAGTGGTCATAAAATCACCCGAAGGCAACTCCACTGCCAAATCACAGGACAACTGGGTTACCGACTCCTCGACGCTCGACGCGAAATCCTCCGAAATGAACGAATGAGACGCGCCAGAATCAAACAAAACCCTAGCCGCACAACCCAAAATCTGAACGGTACCTTCCACGAGCTGCGACGCCACTGCCTCTGCCCTGGTCATATGCGTGATCTGGCCCCGAGCTCTCTGCCTGCCTCCCACGCTAGCTGACCTGGGTAGTGGCGGATACTGTCCCTGCTGCTGCTGCTGCCTCTGCTACTAGGGAGCCTGCTGCTGCTGAGGAAACTGCTGTTGCGGTCTCTGAGGACAGTCACGCGCCATATGCCCTGGCTGGTCACACCGAAAACAGACGATCAGCGCTGTGCACTGCCTGCCTGGGTGGATCCCACCACACCGTGGACAAGGTCCTCGCGATCCACCCCCTGATCCCTGACGCTGCAAAGGAATCGGCTGTTGTACACTGCTCGATGAAGCCTGCCCCTGATCCTTGGACATCTTCTTTTGGAAATTCTTCGAGAAGAACTTCTTGACCTTCGTACCGAAGGACGCAGATCCTGTCGTCGAAGCTGCAGATGCCGGTACTCCTGAACCACCCGACGCATGCTGGAAGAAACCCTGCTGCTGGGTAGCCGACTGCTGGCTGCGACCTGACAAGGACTGCCCCTGGCTGATCGGTCCTCGAGTCCTCTGCATATCCATCTCCAAGGAAATCGCAACACGAGACGCTGTCTCTAGATCAGTGGCCCCGTTCGCAATCAAATGGTGCCTCAGCTCCAGCCTCAAGCCCTGCACAAACTGCGTAGTCCTCACCCTCTCATGCTCCATGATATGAGGTGCGTACCGACCCAGCTCGACAAATCAGGCCCTGTACTGCAACACGGACATGTCACCCTGCCCCAGCTCCAGAAACTCCCGCATCCGCTGCGTAGCAACGACGTCTGGACAGTACGTACGCTCGAAAGCACTGACGAAGTCATCCCACTCGATCTGCTCAAGTGGACGAAGCTGAAAAGACGTCTTCCACTCGGAAGACCACCACCTCCGAGCCGTACCCTGCAACTGGTTGTAGGCCAACACCACTCTGTCCTCGGCAGCACTCTTCACAGAACTGAACACCCGCTCCATCTCATCGAGCCAATCACGAGCCGCATCAGGGTCTGCCTGGCCGCTAAAGTAAGGTGGATGGAACTGCATGAAGTCCCTCACCGCTCGGCCTGGCCCACCCCTAGCAGACGAGCCCTCACCAGCCTCTCCGCCGAACTGCTGAGACATAAGCTGGTACATGCCACGGAAGAAATCCTCGGCCCCCGGAGCTCTCGCAGCATCCGCGGCCTCGGTAGCCCCCGGTGGCGCTCTACTATGCTCCTCTTGGTCCCTCTGGACCCCCTGCTGGATCTCCTGACCTACAGCCGACTGCTCCTGCTGAGAGCGAGACCTCCTCCTCGGTGCCATACTCGCTCCTAAAGCACAAGACAGAAAACACGAAAACGGCAAGGTCAAAATAAACCCGCGATGCCCAATGCCAGCGTCACCTGTACATCATTGCTGTGGACTAGTGGACCACTACAATTACTTATGATTCTCATGTAATTCCACAACCGCGCTCTGATACCAACTGTAACGACCCGAGAATCCGATTACCGGGAAGGCCCGATAACCCGAGACTCGTACCGTCACCCACGAGCCCGAAGACTCGGAAGGGTTAAAAAGATGGTGTGAAAACTACACAAGCATCACAGATAATTGCAGAAATTAAACAGGAAATAAAATAACATTTTACATGGTCCACAATAAAATAACAACAACAGCAACAGTACTCCACGACTAGTACAGTGACAAGAAAGAAAGAAAGTACAGCTACACGGGACATACCCCGGCTCTGACCTCTGGCACTACCTCTGGGCACCCGCACCACGCTGCACTCCTGACGCGCTCCCCGAAGGTGGCGCCTCACCTGAAACACGGTGAAAACACGCAGGGAATGAGTCTCGGAACAAGACTCAGTAGGGATCATTCGAACCCTACCTCGTAAAACGAGAAACCACTACACTAGCGGTAGAAGAGTACCTCGGAAAGAAAAGCCATGTACTCTACAAAACAAGGTCCCATGGCACGCAAACCGACACCCGTGCCACGGTAAGAAGACCGAAGCTCAACGGCCAACCCGACAAAACCCGAAGGTCGGAAACACACGACTGACAGTCTGTCACTCCGTACTCGACAGGAGTACCACCCACTAGAAGCACAGCCGGTAGCGTCCCCTGACGTCTTACACCGCACCGCAGGTGAACCGCCTGACGTGGTAGGTCCTACCCGAGGCGCAGACACCGTACAAGTAACCACAACAAGTGACTAGCTGGGGTCACGCCCGTCGACGTGGGTCCAACCGCCCCCAACCACGTGTGCACACACAGACCACGCGTCCTAGGTCTGGCCCTCTGACTGGTTTTCCCCTGGCACTGGACTCTGATTTGACGAGGGGCCCGACGGTAACCAGTCTAAAACCGTCCTCAGGGTAAGCCCGTACACCACTCCCTGGTGCGATCAGCACACGCGTACTGATAGGCTACGACTAGTGGAGGGTCACAAAGGAGTAGACTCTCGAGTCAACGGAAAACAGCGTCGCAACCGCAGGTACGAGGAACGCTCCTTGTACCAACACCGACACACGGTGACACAAGCCGAAGTCACCACCTCCCGGGACCCCACGGGACCCCACGGCACCCCCACGTGTAGCCCCCACATGATGCCCCGCATCAGTCGGACTACGGGTCAGCACAGGGATCGAGACTAGCTCGTCCGGGGTTCAAATCGGTAAAGAAGGGGAGTCGCGATCACCGGAGGACCGCCTCCTGTGGTAGCGGTCGACCCAGGACCGCTATCACCTGGTCGCGGTCGTCCTGGAACCACGACCACCCTGGTGCGCGAAACGTGAAAGCAGTCGCGTGAAGACCGCCTTCACCTGGTAGCGGTCTCCTGGAGACCGCGACCAGACTCCAACGGCCAAAAACCCGTCTCAAAGACCGTGCCGGACCCCAGGCTGAAAGCGGTCGCCCCCCGACCGCCACCAGCAGTCGCGAGACCGCGACCGCCTACCGACAGCACAAGCCCCAACGCTCGAAATCTTGATGAAGGCGGTCCCCACCTGACCGCTACCTGATGAAGGCGGTTACTGGTGGACAGCTATCATCCCAGAAAATCGAGAACGGCCGGGAACGGCTAAAAACACCATTCCACGCCCCCATACCTCCACCGGAGAGGGGGAAACCAAAGGGGAAGACCCCTGGGGACCCCTAGCATGATTCTAGGCCATCAAAGCACGAATCCATGCATCGAATCCATAGATCGGGTGACTCTCCCCAAAACATGAAAAAACCCCAAACATGCTCAAACAAGCCCCTCTCGGCCTCCCCTCGGCCTATAAATCACGGAAAAGATCGGCTAGAGGCTAAGGAACGTCACCCTACCTCAATGGAGCGAATGCTCTGCCGAATCACCCACGAATCGCGAAGAACGCTTGAAGCTTCACGAACTCCCCACGCTTCCCACGCTTGCCGCACGCCCGCACGATCGTCTCGCCGTCGCCCACGCGTCCGCGCCGTCGGCCTGCCGCCGTCAACAGCCGGGGAGGGGCTCACCGCGTCCGAATGGGAGAGAGAGGGAGAGAGGAGAGGGCGGCTACGGTTGGGGAAGAAAGGAGGAAGAAGAAGAAGAAAGAGAAAGGAGAAAAGAAAAAGAAAAAGAAATGGGTTATATAAGAAAATCCGATTTTTCAGAAAAATACCGAAAATTAGAAAAATACATTTCCGGAATCCTCGGAACGCACCGATCGCAAAGGTACCACTCGTGCCCGGGTGAACCCCCCGGTTCGCCCGCAGCGAGCTTCCGAAGAAAAAGCTGAAACACACACCGGGAATCGGAAAACACGCGCGGAAAAGCCACGGAACGCCTCCGAGCCTCTGAAACAACCCCGGATTGCGCCGATCCGAACACGAAAGATGTCGGAAATGAAATTTCAGACACAACGGAGCCGGACGCTCCGAAAACCAGATCCGGGACCCACGAAGAAAGGATCCGAAAGGTCCGGGATATTACAGCAGCTGTCCGCATGCAATCACCGACTTCTCCCCCTGACCAGGAGTGGGAAGGGGTAGAGCTGCGCCGAGAAGTCGAGGGCCCCGGGAAGCCCAGGGACCCTGTTCTAACATGTTTTGGAATCCAGGCTCGGGTTAGAGCTGTGTTTGAGACATGAAGTGGTCTGGGTAATGGATTTCGATGCTCTGATGTCAAGGGGTTATTGGGAGACAGGGGCTTGAGGCCATCATCCATTGAAACCTCCCGGATTTTCGTATACACATATATATCCAATTGTAGCCCACATACCAGAGAATCAAGAGATGACTGTCTCTGATTTCTGGCACTGTCTTGACGGCCAAGCAGTAAAACTCGATCGATGGGGAGATTGAGTAGCAGCAGGGGAGCAGGCAGAGCCCAATAATCCATAGGATGGGGATTGGGGCTCTGCCAGGACTCCCATCCCGTAAATAAACATCGTGAGCGACTCAAAACTCAGGGCACATGAACGGCTTAAGAGTTCAACAGACCATAGCGAAATACAAGACAGAGAGAGGAAGATTCAAACATCACCCGCCTGATTGGGTAGCCACATCGTTGCATTCCAATATTTGCATCATTTGCGAAAATAAAGGAGAACAGTTAGAAAGGAAGCCAAAGAAACTCATCGGCCTCCAGTATACCTGGCCGAGAACTGGCGTACATCGAGTTTACGCAGAGAAAACAATTACGAGAAGAGAGAAAAGGAAGGGATAACATCCCTAACATGGAAATACAAACAAAGAGAAAGAAAGAACGGGTATACATCAGAAGAAGAGAAGAAAGGAAAAAAAATGGGGGGGGGGAGGGTGGAGCATTGACTCCTCTCCCTCCCCCTTTAGCAGACCTTCTCCTTCTTCTTCCGATGTCTCAGCAGCCGCCGGTTTTTTTGGAGCTGGGTGTGGACTTCTCTCTTCCTTTCTTTCGTTCTTGTGGCTATCTTCTCTTCTGTTCTCTCAGTCTCTTTTTTTTGTGTGTCTATCTATCTCCCCCTGTGCTCGAGAGAAAAGGGGGGTTTTATAGGCATAGTGCTCCCCCCTTCTCGGCAGGGTCACCCCGGCGCGTATATAGCAGGTTCCCGGTGCGCCCCTTGCGAAGGCTTCCCAGCGCAAAGGCTTCTCGGCGCCACTGCTTTGGGCCGTGGTGAAGAGCCCTCGGCGCCATGGCCCATTTATGGCCCTTTCTTAATGTTTTAATCTTCCTCATCACTAGGCTCCTAGGACGCCTAATCTGTCTTTTCATTTGCCAGTCCTTCGAATTCGTCAGGACAGGTGAAGGTCCCTTAGTTGATGGGTTAACATAGTCTTATCAGAATATTTCTGGGGATTTTCATCAGTCAATACACTAAAATTCTTCATCAGTACTGCCATCTGAGCGACGACAATACCGGACATCAGCTTGACAGGGAAGGGCCTCAGCTGGGTGATAACTTCAGTGACGACTCTTCTGTAATTCTGGCTTTGCAAGAATTCCTGAGAGCTTCATGTCTGGTTCAATCTTATCTTTGGTCTCATCTTTGTTCTCAGTTATATTTCAGGTGTCAACAAATGCCCCCCACTTGCAGGTAGCGGGAGTGCAGAATAAATGACACGGTACTTACAGGTGTACATATCCTTCAGCATCTGAACCCCTTTCTCAGGTTGACATTATTAGTCACCTTTCATTTTCAATTTGGAAGCTTCTTCGCATTGACATTTCTTGTAATTCCTTTCAATTTCTTTGAATTTCTTCCAGTTTCTTTGGCTTGGATGCTCCCGGCGCGAGGACAACCGGTTCCCGGCGCAGGGGCTTCTCGGCGCCTGACTTCTCGGCGTGCCCGGTCACGGGGGCTCTCGGCGCGCCTTTTGGCCGAAGGGGGGGTTCTCGGCTTGTCCATTTCGGCGGGGTATTTTGAATTAGGGGGGGTTCTCGGCGCGCGTTTCACCGCGCCGAGAACCTGTTCGCTCGGGCTCCTATTTAGGGCGCCGAGTCCCTCTTCTCTTCTCATTCTTCACCATCTCTTCTCTCTCTTCAATTTCTTCTCATCGGCGCGAGCCTCTCCTCCTCTCTGCCGTTCCGTTTTCCTTCCCGGCGTGTACTTCGCTCGGTAGGGCATTGTTTTGGGATTAAATCCCTTTTGTTCCCGGGATCACTCCCTCTTGGTGGGTGACTCCCTATCTTCTTTGGGTAGACCCTGAATAAGGGGAGGTGCTGCCGAAATTTTCATAGGGTTTCATATTACAATCTTTACAAGACTGCCTCTTATTTTGGGACTTTCATTCACATCTTTTCTTCGGCTGCAGGTACTACAATGGCTTCGAGTTCTGCTGCTACATCCTCTGGAGTCGTTGGAACGAGCTCATCAGCCCAGCCAGACATATCACGGGTTGTAGTAAACTGGCTGAATGTGCATAGTTTGGACTTCGGATATGACAAGATTGCCGCCGTTGACGAATCTTCTGATTCTGAGATGGATACAGTATCATCGTCCAGAGTATATTCCACTGCAATGTGTAGACACGCCAAAATTGACGTTACTGTGAGCACATCTCATATTACCTTGTAATGCCCCAATTTGACCCTCAAATTACCTTTGTTTGAGTGGTTTTTCTAATTTTTTTTGGATTTCTCCCCTTTTTTACCCTTTTCTTATTTTTTTCCTATTTTTCTAGATTTTTCTCGATTTTCTGGGCATTTTTCTCTATTTTTATGTATTTTTTAGAATTAATGACTTAAAGTGGGGCGTCATTTCTTTTTTAAGAAAATTAAAAGAAAATAAAAGAAAATTGACGACACATGCATCAGGTGTCAATTCCACTTGTTTTACAATTTTTCTAGTTTTTCCTGAGTTTTTTTCAGATTTTTTTTTTGGAATTAACGACATGTGAAAGGACGTTATTTTATTTTAAATAAAATAAAAATCAAAAAAATTTGGAATTAACGACATATAGTGTGGGCGTCACTTTTGAATTGATTATTTTAATATTATTTTCAACCCACTTCCAGAGGTGATTTGGTGGCCTTCCGGGTGTCAGAAAAATACGCAAAAATAGTTGTTGGAATCAGCACATTGAGATGCACCTTCACCTAAAAAATGAGAAAATAATATTGAGAAATAAAAAATAACCCTATTTTGAATATTTTTGAATTAACGACATTGATTAGGTCGTCAATTCTTTTGGCTAATTTTAACGCCCTTGTGCAAGGCGTCTTTTTCAATAAATTCATGTTAAATTAAAATAACGTCTCTTTGCATGTCGTCAATTCCAAAATTGACGTTTTCTCCCTCAGGCGTCTTTTACAAATGTCAAATAAAGGGAAAGTTTTTTTTCTAAAAAATTTATTTTTTGAATTGACGCCTTTGTTGAAGGCGTGTTTTAAGTAATGCGCTTGGTCAGGGCGTCAATTCTTGAATTGACGCCCTTGTTTAAGTCGTGTTTCATCTTTCGTGTTCTAAACGAACGCAGCTTTCTCCAGAAGAGTCCTTGCCTTCTTCAGTCACCTTCCTCGATTGGGATTGGAGTCTTACCTCCGTAGGACTCTTGCCCGTTCTTATCTTCTCTTCAACCTATTAATAGAGACTGCTTCTCTGTTAACTGGTTGGATCCCTCCCCTTTCGATTACTCTTCTTACTCCGTTTTCTTCTGTTTTGCAGGTGCTGTTGCTGCTTTGGCTTAGGAGAAGCCTTCGTGCATCTTCATCACTTCATCCTTTTAAAGCTTTCTCCCCATCGCGTATCAAAGCCAAGAAGCATCAGGCTCTTTTACTCTTTTAATTTCGTATTTCGTTAGATTCATACGCATGCATCATTCCATCCTTCTGATGTTCATCTTCTATTCTCAACCGTGTTGAGAAATCTCCCCCACAGTGCACTCTCGCACACATCTTTTATATATTTTACATCATCTTTTGCATTCATCATATTTTCCCACCCTCTTTGCACAGGGGTTTAGGGGCAACCACCCTTAAGGTGTGTTCTTGCACATACTTTCATGCTCATATTTTTATTAAGAATTTGATGCTACACTCACCATATTTCTAATTCAATTTCTTTATTGGTGTTTGTTGATTTTGCAAGGGTAATCAAATTGAGAAGAACTCTCTTCATCGGCCGGCCGATCTAGAAGAGAAAGGAGCACTCACATCCCCGCGTTTCAAGGTATTTTTCGCGATCCCTCAGTGTGATTATTTTGTTATATTCTTTGAGGCCCTCGCGTTTCTGGCGATCACATCATTTTTCATAATTGTTCTAAGTGGATTTTTAATTAGATCTACACAATGGAGAGATACTTCAGACGGGGCAACGACTATCGGCTGGATCTTCCGAAGGACCGCCACTTAATGCCGTTCATCCGAACCTTCACAGTGGGTGGCATGCGGGACTATCAGATAGCCCGTGCAGTCGAAGCTGCCATCCTTGCCGAACGAGATAGCCTGAAGGAGTCGGTGTACCGCAACAAGGCCATCTATCTTCCCGGGGAGAAGTGTGACTGGGACGCAATCCTCGGTATATCAGAGCTGGAGCCAGAGAAGAAAATGTTGACCCGGGCCCCAGAATTCACACCTGCCCGATGGGATAATGCTAGTGGCCGAGTTCATAGGGAAAAGCATGGCTATGGTCTGTTCCTGGCACCGATAAAATGGGGATACCGCGAAGAACCTTTTGTGCTGAATCGGCCGTCCAATTCAAGTATCATCTAGCTACTGGTTGGTTTGGAGATACCAAGATCACCGACGCCCACCTATTCCGAGTGGGAGCGGTGGAGTTCACCGAGTTTGTTTTAAAGGAATGCGCCCCTCTGCTGATCAGAGCCGGGGTATATCACAGTGTGTTTGCTTCTAGGTTCCGCTATCCCATATCCTGAGGATTGTGCTGTGGAATGTTCGAAGTATTCTGCCCTTTGTTCAACATATTCCATACAGCAGAGGGTGAAACATCTCTCGACCTCTGGAGTTTATCACAGCTTTCTGGTCTGCCTATTGACGGCGAGCCGTATGAAGAGGTCTGCCTGGCAGATTCCGAGAAGGATAGCTCCGATGGCGAAGGCAAGTATTCACTTGGCTACTCATACCGGTATTTAATGAAGGCCTATCGCTCCATCTGTCTGGCTTATAATAGAGGATCCTCTAAGGGTTACCATCCTCGAGAGAAAGGCAGCAGGCTGAGGGTCCGGATAGGGTAATGGATTCAGTATTTCTTCGATGGTCCCTTAAAATATGCAGGCTTCCCTTCTCTGGGTCCGACCGCCAGCAAGCAGATAAGGACTCCTCGCTACAAGTCAGCGCTGCCGTCGTCATTGCGCCGTGTAGGTAAAGGTGGTCCGAACCCAGCAGGGGTGGACCCTATCACACATTGTGCGGCTTATTTCACATTCTGGTTGTGCACTTTCGCTCTCCCTCAAGGGGATGAGACAATCATTCGGCCAGAAGCCATATATCCGGCATGCCAGATGGCCTGGGGAATGAGGTTGTCACTCTGCCCAGTGGCCTTGTGTTTAATCTACAAATCTTTGGGGGATCTGTACAAGCATCGGACTCCCCGTTCTTTGAGGACCGTGGGTCCTTTCCACTTCTTCAATGCCTGAGTCTGCAGTCTGTTTCCTGAATTGGCTCCTAGAACTCTGCAGGCAGATACAGTATTACCCAGAATGATTGAATTTGCCAGTGCTGAATCCGGTCCTTTCTCTGATCAGTTGTTCAAAATAAGGGGCCGACTGATAAGGGTACCAGTGGATGCCCCTGGCAGCATTCATTTCTGGAGCCTGGCAGCAGGTTCGGCTCCTTTGGTTCACCCTCAGAGAGAATGCAAGGTGGAAGTGGTAGAGACCTAAGTTCACCCCGTCTCAGGGGCTAATGCTGTTCGGTCCATTCTGGAGCCGGAACTGGTCAGATGGGCCATGGCCATTCGGCCCAGTGTTTTAGTTTTCAGAAAGGGTGGCCTGCTTCTTTTGGAACCATACTACTCGTTCCGCTTTGGGCAGAATTTTGGCTATGACCAGCACATCTCTACATCAGTTGCTCAGTTTCCCCTGGATAGCCGGGCCAAGCATGGGTCCACCATTGTCGGTGATGGCCGGTTGTGGTGGGATTTCTATCATCGCCAGGATGGCGCAGTTTTCAGAGTTCCCACTGTTTCCAACCGAGTTCCCCGTGTCACATCAGAGTATATCAAATGGTGGAACATTTGAACCAGTTTTTACAGGGATGGTAGGGGTGCATTCTGGGATGTGGCCGAGCGTTCTTTTTTGAAACAACAGCCCGGCCCAGTATTTGATATCCCTGAGGCCCACCTGAAAAGGATTTATTCACAGCACCTGAGGGAGGCAGAGAACTATTTGGCAGAGCGTCGGGATTTGAAGGAAAAAGGCTCCGAGCCGCCCGCTCCTGTCTTTGCTGCCATCAACGAAGACACTTTTATGAAGAGCTTGAAACATCTGTGCCATGTAGGGGGCGCTCGTCTGGAGGCGCAACACTACCCCTTCCCTGTTGAAGAGCCGCTCTCGACAGTAGTCCCTTGGAAGGGTCCGACAGATAGATTTCATCCCTATAGGACGTTTGTGTGCAGGGAAGATAGGACTCAGACGTACTACAAGCACACGTCTTGGCTATTTATTCTGCTTAATGTACATGGGTTATCTGCAGAGAGTCTGATAGCCGGCATATTGAATAAGCCATTGTTCATTTCTTTTCATTATGTCGACGGCTGGGGCATGGACCACCTCTACTTACTTCGATGTCTCGACTTTCATGGTCATAGCGATCTGGCAGCTTTAGTGGAGAAGTGACAGACATTTGGTGATGTCTGCTGGCTTGTCAAGGAGGCTGCTTCCCGCTCCAAGGAGGTAGCTTATCTATACTGGCCGCTTTCTGTCTTTTATGATGGCCCAGTAGGTATGATCTTTTCTCTCTGACTGTAGTGCTTTCTGCTTAGTATTTAAACTTTGCATTTATTGATTTCATTGCTTCTCTGATGTCTTCAACAGACAGACCAGATATAAAGCGACAGGGGCTTTATAGAAAAATCATTGTGTAAGCTGAGAAGCCTGCTTATTTCGAAATCCCTGTAGCAGCACCGACAACCACTCCCCTGCCTCCGGGCAAGAAGAGAAAATTTTCTACAGTGAAGACTGCAGTTGGGAAGGCCAGGAATGCTAAGAAGGCCCATGCTCGGCAGTCGGCTTCGGCAATGACGGACCCTGGGACCCCTCTTCCTGATATCCCCTCATTTGATGAGTTTGAATCTCAAAGGGAGGGCGCCCAGACATCAGTCAAGGGTAACACCAATAGCCTGCAGTTGTATCTTTCATCGTCTTTTTGCTGAATTTCCAACAAATCTTTGAATCTGACCCCCCCTTTTTCGCACAGCCCAAGAGCCAGTTGTGACGCCTTCTGTGGTGGAGACCAGATTGCCCTCTCCCACGCCGGCTATCGAGGCGGAGGGTAAGTGTTATTTCTCATCTTTTCTTGCACATTTCAATTGTCTTCATTGTCCCTCTCACAAACTTTTCCCTGCAGTGACGGCTGGGGAGGAGGCTGAAGTTATGGGAGCAGCCGGCGATGTCTCTCAGCCCCAGGAGGGCCATAAAACCCAGACGAAACGGGGCCTCATCCCTGTGAGGCGTATAGTCACCAGGTCTTCCTCCCAGCATACACTAGGAACGAAAGTCCTGCCCGTGGATAGTGTGGAAATCTCTTCCAGCTGCTCCGCGACCGCCTGTGGACACCGAAAATCGCGCATCTAAATGTCATGCTCGGCCCAGCATCGACGACGGCGCCGAGTGAAGAAACCCCGGGGAAATCAAGCATAAAAGGACCCCACAGCCCGTGGGCCTCGAAGAAAATCAAATGGGCCACGGCTCATGCTCACAAGGGGCTCAAAAATCGCCCATTTAGCCCTTCAGCGGCACGCCCAGTTGAGGCTTCAACGGCACGCCCTGCAGGGTCTTCGGCGGCACACCCCTTTGGGTGTTCAGCGGCACGCCCTTTTGGGTGTTCAGCGGCACACCCCATTTTTGGGGTTCAGCGGCACACCCATTTTGGGGTTCAGCGGCACACCCCTTTGGGTGTTCAGCGGCACGCCCTCGGGGCTGTTCAGCGGCACGCCCTCGGGGCTGTTCAGCGGCACGCCCTCAGGGCTGTTCAGCGGCACGGCTGTTTTGTGCTCCCAGCGGTACGCCCTTTTGGCTCCCCCACGGCACGCCTTTTCAGCTCGCCAGCGGCACAGCGTTGAAGCTTTTCAACGGCAAGACGACGTGAAGCCCATGCCCTATGCATCCTTGGCGCGCAGTGAGCTCTATGAGGTGTCAACCATGGGTTGGGCCACGCAGGCTACCCCACTGACAGCCAGGACAGGAGCAGGTCAAACCCATCATCACAGCCGGCTTCCCGCCTTCGACGGTCGTGCTCGAAGTCGTCGGTGGCTGGGAGTATAAAAGCCTCCTGTTAAAACACAAAAAAAGAGGGGGAGAACGGCCAGAGACGAACAGAGAGAGGAGAAGAGGTTCCAACAGTAGAGGGCACACACAGGAGAAAGAGGAGAAGAAAGAAGAGAAGAAGAGGCCCTCCCGGCCTGTGCTCCGTCCGACGGCCACCGGGAAGAAACAAGAGTAAGAGAGAGAGAGCTTGTTGTATTGGGGGAAAGGGTTGGGGATAGTGGCCAATGTCTTAGGCCCGGATGTTTTCGTCTCTCTTGTATCCCATTCCTCCTGGGGGTTCTTTGTCCTTCTCCCTTTTGTCCATGGCCCCATCTGGGGGTTTGCTTTTGCAATATATATGTAGGGCCACGCCCTCTTGATTCTCATGAATGCAAACCATCCTCTCCGAGTTTCTCCTCGTTTTTTTTTCTTTTGATGTTTTATGCTAGGCCTTGCGGGCTTTTGACGGACTATCCGTTCCTCCCTCCGTCTCCCCATCCCTCCGGCATCCTTAGGGTCCTCCACGTCAATGTAGGTCCCCCTCTGCTAACCTTGGCTCCGCGAGCTCCTCATTCCCTTCCATGGCCATCTACCATGTCCCCGGGCTTGAGGAGAAGGGGAGGTACCCTTACTTTCTTCCTGATCACCCAGTAACTAATAGGCCACTTCCGGCCTTGAAACCCCCCGTCTCTTCCTCCTCTTTTCCTGAACCGTCGTCAAGTCTCCCAGCCCATACATGCAGCCCCTTTCAAGCCCCCCAGCGGTGCACCTTTCCGGCCTTTGGCCGGCACACCTTTCCAGCCCTCAGCGGCACGCCTCATTGGCCTTGGCCTTCAGCGGTACGCCCACCCTTGGCCTTCAGCGGCACGCCCATTGGTCTTAGCCTTCAACGGCACACCCTGTTCAGCCTTCAGCGGCACACCTCCCTGTCGGCCTCAGCGGCACACCCCCTGTTCAGCCCTTAGCGGCACACCCTTCAGTCCCTCAGCAGCTTATTCCTTGTCCAGTCCCAGTCCAGGCCCCTTAGATGTCTTCGGTCTGTCGTTCTCCTTCGTGTTTTCCGAGGCTCTGTAAAGGTGTTGCCCCCCCCCCCCCCCCCGGGGGGGGGGCCCACCTCCAGTTGTCGGGTTCCGCCACATCAGGTGGGCGCGTTCCCTGTATCTCCCTTACGCCCTGGGTCAAGGGGAGATGCTGCCGAATTTTTGTGAGAAACTAATAAACAATTAAAAGAGGCAAAAGGAGGCAACAAACAAGCAAGATAACTGACGAAACCTTCCAACTCATCAAACCACTGCCGGCATCACGGCGAGAACTGAGCCGAGCCAACTAACTACCCGGCAGCCCGAACGTCCGACCCGTAAGAAAGAAGATCGAACGGAACAAAGAGAACGAACAAAGGGAGGAATTTTGTATAAAACCATATGAACGTTAAGATAAGAAGAAAAGAAAAGCCTTAAATCAAATAATCGAAAACTGATCAAACCTCCACCATCACGCCCTGATTGGCCCTCAACGGTGCACTCTAGTCAGCCTCCAGCGTCATGATCACCTCACCCTTTCACCGGTACGCCTCCCCTGGCCATCACCGTTGCAGCTTTCAGCGGCACACTCCTTGTTGCCTCCCAGCGGTACGCCCCCCGTTTCCCTTTGCCGGCACACTCTCCTGCTTTCAGCGGCACACTCCTTTCAACCCAGCGGTACACCCCTATTACCTTCCCCGGCACACTCCTCTCAGTCTCCAGCGGCACACACCCCCCCCTTGTTACCTCCAGCGGTACGCCCTTATTGGCCTCAGCGGTACGCCCCTTTAAGCTCCAGCGGCACGCCCCTCGTTGCCTCCCGGCGGTACGCCCCTCCGTTTCCCAGCGGCACACTCCTGCCTCCAGCGGTGCACTCCTATTTCTCCTTCCCCGGTACACCACATACACACACAGATATATCATGATAAGGGCCTTAACAACAACAAATGAATTAATAAAATTACGCTAATCGAAGGACCCCGAATGTGCAACATTAATAATGATAAAAGAGGTGGGAGGGGTAATAAAAAATAGTAAAGAAAATAATGATAGCAGTAACAACATTGATGAATAAAAGAAGAGAAATCATCCTGGACAAAGGCACAAAAAAGGGGGTAGTAAATGGCAAATCAGAAATCAGAACATATAACTAAGAAGACCCCAAATAAAAGACGCTAGGGCCCACACTGCAGCCCCATCTCTCCCCGTGACCCGGGGCAAAAGGAACAATAATGCCGCCCTCTCAGGCCGGGCTCGGATCTTGGGAGTCATCCCGACATGGTCCGGTCCCGACCTAGTCTCGGGCCGACATCTCAATCAGACCGGGTTTGTTCCTCGTTCCGGACGCCCTCCGAGTCATCACAAAAATTGCCGGGTGCTCGGCAGAAATTTGAACTGATTCGTCCCGGCTTTTCTCGCCGCGTTCCCATCACGGACCCGTGTCCGAACATGAAAGGTCCACGTGTGACCGACACGACCAGCGGTTTGTGGTCTGAATACCACCCTCAGCGTGATCTATTCCCTATCTCTCTCGCACAACTAGTATTATTCTTTTCGGCCGCGGGGCCCCTAATTTCGGCAATTAATCAAGGGTATTCCCTCGTATGGGGGATGTAAATGACGTCGTGACCTTTATGGCGCGACGGGATTCGGTCCCGACACGAACCACACAATCGCCTGACGAAGTCAGACCGAGCGCACCTTGGGCTCTTCGGAGCCCGAATAAATTGTCACTTCTGTGACTGGCACGCCCACGCACTCAATAGACGAAGCCACAATAAGCAAGCGAATTTTAGTGCGTCCACAACTCTGGCACGCCCGGTGGGACCGATCCACCCTTCATCTCTTTGCCGAAATTAGGGGCCCCGCGGCCCCCTTCTTGTAATACTAATTATGCTACTTTCTTAAATGCAGAAAAAGAGAAAGGCATCATGGAGCCGACAATGGCTGTTCTCTGCAGCCCCGAGGTTGTGAAGAATCATGTGCGAGGCGGCTACCTGGCGGTGCCCCTCACTTTCGGGAGCTTCCCTCCCACCGTGGGCTTCCCCAACTTCTTGGGGGTGGCCTTCGTTGACATCCTCGACGCACGAGCGCCCGAGGAGCCTCAAACCAACGCTCCCGCTCCGAGAGCCGTCGAAGCTGCCGCCGGCCGAGCGGTGGCCGAAGGCAACAATAGCGTCCCCACAACGACGCTCAGCTGCAACGTGCACCACGTGCACCAGACCACCGGCCCGTTCCACCAAGGGTCGGCATCCCACCGAAGGAGGCTTCGGAGAGGCAACACCGGCGCCGGCTCAGGGCGTCGCCTGTCCAACTCCGGAAAGTCCATGACGGTTGGGGCCCTCCGAGTCCGCCTAGACGGCCAGAGGTCCCAGGTGACGCCAGACCGCGTCGTCCCGACCGTCCCAGTCCGCAACTCCTTTCAAGGGCTGGAGAAACTAAAAGGGAAGGTGACGCCCGCTGTTGTGGCCACCCCACCAAAGATTGCACCGGCTCGCAAGCTGGCCAAACTGAAGCAAGTCTGGGTACCCAGGGAGGCCCAGCCCACTGCACCCGCCCAGGCGGGGCCCAGCACTTTCCGCCCGAGGAGGTCCCGAAGAGATGACGGGGTCGAGGCAGTGACCCCCACTCTCCGACCGGCACCCGTCATCCCGGTGCCGCCCGAGAATGCTCATCGCCGTCGCCGAGGGCGCCGGCACAACGCCGCCCGCCCGGCACTCGGGGCCTACGCTCCTCCTGCTGCCGTCATCGACGCGCAACCACAGGCCGCTCTCCCTGACCAGGAGTGGGAAGGGATCGAGCAGGCTATGAGAAACTACCTCCGAGGCCCTGGTAGCACCCCCGCTGGCCGCCAAAGACTACTGGGGGCAATGACCTCCGCCTTCCAGGAAGAAAGGGGGGAACCTGCACCTAGTATGGAGTCGAGGACCCGCCCGGAAGAGCCGCGCCAGTCCCCTGTACGGGAGGAGGCGCCGTCCCGACGGTCGGTCTTCGACAGGCTAACATTCCCAGGAGGACCGTCCCGGAGGGCGTCAAGAAGAAACAAGAATAAGAGATGGCAGACATTCACCTGCAATATGGCAGGGGTCCATGGTCGGTATGGGGCCCTACCCACCGACCCGGAAGAATTGGCCAGAATAGCCGCCAGGCCGGGACCCCTTACCAGAAGAAGGAGAGCGGCAGGCGGCGCGACACCCACGGGGCCCCTCACGGCCCTCACGGCCAATGTGGTCACCACCGGCGACACGAGTGGCGGACCCTCGACATCATCCGAGGACGCCCCGGCCGAAGAGACAGGGGGCACGCCCAGTCTTCCCACAGCTGATCCAGCAATGCTGCTCATGATGCAACGATTCCAGCAGGAAATCGAATCACTTAAAAAGCAGTTGAATGAGCGAAACACACCACCCCCAATGTCCTGGCAGACCGAGACCATACCCGAGGTACCCAGGGACAGGGGGCAGTCTTCCGAGGCAGCTCTTCCGGCAACCCTCGATCCCCCCGGGGGCACGCCCCCGCAGCAAGCACATTGCACAGCGGTGACCCCGCCACAGGCTCCGCTTTCACAAGGGTCCCCCATGGCCCCCCGAGCGACCGTGGTAGTCACCCCGAGCGCACAGCCCGCTCATTTCTACCCGAACCCGGTCGACCCGGCGGCAGTCAGCCGGTTGATGCTTGAGCAGATGATAGACATGAAGTTGGCCGAAAGGGGCGATGGGGATCAGACGCCTTTCGACGTCTACCGAGTACCCTACCCGGCTCAGTATGCTGCCAGGAAGTTGCCGGCTGGCGTCACCAAGCCGCCGAAATTTGAAAAGTTCAATGGGCAAGGATCTCCCAGAGAGCATATTGCCTATTACGTGAACGTCATGGGAGACCTGGCTGCTGATGAGGCCTACCTCCTGAAGTTCTTCGGTTCAACACTCACCGGGCTTGCCTTTGAATGGTACTCCGGCTTGTCGCCCGGGTCGGTGGCCGATTGGCCCGACATGCAGAAGAAGTTCAAGGAAAGATTCTACGTGGCCGAGAGAGAAGTTACTATGACTGAACTCTACGCCACAAGACAGAAGAATGATGAGTCGGCCCTCGACTACATCAAAAGATGGAGGAACCTTAGTATGAGGTGCAAACGCCCCCCGCATCAGGAGGACGCAGTTCAGATCTGCAAGCAAAACTTAAAGAAAGAAATCCTAGAAAGAATGATCGGCACTGAGGTCAAGACATTTGACCGTCTGAACAATGTGGTAGCGGAGATCGAGGCATTCTTGGCCCGATACTCCTCCACCCCAGCCATGTCAAGCCAGAGGGCCAGGCAGGCGGAGAAGAAGCCGGCTCCCCCGGAGGTGCATGCACTAGACTTCCAGGCTTTTGAAAAGCAGAAGGAGAAAGCCAAGGGAGCGGCTAACCCTCCGCCGCCCAGAACCACAGAACGGCGGGAAGGCCCCTCACTAAGAGAGAAGATGAGAAACAAGTTGTATTCCTTCTCCCGGGACAAGTCCAAGCTCCTGTTTGAGTGGGCAACCAGCTACAATAAGATCACATTGCCAGAGCCGAAAAGGCCTGGCGACTCAAAGAAGAAGGATGACCCGCGCTTCTGCATGTACCACCGGGTGCTCGGGCATACTATTGAAGATTGCTACGTCTTCAAGGATGTTATTGAGTCCTTAATCAGGGACGGGGAGCTGGACATGGGGGAGCATAAAGTAGACCCCCCGCAGCCACACGAGCTGCCCAGCATAGCCTCCTCCGTCAATATGATCTCACTATATCAGGAGCTGCCAGAAGAATGGGCGAAGGCCTGTGCCCGTGCCACTTATGAAACCTTTATCATGGCCCCAGCTCAAGACCAAGAAGGGTGGCAGACTGCACCCAGAAAAACCAGAAAGGCGCGCGCCTCTCGACCTACCCCAGGAATTCACTCGAGGGTAGCAGCGCCCCTGCCTGCACCGCCCCCGGTAAACCCTGTTTGCCACGACACGGCCCCCCGGCTGGTCATGAGGCGGCCCACTCACAACAAGAAGAGCTCTGCCCCGCTGCGGATGTACAAGAAGACTAGCCCGGCGGTTGAAAAACTCCAGGCTATTATCGACGGGCTTGAAGATTATAAGCAGCCCAAAATCCAGCCCGTCGAGCTAAAACAATATGTCCCCTGGGAGCAGTTCGAGTCACTCGAGCTGGCTCCAGGAACAGAAGCTGATGCAGACAAAGAGCCTCCCCTGTCGGGTGAACCTATTCGAGAGCAGCCGTCCGCTGCAGCGGGCAAGAAGAAGAAAAAGAGAAGACCCAGGGGCAAGAAGAAGAAGGAGGTCGTCTTCGCCTGCAACACCCTCTCGGCGTTGTTCGATACCTCTCTCTCCCTGGAAGAGAAAGAAGAAGAGCCACCCCATGAGCCGGCGGAAGTGAGTCAAGCTGAAGCATCCACCTCCCAGCACGCCACCAGGTCAGGGAGGAAGTGGGGGCGCTCTCCTCAGGGCAGCCTCAACATCATGCTCAGGGGGGAACAACCATACCAGATTCCCGAGCCCGAGGTCCGAGGCACCGAGATCCCTCCTCCATCAGGCCTCTACCCCGGAGGCACCAAGAGTCAAGGCGCCCCGTCGTTCGCCGAGTTCCTGTCAGCTCGAGCAGGAAGGCGGGCGCACCCCCAGGGGCCCACTGTGACCAGTAAAGCAAGCATTCCCCAAGCTCTGCCAGCTGCAACTCCTGCCCAGCCAGAGGAAGGATTCAGCGGCACCCCAAACCTCGCCGAATTCATGCGAACAGCGGAGGAGGCCCAACAGGCCCCGCCTGCTCAACGGGCTACAACAGATCCCGCAAAGGAGGCGTCCCCTAATCCGGCGCTCCAATCCCAGGATGAGGGCAGGCGCAGCAAGCCCGAAGAGATGAAACTGCTCAAGGTGCGGGCGGCCGAGCGAATAGTCAGACACCTCAAGAAAATCCCGACCCGGTTCACGGTGTGGGAGATGCTGTCCTTGAATGAAGAAACACGGCAAGCCATCATCGCCGCACTCCAGACGCCAGCACACCTTGAAGCCTGTTTGGCAGAATTATCACCTGAAGTAGCAGTGGCTTTCACAGAAGATGACATGCTTCTACCGACTTGCAGCCATAACAGGCCCCTCTACATGAAAGGGCAGCTGAACGGCCAGCCTATCAACAGGGTCTTGATCGACCCAGGGGCAGCAGTGAATATACTCCCGTACCGGGTATACCAGAAGCACTACTTTGACGTACACCTGGTCGAAGTTAAAAATGTCAAGATTGCCGGCTTTAACCAGAAATGTGAGGTTCCCATGGGGGTCGCAGAGTTCAACTTGACCTTTGACGACTTCACCTCCAAAGTCCAGTTCCACGTCATCAACTCCAGCACGTCCTACAAGGCGTTGCTCGGCCGGCCTTGGCTACACCAAAATAGGGTGGTGCCCTCCACCTTGCATCAGTGTATCAAGTACCCCTGCGAGGGAAAGGAAGTCAGAATCTTCGCCGACCTCCACCCGTTTGAGGTGTTTGAGTGTCACTTGTCAGATGCTAATCTGTACTTGGGAGAGGCGAAGCAAGCTCCTCAAGCTGCCCGAGACAAGGGAAAGAAGAAAATGGAATCGGGAGGCTGGTTTCCTCCGCCGCCCCCAGGCTATGTGGCTCCCCCACATGTACCATGTATTGCACAAGAGGAAGGGGTATTTAGGGCAGCCCCTCTCCCCATCTACCCCACACCGGGGGCACCCTGCCTCGAAGACCTGCTAGAAGATGTCAGGGTCCCGCCAGGGATCGTCAAGCCGATAGCGGAAATTGAATGCCAAGCGGCTGAGCAATTGAGAACCTTCGAGGTGCCTAACCCCGAGGGGCCGTCCACTATCTTCTATGTGGCCGGGGAGAAGCCGGTCAGGGAAGACGACGATTGCCGGTTCCCTGACGAGTTGCATGACCCGCACGTCCCCATTACGGGACTTCCCCACATGACTGACCGGGCAGCCAGAATGGTCAGGAAGCAGAAGATTCCTCCCTACCAGCCCTCCAGCCGGAAGGAAATGTTTGAAAAAATGTGGAATCCACCAAACCTGGATCGACGGTTGCTGAAAGTCACCAAGCACCCCGGTCTGGGCTTTTCACTAGAAAATTACTACGAGACTGATGTCATATCGGTCTCAACATGGCCCGGCAACGATCCCGTAGAAGCTACAGATTCGCGGAAAGCCTGTCAAGACGCACATCCTGCGCCCTCAGTTCAGGAGGCACAAGACGAGGAGATCTTCCTTTGGAAACCTCCCCGCCGCCGTTGCATAGAGAAGACCCCCTCCTTCCCCGAAGTGTCGACCTCGAAAGGGCACACCGGCGAAACACCTTCGCCCCGGCCGGCCGGCGAAGCAAGGAGCAGCAGCATGGGCCATGCTCCGAATTCCCCTCGATACGACCCCGTCATGTACGCCTTGTACCACAGGCAGCAACGGGAGATCGAGATGCTGAAGAGGCGGCTAGCCGAGCTAACCTCGCTAGTCGCCGACCTGATCCAGGGCTCCCTCCCCCCATGGGGTGGCCGGATGCCTCGGCCCCGAGGCGCCAGTCCCAGCACCCCCGCTTTGTCAAGGCAGGAAATGAGAGACATGGCAAGCTCGCTGACCGAGCGGCCGACCAGGCAAGGGCTGACACTCCAAGAGAAGCTACAGAAGCCTTATTCCTTTCCGAGAGAGAAGACCCGGGGCATCTTCGACTGGGCATGCCACTACGGCAAAGTCTCCCTTCCACGGTCCAAGAGGCCGCAAGACACCCGAAGAAGCGGGGACCCGCTATTTTGCCCTTACCACCAGATGCTGGGCCACGCCATTGAAGACTGCTATGTCTTCAAAGACATTGCCCAAGACCTCATTGACAGGGACGAGCTCAGGATGGGGGATTATGTGATAGCCCCGCCACGCCCCCATGTAGCGGACAGCCCCAGAGCGGGAGCCTACACCGTGTCCATCCACTACCAGGCCCCTGAAGATGCGGCTGCCCCGGCCCCCGTCCAAGCTATCTATGATGAATACACAGAAGAGCCTGAGATGGACCTACGCCCCTCTGAGCCAGCGGGCCTCGCACACCCGGCGGCCACGGCCCAGGAGGAGAGCGAGGTGAATGCAGCCTCCATGCCCAGTCATGATGAACAAGAAGAGGGAGATGGCATTCTCGAACCCGAGGACAATGAAGACCAAGACTTCGTCGATTTGTCGCCAGCCCCGCCGGAAATTGAAAATGGCGGCCAGGCCACAGTCGACGAATTGGTTGAAATCAACCTTGGCACAGAAGACAATCCCAGGCCGACTTTTCTGAGTGCTCTCATGCCTCTACAGGAGAGAGAACAATACACAAAGTTGCTGCAAGAATTCCGGGATTGCTTTGCCTGGAACTATAAAGAAATGCCCGGACTTAGCCCCGAGGTGACTCAACACATCCTGTCCATTGATCCCAAAGTGGAACCAGTGAAGCAACCTCCCCGGCGCATGAGGCCGGAGCTAACCAGCCAGATCTGCAAAGAGGTCGACAAGCTCATAAACGTCGGCTTCGTGGCGGAGAATCAATACACCACATGGCTGGCCAATATTGTACCGGTGAAAAAGAAGAATGGACAGATCAGGATTTGCGTGGATTTCCGCGACCTGAATAAAGCCTGCCCAAAAGACGACTTCCCGGTGCCTATCACCGAAGTGATGATCGATGCAACTACTGGCCACGAGGCCTTGTCCTTTATGGATGGGTCGTCCGGCTATAACCAAATCTGGATAGCCGACCACGACCGGATTCACACCGCCTTTAGGTCACCTAAAGGGATATTTCACTACAAGAGGATGCCCTTCGGCCTCAAGAATGCTGGTGCCACATATCAGCGGGCGATGACCAAGATCTTCGACGAGCTGCTATACAGCAAGGTCGAATGCTACATCGACGACCTGGTCGTCAAGACTAAAAAGAGGGATGAGCATCTGAATGACCTCAGGGTCGTCTTCCAAAGGCTCCGTCTGTACGGGCTGAAAATGAATCCCATGAAGTGCGCCTTTGGCGTGTCCAGTGGAAAGTTCCTCGGCTTCATCGTCCGACACAGAGGGATCGAGATCGACCCCTTTAAGATAAAAGCTATCCAGGAGCTGCCCCCTCCGAAGAATCTGGGAGAGCTGAGATCCCTACAGGGGCGTCTAGCTTACATCCGCAGGTTCATTTCCAACCTGTCGGGGCGCTGCCAGCCATTCCACAGACTAATGATGAAGAATGCACCTTTCAGCTGGGGTCATGAATGCCAGCACGCGTTTGACCAGTTAAAGGAGTATCTGGAGACCCCGCCTGTCCTGGGGGCACCTGTCAAAGGCAGACCGCTGATTCTATACATAGCGGCCACCGAATACTCACTGGGGGCAATGCTCGCCCAAAACAATGATGAGGGAAAAGAGCAGGCTCTCTACTACCTCAGTCGAAGATTGGTGGGTGCAGAAGCTAAGTACACCCCGATTGAGAAGATCTGCCTTGCCCTGGTCTTTGCAGTCAAGAAGATGAGGCACTATATGCTGTCCCATGAAGTCAGCTTGATATCCAGGGCCGACCCCATTAAGCACATCCTTTTTCAGCCCGTCCCAAAGGGGCGCCTTGGCAAGTGGGCCGTGCTACTCATGGAGTTCGATATCACCTACGTGCCGCAAAGGGCCGTTAAGGGACAAGCCGTCGCGGATTTCTTCGCAGCACATCCCGTGCCCGAAGACTCCCCGTTAGCCACCGAGCTACCTGAAGATGAAACACTAGAGGTAGACCAAATACAACAAGCCATCTGGCAGCTTTACTTTGATGGAGCCTCAAGGACAGAAGCGACCCCGTCCGGGCGCACCAAGGTACGAGCCGGAGCAGGCATCGTCCTCAAGTCGCCGGACGGAGAGGTGATGCACACTTCCTGCTGCATCAGCAAACCCTGCACCAATAATGAAGCAGAGTATGAAGCCCTGATCATCGGCCTCCAGGTCGCCCTCCAAATGGAGATCAAAATGCTCCAGGTGTTCGGCGATTCGCTGCTGGTCGTCAAGCAAGTCCAGGGGCAGTTTGATGTCCGAAAACCTGAGCTGCTCCTGTATCACACTAAAGCAAAAGGGCTCATGGAGCGGTTCTACCTCCTCGAGATAGGCCATGTCGCCAGAGGGGAGAACGCACAAGCCGACGCATTGGCAAAATTGGCAAGCTCACTGGCGGTGCCCCCAGATGGATATCTCCATATCCAAGTAATAAACCAACGCCAGATGCCCAGCATGATAGAAGAAGAGCCGGAAGAGGAGGACCTACAGGTCGCTACAGCAGAAGCCGTCAGCCTGCCTGACTGGAGGGACCCCCTAATGCAGTGGTTCAGGCACCAGCAACTACCCGACCGAAGAGAAGAAAAAATCAAGCTGGTCAGAACCAAGGACTCCTATGAGCTCCGAAGCGGAATATTATTCCGGATTGTGGCCGATGCCAAACGGAAGCTACTCCTCCGATGCTTGTCCATTGAAGAAGCTTGGAGGGTTATGAAGGAGGTCCATGCCGGCATAGCTGGCGCACACCAGGCGGGGCCGAAAATGAAAATTGAAATCAAGAAACTTGGCTATTATTGGCCTGCAATGTTCAACGACTGTTGCGAGTATGCTAAGTCGTGTCAGAGATGTCAGGAGCATGCCACCATTCCCAGAAGACCTCCTGCACCACTACACCCAACAGTGCCCAGTTGGCCGTTCGCCCAATGGGGAACGGACGTCGTGGGCCCCTTTCCCGCGTCTTCCACAGGTTGCAAATACATTCTGGCGGCGACCGACTACTTCTCCCGCTGGGCCGAGGCCGTTGCCTTACGGGAGGTCACCGGAGAAATCGTGGCCAGGTTTTTCCTCCGCAACATCATATTCCGGTTCGGCGTGCCCGACCGAATTGTATCAGACAATGGCAGCCACTTTCGCAACCAGAAAGTCTACCGACTAGCAGAAAAATATAAAATTGATTGGAGGACCTCAACTCCTTACAATCCACAAGCTAATGGGCTGGCCGAAGCTTTCAATAAGACACTCTGCACTCTCCTGGCCAAGACTGTTAGCCCTAACAAAAGGGACTGGGAAGGAAGAATGTATGAAGCACTTTGGGCGTACCGAACCGTATACAAGACCCCAACGGGCTGCTCGCCCTTCTCTCTCGTATATGGCTCGGAAGCAATCATCCCCGTCGAACTGGAGATACCGTCCCTCAGGGTCGCCATTCAGCATGGGCTTGTCCCCGAAGGGCAGACCAACACCGAGCGAAGGCTCGATGAACTCTCCAGTCTGGAAGGAAAGCGGCTTCAAGCCCAACAGAATATCCAGGTCTATCAGGCCCGGATTGCACGCGCCTTTGACAAGCTCGTCAAGGAACGCGAATTCAAGAAGGGTGACCTTGTCATGGTCAAGAGAAGAGATCTCATGGCGGCCAACCCCAAAGGTAAGCTAAACGAGAACTGGCTCGGACCCTACGTAGTCCAGAAAGTCTACGAAGGCGGAGCCTATGTAATTGTCAACCACCGCGGGGAGGTTCAATTCCCGCCTCTTAATGGAAGGCACTTGAGGCTGTACCACGCCCCAGCGCCCCCATTCAGGTAATAATATTACTCTTCGCCCCATTTTGGGGCGGATTTGCGTGATTAATGTCCGAATGATTTGGCCACCAGCCGGGTTCCCGAAAAAGGGAAGAAAGGAATAGAGAGAGAAAGAAAGAAGAAGCAAAAAAAGAGAAAGACAAAAAAGAAGAAGCAAAAAAAATGGAAAGAGGAAGAGAGAAGAAGCAAAAAAAAGAAGGAAAAAAAATGGAAAGAGAAAGAAGGAAGAAGCAAAAAGAAAAAAAAAGAAGAGAAAAAAAAGAAGAGAAAAAAGAAAAAAAAGAGAAAAAAAAAGAGAAGCCAGAAAGGGGGAACGCCCCCCATTTCCAGTCACCGCCCCGCATCAGCGGGGGTACCAAAATTGATTTAAAAAGAAAGAAACAAACTCTTCTCTCCGTCCTTCCCGAGCGGTGAGTACCCCTTTGGCTCGGACCTCACGTCCGGGTCATTGACTAGACAAACTCTTCTCTCCGTCCTTCCGGGCAGTGAGTACCCCTTTGGCTCGGACCTCACGTCCGGGTCATTGACTAGACAAACTCTTCTCTCCGTCCTTCCCGGGCGGTGAGTACCCCTTTGGTTCAGACCTCACGTCCGGGTCATTGACTAGACAAACTCTTCTCTCCGTCCTTCCCGGGCGGTGAGTACCCCTTTGGCTCGGACCTCACGTCCGGGTCATTGACTAGACAAACTCTTCTCTCCGTCCTTCCCGGGCGGTGAGTACCCCTTTGGCTCGGACCTCACGTCCGGGTCATTGACTAGACAAACTCTTCTCTCCGTCCTTCCCGGGCGGTGAGTACCCCTTTGGCTCGGACCTCACGTCCGGGTCATTGACTAGACGAACTCTTCTCTCCATCCTCCCCGGGGGGCGAGCACCCCTTTGGATCAGACCTCCCGTCTAAGTCACTGACTAAACGGACCTTTCTATCCGCCACCTCTGAACGGCAAAAGGGGTCTCTGGCCAAGTACCCCTCACTCGAGACCAGCACGCGCTTCCAATATTGCGGCAAAACCAGGGAGTTGCCCGTTCGGTATGGTGGAGTGGTCCCCTCGTCCTCCCCTTGGGAAGGCGAGCACTCTCCTGTACCCTGACATGGGTCCCTGCCTGGTCCTTCCAAAGTGAATCCCCGCAAAGACTCATACCCTGCCAATGGGCCCCTACACGAAAAGGGGGGAAAGATACAAGAGCGAGGGAAGAGGAAGGAGAAAACAATATGCACGGAAGAGAAAGAGGGGTGGGAAAGCTCCCTCCGGGATAAATGCATACACCAGGAACGCGTGAAATCATAAATGCTTTGCTCTATTCAAAAGAGGATCAAACTACATGTGCTGCGGGGCATACCCCTGTGTTACATTCAAAAAAAAGAAAGAGAAATTAAGGGATGCAATGCTTAGTCGATGTCCCTGAAGATGTCCTCGAGGGGGAGGATCCCGACGCAAGGAAAGTTCGTCATATCGCGCAGTCGGCCCCTCAATCCCTCAAGACGGGCGAGCTCCGCTTCGACGGACCCCATTTCAACGTCGGCAACGGCAAGAGCTTCCCTCTCCTCTGCCACCGCCCCTTCCGCCTCGGCGAGGCCAAGTTTAGCCGCAACGAGATAGCCCTCCAGCTTCTCGATCCGGTTCTTGAAGGAACGAACGCTGCCTTCGCCTTCCTCTAGGGCCTTTCCGTGGCATTCTCTACTGTCGCGTCGGGCCTTTAGGGCCTGCAGATATTCGTCTGCCTGAGCATCAAGGGCGGCGCGTTCGTCAGGAGCCTGGGTCTCCAGGAACTCGCGGCGCTTGACATATTTCAATAATAGCAAGACCCGCCGTGACCATTCCCCCAGCGGACAGCCAAGCACTTGCAGCGCCCCCGTTAATTGCGTCACGATGGTATGCACCTCCCGATACGACAGAGAAGCATCGGCGAGAAGCATCGTCCGTAAAGTGATCAGCATCTGACGGACTGGCGCTTCTGAGGACGTGTGACTAACTGAGGGCACGACCGGAGGGGTGAATTCCACGGTGCTGTCCACCTCTGCCCACAGGTCGGTATCTGCCGCCACTGAAGATGAAGGAAGGGCGAGGGTCAAGTCGCCCGGCCGGCCTAGCTCGACGAGAGACTCTTGGCCAACCACTGCCTGGGGAACGGACGAGACCATTGCCGAAGCCTCCGGCGCCCCCATCGTTTGGAGTTCCCCTGCCCCCTTTGCCTCCGTCTGGCCCAACCCTGCCACTCCTCCAAGGGGCAGGGGTGCAGGGGCCGTCACCTCAGCTAGAGGAGGAGCTTCGAGTAAGGACAGGCCCGAAGTCGCCACCCATGAACTCCTCCCTCGCAGCTGAGATCCCTCCAGATGCGCACGGAGCCCCGCAAATATCTGCTGCAAGAGCGGGTCCTCCATCTGAGCCGGGAGTTTCGGGAAGGGCGGAAGCGAACCACCAGTTGGGGTAAACGTCCCGCTTCCACGAGCGCAGCCAGTCTCTCTCTCTCCAAGCCCAAGACTGGAGCCGGCCCCTCCACCGCTATCGGGCCAATGCTCGGTCTCCGCTTGGCCACTGCCTTCCGGATACGACCAGGCGCCTACCCCGATATCGGCATCGCCTGACCATGGGAATGGGAATCAGCTATTCGCCATCTAAAATAAACCATGCAAAAGGGAGACCGTGGAGCCCGCATACTCACCTTGGCCGCTGGGATGATGCTACCTTCAGGCGCGATCTCCCCCTCCTCCAGAGGCTCGCCCGCCGCTCTGGTAGTACCGGAGGGCTCCGCGGGCATTTCCTCTCGAAGGGCGTCGAGTAAAAGAGCCAATTTGCCCATGCCGGCATCGACCCCTGTTGGGCGGTCGATCAGCGCAGCCGGGGCAGCCTCCTCTGCGACCTCAAGTTCGGCCGGTTCTTGAAAATCCTAAAAAAAAAGGGGGGGGGAATAAAGTCGTCAGTCAATCACAAAAAGGGAAGGGAGAGGCGGCCTAAACAAGCTCACACTCACGGCGGTCTTCCCCACAAGGCTCGGGGAGCCAGCAAGTAAGGGGGCCCCGAAGACTGGCTCGGGCGGCTCCGATGCCCCGGACACGCCCTCGTCAGGAGCTGCTTCGTCGGAAGAATAGTTGTAATCTACCTCTTCCCGAGGCGGAGACTCGACCGCCGTCGGCTCGGCCTGGGCCGGCAGGGGAGCTTCCTCCTCAGAGTCTCTTTCCAGCACGTCCTCCCTCGGGCTAGGCGAGGCTTGTACTCCGATCTTCTTCCTCCTTACATATGTCAGCGTCATCGGGAGGTCGAGATCAGGCCACAATGACTTGGTGGCCGCCGCGGCAACGCCTGTCATGCAAAGGAAGATAAGACATGCTGAATCTACTGGCCCCCAGGACACACACAAAAAAAGGGAGTTAACCGTATAGTCGAAAATATTTACCCCCTTCAGTTCCTGCGACACGAGATGACCCACGGGCTTCCTCAACAGGCAAACCCTTCTCGGGAATCCCAGCCGTACCCTCGCCCGGGAGCAACACGGGCGCCGATTCCTCCGTGCTGCCCGTGAGATAGAAGCGCATCGTCGCCATGCGCGAATCCGAGGCCAACTCGGGAGGCCGGTCGACCGCAGACGACACGGGCGGCCGATGAATCTCACCAGCTTCGCGGCTCGGTTCGGTCTGCGTGGCTTCGAATTCCTCGAAGGACAAGACACGGGCCACCGGCGAGGCTGCCGTCGGAGCCGGGGATGCCTCGGTCCGCTGCCGTTTTACCGTCTTTTGCCCGGCCACCTTGGCAGCAGCCAGTGCCTTCTTAACGGGCGACTGTGCCCGGGGCCTTCCCGTTGCCTGCGGCAAGGGAGCCGGAGCCGCCGCCGTGGTCGCCTCTGCCGGGACCGCAACTTCATCCATGTCAGGCGAGGGCACGGGCTCTCCCGTAGAAGCTAAGACAAAAGAAGTATCCAGGTGTCAAGACTCCACTCCAAAATAAAAGGGGGGGGAGATTCAAGAGACACGCTAATGATCGGGAACACTGACCGGCAGGTTGACCTGGCTCGGGACGGGCAGCTTCGAATTCCTCGAAAGACGGGGCTAGTGGTGCCAGAGGAACAGCCGTCGAAGCCTTAGCCGTTTCTGTCTTCCTCCGCTTTGTATCCCGCTGCTTAGCCGCCTTGGCGGCGTCCACCGCCTTTTTCACAGGCGATTTAGCCCGGGGCCTCTTCGCAGCCTTAGGCAAAGGAGCCGTGGTCGGGGCCAGCGGCGCGGCTTCAAAATACGCAGGCTTCTTCACCAACCGGAGGAGGTTCCGGTACGTGGCCATCTGCGTGCTGTCGGGATGGTCTGCAAAGAAAAGAGGGGAAAGAACGAACATGCATATACCATTAGTACCTAACTCACCGTGAAAGCCGCAGCGCTGAGGGACAAAACCGAAGAGCAAGAGGGAACTGAATACCATGAGGGCCAGTGTACAGCCGCAGCGTGATCGGCCAGTAGCTCAGGGATATCTCCTTGTCCTGACGTGCCGCCTCCCGGACTAGCCAACAAACGTCCTCAATAGTTTGACACCGGTCCGTGAGGTTGGCCAGATCCGCATGCTTCTTGGAAGAAAGGTGACAGAAAAGATTGAAGTGGTCCATGCCCCACCCATCAACATAATAATAAGGGATGTGCAGGCGCTTGCCCAGGATGGAGGCCGTCACATCTTCAATCTTCATCCCATTCACCCGGAGGAGGATATATAGCCACGTGGTATCCTTGTAATTCTCGGGCTTCCTCTCCTCCCGCCTCACGAACGTGCGATACAGGCAGGCCAAGTCTCTCTCCGGACACCAGCTCTTGGCGGGAGTCCCCTCTTCCTCTATGGGGAATGGATAATTGATGAGGTCCAGACGGTCGCTCCCTACCCGGCACAGATCCCTCAGCGTCTTCTGATAGCTGTCCTTCGCCACTGGAGGCAGCTCCACTTTCCGCGTCGGCCTCCTATCCCGGGCTTCCCGACGAGCTATCATATATGTCGCCACCTCCTTCTCTTGCCTGTTCTTGAGCCGAAGAAGATGATCTGGCTCAATGTCAAGTACTGGCACCGGTTGCCGGCTAAGGAATCTCCTTTCGGCGCCATCCCAACAATCGGTCTTGTGCAACCGATAGAAAGCCGTCCGGGCATTCCACCACTTTATATAGTCTTCAGCCACGACCGCACTTCCCCGGACGTTCCGCGAAGGCAAACCGAATTGCGCATGATAAGCAGGGATATGCTGGTCATACCCGAAGTTGCGGCCAAATCGGAAGGGGTAATACGGCTCCAGCAGTACGTTGTCTCCCTTCCGGAACACCAACACGCTCGGGCGGATAGCCAGCGCCCAATCCCTCAGCTCGGGCTCCAGCAACGGGCGCACCACGTTTTCCTGGCTGATAGGGTGGACATACCTCTCCACCTGGTCATCCTTGCATTCCCTCTTATTATTCACGAGGGGGCTTGAATGTGCGGCCAGCGTCCAGAAATGAATAGTACCGGTTGCATCCCGGGGAACCGTGGTCAACCGGCCCCGAATATCATACATCCGCATGGAAGTAGAAGCCGGTTCTGCACTCGCGAACTCCAGCATCCTCGGCACCAGCCCCCAATCCTGAAGGACTCGCGGGGTGAACTCCGAAAATAGTGAACAAACCCACGCGTTGAAGAAATGCAGTGGGCACACGTACCGGGCCTGCCTCGGGAATTGGTGCGTGCTGGTGTCTCCCAGGGCCTTATAAATCAAATAGAGCGCCGCCGGGCACAGAGAAAGTTTGACACCCCACGCCATCTGGCACGCCGGGTAGATGGCATCTGGCCGGATCACGGTCTCGTCCCCGTACGGCATGGCAAATGAACACAGCCAGTACGTCAGATAGGCGGCACAGTGAGTTTGTGGGTCGACCCCCATCGGATTGGCCCCGCTCCGACGTCCCCTGGAGGGGATCTTCACATCATGCTTGGGCTTCGCACGTTTCTTGCGAGCAACAGCGGTGCCAACGCAAGGAAAATCTTCATACTGCTTCAGCCCATCATAGAAATATTCCAGCCATACCGCCATACGCACCCGTTTCCTATCCCCACGGGCGGGCTGCTTCCCCTTGTGCGACAGCTAGTACAGCTCCCGGTAAGCCTTCATCAGGTACCGGTATGAATACCCCAGAGAATAATAGCCGTCCCCGTTAGTCTCGTCTTTGATCAAGTCCGGGAGGCATACATCTTCATAAGGCTCCCCGTCAATGGGCAAGCCGCTCAGCTGGCTTAGGCTCCACAAATCAAGTGAAGTCTCTCCCTCTGCCGTGTAGAAGGTATTGGTCTCCGCACTAAATACCTCTATCATACCGCAACAGAGACCCTTGGAGATGGGATAACCATACCGGGAAGCGTACACGCTGTGATAGATGCCAACTCGGACCAGCAACGGGGCGTAGTTGAACAGTACATATTCCGTGAACTCCACCGCCCCTTCTCGGAAGCTGTGGGCGTCTTGAAGCTTCAGCTCCCCGAACCAGCCCAGTGATAGTTCGTACTTGAACCTGATGGCCAAACAGTCCAATATGAACGGCTTCTCCCTATAACCCCATTTCAGGGGAGCCAAGAATAAACCAAATCGGGGCGACTCGCCATGCACCTTCCCCGCAGACATGTCCCACCTTGCTGGCGTGAACTGAGGGGCTCGCACCAATTTATCTTCAGCCGGCAGCACCCCTTCGATCCCCAGGACCGGCTTCCATTCCCGGGCTTCTCCCACCAGATACATCGGAATGCTCCTGGGGACGCTGTACAGCAGACTGTCTCGGGCATGCAGGATCGCCCGCTCGGCCGCCTTTATGACGCGATAATCTCGCCCCTCTCGAGAGCGCAAATGCTTCAGAAATCGAATGAGGTGCCTATCCTTCGGGAAGTCCTTCCTGTACTCCCCGGTGACCCGGTCAAATGTGAAGCCGTTGTCAACTCTGGCAAGCCTCTGGAAATCCATGGTCTCCCCGTCAGACTCAGATGACTCTGCCAAAGCGGCTATTTCTGCATGCTCCCGATCCAAGTCCTCTACATTTAACCAGGTAACTGCTGGCACCGGACCCCGCGGGAAAAGGTCAGCACCGATAGCAGCAGCAGGAGCAGAGGAACCACTTGGGGCAGCCATTTATCTGCAAAGATACATAAACAGAAGATCAGAATAAGCCACATGCAAAAGGAAGTGAAAGACTGTAAAAGGAGGGCTTTGCTACAAGTCAAATGAACAAAATATTGCCAATTTCTGACGAAATTTCGGCAGAGTTTCCCCTAGGCCAGAGGCGTAAGGGAAAACACGGGTGCGCGTCCACAAGGAGTGACGGCCCCAACAAAGCATGGTGGGCCCCGAGAGGCAACACCAGAAGTCCGCCGGTCGAAGGAGTCCTCTTCCTTAGCTAAAAACTCTCCCTGGAGACCCTCACCGGTACACTGCCCAGTGCCCTTCCCCGGCACACCCTGCAGTTGCCCTCACCGGTACGCCCTAGAGGCCTTCACCGGCACGTCCCTCCAACGCTTTGCCGGCACGCCCAGGGGAGGCCTTCCCCGGCACACTGCGCGCAGGCCTTCACCGGCACGCCCTCGGCGCCTTCCCCGGCACAGTCCTAGTCGAGGCCTTCCCCGGCACATTGCGCGCAGGCCTTCACCGGCGCGCTCCTCGCCTGCTTCACCGGCACACCCTGAAGCGGCCCCTTCACCGGCATGCTCCACAGGCGGCCTCACCGGCACGCCCCCAAAGGGGTTTCCCCGGTACACCTCCTACCATCGCTCCCCGGTGCGCCCTGTAGGGACTTCCCCGGTACACCTCCACTGCATCGCTTCGCCGGCACGCCCGCAGGGAGCCCTTCCCCGGCACGGTCCGCGCGAGCCGCTCACCGGCACACTTGGTGCCGTCCTCGCCGGCACACTCGGGCTCACCGCCCCCCCGTCACACCCTCGCTCTCCCTGCCCGGCACACTACAGAGCCACCCTCTCCGACACGCCCACAGGGGTCTCCCCCGACGCGCCCTAAACCGTGCTCCCCGGCACGCCCGCTCCCAACATCACCTCCGGCCACCCATGGCGCCGGAGACGGAGAAGAAAGGGGGGGAAGAAGAGAACAAGAGGGAGAGGGAGGAGAAAGAGAGATGGAGATGAAGGGGGCGACGGCCTCCGGCCGCCGTCCACTGTGGAGAAAAGAGAAAGAAGAAGAGAACGGGAGAAGGAGGGAGAAGAGAAGAAGGGAGAGAAGAGAAGAGAAGAGAGACGGGGGGGCGGCCCTCACGGCGGTGCCCTCACCGCGCTAACGACGACGGCGACGACGGTGACCGGAGGCGGTGGTGCTCGGTGACGGGAAAGACGAAGAGGATGGAGAGAGGGGGGGGGGGCGAACGGTCGCCTGTTGAAGGGAGAGAAGAGGGAAGGGAGGGGGATTCGAACGGGGGTGGTTCGAATGAACCGCCACCGCCCCATATATATATGGCAAAAAAAGGGAGAGAATAAAAAAGAGAAAAGAAAAAAAAAGGAGGGGAAACAAAAGAAAAAAAAGAGAGGGGGAAAATAAAAGAAATAAAAAAGGGGGAGAAAATACAAAAAAAAGAAGAAAAAGAAGAAGAAGGAATGACGGAAAAATAGAAGGAGATACAAAGGGGCATAAAAAAAAGAGGAAGAGAAAGGAGGGAAATAAAAGGAGAAAATAAAAGAAGAAATAAAGGGGGGGAAGCAAAAAGAGAATAAATATATTATATATATATATATATATATATATATATATATATATATATATATATATATATATATATATACACATATATATATACCCATATATGTATACATATTTACATAGCCACCCGCTCACATACGCGGAGGAGTAAGTCAACAGCACACAATAATAAATGCCCCCGGGGAAGACATTCCATCCCCACGATCCCAGTCAGACGAACGTCCACACCAGCAAGGACGACTCTACCCCTGTGGCTCTATCCTTGTCATAGTGTCACTACCCTACCGCCAAGACAAGCCCGTCTCTGGCACATCGCCTCGGGCCTCAGCTACCACCCACGCCATACAATATTGCCATCACGGGCCCTACGCCCGGATCGGCAGAACCTCTATTCTTGCGTTGGCATTAATGCTTTGCCAACGAATAAGTCTCTTTCCGGCGCAAGGCCCGTGCCCTAGCCACCCACTCCGCACAACATTGCCATTACGGACCCTATGTCTGAATCGGCATAAATTCTCCCGTTGCGCTGGCATTCTATTCTTGCCAACGAGTGAACCTTACCTTCCGGCGCAAGGCTTCGTGCCCTAGCCTACACACGCATGTCACTCACTCGTCAAAAAAAATAAATAAATAAAGTAAAATGGGGTTAAAAATAGAGATACCCCGCCGGACTTTCCCCTATGTGGGGACAAGGGTAAAAATGGCAATAACCCGACTGTGGCGAAAACCCGAAAGGGCGCTACGGGCAAAATTGGGTACCCCGCCACGTGAAAACCCGAAAGGGCGCGTGGGAAAAAGCAAGAGGGGGCCGGTATCGGCGAAAACCTGAAAGGGCGCTTGTATCGGTAATGTGGCAAAAAAAAAAGAAAAAAAAAGAGAAGAGAAAAGAGGCCAAGAGATCAACAAAGCATGTCAGTTCCCGGCATTCTGTCGGCACTGACGAAGAGACTAAGAGACAACAAACCAGGTCAGCTCCCGGCATCCTATCGGCACTGACGAAGAGACCAAGAGACTAAGAGACAACAAATCAGGTCAGCTCCCGGCATCCTGTCGGCACTGACGAAGAGACTAAGAGACAACAAACCAGGTCAGTTCCCGGCATCCTGTCGGCACTGACGAAGAGACCAAGAGACTAAGAGATCAACAAAACATGCCAGTTCCCGGCATCCCGTCGACACTGGCGAAGAGGCAAAGAGATCAACAAACCAGGTCAGCTTCCGACATCCTGTCGGCACTGACGAAGAGACCAAGAGACTAAGAGACAACAAACCAGGTCAGTTCCCGGCATCCTGTCGGCACTGACGAAGAGACAAAGAGACTAAGAGATCAACAAAACATGCCAGTTCCCGGCGTCCCGTCGGCACTGGCAAAGAGACCAAGAGATCAACAAAGCATGTCAATTCCCGGCATCCTGTCGGCGCTACTGAAGAGACAAAGAGACCAATATGATGCTTCAGTCCCGACACCCAGTCGGCACTGATGAAGAGACAAAGAAGATCAACAGACCAGGTCGGCTCTCGACGCCCCGACGACATCGACAAAGAGAGAAGAGACGAAAACACCCACGGGCACCGCCCGGCTCATCCTTCACCTGCGCTACCCGTGGGTGGGGGGCATTTGTGGACACCGAAAATCGCGCATCTAAATGTCATGCTCGGCCCAGCATCGACGACGGCGCCGAGTGAAGAAACCCCGGGGAAATCAAGCATAAAAGGACCCCACAGCCCGTGGGCCTCGAAGAAAATCAAATGGGCCACGGCTCATGCTCACAAGGGGCTCAAAAATCGCCCATTTAGCCCTTCAGCGGCACGCCCAGTTGAGGCTTCAACGGCACGCCCTGCAGGGTCTTCGGCGGCACACCCCTTTGGGTGTTCAGCGGCACGCCCTTTTGGGTGTTCAGCGGCACACCCCATTTTTGGGGTTCAGCGGCACACCCATTTTGGGGTTCAGCGGCACACCCCTTTGGGTGTTCAGCGGCACGCCCTCGGGGCTGTTCAGCGGCACGCCCTCGGGGCTGTTCAGCGGCACGCCCTCAGGGCTGTTCAGCGGCACGGCTGTTTTGTGCTCCCAGCGGTACGCCCTTTTGGCTCCCCCACGGCACGCCTTTTCAGCTCGCCAGCGGCACAGCGTTGAAGCTTTTCAACGGCAAGACGACGTGAAGCCCATGCCCTATGCATCCTTGGCGCGCAGTGAGCTCTATGAGGTGTCAACCATGGGTTGGGCCACGCAGGCTACCCCACTGACAGCCAGGACAGGAGCAGGTCAAACCCATCATCACAGCCGGCTTCCCGCCTTCGACGGTCGTGCTCGAAGTCGTCGGTGGCTGGGAGTATAAAAGCCTCCTGTTAAAACACAAAAAAAACAGGGGAGAACGGCCAGAGACGAACAGAGAGAGGAGAAGAGGTTCCAACAGTAGAGGACACACACAGGAGAAAGAGGAGAAGAAAGAAGAGAAGAAGAGGCCCTCCCGGCCTGTGCTCCGTCCGACGGCCACCGGGAAGAAACAAGAGTAAGAGAGAGAGAGCTTGTTGTATTGGGGGAAAGGGTTGGGGATAGTGGCCAATGTCTTAGGCCCGGATGTTTTCGTCTCTCTTGTATCCCATTCCTCCTGGGGGTTCTTTGTCCTTCTCCCTTTTGTCCATGGCCCCATCTGGGGGTTTGCTTTTGCAATATATATGTAGGGCCACGCCCTCTTGATTCTCATGAATGCAAACCATCCTCTCCGAGTTTCTTCTCATTTTTTTTTCTTTTGATGTTTTATGCTAGGCCTTGCGGGCTTTTGACGGACTATCCGTTCCTCCCTCCGTCTCCCCATCCCTCCGGCATCCTTAGGGGCCTCCACGTCAATGTAGGTCCCCCTCTGCTAACCTTGGCTCCGCGAGCTCCTCATTCCCTTCCATGGCCATCTACCATGTCCCCGGGCTTGAGGAGAAGGGGAGGTACCCTTACTTTCTTCCTGATCACCCAGTAACTAATAGGCCACTTCCGGCCTTGAAGCCCCCCGTCTCTTCCTCCTCTTTTCCTGAACCGTCGTCAAGTCTCCCAGCCCATACATGCAGCCCCTTTCAAGCCCCCCAACGGTGCACCTTTCCGGCCTTTGGCCGGCACACCTTTCCAGCCCTCAGCGGCACGCCTCATTGGCCTTGGCCTTCAGCGGTATGCCCACCCTTGGCCTTCAGCGGCACGCCCATTGGTCTTAGCCTTCAACGGCACACCCTGTGCAGCTTTCAGCGGCACACCTCCCTGTTCGGCCCTCAGCGGCACACCCCCTGTTCAGCCCTTAGCGGCACACCCTTCAGTCCCTCAGCAGCTTATTCCTTGTCCAGTCCCAGTCCAGGCCCCTTAGATGTCTTCGGTCTGTCGTTCTCCTTCGTGTTTTCCGAGGCTCTGTAAAGGTGTTGCCCCCCCCCCCCCCCGGGGGGGGGGCCCACCTCCAGTTGTCGGGTTCCGCCACATCAGGTGGGCGCGTTCCCTGTATCTCCCTTACGCCCTGGGTCAAGGGGAGATGCTGCCGAATTTTTTGTGAGAAACTAATAAACAATTAAAAGAGACAAAAGGAGGCAACAAACAAGCAAGATAACTGACGAAACCTTCCAACTCATCAAACCACTGCCGGCATCACGGCGAGAACTGAGCCGAGCCAACTAACTACCCGGCAGCCCGAACGTCCGACCCGTAAGAAAGAAGATCGAACGGAACAAAGAGAACGAACAAAGGGAGGAATTTTGTATAAAACCATATGAACGTTAAGATAAGAAGAAAAGAAAAGCCTTAAATCAAATAATCGAAAACTGATCAAACCTCCACCATCACGCCCTGATTGGCCCTTCAACGGTGCACTCTAGTCAGCCTCCAGCGTCATGATCACCTCACCCTTTCACCGGTACGCCTCCCCTGGCCATCACCGTTGCAGCTTTCAGCGGCACACTCCTTGTTGCCTCCCAGCGGTACGCCCCCCGTTTCCCTTTGCCGGCACACTCTCCTGCTTTCAGCGGCACACTCCTTTCAACCCAGCGGTACACCCCTATTACCTTCCCCGGCACACTCCTCTCAGTCTCCAGCGGCACACACCCCCCCTTGTTACCTCCAGCGGTACGCCCTTATTGGCCTCAGCGGTACGCCCCTTTAAGCTCCAGCGGCACGCCCCTCGTTGCCTCCCGGCGGTACGCCCCTCCGTTTCCCAGCGGCACACTCCTGCCTCCAGCGGTGCACTCCTATTTCTCCTTCCCCGGTACACCACATACACACACAGATATGTCATGATAAGGGCCTTAACAACAACAAATGAATTAATAAAATTACGCTAATCGAAGGACCCCGAATGTGCAACATTAATAATGATAAAAGAGGTGGGAGGGGTAATAAAAAATAGTAAAGAAAATAATGATAGCAGTAACAACATTGATGAATAAAAGAAGAGAAATCATCTTGGACAAAGGCACAAAAAAGGGGGTAGTAAATGGCAAATCAGAAATCAGAACATATAACTAAGAAGACCCCAAATAAAAGACGCTAGGGCCCACACTGCAGCCCCATCTCTCCCCGTGACCCGGGGCAAAAGGAACAATAATGCCGCCCTCTCAGGCCGGGCTCGGATCTTGGGAGTCATCCCGACATGGTCCGGTCCCGACCTAGTCTCGGGCCGACATCTCAATCAGACCGGGTTTGTTCCTCGTTCCGGACGCCCTCCGAGTCATCACAAAAATTGCCGGGTGCTCGGCAGAAATTTGAACTGATTCGTCCCGGCTTTTCTCGCCGCGTTCCCATCACGGACCCGTGTCCGAACATGAAAGGTCCACGTGTGACCGACACGACCAGCGGTCTGTGGTCTGAATACCACCCTCAGCGTGATCTATTCCCTATCTCTCTCGCACAACTAGTATTATTCTTTTCGGCCGCGGGGCCCCTAATTTCGGCAATTAATCAAGGGTATTCCCTCGTATGGGGGATGTAAATGACGTCGTGACCTTTATGGCGCGACGGGATTTGGTCCCGACACGAACCACACAATCGCCTGACGAAGTCAGACCGAGCGCACCTTGGGCTCTTCGGAGCCCGAATAAATTGTCACTTCTGTGACTGGCACGCCCACGCACTCAATAGACGAAGCCACAATAAGCAAGCGAATTTTAGTGCGTCCACACCGCCTCTGAGGCAGAGAGAGAAGAAGCAGGTTTCAGCGAGAGCGAGACGGAGGGTATCTCCAAATCAGAGGCCCTACCCGCATGTACTGCCATTGTTCCACAATTCATTCCCTCCAAACTGCTGGTGCTATCTTCCGAGGAGGAACTGTAGGAAGAATTTGCTCGCTTAGACACCGAGGCAGATATAACTCCTCCCTTTGCTGCTTCAGCAGTGGAGCTTTCCTCTCCACTGCACTCCTTCGAGGACATCGACATCACCTTAGAAGTGAGTCCCTCTCTTTGTCCTCATTGTTCTCCCCTTCTATCTGTTGCTTGATGTTGTATTGATCTGTTCATAGGAATCCCCTGTTGCTAGCCCGGCAACGACTGCAGCCTTTGAAGCCACTCTGTCTGACACCTTGACCATTGTTCCTGCTTCGTCAGCCGCCTGTGCAGGCGTTTCTGAGATAATTCACCCTGTGCCGGTGAGGGTACAGTCTTCTACGGACTTAGCATTGTTGGACTTGAGGACCTCGGGGGAGAGTTCGGCCCTTATCCGGGTCTTGGATTTTAGAGCTGAGACGGACCCAGCTAGGGGTTCTGCCTTTATACCAGCCGCAGTGATGACCATTGCGCCCGAGTCAGCAATTCCCATAACAGTAATTATGGAGACTGAACTTTTGCCTCTTCGGGCCGTGGCCCCTGCCGCCCTGACGTTGAAGGAACTGGCCGTTGAAGCGGGGATGGAAGAAGGAGAGGCAGCTGCTACAGAGACCGGGGTATTGTCTATAACCGACCCAGAATTGATCTCCATGCTTTCGGAATCCGAGGAGGAGGTGCCCCGAGAAGAGGATGCTGAAGATGTGGGTATCACATTGGGGACCCAGGAAGCAGCCGCTCCAGCACTTATTAAAGTTGCCCCTACGAGCATTCAAATAGCAACCCCTGAGGAGATGGAGGTGGAAGGCCTCTTGGTTCCATCAGGGATTGCAGAGAGAGCTCAGTTGGCGCCTTCAGCAGACCTCCCGTCTTCCTCTTCCCAGCCAGATGTTACACTATGGGCAGACATTGACAGTGAGGTGACTTTTGAAGTAGCTTCATTTCCCTCCCCTGGCTTTGCTTCATCTGAGAGTTTCGTTTGGCAAAATCTGGACATGTTGCGCCAGCTGGTGGAGTCCCAGCCCGGACTGACTTATCTACAGCTGAAGGAGATAGCTGAGCGTTTCACAGCTGGTCTACAGGCGATGGGCTGTCCCATGGAAATATGGGCCCAGCGGGTTCTGTTGTTGTTAAAGTTTATACATCGCCGGGACTTCTTGGCACATATTATGTCTGCAGACTGGCAGCTTTGAAGTTGCAAAGGATGGAGTGCAAATCTGAGCTGGAGAAAATAGACTCTGTTCTTCAGGAGCGCCAACGCCGACTGTAGTCTCTGGCGCAGCGGGAGCAGTTCGTGCGCAGCCGGATAACCATCCTGGAGGCTGAACTGTTTGATCTCCGAGCTGAACTGCCGCAGATAACAACTTCTCGGCCGCAGCTTGCGGAAGAAGTAGCTCTGTTGGAGGGGCAGGTGGCATCCTTTCAGGACGAGTCTGCTCGGCTACAGGAGGAGGAGGCTCGACTTCATGAGCTGGGGGCTGCCCCGCATGTAGGGCTTCTGGCCTTCGAAGACATATTCCGGCGCCTGTGATCGTCTGTTCTCCCCTTTTTGTAATACAATTCCCCCTCAGGGGCCCTTCTTGTATTCCCTCTTTTATTCAATGGAAGGAATCTTTACATCAGTTTCATATGTGATTTGTTCTTTACTTATCGCACCATCAATATTTCACGGCGATTTGGCAGCGGTTTCAGCGGTCCCCGTGCGAATAGCCCGTACCTAGCGGGAGAGCGTCCACCCTTTCAGAGAGAGGATGGGGGACTCGCTCCACCGCGCGACGGTATCCAGAGGGCGCTTAAACCGAATCTGGGGGTTGTTGAATGAAAGAGGTTTAGAGCATTATCTGGGACAAACGGATGGCTCATCGGGGACAGGTTTCAAGGCTGGTCGGGGCAAAGTGCCAATCGACCAGTGACTGATTTTATCATCGATGTTGGGTTTATATCGACGCAAAGAAGTTTTATAGGTTTCGTCAGAATAGACATAAGGTCTAGACTGGGTAGACTTGATCACAGGTGGGACGTGAAAAGGGTATGTGGTTCCCATCAGAACGGACGTAAAGTCTGAACTGAACAGGTTTCATCATTGGCCGGGCAATGTACCGATCGACCAACGGTTGGCTTCATCATCGATATGGGGTTTGTATCGATGCAAAGGAATTTCATAGGGTTCATCAGGATAGACGTAAGGTCTAAACTGGATAGGGTTTTATCATTGATCGGGCAAGGTGCCGGTCGATCAATAGCTGGTTCCATCATCGATATTGGGTTCATATCGATGCAAAGGGATTTCATAAGGTTCATCAGGATAGACGTAAGGTCTAAACTGGATAGGGTTTTATCATTGATTGGGCAAGGTGCCGATCGACCAACGGTTGGCTTCATCATCGATATGGGTTCATATCGTTGCAAAGGGATTTCATAAGGTTCATCAGGATAGACGTAAGGTCTAAACTGGATAGGGTTTTATCATTGATCAGGCAAGGTGCCGGTCGATCAATAGCTGGTTCCATCATCGATATTGGGTTCATATCGATGCAAAGGAATTTCATAAGTCTTATCAGAATAGACGTAAGGTCTAAACTGGATAGGGTTTTATCATTGATCGGGCGAGATGCCGGTCAATCAATGGTGGGACGTAGGTAGAGGTGTAGGTCTCGTTAAGATAGACGTAAGGTCTATTCCAGTAGGTTTTATCGCGGGTGGGACATGGAAGGATATGTAGGTTTTATCAGGATAGGCATAGGGTCTATCCAGATAGGTTTTTTTTTGTTGACCGGGTGAGGAGCCGATCGATCAAGGGAAGGTTTAAGAGTTTCATCAGGACAGACGTAAGGTCTGAGCTGGCCGGACTTTATCAGAATAGTGATGGGTTTCATTGTCAGTGGGACATTTGAAAAAGGCTATGTAGATTCCATCAGGACAGACGTAGGGTTTGTCCTGTCAAGGTTTTATCGTTGACCGGGCAAGGAGCCAAACGGTTAACGGAAGGCCTTATCAAGGGAAGGAAGTATGGAATTTCTCAGAATTACCACATTACTGACCCAGGCGCCCTTTCGGGTTTTCACCGGAGCCAGCCCCCTCTCACTTTTGCCCACGTGCCCTTTCGGGTTTTCACGTGACGGGGTACCCGATTTTGCCTGCAGCGCCCTTTTGGGTTTTCACCACAGCTGGGTTTTAGCCATTTTTACCCTTGTCCAGAATGCATGAACAATGTAGATATATAATTCTCTCCTCTCTCTCCTTTCACTAAAGGGGTCAAAAATGCGCCAAAATGCATGAAACAAATGAGAGAAAGAAGAGGAAATAGGGAATGAAAGTACCGTGATCGCCACCAAGATGCCGTACGCGACAGGCACGCCGTACCTTGGAAAGTGGGGAGACACTCGCCTTAGTGCAGCGCTGGGGAATGAACGGCTCGGTTAGAACCACTCTGTGATGAGCGGTCTTACGATAGACTGCCCTGGGGCGCTGCGAGGGACGCGGGAGGAACTGCTGCAGTGAGATGGACGGCACTTTAGGGACCGCGCTCCAGGGAAGGACGGTCGTTTCTGCACCGCGCATACCGTTGAACGGCCGGAGGATGACCGCTCAATACCTTCACTCAGTAAGTTGAGAAGGGCTCGACCTCCACCCTCTCCGGCCGGCCAGAGGGGATGGGCCTCGTGCTGATTAGATGCTGACCTGCGAAACAACGTAGAGACACGAAAGAGACACCCAAATCAGACCTTAATAATGCAGTATATATTCAAACGAGAAGAATTAAGCATGAACAAATGAAAAGGGGAATACCTGGGGGGTTTTAAACCCCTAGGGTGACAAAAAACGGGATGGTTGTGTGCATGGTAATGAGAAAGAGGGGGGTACGTGGGTGAGAAACAAAGCATGCAATGAAAGAACACGGCAAAACTACGGAACGAAAGACTACTAAGACTGGGCTACTCCCTTGACCGGAGGCTCATGTGGACGTAGAGAGCCTCCCTCCTTGGTGCTAGGTCGCTCAAAAATGCGGCAGAGCTTCGCCGTCGATCAAAATCTCCCCCCTTTCGACGTCCGGCCTTTAGGGTCTATTTATAGAGCCTAGAAAGCCAACCCCGAAACTAGGGTTCAGAGCCATTTTCGGGACGAGATTATTGAAGACAAATCGTAGATAATACAATTATCTCTCATCCAGTCGAAACGGCAGCTAAAATGGTTGATTATCCGCAGAGAAATCACCAAAATAAGTTTAAGGATAAAACCATGGAGAAAAGGATTAAAATCTGTTAAAATTCAGCAACCGACGGGATGAACGGTCTTACGATAGACCGCTCAACCAGGTGGACGGTTATAAATTAACCGTCCATACCCGTCGGTGGAAATTCAAATAATCAGCAAATAATCCCAATTATCTCTCGAACTGGCCGAAACGTCCGCCGTGGGACCCTGAACACATGAACGGTTGAATGGAGACCGTTTGAGTGTAGGGCGGCACAAACACGACCGTTTTACCCTGTCGGTGATAATTCAAATATTTGGATAATTATCTGAGAAAATGGGCGCGCGTAGGACTCTGAGATATAGGCGGTTGGAATAGGCCCGTCCATGAACTTGAACGGTCCTGATCACACCGCACAAAATCCTGTCGGTGAATATTCAGAAAATCCTCAGAAATTAGCCGAAATGTATGAACGGTCTGGTATCAACCGCCCCAGTCCTGAACGGCTTATGTGGGAGCGTTCATGATCTTGGGTACTGGATAATTTAAAAAATAGTTCATTTAATCAAAGCCAGGGTCCGATAAGCCCTGAATGGATACGACCTTTACCAAGGAGGGAGGTCACCCCCAAAATGAGCCCAGGATGTGCCACAAAGAATGGCCCAACAGATAATGGACAACTTAGGGCATCAATCAATGGAAGTAAGAGAAACGGCTCAACTTATTGGTATAAAACGGGTGTCAACAGATGCCCCTCCTTAACGTCCACTTTGCAGGGAAGCGAGCGGAGGTGAAGCGGAGGTGACACGGAACATGGAGACGAAGCGGAAGTGTAGCGGAGTGGACCGGAAAAGCGGGCGTTAAGGTAAACGACACCCGTTCCTACCAATAAGCGATGAGAATCTTTCGGAAAACCTTGAACCGAGCGTCAGGAGTAATTGACCAAAAGGTGACGCCAATCTGGAGGGACTAAACTAAAGGAAATCAACCGACAAGACCAACCTCATGGGGGACACAATCCCGCGGTCCAATGAGGGGGCCACAAAAGAAAAAGATGCTAAAGCTCCAGACGGGGATCTTTCAGTCAACTGGCCCCAACGAACCGACCAAAGAGAACCTTCAAACTCAGAGTGGAATTAGTTCATCTTACTCGAGCCTCTTAAACACATAGCTGACCATTACCGACGGGACATTTCTGAAGCAAACCATGGGGCATGAAAGCTCAAAAGGATGCGTATGATGCATGTTGGGCTAAAACAAAAAGAAATCATTAAAACAAATGCCAAGAAAGATTAAAATATAAAATATTCGAGAGTAGTATTGCTAAGCTGGGAATATCAGAGTCAAGATACCATCCGCAACCACAGCGCACGGATAGAACCGTCCTCCTCGTGACATCCCAACTTAACGGCCTATCCGAAGGTTAGATACATGAACCTGGATCATCATTGTTTTTGTTGAAGGGGAACATCAGATCCTGGGACATATAAGAAACCTGCCGGCTCTCGAAATAGTATAATATAATATCATATAGTAATGCAATAAGGGACTTAGGGATAGAGGGCCATACCTGACTTACCTGTGCAGGCGAAATGGCGAGACATGGCTGAAGTGATGCTGCATAAGATGGTTAAGAGATATATTTCCAAAGAAAATATTCAACATTCATGATTTAAATACATCAACGAGATATACGGCCGAATCCCAACCGTTCAATTTTCCAAACGGCTCTATGTTAACCGTGTGTACCTGAGATTCAGACAATTTTGTTAGGGCCCATTGCCAGTGGTGAACGGTTGTGAACACACCGTTCTTACAGGGACGGCTCTATTTGAACCGTTTGTGCCCAGAATTCCAACCGACTTGTAATTAACGGTCAATAGAGACATACAGTTAGATACGAACCGTTCAGATAATGAACGGTCTAACGATAGACCGTTCTTCCCTACAGCTTCGAAAAAAGGAACCCCCTCGTCTCCCTCCACCGTAACCGACGGTGGAAGGAACGAGGGGGGCAAACGACGCCCTCACTCTCTCTTCTCAACTCCCTCTTCTCAACTCCCCCTCTCCCTCTCTCAACCTCACTGCACCCCAGCCCGTTTGATGACCCGGACGAAGCACCAGTCCGCCAGGCCATCGGCCACCGGTGAGGGCTCGCCCCGCCGGAGCAACCGCCACCGCCGTCGGAGGAGGAGGGCACACCCGGGGTGACCATGGAGGAGCTCGCCATCATCGTCGCCGACGAAGAGGCCCCTGCCGGCGAGGAGGAGGTGGCCGGAGGACCAACGCCCGCGGGGGCGGCCAAGGCACCACGCGATCCCGAGGTAGGTTCCCCCTCACCTCTTCTTCCATTTCCAACCCTTTCGTTCCATGCATGCTAGTTTTAGGGGCTTAGAGGGTCTTAGGGGGGTTGGTTTAGGGACCACGGGGGTCTCCCAGCCGGCTGGGGGGCCTTCACCGTCGTCGGGGACGACGACAGTAAAACGGTTTAACAGAAACCGTACGTAAAAACAATGCGGTCCCCAAAGGACCGCCTCAAATAAACACGGTGCAGGGAGCACCGCTCACACTCACACTGCTAACGGGGCACCAAAACCCCAATACTGTGAGGGTACCACCGTTCAAAACGTAGATGGACCATATAGGTCCGTCCAATCATGTAGCCAGGCAAAACAATACGGTCCTTACAGGACCGTCACGAAAACAATACAGCCAACGGTGGGCCGTTATTCCTTAGGGAGACGGGGAACCAGACGGTTCAGGGTGATTCGTCCATGATTAAAACGGCTAGGGATGGCCCGTTCAAACTGGGGTACCTGAGAAACAAAGCGGTTTGAGGAAGGCCGCTCATATACAGAGCGGTTCGTGACCAACCGTTCTTCAAATCAATAATTGGACTTTGAGTATTTTATTTAAATGAAATAACAATGTGAAACTAAATGACTAATGCAAATGGGATGGATGAATGCAGGGGAAGCGTAGGACCCGTACCTCCTGGCTGCAGGTTCGGGCAGTGTATCTGGCACTGCCGGACTTCCAGAGGGAGCGATTGACTGCCATGGGGTTCGCCCCCTTCCTGAGTATTGAGGTGTGTCGTTTTGACGTAGCTCTGCTCTATGCTCTGCACGACCGCTGGGACCCAGTGAGTCGGACGTTCTTGTTCCCGTGGGGGCACATGGTTCCCACGTTGGAGGACGTTGCCAGGCTCACTGGCCTACGCGTGCATGGGTCGCCGGTCAGCGGGACTACTTTTCCTGACTACCGGGGGCTAGCTCGAGAGCTGCTCGGGCTTCAGTTACGGCGCCCCGAGAGGCAGTCGACTCTCCTTCCCCGGGCTGCTCTCCAGGACAGCCTGGGACTTCGACGAGCTGGCGTTGCAGTGGGCAAGCGACCAGAGGAGCACTTGGAGCGGCTCGTGGGGCTGGCGAGACCGAGGGTCGCGACGGCACCGGGACCAGAGGCAGACAGAGTACTACGACGGTTTCTGATGCTGATGTTCGGGCGGCTTCTCTTCTCCACTCGGGCGGACGTGATGAGTTGTCGCTTCCTCCCCTTCCTCCAGGAGCTTGAGCATGTAGGTGACTATGCTTGGGGAGCGGCGGTCCTCGCCTTCCTCTTTGACACCCTTAGTTCGACGGCGCGTCGGATGATGCTTGGGGGCTTCTCCCCCTTACTCCAGGTGCGACTCTCTTCTCTAGTTTTGATTATGCAACTCTATATGCTTTCTGAATGCTGACACGACTTGTGGTACAGGTGTGGGCCTACGTGCGCCTACGCGGGTTGGGGAGAGGTGGACAGCACCCCGAGAAATGATGGCCTTGAGGAGGCAGGTTCGGGAGCTGCAGGACGACCTGGACACTCTACCGTACACCTCGGTACGCTTCTAGACTCAGACTCTTTAAATGCATGTTATTCTTCCATGATTATAATGATGCTGATGTAGTTTCCTATTGCAGGTACGGTGGACTCCCTATACAGAGGAGAGCCCGGAGGGCCAGCCGTGGGTGACCGAGGCCTTGGCCTTCTCTGGTCGGGACGTGTGGCTTCACTGCATGAATGTGGTGGAGCCACTGCACTTTAGGTTGGTGATGAGGACCATCGGGGTCCATCAGCCGGCCGTTGAGTTCCCTGCGCCCGAGAAGGCGGGGGAACGAGTGTCGAGGACGACCCGGGGACTCCGCGAGGCGTACGACTGGACAGGGAGGAACGCCGAGCAGATTGCTGACTGGGCCGCACGAGGGCGAGCGGTGACCGCCCGGGCAGAGAGCAACAGCGCGTACTACACTGCGTACGCACGGCACTACCGGGACCAGGTGTTCCGAGGCGCCCACCGACCGGTACGACTTCTAAACTTAAACTTTGTCTATCATGCTTATGATTCTTATATGATGCACTAACAAAGACTTCTACATGTAGGTTGACCCTGCAGGACGGGTGGCAGAGTTGCAGGGACTCCTGCACTCCACCATCCGGGAGAGAGACGAGGCCCGACAGGCTCTGGCCCTACTGGTGAGTTTCCTAAACCCTAGACTCTTTAAATTATGCAGTTCTATATGATTATGATTATGCCTATGACTGACCTGGAGTATTTGGATGCAGCGCGCCGAGGGTGTTCAGAGGGCGGGACCAGACGCTCCTTCTTCTTCCTCCGTCCAGACCCCAGCAGATCGAGCCGATCGGGATGCGGACTTTACTCGGATGGTAGAGCGGGCCAAGGCGGCCGAGGTGGCACTCGTGGAGAGGGTACGCAACTCTAAACTTCCTCTTTTACTATGCTTATGAAATATATGAAATGTGACCAACTGATAGTGATATGTGAATGCAGACGTCCGAGCTGACTCGCCTTCAGGCGGAGCTGGAGGGGAGCCGGGTGGCGGCTCTGGAGGAGGCAGCCCGGGTGGCGGAGCTGGAGCGGAGCCGGGTGGCAGCTCTGGAGGAGGTAGCCCGGGTGCGAGAAGAGGCTGCATGGAGCCGACCGGCGGACACAGTGGAGACGGCACTCCTCCGTGCCGAGCTAGAGCGACTACGGGCCGGTGCTACCGAGGCGGACCGTTACCGGGCAGAGGCCGAGCGTTACAGGGGTGAGGCAGAGCAGGCCCGTCTACAGGTTGCCCGACTGGAGGGTAAGGTGGAGGGTATGAAGGAGGCGAGTCAGGAGCGCAGCAGGGCGACTGCGAGCGGCAGCCACGGCACCCACGGCTCCGTGAGGAGTTACTTCACTGGTTCCTCCGGCCATCGGAGGAACGAGGAGGAGGAGCGTCGCCGGCGACGGCGTGATGAGGCGACCTCAGCGATGCCTCCCCCAAAGAGGCATGAGGGCGGTGGAGACAGCGACGGGGGCCAGGTAGAGGGAGCTGCTTGACTGGTTGTACTAGGCCCATTCTTTGTATATGATATGATATGATTAGTGATATGCATGCCTTTATTTTTTTTTCGTTTGTTTGTTCTGTGGATGAATGTATGTATGAGTGGGCAAAATGAATTTGAGGAGCGCGCTTTAGCCTGAGAGAGATGAGCGACGCACACGCCGACTTGAGTGAGATGAGTGACGCACACGCCGACTTGAGTGGGATGAGTGACGCACACGCCGACTTGAGTGAGATGAGTGACATACACGCCGACTTGAGTGATATGAGTGACGCACACGCCGACTTGAGTGAGCTGAGAGCGCACACGCCGACTTGAGTGAGCTGAGAGCGCACAGAGCGACTTGAGTGAGCTGAGTGACGTACACGCCGACTTGAGTGAGCTGAGAGCGCACACGCCGACTTGAGTGAGATGAGAGCGCACACGCCGACTTGAGTGAGCAGGGTAATTGGGGGCAGAGAAAATGAACGGTTCTCCACTACCCGTTCTTAGATAAGAGCGGTTCTATATGGGCCGCTTAAATTGGTTGGAACGGTTGCCTGTAAACCGTAGGAATTGTAGAACGGCGGATGTAGGGCCGCATAAGTGAGTGGGCTCGGGCTTCCTTGGAGAGAAGAACGGTTGATGATGGGCCGTATATGGTATGGACGGTCTATCGTAAGACCGTCCAATCCAATACCCTGATTGCCCGAAAGGGGACTCCTGGAGAGTCCCTGGCCCGAGGGCAAGGCGCTTTGATCTTATCACAACCCTATCTGAACCCGTCCTAGGCTTATCTGGGCCTAATCCTAAGAGGCTTAGGCTCCCTAACGAACCCTATAAGTAGCAGGGAGGCCTGAACCCTAAACTCATTCATCCTCCTCCTCCAAAGCCTAAAATCTCTGATTCTCGACACCTCAACATGAAGAGGGCTTTTGATGGAAGTCCTGCAGAGGGTGCGCCGTTTGAAGGACCGCGGCCGGCTAGAAAGGAACGGGAAGTGATTCACCGTCTAAACTTGATTCCTCGACATCTTAGCGCCACCCCCATGAGAGAGGTATGTTTGATCAGAATACGCTTAGAGTCCATCTTTCAACTTCCTCTTTATATCTCTTCACACCCTTTACCCTCTCTTTCTTTTCAGCTTCTTCCCGGCCCGAGACGCTTTTCTATTTTAAAGTGGGTGGCTCCCATGGTCCGTGCATTGCCCCTCGGGGTGACTCACCTTCTCAAATCCTGGCATCTACACTCCCTCCTAGTTTTAGGTCAGAATTACCCCAAGCTTTCTTTAGACTGGCATAGTATCTCTGCTCTAATGGAGATTTGGCACCCTCATACTCACACTTTCTTCTTCCCATCTTTTGAGGCCACCATCCTGTTAGAGGAGGTAGAGACATACTTCGGACTCCCTAGGTCCAAGGTGGGGGAGGAAGACTTGATATGCCATACTGTTGCCCCTATCGACCCAAAACTCATCCTAGGGGAATTTATACCTGATAGTGGGGATGTTCGTACCTTTACAGGCCCTCGCCACATCCACCTCCTTCCTCTGAGCCACTGGGTAGTGGAGCATTGCCGGAATAAGTGCGGGTGGGTTGAAGCCATAGCCAAAGCTGCGTCCATCTACCTATGTGGGGCCATCCTTTTCCCTTCAGCCGACCATGTCCTAGAGACTCCTTTACTCAGCACCATCAGCGGCCTTTGGCAGGGGTTTTCCATCTCTCAGGCTGTCTTAGCTTACCTGTACGAGGGTCTTACTTCAGCAGCCTTAGGAGGTCCTCTCTTTGGTTCGATGATCCTATTGGAGTGCTGGATGGGAGTTAGGATGAAGTTTACCCTGAGGGAGGACATTACTTCAGTTAGCAGGATCTTTGGGAGCCACCCCCTTTACTTCATAGGGGGCGCCCTCAGGTTTTCTCCGCAGGTTGAGTGCAGGACGGCTGAGCTGAAGACCAGGGACGAGTGGCGCCCGTACATCAACAGGCTGCCCCTGGATAGGTTCGTGATGCGCCCGGATTTCCTCCATGATACCACCATCAGGCTACCGAGGAGAGTTGGCATGGACTTGAGGCTCGTGAGCGACACTACCTTAGCGATGTATAGCCCACACAGATGCTACCTGCAGATTGGACTACCCCGGACGGTGCTACCTACGCTACCCTACCTTCCCATGCTAGAGGCACGGAGGATCGGGACAGAGGAGGACGAGCAGGCGGTCAGGAGTGCGCTGATCATGTGGGAGGTGAGCAGGGTGCGTACCCTACCAGCAGAGGTCGAGGAGGCTTCAGAGACTAGACAGGCTTATCTTAGGGAGTTGAGAGAGATACGTCCTCGCGGGGATGCCCAGCGGCGGACTGAGTGATTTTCTTCTGTTTTTATGATGATATGGGATAGGATTCTTATATTCGGATAGCTTGATAAATGATAAGATTTGATAAGATTGAGTTTGAGCTTTGCAATATGATTATGATGTGATGTGATTGTATAGGCTAATGCGAGGATTGAATATTCCTGTAGTCCCGAGTCAACTGTCCTTCCGACCTGCCCCTGCACACATGCAAACATGAAACAAATTAAATCTATTTTAGGCTCAGCCCCTTGCCTACAGCAAGTTAGGAGACGACCCATTCTTGACTTTTGGTCAAGGGGGTGAGCCTTATTAAATAGGCAAATATCAAAGTGCGAGAAAATGCAGATGAATGCAAGAAGAAAACATGCAAGTTTTTTATTTCATTCTTGGAATATTTGATTTTTGTTGGATTTTGAAATATTTGACTTTTTTTGGGTTTTGAAATATTTGATTTTTTTGGGTTTTGAAATATTTGATTTTTTCGGGTTTTGAAATATTTGATTTGTTTTTGGATTTTGAAATATTTGATTTTTTTTGGGTTTTGAAATATTTGAATTTTTTGGGTTTTGAAACCAGCTCGGGTCTCAATAGCAGGGACCTTCTCGTCTTGCTACGGAATTCCAAGGTTCAGCGCGTGCAGGAAGGGGGACCGCCCGTGATCGGCGTCAACTTTGCTCGACGATGCTTCTGCTGAGGCCATATCCGGGGTGGGATTCATTCCTTGGGAAAGTAAAAAAAGATTGAGTAGGGAAGCCGACGATAGGTGTAGAGGTTTTTAGGGCATGAGTTCTTTCCCGGGACCCCCCTTTCTCAAGGAATCTGGTCTGTTGCGCCGGGGCTTTGTATCCGTCATCGAACGTTCACCCGCTCTAGGCACGCATGCGAGCGGGCTCATAACGTCCCGCGGGGAAACTGTACTGCCACTCTTGCCATGCCTAGCCGCATCCTTCGGGGATTCAGAGAGCTTCGAGCTTTGTGCTTTCGGCTTTTGCCCCTGTTCTTTGCTTTTTTTTCTTTTTTGTTTGCTTTCCTTTTCTTTCTCTTCTTTCTTTTTTTCTTCTTTTGCGGAGTGAGGTCTTGACGGATTGCCCCTATTTGAGACCCTTCTTAACGGGGAGCCTGGGTCAGTCCTCGCCCCCTTATTCACCACTTGCCCCTATCTCCAACCGAGAGAGAGGAAATACAAGGATTTCCACCATCCCCGAGCATGGCCAAAGGAGAAACGGTGTCGGGTAGCATGAGAATACCGCACCACGGGGTCGTGTAGTGTGTGAGATGCTGGACCTGGGTCCTCCTTTCGCAATTTGGTGGGGTATGCCCTGCCATCGAGCCGTTCGCTGATTTTATTTTTATGGATGAAAACGCTTTAAATACAGCCCATTCCACGGGTTCGGCAATTCCTCCCCCTCCGAGTTAATTAGACGATACGCATTGCCAGGATAAGCTTCTTTGATTACGAAGGGCCCTTCCCAGTTGGGTTGCAACTTAGACCTGGGACCTGCAGACCTGATGAATTTGCGTTTCAGAACCATATTACCCACTTGAAATTTTCTTTCGATGACCTTCTTTTGAAAATATCGCGAGACCCGCTTTTGATATACTGAAACATGATTGGCCGCATTCAACCTCTTCTCGTCTAAAAGTTCCAGTTGGACTAGCAACGCCTCTCGATGTTCGTCGAGATTAAGTTCCTTATCCAGCTGCACCCTTAGGGAAGGAATTAGAATTTTATACGGGAGCACCGCTTCCATTCCGTAAGTGAGGGCAAAGGGAGTCTGCCCTGTGGGAGTGCGGACGGAGGTGCGGTAGGCCCATAGAGCTTCTATCAATTTGTCGGCCCAATCAGTAAATTTATGTGATTCGCATGTTTTCTTGATAATTTTGAGAAGGGTCTTATTCGTGGCCTCAGCCTGGCCATTATCTTGGGGGTAGTATGGTGATGAATGATGCAAAACTATATTGAATTTCTTACAGAGGTCCTGGAGTTCTTGTGAGATGAATTGAGGCCCGTTGTCGGTGACGATGCTGCTTGGCACTCCGAATCGTGAGATAATATTCTTCATGATGAAGCGGCATACTGTGGTGGCTTTGATTTCTGCATAAGCCTCAGCTTCGGCCCACTTGGTGAAGTATTCTGTAGCCGTCAGAATGAAGGATTTCTGTTTAATCGCAGAGTTCGGATCACCGAGGGGCCCGATGATGTCAAAGGCCCACATAGAAAATGGCCAGGGGGCCGTAATGGGATGAAGAGAAGAGGCCGGAGCGTGGATTTTGTCGGCATGGATTTGGCACTGAAGGCACCTACGGACATAGGTAGAGCAATCTTCTTCTAGAGTTGGCCAGTAATAGCCCTGCCTAAGAATCTTCTTTGCCAAGGCCTGTCCGTTCACATGCCCTCCACACTCGCTGGAGTGGGCTGCTTCCACGACTTTCCAAGCTTCTTCGTCATCTAGGCACCTCATTAGAACTCCACTCAGAGCCCGCCTATACAATTCACCGGCGATGACCGTGTATCTGGCGGCGACTTTTCTAATGGCTTTTCGTTGCTCAGCGTTGGCTGTTTCCGGAAATGTACCATCCTTGCAGTATTGCTCGATCTCATAAAACCATGGCAATTCTTCCTCTTCAATGATCTCCTCGAGCTCAGTTAATGAAACCTCTTTTATCTCCTCCCTTTCTACTTTCTTCTCTACGGACATCCTAAGATTGTCGAACCAGGGATCCTGCGGGGACGGAACGTATAGCCTTTGGACCACAATGGTCTTGGTGGCGCGACTTAGGGGGAGTGATAGAGAAGAGGCGAGAGACGCCAGGGCGTCGGCCAAGATATTCTGAGAGCGGGGAGTGTGAATATAGACGAGTTTCCTGAATTGCCTGGCCAAGAGCGTGACCAGATCCTGGTAGGGTTTGAGCTTAGGATCACGGGTGCGATAGGTTGACAAAACTTGACGCAGCACCAGCTGGGAGTCTCCTATGATGTTTAGGTATCGCGCACCCAAGATGTAGGCGTGCTTCAGACCGGCAAGGAGAGCCTCATACTCGGCTATATTGTTGGTGGCGAGAAATGAGAGTTGATATGCCACGGGGATGGTCACCCCTTCTGGCGTAAGGAGAACGGCCCCGACTCCGCTGCCCTGGGAATTAAGGGCGCCATCAAAGTGGAGGGACCAGAAAGGAAGATGAGTGACCACCGCCAGGTGTTCATCGGGGAATTCATCCTGAATGGAATCAGTGCGAGGGATAGGAGAATGAGCTAGGTGCTCGGCAATAGCATATCCTTTGATTGCTTTCTGCACGATGAAGGTGATGTCGAACTGGGAGAGAAAGCTTTGCCAGCGAGCTAGCCGATTAGAAAGGACCGGCTTTTCCAACAGATAACGAATGGGGTCCATTCTAGAGATGAGCCTGACCTCGTGGGCGAGAAAGTAGTGTTTAAGCTTCTGCGCTACCCACACTAGTGCCGCACAGGTTTTCTCCATAGCAGTGTACTTGGATTCAGCAGGATTAAATAACCTTGAGAGATAGTACGCCGCCCTTTCTCTTCCTTCATCATCAACCTGTGCCAAAACAGCTCCTAGGGAGTCCTCAATTACAGAAATGTACAGGATCAGGGGTTTCCCAGGGACGGGTGGTTGTAGAACCGGGGGATTAGAGAGGTACACCTTGAGTTCCTCATAGGCCTTTTGACATTGTTCATTCCATTCGAATTTCGCGCCGGCCTTTAACAGGTCATAAAACGGGCGGCATCTTTGCGAATGCTGAGATATAAATCTCCTGATAAATTGCAAACGCCCAATCAAACCTCGAAGCTCAGTGACGTTCTTTGGCGGTGGCATTTCCATGATGGCCTTTGTCTTGTTCGGATCGATCTGAATCCCCCGTTTACTAACTATAAACCCAAGTAATTTCCCTGATGCAACTCCGAACACACATTTCTTTGGATTCATCTTTAACTTGTATTCCCTAGCCCTTTGCAGTACCTTGGCTAGAATGGCGGGGTGCTCTTCTTGTGACCTCGATTTGACTAAAATATCATCCACATAAGTTTCTAAATAAACGTGCATCATATCGTGGAAGATAGCCATCATCGCTCTTTGGTAGCTGGCACCTGCATTTTTCAACCCAAATGGCATAACGACGTAGCAGTATGTGCCCCAAGGTGTGGTGAACGAGGTCTTTTCTTGGTCCTCCGGAGCCAAAAGGATTTGGTTATACCCCGAGTAGCCGTCCATGAAGGAGAGGGCTTCGTACCCAGCTGTATTATCGACCAAGACGTCGATGTGAGGAAGTGGAAAATCATCTTTCGGACATGCCTTGTTTAAGTCCCTGAAGTCAATACAGATTCGAATTTTACCATCCTTCTTCATCACCGGGACTATGTTCGCCACCCATTGTGGATACAGCACCACTCTAATGAACCGGGCCTTATGCAATTTATCGACTTCTTCCTTAATCCTCAAGGCCATTTGCGGGTGAAATCTCCTTGCCTTCTGTTTAACGGGCGTTGCCCCTGGTTTGAGAATCAACCTATGTTCAACCAAGGCGGGGTCAAGGCCCGGCATGTCTTCGTAGGACCAGGTGAAAGAATCGCTGTACTCCCTCAAGACTTTGACAAGTTCCTCTTTGACTGGAGGAGGGAGATTGGTGGAAATAAGTATGGGCCTGGGGTCCTCTACTGTTCCGAGGTTAATTTCTTTAGTGGATTCATCCACTGCTACGGAAGGCTCGTCAAACTTCTTCAAGCCTTGGGCATATAGGTCGGCAGTGTCATCCATTTCATCTTCCTCATCATCAACTGGGTCTTTCTCATTCACAATTTCATATACTCCTAGTCCATCCTTGCTCCATACCTTATCAATTCCCTCATCATCTTCCAGGATAATCGCGGTCTCCACAAATTCCGGACACTTCAACAGAGCATGACATCTCCCAGCCAAATCTTGTAGAAACCTACTGGGGATGGTTTTAGGAGGGCGCGTTACGGCGGGTGCCGCAGACGCGGATGGGCTGACAAAACTTGAACTAGACTCTACCCTGACTGACTCGACCATCCTAGAGGACTCTGTACACTGTACATCTAATCTAGGGGAGAAGAAATCTACCGGAAAAGAAACAGGGGTCTCGCGTCCCTGGGGATCTGAGTAGAACATAGCGTAATCTTCCATGGAGACCTCCGTTTTGGAATTGGCGTTTTTTTTTTTGGAGGCCGGAAGTGATCACACAACAGGAGGAAGAAGGCGGAGGAGGAGGAAGTTGCATGGGGAACAATTCCGGGAAGATGCAGTCAAAGAAAGGGTCAGAAGACTTAAACCACATTTCATGGAGCTGAGCTCCTGGAGGAGGAGGAGTGAATAGGGTTGATAGATCAATGGGCGGGCAGCGCCCGCAAGCACATGGAACGAATAAAATTTCGGGTCTCTCCGCAAAGTACGGGTCGACCAGGAGTGGAGGGGAACGGGGAACAGAATCCCGCTGTTGAAACCAGGAAGCGAGACGGGATGGGGACATAGAATAAGTAGTGATGGAGCTCCCCGTCTTCCGGGACCCCTGGCGGGCCAATGGCATCGGGGGGAGCCTTACCAGCTGCGTCTCCTTCTTCTTTGGGTCACCCTCTTCTTCATAAAACATCTTTGTAAAGTAGTTAGCAAAGTCTTCCAAGTCACCGGCTAGCCCTTGCGGTGATGGTGGAGGATCGGCAACAGCACAAGCTTCGTCTATCTTTTCTTCAAGGCTGGATGGCGAGGTCTTCAAGGTGCCGGGCTGCAATGGACCTTTCACAAAGTGTTGCCAGTAGTCCCAGGTCAACGGCCCAGAGTCCCCAAGCACTGACATGGAGGATTCATGGTAGCCGAGGCCCCGGCGGCCCATCTTCCTTCCCCTGGGAACGGGGTTGGTTCGGCCCTGCAGTTGTGCGCCGAGTCCTCGGCCTGGCTGATAGCCCAATTTTAGAATTATGTGCCACCCTTTTGAGTCTCTCATCTTGGGCTTAACCTTCACATTGATTGGTGCAGCGGTGGGCTTGCGCGACGCATACGCCCATGAATAGTTCACGTCCATGACAGATAGAACCGGTCTCTTACTCGGCCATAGTGTGGGCAGAATCTTGGCTGCTATGGCGTCAACATTTTGAATTGTAGAAACACTTTTCGCCTTGACCACTCGCCCCTGGAATGGGAACTTCAGACACTGGTGGGCGGTTGAGGGGACGGCGTTCAAACTATTCAACCATGGACGACCCAGAATGGCTTTGAACATTGGGTCTATGTCCAACACATAAAATTCTACATCCATCACCAAGGGCCCCAGCTCGGCCTGCACAGTTACTACCCCGTGACAAGCACGTCGGGAGTTATCATATGCGGCTATCGTGGTTGGTGTCGGCTTGAGCATTTCCTCTGATATATTACAAGCACGAAGGGTACTCAATGGGCAGACATTTATCGATGCCCCTGTATCCACAAGGGCGGATTCCACTGTTGTTTTGTTTAAAGAGATGGTAATACATAACGGCATCTGCCGTGCCTCAGGAGGAGCCAATTCTGACTCAGCAAATGCGATAGAGGGCCCCTTTGTGATCGTGGCCAAGACCGCGGGCAGGCTATCCACCGCCACATCCTCGCTCACCATAACTTTCTGTAGGAAGATTTTCAGGGCGTCTTAGTGGAGCGGCGATCTCTTGATCATCTCTAACACTGAGATTTTAGCCGGCAGCCGGTCTAAATGCTGTAATAAGTCATATCTTGTGCCCGGCACCGGATCTATCTCCTCTGGTTCAACTGTAGGGGAGGAAACTGCAGGGTTTGGTGCAGATGCACCTGGGGAAGGAAACATTCTCTGGAAGGGACGCCCGCTCCGAAGGGCGCATTGCGATGCTTGTGCGGCCTGGACTGGACCCCCGCTCGGCCTGGTGGGGTAGGCGAATGGCGTGGAGATGGGGGTGAGGATGACGGGAGTGGGCTTAATGGGCCCAGGTGGAGGGGAAATGGGTGAAGGGTTAAGCTTAGGGGAGATGATGGGAGGCACGGCGGGTGGTGGTGAGAGGACGGATGGAGTAGAGGGGAATGTAGAGGGCCTAAGAGGCGACGCGGGGGAAGTGACGGGCGGTGTAGCGGCGGGTCTAAGGATGGAGGGGATGGCAGGTGTGGGAGAGTAGTGGTGGTGTAAGGCCAAGAGATGGGCGGGGGTCTCATCATCAAACGTCCACCCAGCGTTGGGGGCTGGGCGCTGGACCACATTCACTTGTGCTGGGGCCGGTGCCGGCGGTTGCTGTTGTTGCAGAGGAGCGGGCTGATGCATTGGCATGGGATTTTGATGGATCCCGAGGTCTTGCTGCTGCGGTGGAGGCTGCGGTTGCTGTTGGGGCTGCTGCTACTGCTGCTGCTGGGGCGCCGCCTGTTGCGGCCTGGCCTGTCTCTGCCTTTACTTGATATCCTCAATTAGTTGGCGCATCTGGGCCCAATCAATTCTCTGGCCCTCATGCAAATCATACACTAGGTCTCTGAATTGGTAACATCACTCTATCGTGTGCCCCGGTTGCCGATGGAATATACAGTATCGGGATTGGTCGGCAGCCGGATTCCAGTTCGGGCGCTCAGGCGGCAACTGGAGGTCGCCAGTATACATTAGAGCAGAGAAAATATCTGGCAAGGTCTCCGGAAGAGGGGGGTAATGAGCCCTCTTTGGAGCTGGTCGAGCAGAGCCGTAGGTGGGGGGTGGAGGAACATTATTATACTGCGGGGGTCGCTGAGGCTGTTGGGATGGCGGAGGTGCCTGTTGAGGGTATTGTGGGACCTGGAAGGCCGACTGGGGAACTGGCGGAGCGGCGAACTGGGGGTTACGCTGAGGTGGTGGGAAGCGGGGTGGAGCGGCGTGTTGGGGGAACTGAACGGCCTGGACTTGCTCGTTAATTTGTACCCCCTCAGTGACGGGGCCCTGGGCTTTCTTAGTGGCTTTGGGCTTCTGGGCCTCGAACAAAGAATGGATGGGGGAGTCTTTAAATTGGGTTTGAATAAACCTAGCCCTGCTGTATAGTTGGTGCATGTTTGAAATGTCATTCATTGCCAGAATGTTTCTGAAAGTTGGCGTAGCATTGGAAATTAGCAACTTTACTTTTTCCTCTTCCGGAATCTGCCCGGGCACCCGCAAAGCCATCTGTCTCCAGCGGTCTGCATAAGTTGCGAAGTCTTCCTCCGGCCTCATCTTCTCCGCCACCAGGTCAGTGAAAGAGTACTCGGGTCCGACCCGATCCTGAAACCTCTGTATGAACCTCTCCTTGACGGTCTTGAAATTCTCAGCCTCCTCCAGAGGCAAGGTGTAAAACCATTCCAGCGCGACCCCCTCCAAGGACCGACGGAACAAATAAGCCATCAAGCGATCATCCTGTTGGAACTGCGCAGACTCGTACAAGAACTCTCGGACATGGATGAACGGGTTGCCATTCCCATCATATTTGCGGTACACGGGGAGCTCCGACTGGGAAGGAAAACGTAGGTCCCTGAAGTTAGAGATAGGGACATCGGCAAGAGATTGCGGGCCGACCCACTTGTGGAGGAGATCAATTTGTTGCTGCATAGCAGCCCACTTGTCAAGAATTTCTCGTTCCCGGGAAGGAGGGGGGGAGCAAGAGGAGTAGCACCCGGATAGGCGACCAAAGGATAAACTGACGAAGGAGGCGGCCCATAAGAGGGGTAATGGGCCGAGGAAGGGCCCATATCTGTATGAGCGACCTGAGCCGCCCCCGACTGTGACCTAGCGAAGTCTGCCGGGGCTATGAGGGCCTGAGGTGATGGAGAAATTGTAGGGTATGGCTCAAGATAAGGAACAGAAGGGATCGGGGATTTCCCTTTATCCAGTTGCTGATGGACCGATGTGGACGCCTGGCCCATTTCCATATTGGGATAGCGAAAGTTCTGAGGGCGGACTGGAGTAAGGTCAATGGGAGCCACGGAAGTGGTCCCGACCACAGGAGCTGAAGTGGCGACATTGGCCGTGGCATGAGCCAGAGCTGAGGCCGGGGCATCGCCCCCTTGCAAAGCTTGTCTGATGAGATGGAGTTGGGTGGGGTCCAACTGGGCCATCATGTCGAGGATCGTACTGGCTGAATTCTGGTTGGACGGGTTTGAAAAAGAGGGTCGAGGACCCTCGCCAAGAGAGGTCGGGAGCGAAGGGGCCGTCCCCTCTCCCCCTTGCAAGTGGGTGACCCTAGGTGGGTCTTCAAGGAGACCACGAGGAAGGGAGTCCTCATGGGCCGCAGAGAAGTCGTATGCCGACATGGAAGAAGAAGCGGAATCGAACAAGGGGTTGGAGTAAGAATGGAAGTAAGAATCAACCCTAGGAAGCGATCGTGGGGGCCGAAGGCAGTCCCACATACACCAAGACACTTGATACTAGAACAAGCAACACTAAATCAATCAAATCTACCAAGCAAATAGTAAGCATACAATGGAGCGAGATGAGAGTAGAATCACTCAGTAATGCAATCAAGTTCTTAAAATGATGCTCGTCAGTTCCTTATATCTTCGGGTTTGAACCTTAGTGGATTAATGAAAATGTCAATTCTCTCGACCACTAGGTGCCTGATTGGGATGAGAACGAGGAACCGTGTGACCCTATTGGGACTTCTCACTCGCGGATGCAACCCTAGATGGGATGGATACGGTACAACCTGCCCGGCGTCCGTGTGGGAATCCACGGCTCACGGGAGCTTACGGAGGTCCTCGGCAAGGTCCCTAGTCGGCTCCAAGGAATATGGAGACGAGAGGAAACCCTACCTCGGTTGGAATGCAACTAATATGGGAAAATATCGATGCTCCTATGCGCACCGGAGTGCATGCACAAACTAGCCTAGCAGCTATCAATCAATGAGCAAGTATACACATGAGTAATAAAAGCATGGTGATGCAATAATAATAAGATGGCAGGGGGAGCTAACGAACAGCACCAGGAGCAATATATATATCAGCCGAAACACTAAGCAAGAAGACAGAAATGCACTGTGACAGGAGATGTGCGGTCCTCCTCTGACCGCGCTAAGTACTCAGGCGGTCAATGTCCAGCCGTAATGCATGAGCAGAAAGCAAGGGACATACCAGACAGACGGCTGATATTCAACCGCTCGCGTACTTGAACCGCCGCCTCACAGCCTTGTATCTGCCACCAAAAAATACAGCATACCTGTGCTTGAGCGCGGGACGGCTGTGTGAAAGCCGCTCAAACGGATGGACGGCGTCCCGGGAGCCGTCTGAAACAGGAAAGGCCGGGGTAGATAAACCTGAAGGCAGAGTATATGAGCGGTGCAGAATCAACCGTGCTGATGGTTAGACGGCTCTGGACGAACCGCGTGTGCGCCAAAGGACAGAAACCGCATTCAACCTGTAAATCCCTCCAAGAAGAAAACCTTGACAACGACTAAGAAGGGTCAGCAATCCAAAAGCACGATGGGCACTAGGTGTCCCACCGTGATCGCCACAAAAGGGGTGTAGATATATATTTCTCTCCTCTCTCTCCTTTCACTAAAGGGGTCAAAAATGTGCCAAAATGCATGAAGCAAATGAGAGAAAGAAGAGGAAATAGGGAATGAAAGTACCGTGATCGCCACCAAGATGCCGTACGCGACAGGCACGCCGTACCTTGGAAAGTGGGGAGACACTCGCCTTAGTGCAGCGCTGGGGAATGAACGGCTCGGTTAGAACCGCTCTGTGATGAGCGGTCTTACGATAGACCGCCCTGGGGCGCTGCGAGGGACGCGGGAGGAACTGCTGCAGTGAGATGGACGGCACTTTAGGGACCGCGCTCCAGGGAAGGACGGTCGTTTCTGCACCGCGCGTACCGTTGAACGGCCGGAGGATGACCGCTAAATACCTTCACTCAGCAAGTTGAGAAGGGCTCGACCTCCACCCTCTCCGGCCGGCCAGAGGGGATGGGCCTCTTGCTGATTAGATGCTGACCTGCGAAACAACGTAGAGACACGAAAGAGACACCCAAATCAGACCTTAATAATGCAGTATATATTCAAACGAGAAGAATTAAGCATGAACAAATGAAAAGGGGAATACCTGGGGGGTTTTAAACCCCTAGGGTGACAAAAAATGGGATGGTTGTGTGCATGGTAATGAGAAAGAGGGGGGTACGTGGGTGAGAAACAAAGCATGCAATGAAAGAACACGGCAAAACTACGGAACGAAAGACTACTAAGACTGGGCTACTCCCTTGACCGGAGGCTCATGTGGATGTAGAGAGCCTCCCTCCTTGGTGCTAGGTCGCTCAAAAATACGGCAGAGCTTCGCCGTCGATCAAAATCTCCCCCCTTTCGACGTCCGGCCTTTAGGGTCTATTTATAGAGCCTAGAAAGCCAACCCTGAAACTAGGGTTCAGAGCCATTTTCGGGCCGAGATTATTGAAGACAAATCGTAGATAATACAATTATCTCTCATCCAGTCGAAACGGCAGCTAAAATGGTTGATTATCCGCAGAGAAATCACCAAAATAAGTTTAAGGATAAAACCATGGAGAAAAGGATTAAAATCTGTTAAAATTCAGCAACCGACGGGATGAACGGTCTTACGATAGATCGCTTAACCAGGTGGGCGGTTATAAATTAACCGTTCATACCCGTCGGTGGAAATTCAAATAATCAGCAAATAATCCCAATTATCTCTCGAACTGGCCGAAACGTCCGCCGTGGGACCCTGAACACATGAACGGTTGAATGGAGACCGTTTGAGTGTAGGGCGGCACAAACACGACCGTTTTACCCTGTCGGTGATAATTCAAATATTTGGATAATTATCTAAGAAAACGGGCACGCGTAGGACTCTGAGATATAGGCGGTTGGAATAGGCCCGTCCATGAACTTGAACGGTCCTGATCACACCGCACAAAATCCTGTCGGTGAATATTCAGAAAATCCTCAGAAATTAGCCGAAATGTATGAACGGTCTGGTATCAACCGCCCCAGTCCTGAACGGCTTATGTGGGAGCGTTCATGATCTTGGGTACTGGATAATTTAAAAAATAGTTCATTTAATCAAAGCCAGGGTCCGATAAGCCCTGAATGGATACGACCTTTACCAAGGAGGGAGGTCACCCCCAAAATGAGCCCAGGATGTGCCACAAAGAATGGCCCAACAGATAATGGACAACTTAGGGCATCAATCAATGGAAGTAAGAGAAACGGCTCAACTTATTGGTATAAAACGGGTGTCAACAAACAAGTCTGGCGGGGTATCTCTATTTTTAACCCCATTTTTTCATATTTTTTTTTATCGTTTTCTTTCTCTTTTTCTTTGTCATCGTCTTTTCTGGAACTGGAACTTTCATTCTATGGACCATGGCGCCATATGTTTATTGTGGATACATGATCATTGATGTGGATGTCGACATCAATGCAAAGGGAAATAGGGTTTCATGATCTATCCAGACGAAAGGTCCGAATTTATTTAGAGGATATAGATAGCAGCTCAGGCACAAAGCCATTCGCCGAAAATGTGAGTTTCATCGTTAATGTGGGGTTTGACATTAACGCAAAGGAATAGAGTTTCATGATCTATCCAGACGAAGGGTCTGAATTGATTTAAAGAGCTGTGTTGTGTTTTGTCAGAGCGGGCGGAGGGTCTACGTACCTGGATGGGTTTTAGCATCGATCAGGCAGTGTGCCAACCGATCAATAGCAGGTTTCATCATTGGTATTGGCTCATAACAATGCAAGGATTTCATATGTTTCATCGGGATAGACGTAAGGTCTGAACCGGGTAAGTTTCATCGTTGATCGGGCAGTGTGCCAATCGACCAGTAGCGGGTTTCGTCATTGGTATTGGGCTCATACCAATGTAAGGACTTCATATGTTTCATCGGGATAGACGTAAGGTCTAAACCGGGCCGGTTTCATAGTTGATCGGGCAGTGTGCCAATCGACCAGCAGCAGGTTTCATCATCGGTGAGACGTATGGTAGGTTTCATCAGAATAGATGTAAGATTTAGACTGGATGGGATTCATTGTGGTAGATCTTAGAAAAAAATAAGTGGAAGTGTTTTATCAGAACAGACGGAAGGTCTATCCCGAGGTGGGCCTTTTTTAGCATTGATCGAGGCAATATGCCTTGTGATCAACGGGGTTTCATCGTCAGGTGGGACTTTATGATGATCGTCCTTCTTGGAGTTTTATCAGGCAGGGTGAAAAAGGACATTTTAAATTACCACATTACTGACCCAAGCGCCCTTTCGAGTTTTTACCGGAGCCAGCCCCCTCTTGCTTTTGCCCACGCGCCCTTTCGGGTTTTCACGTGGCGGGGTACCCGATTTTGCCTGCAGTGCCCTTTCGGGTTTTCACCACAGCTGGGTTATAGCCATTTTTGCACTTGTCCTAATGTAGGAGCAAGTCTGGCGGGGTATCTCTATTTTAAACCCCATTTTTACTTTCTTTTCTCCTCTTTTTTTTTTTTACATAAAGGGTGACAGGTCGGAGGGCATGATGACCGACCCTTGGTTGACGGTAGATGTCTGTTGACCGGAGCACCGAGCCTTGCGCCGAGCAGAATGGTTCGTTCGTTAGCGAGGGTTGAATGCTAACGCGAAGGTATGATCTTTCGCCGATTCGAGCGTAAGGCCCGTAACGGCAATACGGCGTATTCTTTTGAGAGCTCGGCCAGGGCGGAGTGCCACTAGACCGAGGTGAGGTAGCTTGATCAGGGCGGAATGCCACTAAACCAAGGAAAGGGTAGCTCGGCTAGGGCGGAGTGCCACTTAAGCCACGGCAAGAGTAGCTCGATCAGGGCGGAATGCCACTAGACCAAGATAAGGGTAACTTGATCAGGGCGGAATGCCACTAGACCAAGATAAGGGTAGCTTGGCTAGGGCGGAATGCCACTAAGCTAAGGAAAGGGAAGTTTGGCTAGGGCGGAATGCCACTAAGCCAAGGAAAGGGTAGCTCGATCAGGGCGGAATGCCACTAGACCAGGATAAGGGTAGCTCGGCTAGGGCGGAGTGCCACTAGACCAAGATAAGGGTAGCTTGGCTAGGGCGGAATGCCACTAAGCCAAGGAAAGGGTAGCTTGGCTAGGGCGGAATGCCACTAAGCCAAGAAAGGGGTAGCCCGGTTATGGCGGAGTGCCACTAGACCGAGATAAGGGTAGCTCAATCAGGGCATAATGCCACTAGACCAAGGAAAGGGTAGCTCGGCTAGGGCGGAGTGTCACTAGACCAAGATAAGGGTAGCTCGATCAGGGCGGAATGTCACTAGACCAAGATAAGGGTAGCTCGGCTAGGGCGGAGTGCCACTTAAGCCACGGCAAGAGTAGCTCGATCAGGGCGGAATGCCACTAGACCAAGATAAGGATAGCTCGATCAGGGCGGAATGCCACTAGACCAAGATAAGGGTAGCTTGGCTAGGGCGGAATGCCACTAAGCTAAGGAAAGGGTAGTTTGGCTAGGGCGGAATGCCACTAAGCCAAGGAAAGGGTAGCTCGATCAGGGCGGAATGCCACTAGACCAGGATAAGGGTAGCTCGGCTAGGGCGGAGTGCCACTAGACCAAGATAAGGGTAGCTTGGCTAGGGCGGAATGCCACTAAGCCAAGGAAAGGGTAGCTTGGCTAGGGCGGAATGCCACTAAGCCAAGAAAGGGGTAGCTCGGTTAGGGCGGAGTGCCACTAGACCGAGATAAGGGTAGCTCGATCAGGGCGGAATGGCACTAGACCAAGGAAAGGGTAGCTCGGCTAGGGAGGAGTGCCACTAGACCAAGATAAGGGTAGCTCGATCAGGGCGGAATGCCACTAGACCAAGATAAGGGTAGCTTGATCAGGGCGGAATGCCACTAGACCGAGAAAAAGAGTTTGCCCGATTACTCGGGGAATGTCGGTTGCGCTGCATGATACAGCTTTAGATGCCTTCCATTGAGTGGCGAAATTTGAATTTCCCCTCGATGGTTGACAACCACGTAGGCTCCTCCTTCGTAGACCCTCTGGACTACGTACGGACCTAGCCAGTTAGCGGCAAGTTTGCCTTTTGGGTTGGAAGCCATGACTTCCCTTTTCTTGACCATGACCAGGTCTCCCTTCTTGAATTCTCGCCCCTTGACGAGCTTATTGAAGGCGTTTGCCATGCGGGCTTGGTACATCTGGATGTTTTTCTGGGCTTGCAGACGCTTACCCTTCAATTCAGCCAGTTCTTCAAGTCGTCTTTCAGCATTGGTTTGTTCGTCGTGAACTAGGCCATGCTGGACTGCAATCCTGAGTGATGGTACCTCCAGCTCTATAGGGACTACTGCCTCGGAGCCGTACACTAGTGAATAGGGCGAACAACCCGTGGGGGTTTTATAGACAGTGCGATATGCCCATAGTGCTTCATACATCTTTTCACCCCAGTCCTTTTTATTAGAACTGACGACCTTGGCCGGCAGGGTGCACAGTGTCTTATTGAAGGCTTCGGCCAGTCCATTTGCTTGTGGATTGTACGGAGTGGAGGTCCTCCATTCTATTCTGTACATCTCGGCAAGCAGATATACCTTCTGGTTCTTGAAGTGGCTTCCATTATCAGATATTATTCGACTGGGGACCCCGAATCGGAAGATGATATTGTACTTGATGAATCTGGCAACCAACTCACCAGTCACTTCTCTGAGTGCTACTACCTCCGCCCACCTGGAGAAGTAGTCTGTTATAGCCAAGATGTACTTGTGTCCAGCGGACGAAGTCGGTAGTGGCCCGACTACATCAGTTCCCCACTGAGCAAAAGGCCAGCTAGGAATCGTAGGGTGTAGGGCTACAGGAGGCTTCCTGGGTACAGTGGCATGCTCCTGGCATTTCTGGCATGACTTCGCAAACTGGCAACAGTCTTCAAACATAGTGGGCCAATAATAACCCAGCTTCTTGATTTCAATTTTCATCTTAGGCCCAGCCTGGTGTGCCCCTGCTGTCCCAGCATGTATTTCTTTCATTGCTTGCCAGGCTTCTTCAGTAGATAGGCAGCGGAGCAAAATCTTCTTGCGGGCATCCGCCATGATTCTAAACAGAGTTCCATTTCTGCATTCGTAGGAATCTTTAACCCTTTGGAGTTTCATTCTCTCTTCTTTATTCTTGGGCAGCTGTTGGTGCAAGAACCACTGCAACAGGTGCTGTCTCCAATCAGATGTCTGGGCCTTGTCAACGGTATCAATTTCATATTATTCAGGACACGCTTCCAGCATGCTGGGGACCTGTCGCCTGTTTATGACAATAATGTTTAGCGTCTCGTCCGGCGGGACTGATAGTGAGCTGGCCAGCTTTGCGAGTGCATCAGCTTGAACATTGTGTCCCCGACCCACATGGTCAAGCTCAATGTGGTAGAAATTCGCCATGAGGCGTATAGCCCTTTGATGATAGGGATTCAATTCTGGCTTTCGCACTTCAAATTCTCCCTGTATTTGTTTTATCACTAACATTGAGTCACCGAATACCTGGAGCATTCGGATACCCATGCTGAGGGTGACCTGGAGCCCAATTATCAGGGCTTCATATTCAGCTTCATTGTTGGTGCAGGACTTATTTATAGAACATGAGGTGTGCAACACTTCTCCCTCAGGCGATTTCAACACAATGCCAGCCCCTGCACGTATTCTGGTTTTACCGCCGGAATCAGTTTCTGTTCTTGATGCCCCATCAAAATATAACTGCCACATTACTGGCTGGGTCTGACAAGCTTCAAGCACTTCATCATCAGGTAGCTCGGTCTCAAGCATAGCACTTTCTGGTACCGGGTGCTCTGCAAAGAAGTCAGCCACAGCCTGCCCCTTTATAGCCCTCTGGGGTATATAAGTGATGTCAAACTCCATCAAAATCACAGTCCATTTGCCTAGTCGACCCTTGAGTGCCGGCTGAGTCAATATATATTTGAGCGGATCTACTGCAGATATCAATCTGATCTTATGTGACAGCATATAGTGTCGTAGCTTCTTGACAGCGAAGACTAGTGCCAAACAGGTCTTCTCTATGTAAGTATAGCTTTCTTCAGTTCTGATCAACCTTCTATTAAGGTAATATAAGGCTTGCTCTTTTCCAACTCTATTTATTTGAGCTAACATTGCCCCCAACGAACAATGTGTGGCTGCTATATAGAGGATTAAAGGGCTGCCCTTGACTGGTGCCCCCAATACTGGAGGGGTCTTGAGGCATTCCTTCAGCTTTTCAAAAGCTTCTTGGCATCCGTCGTCCCACATGAACGGCACATCTTTCATCATGAGCTTATGAAAGGGGTGGCACCGACCCGACAGGTTTGATATAAATCGTCGGATGTAGGCCAGACGCCCTTGCAGAGATCTTAGCTCAGACAGATTCTTCGGTGGGGGGAGCTCTTGAATAGCCTTGATCTTGGACGGATCAATCTCAATACCCCTGTGCCGGACAATAAATCCAAGGAATTTTCCGCTGGTCACGCCAAAGGCGCACTTCATAGGGTTCATTTTCAGCTCGTATTTCTGCAGCCTTTGAAACACTATCCGTAAGTCTTGCAGATGATCTTCCTTCTTTCTGGTCTTCACCACCAGGTCATCAACGTAGCACTCCACTTTATTGAAGAGCAAATCATCAAAAATCTTGGTCATAGCTCTTTGGTAAGTGGCACCGGCGTTCTTGAGGCCGAACGGCATTCTTTTGTAGTGGAATATTCCTTTCGGAGTGCGGAATGCAGTGTGTACTCTATCCTTTTCAGCAATCCAAATTTGGTTGTATCCGGATGAGCCGTCCATAAATGACAGGGCTTCATGACCAGTGGTTGCATCAATCATTACTTCAGTAATTGGCACTGGGAAATCATCCTTTGGACAAGCCTTATTAAGGTCTCGGAAGTCAACACATATTCTGATCTGCCCATTTTTCTTCTTCACGGGGACTATGTTCGCCAGCCATGTAGTGTACTGATTTTCTTCGACGAAGCCAACATCAATAAGCTTGTCGACTTCTTTATTGATTTGGTTGATCAGCTCAGGTCGCATTCGCCTGGGTGGCTGTTTTATGGGGTTGGCTTCTAGGTCAATTGCCAGCAGGTGTTGTGCTACATTGGGACTCAACCCTGGCATTTCATCATACGTCCAAGCGAAGCAGTCCTTAAACTCCCTCAGAAATTGTATGTACTGTTCTCGGATCTCTGGTTCCAGCAGAACACTGAGAAAGGTTGGCCTTGGTTCCTCCTCTGTCCCCAAGTTCACTTCTATGAGCTCATCAACGGTGGCCTGACCACCATCTTCGACTTCGGGTGGAGCCTCCTGCAAATCAACAAAGCCCCCTGGGATATAGTTTTCTTCAGTTTCAGAGTTCCCTGACTCTTCCCGCCGGACCTCAACCGACGATGACTCATCGTACAGGGCAGAGGCTATGTGACTTTGTTCAGTCTGCCCATGGGCTATGACCGGCTCCGTGTGCTGCTTAAAGATTAGGTCTTCCACCTCAGGAGGCTTTGCTGGCATATCTTCCTCCGGGGGATCTATATCTTGCAGAGCTCGAACTTCTTCCAGAATACGTTCAAACTCCAAGCATTCTCTTGTATCATCAGAAATCCGGTCCTCATCCAGGGTTCCCGTGTCAAACTTTGCTTCGGCTTGGAACAGATCTTCTTTGCAAGACAGCTCCTTCCAACACCGGCATACATTTGCTTCATCAGACTTTTCTGCTCCCGGCCGGCTATTGGGAGACCCACCATCCGGCATGGACTGATATATAATCTCTTCATCTTCTGAGGGGTAATCATCATAGCCCACCCCAAGAGGATCTTCATGTGAAAAGAAAGCGGAGATGACATCTACCTCGGCCTCATAATATTCTTGTAGAGTATAGCCCAATCCTGGGTGCTGGGTGATCTTCATCAATTCCCTGTTGTTCTGGGGTGGATCTCAAAGTTCTTGGAATGCTTTCTTCTGGGCAACGGGCTGCAGTGAAGGCATCTGCAGTTTGGAGAACATCTGCGAGACCCGTTGTGTGGTATGGTCCAAGCCTGTGATTGGCACCATTCGGCTTGTGGATTCTTCCGGGATCATGCAGTCCTGATCATCCTCTTCAACAGGCTCCCCGGTATAGAATATGATGGGAGGCTCGCAGAAGCGAGGGACCTCCATAATCTTGAGTGGCAGCACTGTCTGGCATTCCAAACTGGTGACGGGTTTGATCAATCCTTCCGGTACTGGGACTTGTGTATATTTTCTTTCATCTTTTCATTAGTATCATCGGGATGAATGCTTGGGGGTGTAATCCGTGCAAAATCCCCAACATGAGAGACATGGGATACTTCATGTTTCGTGACATAGCCCCGTGGTGGTGGTGGAGACCAATCTTCTGTCTTTGCCGCCGACTTCTCCAGACCAGTCAGAACTTCTTTCTTTTTATCTTTCTGCGAAAGGTTCGCATAATAGGATGCATCAAGCATATGACACTCGAAGACTTCAAAGGGGTGCAGATCTGCGAACACCCTTTCCTCTTTGCCATCATGACAGTACATAACGCACTGATGCAGCGTGGAAGGCACTATCTGGTACTCATGCAATCACGGTCGCCCTAACAAGGCCTTGTACGTGGTGTTAGAATCAATCACATAGAATCGCACCACAGTGGTGAGGTCCCCCAGTGTGAGGTTAAAATCTGCTACCCCCAGAGGTGTTTCACACTTCTGGTTAAAGCCAGCAATCTTCATATCTCTGACCTCAGCGAGGTGCATATCAAAGTAGTACTTCTGATAGATGCGATATGGCAGAATGTTTACAGCAGCCCCAGGATCTACCAGTATCCGGCTTAATGGCTGGCAGTTGAGATGTCCTCTCATGTATAGTGGCCTGTTGTGGCTGGGATTTGGAATCAACATGTCATCTTCAGTGAAAGTGACTGTCGGCGCAGAATTGACTTCTGTCAGTAATGCTTCATACTGTGCTGGTGACTGTAGAGCATCAATAATTTCTCGGCGGGCATCTTCACTCAAGGAAAGAATTTCCCATATAGAGAATCTGGTAGGGAGCTTCTTTAGCATTTTCATAATCCGGCTGCCTACCCGGACATTGGAGAGTCGCATTTCTTCTGCCCAGCGGGGCTTTGGCGGCTCCTGAGGGGCATGCGGCATTGCCTGCCTACTTCTTGTCTCAGCTCCATGGTTAGTTTCTTGAGGGACTTCTTCTGGAGAGAGGGCCCTGGGTGTTGTCGGGGAATCTTTTTCTTCTTCTTTGCCTTGCTTAGGCTTCATGGATGTTGATTGCTGATGCTTGTTATTTCTGGCTGGTGCAGTTTGTACTGGCTTTTCGCCCTCTAAACTGGATAAAAATTCAAGGAATGACGGAGCTCCATCCCCTTTCTTTTCTTCTTGGTATAGACTAGCAGGAGGAGGGATCTGGACACCTCGCACTTCGGGCTCTGGTATCTGGTAAGGTTGTTCTCCTCTGAAGATGATATTATGATTGGCTGGCGGGGGGCGTCCCCATCTTCTCCCAGAGCGGGTAGCATGTGCCGAGGTGGAAGCTTCAGCATGGTTGGCTTCCAACGGCGTGGCCGACGCCTCTGTGTCATCATCCTCCCCAGGCAAGGTGAATAATACCGAGAGTGTATTGCAGTGTACTGTCATGGTTTTCTTCCTTGCTCTGTCCTTTGGCTGCTTTTTCTTCTTCCGGTGCTTTGGCTTTGCCGGCTCCTGCCCCCAGAAGGGTTCAGTCTCATCTTTTTCCTGCTTTTCCTCTGGTTTTTCTTCAATGGTCAACTTTTCCAGCTGCCCCCAGAGTATGCAATCTTTCACGAGCAGGGGCTTCGGCTCATTCTGTTCATATTCGTCGAGCCCGTTGATATACTGTTGGAGATGTTTTGCCTCAGGACTTATTTCTTTTTGTGTGGGAAGCGGAGTCTGTCTCCTCCGATTACAGGTGGGGATTCGGATGACTAGCTGTGTCTTAGCTACATGCCGAATCAGCTTTACCGGTGTGAGCGACGTCACGCGGTTCGGGGTGCGAAGAGGACGCGGAGCGCGCGGGCTCTTCTTTTTGTTTGCTGTAACACAGGAATAAGAGAGGAGAGAAGGGGCCACCACGGGAGATTGCTCCGGCGGGGCGAGCGGGGCAAATGTAATATAGCAAGATATGGGGGCTAAACGGCCATAGCGGGAAGTGACTCGCCGCGACCTCGGGGGGACGGGAATGGTGCAGAAATTAAATAGCAAGAATTGAAACGGCCATTGGGGAAGTGACTCGCCGCGGCCTCGAGAATATGAGCAGATAAGAATATAACAGAATATAAGGAGAATATAAAGAGCGAGAAATTAAACGGCCATTGGGGAAGTGACTCGCCGCGGCCTCGAGAACATGAATAGATAAGAATATAATATATAAGAACGGGAATTTAAACGGCCATTGGGGAAGTGACTCGCCGCGGCCTCGAGAATATGAATAGATAAGAATATAACATATAAGAACGGGAATTTAAACGGCCATTGGGGATGTGACTCGCCGCGGCCTCAAGAATATGAGCAGAATACAACAGAATATAAAGAGAATATAAGAACGGGAATTTAAACGGCCATTGGGGAAGTGACTCACCACGGCCTCGAGAACAAGATGTGATCGCCAGGGGCCAAAAGACCCCAAAATAAAGAAAGTGATCGCGCCTACCTCAAGAGCGGGAGATGGCGGGTTGCTTCTTCCTCCCCCTTCGGCCGGTCAACGGAGAGGGCTTTCCTTGGGTACCCTTGCAAAACAGTAGACAATAAACGAACGGAATTAGAAAATGACAGTGTAGTAACAATTCCTTGCAATAAAAGTAACGAGATCATGACCTGACACACACCTGGTTGGTGTGGTTTTAAACCCCTCTCGAACTCGAGTAGGAGGAAAATGCGATGATGAATGCAAGAAGTATGCGAGAGACGGCGCCCTTGTGTAGGGAGATAGAGGATGCAGTATGATGAATGTAAAGAACTATGGAGAAAAAGGGGAAGAAAAGGCTTATTGGATGAGCCGAAGGTGAGATCCGGCGGAGCTCCGGCAGCGTAGGGACGACGTGGAAGCGCGGTGGATGAAGACGACCTTCCTCTCGCGAGCGTGGGCACCCGAGAAGCCGGCAGAACCTCCACCTACAAAAGACCCCACGGGTTAGAAAATGACTCCGGTAGCCTCTGGGCTCCGACAGCCTATCGGATCTCATAGAAGCTCCTCCAGAACTGAGGGGGTGGGCCTCTATTTATAGGGCTCCGGAGGGTGGAGGCGTCCAGGACCCTGGACACCTCCATCAGGGCCGAACTAATATTTTATTCTATTTTTATTTATTTTTTCGGAATATTTCTGTGGAGACGTCCAGGGCCCCAGACGCCTCCAACAGGTCCACCGAACACCACCGACGGCCGCACGCAGTTTGGCATAACGCGCGGTTTTGTGAGCGGCGCCTCGTGATTCAGAAATGGGCGCGTCCAGCTGGCTGGACGTCTCCATAATTTGGCTTTTTTCACACACGATAAACCGTCGTTCGGTGGCCGGCGCCCGTGAGGGAGTTGATGGAGGCGTCCAGGGGCCTGGACGCCTCCAAGAAAATATTTTTTATTATTTTTGTTTTGTTTTTTATGCCAAGCTGGAATTATGTATTCTTTATATTTTGTTTTTATGGAGGCGTCCAGGAGACTGGGCGCCTCCATTAATTAATATTGTTTTTATGTTTTATTTTTATACCAAAACTGGTATTATGTATTTTTTTTTATATTTTGTTTTTATGGAGGCGTCCAGAGGCCTGGACGCCTCCATTAATATATATTTTTTTATTTGGTTTTCGGCTTGAAAAATAAATTAAAAGAATGGGGGCGTCCAGGGGGCTGGACGCCCCCATAAAGACCCACCCGGGTCCTTGGCGGCCGCCCGGCAGACACCCTTCTTGGTTCCGGAACCTCCTGATGCGTCTGACTGGTGTTGATGCCGTCCGAATGCCATGACGAGACGATTCCGGATGCCGAAAAGGGCGGAAGAAGACTCAAGAAAAGGAAGCACTCAAGTGATTCAAAACGCGTAAGCCGTTGCGGGGTGTTGTATAGTAATATGAGACTTTATCAGGAGACGTCAGGAATGACGTGTCTACAGCTGCCCCGCCTTGGCATCTGCTTTGCAAGGGAGCGACACGTAGTGGAATGGTATCGAAGTGGAGTGAAATGAAGTGGGAGCGGACTGATAAGTTGATGCCAAGGTGTGATGAGACGCGCTTTTGACGTTACTGTCTGGAATCTTTCCTGAAGTTTCAATGAGGCGACCTTGAAGGAGGTCTTTCAAGTCTTGACGGTTGCTTGGACGGAGATCAAATAAGGGAGGGTGAAATGTGCACTCAGGCACGAAAATAAAGGAGACCAACTTCTCGGTGTGGAAGTACCTGGGTCATAAACCTGCAGGTTTCACCTTTGGGGAGCGGTTACCAGCCAACGTGGAAGTGCTGTGGCCAAGGTGGGTCAAGCAAGGTAAAAAGCAAAGGAATATCTGAGGGTCTGTCCAAACAAGGGTCTCCTTTGGAAGAGCAACGTAGGGCCGTTTCAAGGAATCTCAGTATTTCATTCGGAGTGGAATATCTCATATTTGTAAGAATTGAAGCACAGCGGCTTTCGCAATCGAATCACTTGAATGATCTTCCGCAATAAATCAAAATCCTATATGAATGCATGCTGGGCTTAAAGAGAAATTTAAAATAAACTAAAATAGAAAATAGCCAAGGATAATATTGTCAACTTGTTAAGAACGGGTCAGGATACCGATCCGGTGAGCCGACACTGGGCTGGGACCCGTTTATCCGCGCACCAACTCACTGAATGGAACCGTCGTCCCCATGCTACCACAAGTTAACGGCCTATCCGTACAACCCAATTTCTTCGGGATCATCACTGTTTTTGTTGAAGGGGAACTCAAATCCCGGATTCGTTCGGGTCGCAAGGTCCTTGACATGTTCTAGTAGCGTAGGTATCATATACTATGATGCATGACATGGTGGGACCAACCATTGAAAGGTGGGACAGGAGACAGGACAAAGACATCTGTTAGTAAAACCTGCACAGACTAGCAAAGGTTATCAGAAAGTAGCAGAATCATAGCAGAATCGCACCACAGTACAAAGGAGATCCAGACAAAATCTTGACAATGACCACTGATGTGACATGTTTTATCCTGTAGCGCCCTACCCTTCCTATAAGAACTCCCCTTAGGCTAGTTCATTCAAATGCACCAAGGTGGGTTTTGGAATCTCAGGAGAGGAAGGAGAGGAGAATCTAGAGATTTCAGGATGGAAGGAGAGTCTTCCCGCGTTATGAAGAGGAGCAGGCCTAGCGGCGAGATCAGGCGACTCTCCGACTTCGAGGGTCATCTGAGTGGGACGATCATGTCGCATATGGTAAGCTGATTCTTTTCAAATTTCTCCACGTGAGCCTTCTTCTTGCTTCCTTCATTTCTTCTTCTTTCTTTTCTCTTCCAGCCATATCCACTCTTCCCAGGCCCGAGGAAGTTTTCCAAACTGCCATGGCTTTCAAAGCTAACTTCCAACATCTCCATCGGCATGAGGGCCATACTCTCGAAGTGGCATCTACAGGGGCTCCTTATTCACGCCAAACACTACGAGAAGATTCGTATGGACTGGGCGGCTATGGGCGCACTAGTGGAGATCTGGCATCCCCAGACCCACACTTTTATCTTCCCGACCTTCGAGGTGACCATCCTCCTAGAGGAGGTGGAACTTCTGCTCGGATTGAAGAAATTCAAGAGTGACGGGAAGGTGAAGGCTATGCGGATGCTGACACGGAGGACTTCCGAAAGCGTCCTTGGAAGCTTCATGCCGCCTGACGCGGCCAGGAAGGTGCGTAATCAAAAGGGGATTGATTCGCAAAAGCCTGCGGAGTGGGTCATGGACGTCCTGAGGGGGGCACCAGATGATGACTACTTAGAAGGAATCATGAAGGGGTTCACTATCTGTCTGGCGGGTGCTCTCTTGTTTCCTCATACTGACAACATAGTGGAGGAGGATCAACTAAGTGCCCTTTGCGAAATCTGGAGTGGAAAGAGGGTGGGACCCGCCGTCCTTGCCTATCTTTACAGCGGCCTTACTGCCTCGAGCATGGGTAAGCCTCCTTTTGGTTGCGCACTTGTCTTGAATTGCTGGCTTGATTTGCACTTCAAATTCAACCACCGCGAGGGAATGCCAACTGCTTCGAAGCTCTTCCAACAAAGCCCTCTTCATCACATAGCCGACGTGTTAGGCTTCGGTGGTACTGTAGTGAACCGTGTTCCGTGGCTGAAGAAACGTGAAGACTGGCGGTCTCACTTCCGCACCGTGACACAAGGCTTCTTTACTTGTGCACCGGCATGTTTACTTTCGCTTGATCTCCTCATGAGGCCTTCTCCTGAAGTTGATCTTCAACTGATTGGCGCAACCGAGTTCTTCCTTTATAACGCGCATCGATGCTACCTCCAGGTCGGCATTCCACGCCATTCATTCCCACTACCGACTGACATCGTTCCTTTGAAGAAGAGGGAGTTGGGCACGGAGGCGGATGCGAGGGAAGCGAAAGCCATTAAAGCTCCCTGGAAGACAAGTGTTGCGGGAAAGGCCTTAGCGCACGTGGGGGAAGAATGTGAGCTGTGGAGGGCTTATGTAACCGAACTGGGGAAGTTAGGACCTAAGGCGCCTAAGCCCTTGATGTAGTTCATTCTGCTTCTCTGATGGAATAAAATCTGGCATGGATGTTTTGGGACCCCCGTCAACTTTATTATTTTTTTGATTTTCATTTTTCTTGTATTTTGGTTTGATTATATATACACTTATCTAAGATGCTTTTTTTATATACATATATTATTATTATTATTATTATTTTTGAAATTTTTTTATCATGGGGGCGTCCAGGGTCCTGGACGCCCCTAATTTTTTTATTTATAATTTTTTAAAATTTTTTGTTTTGGGGGCGTCCAGGGTCCTAGACGCCCCTATTTTTTATTATTTTTATTTTTTTTGTTTTTTTGTTTTGGGGGCGTCCAGACGCCTGGACGCCCCTAAATTTTTGAATTTTAAAAAAAAAAAAAGGTGGGGGCGTCCAGGCGCCTGGACGCCCCAGAGAAAGTGAGTTCTATATATATGGGCGGGGGGGGGGGGGCTCCCCCCTATGCTCATTTACTGTTCATTCAAACGACCCAGTCAATCCAGACGACCCATTATTAGTCCCAATGGAGCAAGGAGGCCCGAGCCGGGGTGGAGAGAAGCGCAAACGACGGGCTCGTCGTCCGAGGAGGCTGAGGGACGATGCCGTGGAGGCTGCTGCGGCGGAGGAGATTGCCGCGGGGGAGGAGGCACCTCCTTTGGCCGTGGAGGCTGCAGTGGATGCTGACGACGCGGGAGAGGACGAGCACGATCCGGTAAGCCCCTTAGACTTCCATTCTATTGGTTCACTGGGCTAAAAGGGCGGACGAGAGGCTGTGTGGAGAACGCCGGGGGTGAGGGAAGGAGGCGTCCAGCCTGGACGCCTCCATATTATCTTTTTTTTCTTTTACTTTTTTATTTTTTTATTTACGTAAATAATAATAGAAATAGAATTAAAAATAAGGAGACGTCCTGGGCATAGGACGCCTCCATGATAATATATATATTTTTTATTTATTTTTGTTTTGGTTTTTGGGTTTTTCAAAAAATAAAATGAAGAAAATAAAAAGGAGGCATCCTAGGAGTGGGATGCCTCCAAAAAAATATAAATATTTATTAAAAATAAAATAAAATAAAATAAATAAGTTGTATATACAGTGTTATTGTTTATTACTATCTATAATGCTGATGTGTTCTTTGTTGGTTTTGTGGTGTGCAGGGCGTGATGAAGGGCCGGATCAGCTGGTCCTTAGTGGTGGCAGCATACCGTGGGCTGCCAGACTTTCAGAGGGCGCGTGTGGACGCCATGGGCTTTGGAGCTTTCCTTCGGATCGAGTCCTTTCGGTTCGACCTTCCTCTTATCCAGGCATTGAGGGAGCGGTGGCACGCACCGAGCCGGGCGTTTCTGATGCCCTGGGGGCACATGGTGCCGTCACTGGAGGACGTGGCTCGGATCACCGGGCTACGGGTGGACGGAGAGGCGGTGAGCGGGGTCACCTACCCCGACTACCGAGAGAGTGCCCTGGACCTGCTGTGGTTAGAGACTAGCGTGACTGATAGAGACAGTAGGGTAGTCGGTCGAGTGGAGATTATGGAGGCGCTCGGATTCGTCGACCCGCGCCAGCGGGTTAGCGAGACTGGAGCGGAGTTTCTGGCACGACTGGCGGGAGACGCTCGTGCAGCTTTCACCCAGGACCCGAGCGAGCGGGAGCTGGTGGACCTAGACCTCCGGAGGTTTCTTTTCTTCTTCTTGGGCCGCCTTCTGCTGGGGACGAAGGGGGATGGCATCCACTGCCGCTTCCTCGGGATCCTGGCGGACCTTGACAGAGTGGGGCACTACGCGTGGGGAGCGGCTCTGCTCGCCCATTTGATTGCCGATCTCTCCCAAACTTCGGAGAAGGAGACGACAATCAGTGGCTTCGCACCTTTTCTCCAGGTACACAATTTATTTATGCATTCCCACAGTTAAATATGCAATTATTGTACTAATGATGTATGATGGATGCAGGTGTGGAGCTATTACTATTTCCCGATGGGGAGGGCTAGGCATGGGAATAGGAGGGCCGTGCCTCTGGCGCGGCGGTGGAGGCCGGTCGTGGTTGCAGCACCCCAATGCTACCAGCTGGCGAAGCTTCGTCGGGAGCTGAGCGAGTATCCCGAGGCCATGGTATGACGCGTATGCTTTTTTGTGTTTTCTTATGCATGTGACTGAATGGAAACTATCATGATGTATGTATGGTGATGCAGGTGGTGTGGAGACCCTACCTGGGCATGGGCGACGCTGGCCAGCCTTGGGTTGTAGCGGGTCTTCCTCGTTTCAGGCGGGACGTGTGGGTCCATTGCCTGAACGAGATCGAGCCGCTTCGACTGAGGCTGGTTATGAGGACATTGGGGCTAGCCCAGGAGTGGGTTGATGTAGATGAGCCGGCCCGCATCGGGCGGAAGACCAAGGGGAAGGAGAAGATTGTGGACTGGCGTACGCGCTTCCCAGCACAGTACCAGGACTGGCAGCAGGGCGGGGTCCCAGTGGTGTCCCATGTACAGGACAGTACTGATTACCTGAGACGGTACCGGGCTACGTACGGGGACCGCCTCTTCCTTGGTGGTATGGCAGGGGTAAGTGAAATGAAAATGCTTCACCCTTCTATATGTATATGCATGTGGCACTAACTTATGTGCAATGCAGGATGCTCGTGACAACATGATCGCCGACCTGCGGGCCCAGCTGGCAGACGCCAGGCGGTAGTTAGTGGCCATCCGACAGGAGTTGGAGATCCTGGTGAGTTTATGCGATGCATTTTTTGAGACCTGGATTTTTGATGCTTAGCCTTTGACCGACGTTTGCCCCGTGTTTCAGCGGGCCCACCAGACAGCGGCAGCCGGGATGGCTGGTGGAGCGGGTTCCAGTTCGCGGGGCCCTCCTCCGGAGGTTTCTGCCCTCCAGGAGTAGCTGGCGCATGCGGTGGCTCGGGCTGAGGAGGCCGAGCGTGACCGCGAGGCTCGAGTGAGTGCTTGCTTGGCCCTGACTCTCCTTCTGGCTGCTCTCCTTTTATCACTGTTCTCTTACGGTGCATGCGTGCTTTGACAGGTGGCCGAGGTCCGAGAGGACCTGGCGCGTGCTGTTCGTGCCGAGCAGGAGCGCGACGCTCGGGTGGCGGAGCGTGACGCCCGGATTGTGGAGCTGGAGGAGGAGCATCGACGGGAGGCTGAGGAGCTCCCTCGTGACGTGCTGGATCTGCGGATCACCCTCGAGATGTCGAGGAGGGAGGCGGTGAGAGAGAGAGAGGAGAGGGAGAGAGAGAGGGAGGAGCGACAGCGGGATCAGACCGAGAGGAGGGCTCTGGAGGCCCAGCTGCTGGAGCTCCGATTGAGTCTCGGCACGGTGGAGGGGAGGCTTCGGGAGAGCGAGGAGCGGTACCAGAGGGCGAAGGAACGTGGGGCGCGACTTCGTCAGTCTGGTTCTTTTTCCATGGGCAGCTATCTGGTTTCTTCGACTGAGGAGCGTCGTCGCGCCTTCAAGGCTAGAGTGCCACCGCAGGGCGAGGCGAGCACGGCTTCTCAGGGTTCGCAGAGGCCCCCTAGGGATCCCCGGCAGAGGAGGGAGGAGAGAGATGACCAGGAGGGTGGCAGCGAGAGTTAGAGAGTTGCTTGTACACGTCACCCTTCTCACTGTATGATGTACTTTGACTATTATATAAAATAGATTTCGTGTGGCGTGCCCTTTTTTTTCCCGCACTTTCTTTTGCACCACGTTGTTTACGCTTCACGAGACTTTTGCCCTGGACAGAAGGGAACTACTTTGCACGGGGGGATTATGTTCCTTTCTCCCTTTTTGGGCCGTCCAGGCGCGAGGACGCGTCTTAATCCTTGATTTCAAATTTAAAGCGTCGGGTGGCCTTTCTTTTCCCGTGCCTTACCCGCAAACGAGCCCGCCTTCCGCCGAAACTCGCTTGCCCCCTTTTTCATCTTCCCCCTCTTTTGATCGATGGAGTTCGGTGGGCCCGACCATGGTGAAGGTGGAGAGGGACGCGGAACTCCTCGCCCGAGGAGGGACACGCAAGAGCATGGAACGACGTCCATGGAGGAGGAAGGGCCGCTTCGGGCCCCCGAGGGACCTGAGGGGCCCGATGTCGTGGAGGGAGGTGAACACGGTCTAGTAGGTCCTCCAATCTCTTCCTCTTTGATCCATTTTGAGTTTTGAAGCAAGGCGTGCGAGGGGGAAAGGGTTCGGCGAGTTTTGCACTCAAGTGATGGACGCGTCCTAGACAGGGGACGCGTTCTTTGTTATGATGCGAGGTCCTCCTTCCTTGGTGCAGGACATGGCGAGGACCCTGGGCCTGGCCGATGAGTGGGCGAGTGCGGACGAGCCGAGCCGCGTCAGGAGGGAGAGTCGCGGCAAGGCGAGGCTTGAGGACTGGCACGTACGTCTCCCTGGACAGCAAGGGAGTGTATTGGTGCAGGACAACGCCGACTTCCTGCGGCGGCAGAGAGAGAGTTATGCGGGGCTTCCCTAAACTTGGGACATGCGTGGCATCGGCCACTCGCGCACCCAACTGTCAGAGGCTAGGCGGCAGCTGGCCGTCGCTCAACATGAGCTGTCGCTCCTGGTAAGTTACGTGCCACACTTTTATCTTCATATTTTGGAGTTTCACTGACGGTCGTTGTTTATTTTGTTCCAGCGTGCCCAACAGACAGCGACGGCGGGGATGATTGGTGGCGCATCTTCCAGTTCCTCGGCCCCTTTTCTCGAGATTGCCTCCCTCCGGGAACAACTTGCCGATGCGGTGGCCCGCGCGACCCGAGCGGAAGAGGAGCGTGATGCCTGGGTGGCGACTGTAGCGGAGCTGTGGCATCGTGGTGAGGAGAGGTCTTCTCCAGACATCCTGGAGTTAAGGGTTCTTCTGCAGATGATGAGGAGAGAGGCAGAGAGGGAGAAAGCCGAGAGAAGGTCCGAGCGACAGCGGGATCAGACCGAGAGGAGGGCCTTGGAGGCCCAAGTGAGGGAGCTCTAGCTGGGCCTTCAGGCCGTCGTGCAGAGTCTAGGAGGGATGGAGACGCGCTACGAGAGAGCGCGAGAGTTTGGGGAGCGACTCCGCGAGTCCGGTCGCTTTGTCGCTAGTGGCTTCTTCGCCACTCCAGGGGAGGAGCAGCGAGTCACTGCTGTAGAGCAGGCGCCAAGAGGCGAGACAGGTGCTGCTGCACGAGGATCCCAGAGACTTCTGAGGGACCCGCACCTCAGGGGAGAGGAGGGGAGCGCCCAGAGAGATGAGTGATGGTGAGGATCGGCGAGTTGGTGGACTCGCCACCTCTCTATGATTGTAGTGTTTATGACAGCTTATGTAGAATTATGAATGGAGTGATTTGATTTTCTGCTGCTCGTTTGTTCTCTTGTGCATTCCTTCTTCCCTACACTTCCTCTCCTTTGCACTGTTCCCATGTGATGGGT